>CP115868.1:4224533-4824533 GCA_027920645.1 Caenorhabditis nigoni
GAACCTTCCTCCTCTGAACTTGCCATCTTACCACTTTACCACACTGCTGATTGAAATCTATTGTTTTAAAAGAAATACACTATTCCGTGAAAAAAATTTCACGAGAAATTGCTTAATCATAGGGAAACTTTTCTAGGTCATAACTCAGCTCCCGTGAGCATTTTGCTGATTTTTTTTACAGATTTGGAATCCTCATAAGCTCTTCTATCTGCTCCCAAAATTTCAAAAAAAGTTGAACCCGCCCCTTCAAGTAACTCCCTTGTAAGAATTTCAAGAGACTCGGATTTCTCGGATTCTCGAATTCTGATATTCTGAGATTCTGAGATTCTGAGATTCTCAGATTCTGAGATTCTAGGATTCTGAGATTCTAGAAATTCTGAGATTCTGAAATTCTGAGATTCTGAGATTCTGAGATTCTGGGATTCTAAGATTCTGAGATTCTGAAATTCTGAGATTCTGTGATTCTGAGATTCTGAGATTCTGAGATTCTGAGATTCTGGTATTCTGAGATTCTGAGATTCTAAAATTCCGAGATTCTAAAATTCTGTGATTCTGAGATTCTGAGAATTTAGAATATTCCGATATTCGGAATTTCCGAAAGTGGATAATTTGGAAAAAGTATTCCAAAATTCTGAATTCCCAAAAATTCCAATTTTTTGAAAAATTGGAACATTTCGAAATTCTGAACTTTCAACTTTCCAAAACTTGGAGACTTCGATAATTTGAAAATTCGAAAATTCTGAAAAATGAAAAATCAGGGAAAAATGTCAAAAACTTCGAGTTTTGGAAATTCTGGTTTTTGATTTCCGAAAAAGTGAATAATCGGAGAAATACATCCGAAAATGCTGGTTTTTGAAATGTCTAAATGATTCGAAATTCCGAATTTACTCATTCTGTCTGTATTTCTGTTTTTCCAGATGTATTCTCAAAAAAGAAAAAGAAGAATTTATTCGCTATCACTATAATAATTTTCAATAATTGGCAATGATTCACTTCTTGCTCTCTTCCAAATTTCACACGACACTTCCGCTTTATCCGGTGTATATCTCACTCTCAATTTTCTTGGATTCTGAATTCCATGAACATTTTTGAATCCTCCCAACAGTTTTACTCTGAAAAATAGTTCTTATTTGTAATTTCTGAATTACCGTATTTGCACTATTTCGAGCTCTATTATCTCGGTTCTTATGAGACATATCAAAAATTTATCAACTGATAAATTTTTTATCATAATCTCACCAATATTTTATCAGTTGAAAGATTTTTAATATCTTTTATAGGTACCGAGATAATGGAGCTCGAAGTCTATAGCATCTATAAGACTCACTCAAAAACGCTGGATGACCATTCTGGAATCTCCAAATTTCTGTATGTCACATTTTCCGGTACCAGTTTTTTGAACTCAAAATTTTCGGGTAGGGCGACAGTAATCTCTGTGCGGTCTTCCATTTGACCATTTTTCAGGAAATTCTGAAATTTTTTATTATTTTTTTAAAAATTAGAAAATTTTCAAATTACCTCCAAAACCCTTCGAATTCCACTACCCTTGATCCCATCAGATTTCACATAAAAATCCGGGGCTCTCACAGAATCCAATTGCTCATCACTCATACTACAATCGACTCCGATTCTCAGACTTCTAGAAGTTTCTAAAATCCTTCGATCGATTGGTAGAGAGGGTCCATGGGTTCTGGTGATTTCCAATTTTTCGAATTTTGAGGAAACACATTGGTCGAGCCATGTGTTGTCATGACCACCGCGTAGCTCGTACATAGTGAGTTTGTTGCATTTTATTTTCCAATGGGGAGATGGAGGTTGGTCAAACTGCAAATAATGTTTTTGTCTCATTTTTTGGAACCGGACGTTTCAGAACCTGCCATTTCGCAACCGGCCGTTTCGCAACTCGGACGTTTTAAAGCCAATTTTTAATCAGTTCCAGAATGTCCGGTTGTGAAACCTCTAGTTGTGAAATGGAAACGCGTCGTTCCTAAAGGCCCAGTTGCTAATTTAACTGCTTCGAAATGTCTGGTTACGAAATGACTAGTTCTAAAACGTCCTGGTACAGAACGGTCAGTCACAAAAGATTCCAAAACGACGGGTTGCGAAACGACCACTTCTAGAACGTCCGGTTACAAAACGGTCAGTTGCGAAGTGACTTGTTCTAGAACGTCTGGTTGCGCAGTGACCGGTTCTGAAATGCGCGGTTTTCAAACGTCCAGGGGCAAAACGACCTGCGCTGAAACGTCTGGTTGCGAAATATCCGGTTCCCAAACGTCCGGTTACATAACGTCCAGTTACGAAACACTTGGTTGCGAAAAAGTCATTTGTGGAATTGAATTTTATCAAATTTCTGGTTACGAAATGAACGGTTCCAGAAAGCCTGGTTGCAAAATGGTCAGTTTCAAAATGATCGTTTCTGAAACATCTGGGTTACAAAATGGACGGTTGCGAAATGACTGATTCTAGATCATATTGTTACCATATAACCGGTTCTAGAATGTCTGGTTGCCAAGAGACCGGTTCTAGAACTTCCCAGAACAAAAAGTTGCGAAACGTCACTCACCATAACGAAACTAATTTTCTCGGCATGAATCATACCAAACCTCTGATGCCATCTATCCAAAAATCGCCGAATCACATTATATCGATTTTCCATTTTTATCTCACTAAACTCCTCAAGAGCATTCCCATTCCACCCTCTATCCACCCGAGTTTGATTCTCTTTTCCAATGAACCAAATTGTGAAATTATCAATGTCCACACGAATTTGTGTCTGTAAATTATTTTTTGCATTTTTTTGAAAATTATCAATAGAGCACACTTACCTTATTGCTAGCCATATTACTGAAAACTTCGGAAATCGCGAAATTTTTCGCTTTGAAATTTGTGACATCCACTAGATTATAATCCTTTTTTGAGCATAATCTCATCGCGCATCTGGGAATTTTTAAAATTGATTTTTTTTTAATTTCTATGAAAAATTCACCTAGATTCATAATCCAAAAGTTCCAGAATCTCCTTTTTGACGTCATCTGGTGTCGTTTTCCATGACGACATGGCTAAAACTATTTTTTAAATAAAAATGTGAAAAATCGAATAAAAAGCCAAGCAACAGGAAAAGGAGTAAGCGAGCGAGAGAGTAATGTGAGACATGGAAAAAGAAAGAGACGCAGAGAGGAAAAGGAAAAAACGTAGAACAAAATAGTGAACATTTTGTAATAGACGAAGAAAAAGGCAGGTGCAAAAATCTGACGGGAAAATCGAATTTTGAGAACAGCACAAAATGATGTCAAATAAGAAACACAATTGAAATTTTCAAAAAATACGAAAATTGTGAAAAATTTAAACTTACGAATTCCAAACTTTCGGAATTCTAAAATCTCTGAACCTCAGAATCTCTGAACCTCAGAATCTCAGAATCTCTGAACCTCAGAATCTCAGAATCTCAGAATTTCAGAATCTCAGAATCTCAGAATTTCAGAATCTCAGAAGTTCAGAATCTCAGAATCTCAGAATTTCAGAATCTCAGAATCTCAGAATCTCAGAATCTCAGAATCTCAGAATCTCAGAATCTCAGAATCTCAAAATCTCAGAATCTCAAAATCTCAGAATCTCAAAATCTCAGAATTTCAGAACCTCAGAATCTCAGAATCTCAGAATCTCAGAATCTCAAAATCTCAGAATCTCAGAATCTCAGAATCTCAAAATCTCAGAATGTCAGAATCTCAGAATGTCAGAATCTCAGAATCTCAGAATGTCAGAATCTCAGAATCTCAGAATTTCAGAATCTCAGAATCTCAGAATCTCAGAATCTCAGAATCTCAGAATCTCAGAGTACCAAAATATCAGAATCTGAAACATTTCAATTATTTTTACAATGTACTTTTTTCTTTGTCGATCAGGCCAAGTGTTGAGCTCAAGGAACCAAATTTTCGAAAAAATTGCATATTTGTCATTTTCTAATTTTTTCAGTGAACATAAAATTAACGCCCGCGAGTTCATTGAAAACTCGTGAGAGTACTACACTCCTAGTTTTTTCCTCAAAACATAATTTCACTCTCAAATATATCTGAATGTATTATTCGGAAGTTTCCGATCTTTTTTCTCTTCCTCGCGGCCCCCAGGAAAATCTTGAATGTAGAACAAAATACGAGCCTGATGAAGAATGTCCAATTACTTTGAGTTATTTTTCACTCCCGATTCTAGGCCAGAATTTGATTTGTTTCGTGAATTTCGTATTTCAAATTCTGGCAATTTGGATGGTCTACACGAAGAAGAAGTTCCAACAGGTAAAGTATTCTGAATTTGAAAATTTTTGAAAATTTATTCCAGGGCTCATTCTTTTACCTTCTTATCATTCTTGCGTTATCAGTCCTTCTTCGTACTCTCACCTCCATAATAACTTTGGTTCTTGCTGCTTTGACAAATTCCACCACTTTACTCTATTCTATCTCAACAACCATCTCACTATATATGGATTAGGCTTGCCAAACAGGCGTTTTTAGGTGAACGTGCAAAAAAATAGAAATTGTATTTGCATCACACACCGGTTTAAATTTTTGCATTTGCAGCAAATGCAAAAATCTTAAATTGCATATTTCGCCGGTGTTTTTTCAAACAGTCGTGAAAGGACTCTTATTTCCTTTTTGAGAAAAAAATTGTCATAAAAACAGTTATTAGACACTTTTTGGAGCTTTTGGGAGCTGGAGACTATTGGGGGCTGGTTTTTTTTTTTGGGAAAAATTCGAGAGATCTTTAAGCTACACATCTATCTTATATTTTCAATATGCTATCTGATATTTTCTATATTACTGAAATTCCATAAATGCTGTTAGCAATGTAAGATTTCAATTTTCGAGGAAGAATATTTTTGCGAAGTTCAAGCTTCTAACATGGTGCAACAGCCGTTACAAGGGAATTTTTCTCAAATAGATTTCTGAATTTTAGGAAAATTTCTACAATGATACTTTCGAATATGCTGAAAACAAAAAACTTTGCATTCACACAATTTTCGAATATTTCTAGTTTTTCAGCTATTTGCGTTTGTTTCTGAAAAATACCAGTTTTTACCCATTTCCAGTTTTTTCACATTTTCAAAAGCTTTGGGAACTTGATAGCCGATCTCCAGACAACTGAAAACGGTCAAAATCAACTGAAAATTAGGTTTTTGTATGTTTCATTGATTGGTTCTGTATATATCCTTTTGCAAAAGATTAAGTTGTATTGAAAATTTCGGAAAGTTTTCCAGTGTTAAAAAAGAAATTAAAAACGTAAAATTTCATAAAAAATTGCATAGAAAGCAAGTGAAAAATCTAAATTTGCAAATTTCGCCGGTTTGAAAATTCACTTGCATCTCATGCAATTTACGTGAAAATGAAACCGCCCACTAGATTTGCAATTGCTGCAAGAAACATCCCTAATATGGATAACATCAGTGCCAATTTTTCAATGGTCCTCATATTTTTCATAGCTCTCAACAGATGTCTCGTAATTGTGAAAGACCGATGGAGTGATGCGATTTTTGAAGGAAAACGAGTCATTGTTCCAGTTGTTATAAGTCTAGTTTTATCTTGTTTCGGAGCTTATTGTTCTATTCGAACCTCAAAAATCAAAAGAAAATATAAATTTGATATGGGAGTCGTTGATTTGGGAGAGCCGAATGGGTATAAAAGAGTCAGTCAATTTCCAAAAAACTGTTTCAAAATTGATTTTCAGTTAATCGCCCGTCTCTTCTATATCTTTCCATTGGCATCTGCAATTTGTTACCTGATTATTTTTTGGCATCCAAAGAAGACCAAGAAAAAACTTTTGGTTCAGCGTCAATCAAACAACAAAGGACAGCAAAATGTGTTTATTCAAATTTTGATCACTGTGTTTTCTATGGGGTACGGCATATTTGTCAACCGGGGCAACTGGGAGCTGTAGGAAAGGACAAATGCATATTTGTAAAACTCCGGGCCTGAGGACATTTTCAAGGCCCGGGCCCGGTCCGGAAGGCCCGGTGCCAAAAATTCTGTTTTTTTTGGGCTAAATTTTGAGTTCTCAATATAATTTTTTCCATTTTTTTTCGTTTTTTGGATTGTTTGTCAGTCTGATCAAAAAATATCGAAAAAAAACTCGAAAATAATTTTTGATCGAAAAAAATCACATAAGGGTCCCGGCCCGGCCAGGCCCGTTAAAGTATGGAAAAATGTTTTCCGGCCAACAATCAGTCCGGGTGAGCCCAATTGACCGATTGCTCTCAAAAAAGTTTTCGAATCTCAAAACTAACTCAAACACTTTTCAGATGATGTCCGCAACCTCAGAAACTTTAGGATTTTTCGATCAAGCAAGTAATGATATCCAAGCTTCCCTCATCTCAATATTCAACTTATTGAACTATTTGCCAGAATTTTCATTACCAGTTTTATTGGTTCTAAACAATTGGAGACCTAAAAACAAAAATACCGTTGCTGTGGCGTCTAACCAAAGCAACAGTATAACCAGGAGATTAGATAAAGTATCCAATAAATAAGTTTACGTTGTTCGTTTTTGATAATTTTGTAATTTTTGTATAAATGTTATGTTAATATGGTTTTCTACACCTGGACCAAAATGTTCCGAGTCGTTTGGTTTTTTTTTCTCAAAAACCTTATGCTTGTCAAATTCTATTCCAAGAATTCGAAAACTCAAGAAATATTTACTTGAGCATTTCAAAAATGACAATGTTTGCCATTTTCTAAAATTTCCTTCAAACATAAAATTAACGCCCACAATTTCAGTGAAAGTTTGTGTGAGTATAATTATTTTTTTTTCTCAAAACGTCATCTCCCTTCCACATATTTCTAAATGTATTATTCTGAAGATGCATATCTTCTTTCTCGTATACAGGAAGCTGGTATATGTAAAACAAAATATGAACCTGATAAAGAATGTCCAATTACTTTGAATTATTTTTCACTCCCAATTCTAGGCCAAAATTTGATTTGTTTTGTGAATTTCGTATTTCAAATTTTGGCAATATGGATGGTTTATACAAAGAAGAAGTTCCAACAGGTGAAGGATTCAGAATTTCAGAATTTTTGAATCTTTTTTCCAGGGCTCATTCTTTCACCTACTTATCATTCTTGCGTTATCAGTCCTTCTTCGTACTCTCACCTCCATAATAACTTTGGTTCTTGCTGCTTTGACAAATTCCACCACTTTACTCTATTCTATCTCAACAAATATCTCACTATATATGGATAATATCAGTGCCAATTTTTCAATGGTCCTCATATTTTTCATAGCTCTCAACAGATGTCTCGTAATTGTGAAAGACCGATGGAGTGATGCGATTTTTGAAGGAAAACGAGTCATTGTTCCAGTTGTTATAAGTCTAGTTTTATCAATTTTGGGAGCTTATTATTCTATTCAAACTTCAAAAATAAAAAGAACATATCAAGTTGATATGGGTTTCGTTGATTTGGGAGAGCCGAATGGGTTTAGAAGAGTCAGTCAATTTCCAAAAAAATGTTTCAAAATCGATTTTCAGTTAATCACCCGTCTCTTCTATATCTTTCCATTGGCATCTGTAATTTGTTACCTTATCATTTTTTTCCATCTGAAGAAGAACAAGAACAACCTTTTGGGTAATAACAAAACCAATAACCAAGGACAACAAAATGTCTTCATCCAAATTTTGATCACCGTATTTTTCTATGGGGTATTTCAAAGGTTCTGGAACCTCAAAAGTTCTCTTCAACATTTTCAGATAATGTCTGCAACCTCAGAATCCTTAGGATTTTTCGATCGAGCGGATGTTAACGTCCAAGTTTCCCTCATTTCGATTTTCAACCTTCTGAACTACCTGCCAGAGTTATCATTACCATTTTTATTGGTTGTAAATAATTATAGGCCTAAAAACAAAGTTTCCGTTGCTGTGGCGCCTAACCAAAGCAACAGTATCACCAGGAGATCAGATAGAGTCTCCATTAAATGAGTTGTCGTTATTATTTGTTGATAATTGTGTAATTTTTCGAAAACTCGAGAACTCCAACACCATTTAAAGCAGAAAAAGAAAACGCTTCTGGGTCATAGCCAATAGAACCACCAAGAATAGCAAAAGGTTTTTATTCAAAATTTGATCACCGTGTTTTTCTACGAGGTATTTCAAAAGGTTCTCGAATCTCAAATGTTATCTTCACATTTTTCAGATAATGTCTGCAATTTCTGAGTACTTGGGATATTTGGACCAAGCTGGTTATGACATTCAAATTACCCTCATTTCAATATTCAACATTCTCAACTATTTGCCAGAATTATCATTACCATTTTTTTTGGTTGTGAATAACTGCAGGCCTAAAAATCAAGTTTTCGTTGGCATACCCAGGAGATCAGATAGAGTTTCCGTAATGTGAACAATTTTTGGGATTAAAGTGTTCATTTTTCCTAAGATATTGCAAATATTCCAAGTGCTCAAAAGACCAAAATATAGTAACCATGTGGTTATCTTTACAAATAATTATAACCTTTTTGCCTGTCAAGTGTTATTACTTAAACAAAAAATGGCAATGTTTGTCATTTGCTAAAATTTCCTGAAAACATTCAATTAACGCCCACAAATTCAGTGAAAGTTTGTGAAAGTAGTACACTCTTCTCTTCTTTCTCAAAACATTATTTCAAATTTACTAACTTCTGAATGTATTATTCTGAAAATTCGTTTCTTTTTCCGCCACCTCCTCAAGGTCAAGAATCCGTCCGATGTGGACCACAATTTGATTCTGATGAATGTGAAACCTCTTTTGAATCTGGTTTGAACTTTTTTTCACTCCCAATTCTAGGCCAGAATTTGATTTGTTTCGTGAATTTTATTTTTCAAATCTTTGCAATATGGATGGTTTACACAAGGAAAAAATTCCAACAGGTAAGGGATTCAGAATCTCGGAATCCCTGAACTTATTTTTCCAGGGATCCTTCTTTTTCCTTCTTATCACTCTTGCGTTATCAGTCATTTTTCGTACTCTCATCTTTATCATAACATTTATTTTTGCTGCTTTCTCCGATCTGGACATTTCATCCTATTCGATTCCAACAACTATCTCATTATATGTAGACGCGATCAGTGCCAACTTTTCAATGGTCCTTATCTTTTTCATAGCTCTCAACAGATGCTTAGTCATAGTGAAAACTTCATGGAGTGAAGCGATTTTCGAAGGAAAACGAGTCATTGTTCCAGTTATTATCAGTCTAGTTGTATCAATTTTGGGAGCTTATTTGTCTATTCGAACTTCAAAAATCACAAGAAGATATGATAGTGATATGGGCTTTATTGATTTTGGAGAGCCCAATGGGTTTAGAAAGGTGATTAAATTTTTCTAAAAAATGTCTCAAATTCGAATTTCAGTTAATCGCCCGTATCTTCTATATATTCCCATTGGCATCTGCAATATGTTACCTAATCATTTTTTACCACCTCAAGAAGAACAAGAAAAAACTTTTGGTTCAGCGTCAATCAAACAACAAAGGACAGCAAAATGTATTCATTCAAATTTTGATCACTGTGTTTTTCTATGGGGTATTTCAAAAAGTTCTCGAATCTCAAAAATTCATTTTCAACTCTTTCAGATAATGTCTGCAATTTCAGAATACTTGGGATATATTGACCAAGCTGGTTATGACATTCAAATTACTCTTATTTCCCTATTCAACCTTCTCAACTATTTGCCAGAATTATCATTACCGTTTTTATTAGTTGTAAATAATTGTAAACCGAAAAAGAGAGCTGTTGTTGTTGTGGCTGTTAGCCAAAGCAACAGTATAACTAGGAGATCAGATGTGATTTCCATCAAATGATTTTCTGATTATTTGGAATAAAATGAATCATGTAGATGTTCTCTATCTGTCTGTCAGCTCAAATGTTAGCCAAAAAGTTATTTCAATTTCAATATTATGCACTTTCTGTAAATAAAGTTTTTATGATTTCCTTGGTCAAGACTAGAATCTTGCGGACCTTGTGGTTATCTTTACAAATAATTGTAACCTTCTTTGTCTGTGAGGTGTTATGTGAAGAGATAAAAAAAATCCAACGAGGTTATACTTAAGCATTTCAAAAATGCCAAAATTTTGCCATTCGCTAAAATTTCCTATAAACATAAAATTAACGCCCACAAATTCAGTGAAAGTTTGTGTAAGTAGTACACTCTTCGCTTCTTTCTCAAAACATTATTTCGAATTTAATAATCTCAGAATGTATTATTCTGAAAATTCAATTCTTTTTCCGCAGCTTCCTTCTGAGCCGATGACATGCGGACCACAATTTGATCCTGAAAAAAAATGTGAATTCGATTTTGAAACCAGTTTGAACTATTTTTCACTGCCGATTCTAGGCCAAAATTTGATTTGCTTCGTGAATTTTATTTTTCAAATTTTGGCAATATGGATGGTCTACACAAGAAAAAAATTTCAACAGGTGAGGACTTCAGAAAGTTGGTATTTCAGAATCTCGAATATCCATTTCCAGGGCTCCTTTTTTCACCTTCTTATCATTCTTGCACTATCGGTCCTTCTTCGTACTTTCACGTCCATAATAACATTGATTTTAGCGGTTTTCATTGATTCCGAAACATCTATCTATTCGATCTCAACAACCATCTCACTATATATGGATAACATCAGTGCCAATTTTTCAATGGTCCTTATCTTTTTCATAGCTCTTAACAGATGTCTAGTCATTGTGAAATCCTCATGGAGTGAAGCGATTTTTGAAGGAAAACGAGTCATTGTTCCAGTTATTATCAGTCTAGTTGTATCAATTTTGGGAGCTTATTTGTCAATTCGAACCTCAAAAATCAAAAGACGATATCAAATCGATATAGGGTTCATTGATTTCGGAGAGCCCAATGGGTTCAGAAAAGTGAGTCAGTGTTTTTTAAAACTATCTCAAATCCAAATTTCAGTTAATCGCCCGTATCTTCTATATATTCCCATTGGCATCTGCAATATGTTACCTTATCATTTTTTACCATCTCAAGATGACCAAGAAAAAACTTTTGAGTCATAACAATTTAAAGAATAAAGGACAACAAAATGTTTTTATTCAAATTTTGATCACCGTGTTTTTCTATGGGGTATTTCAAAAAGTTCTGGAACCTCAAATGTTATCTTCACCTTTTTCAGATAATGTCCGCAATTTCTGAATACTTGGGATATATTGACCAAGCTGGTTATGACATTCAAATTACCCTCATTTCGATATTCAACATTCTCAACTATTTGCCAGAATTATCATTACCATTTTTATTGGTTTTGAATAATTGCAGTCCTAAAAAGAAAGCTTCTGTAGTTGTGGCTGTTAGCCAAAGCAACAGTATAACTAGGAGATCAGATATGATCTCTATCAGATGATTTGCTATTATTTTTTAAATCATTATGTAATTTTTATATAAAGAAAGTTTTTGAGAGATAATGTTCTTATGATTTCTTATACAAGGATCAAAATCTACCAAATCGTTTGATTTTGTTCTCCAAAAACTTTATGTGTTTCAAGTATTATTCCAAGAGCTCAAAAAATTAACAAGATTGGATTTAGCAATTCAGAGAAAATGAAAAAGTTTGCCATTTGCGGAAATTCTCGATAAACATAGAATTAACGGCCCTCAAATTCAATGAAAGTTTGTGAGTACAACCTTCTCCTGTCTCTCAAAACATTGTTTTCAATTTTAGTTACTTCTGAATGCATTATTCTGAAAATTCTATTATTTTCCCACCACCTCCTCAAAGCCACGAATCCGTTCAATGTGGACCACAACTTGATCCTGATGAATGTGAAACCTCTTTTGAATCTGGTTTGAACTATTTTTCATTCCCGATTCTGGGCCAAAATTTGATCTGTTTCGTGAATTTTGTTTTTCAAATATTGGCAATATGGATGGTCTACAGAAAGAAAAAGTTCCAACAGGTGAGGGCTTCAGAATTTCAGAATCTTGGAATCATTTTTCCAGGGCTCCTTCTATTTCCTTCTTATCACTCTTGCGATATCAGTCCTTCTTCGTACTATCATCTTCATCATAACATTGATTTTTGCTACTTTCGCAGATGATACCTTATCCTATTCAATTCCAACAACTATCTCATTATATACGGATGCGATCAGTGAAAATTTTTCAATCGTCCTTATCTTTTTTATATCTCTCAATAGATGTCTAATCATTGTGAAAAATCAATGGAACGATGCGATTTTTGAGGGAAAACGAGTCATTGTTCCTATCATTATCAGTATTAGTATATCAGTTTTGGGAGCTTATTTGTCTATTCGAACGTCAAAAATCACAAGAAAATATGATAGTGACATGGGCTTCATCGATTTCGGAGAGCCAAACGGGTTTAAAAAGGTGAGTAAAGTGAGTAAAAATTTCAAAAATTATCTCAAAATTGATTTTCAGTTAATCGCCCGTCTCTTCTATATATTTCCATTGGCATCTGCAATATGTTATCTTATCATTTTTATCTATTTAAAAAAGAGAAAGAAAATACTTTTGAGTCAAAACAACTCGAACAACAAAGGACAGCAAAACGTCTTCATTCAAATTTTGATCACCGTGTTTTTCTATGGGGTACTTCAAAAAGTTCTGGAACCTCAAATGTTGTTTTCAATGCTTTCAGATAATGTCAGCAATTTCCGAATACTTGGGATACATTGACCAAGATGGTTTTGACATTCAAATTACTCTTATTTCAATGTTCAACCTTCTCAACTATTTGCCAGAATTATCACTACCATTTTTATTCGTTTTAAACAATAGTAGACCTAAAAACAAAATTTCCGTTGCTGTAGATGTTAGCCAAAGCAACAGTATAAGTCGGAGATCAGATAGAGCCTCCATAAAATGATTTTTGGATTTTTTGGAATAAACTGAATAATATAGAAAATTGCCTAATCTCTGTCTGTTTATAAGTTGGAACGTTAGTCAAAAGTTCAAGAACCAACGAGACCAAATTTGAGCATTATGTGAAAACGTGCAATTTCTAGAATTTTCTTGAAGATGTCATATTTATGTGTCAGCCAAACAGAAGTTCATTGTTTGAAACTTAAAAGTTTACAGACAATTCGAGAAGAGAAGAGAATATTAATTTTTAATTCAAAAAATGGATCAGCAATTTTCAAATCAATCCTTCCTCTCCATGTTTCTTGGATCCGCCGACTCAGCCATTTCCTTCAACCAGTACGTGTTCATCACTCCTTTTCCCTGAAAAATCCAACTTTCAAATTTTCGAACTTTTAGAATATGGGTACCTTGACAATGACCTCTCCACGAGGTTCCGTGGTGAAGCCACCGAGTCTCATCAACATCTCATTGGCTTCTTGGGAGATGTGAATTTGTCCGGCTGGAAATAAAAGTATCTTTTTCTTTTCTAAATGAAGTTCTTACGCTTAGAATTGCTTTCCATCCGGCTAGCTGTGTTCACCGCATCTCCAAATAGGCAGTACCTGGGCATGGTGAGACCAACGACTCCAGCGACCACGGATCCTGAAATAGGAAAGCTTAGAATGGCTTAGAATGCTGAACGCTGTGCTAATGGCGGCCTCGGCCGGCCATGACTAAGTAAGTGACTAGGTTGCCTTGGACCGTTCTTTCGAATAACAGTCAGCGGCTAGACCGTATGCCACTTATATCAGAAGCACCGTAATCAATGATGCGGCAGGAAGTGACACATCTTTGTCTGTACACCCTCACCCTAAGAATTCGTACTTACCACAATGGAATCCGACTCTTATATTAATCTTCTCTCCTGGCAAATGAGGAACCTTGTACCCAGCGATCGATTTCACAAAACACAGGGACATGCTCGCAATATTCCGCGTATGCTCATTTCCATTCCGTCTTGGGACACCAGACGCAACAAAGTATCCATCTCCAATAGTCTCCACTTTATACACATCGTGTTGTTCAATGATTCCATCGAATATTGTGTACAATCCATTTAGCAGGTTTACGACTTGCAATGGAGTGCATTTCCCGGCTAGGGTGGTGAAGCTCACCACGTCCGAGAAGAAGAGAGTGACCAGGTCGAAGGTTTCCGGTTCCACGGTCTGACCGATTTTCAGCTTATCCGCTACTTGCTTCGGAAGCATTCGATACAGTAATACATCACTTTTCTTCTTCTCCTCTACCA
This sequence comes from Caenorhabditis nigoni, assembly GCA_027920645.1. Lineage (NCBI taxonomy): Eukaryota > Metazoa > Nematoda > Chromadorea > Rhabditida > Rhabditidae > Caenorhabditis > Caenorhabditis nigoni. The sequence continues at coordinate 4,238,667 of CP115868.1, forward strand.
ACTCCTTCATTTTTTCTGCCACCTCGTCTTCCAACGTTGATGCGTAGGATTCTAGCACATTGAAGACGTGATCCATCAGATTATCATTTCGATTCGTATTCATACTCCTTAGCTGAGAGCTGACCTGTTTGATGTCCGGACGCTCTGATGGGCGTTCCGTCCAGCAATCCCTGACAAGATGAAGCAGCGCCGGATTAATCTCCAATGACTCATCGTGGTCTAAATTTGGTCTTGGTGATTGTAGACCTCCTTTTTTCAATTTGTACACAATCTCTTCTGGATCTTCTTTTCTGTTTTCTAAGCCGAACACTGAACTTCTTGTTATCAGCTCGGCACTGATGATCCCCAAACTGTATACATCTCCTTCACGGGACCCAAGGAGATCGTCGTTTCTCAAAAGTTCGGGGGCAGTCCATAGGCGGTCTTAAATGATTTAAATTTTTTTTCAAGAAAGTGACAGAGGTCCCACCTGTCTTCGTGAACTGGTCATGAGTTCTAAATCCGCTCAACCCGAAATCCGTGATCTTCAATTGCCAACGATCATTCAAAAGGCAACACTTTGAAGTTAGCATTCCATGACACCCATGAAAAGACTCATGAATCCATGTTAAGCCATTGACAATATCTTTCATCAGTGAATATATGAAGAATCCATCCATCTGAAGGCTAGCCTTGGCGATGACGTCAGCTAACGACCCTCTGGCACAGAATCTCCAAACCGATAAAATTTGTGGGGCATCCAAAGAGATTCCAATGAACTTGTTCAAGTTTGAATGATCGATTAGTCGCATCTGAATTCATTGTTTTATTTTGAAAATTTAGCTGATGCCACTGTCCATGAAATCCAAATCGAAAAGTAAAATGTTACAAGTGACTAATCGAAGAAAGGTTTGAGTTCTGCACATAATATTATTCCCAACTCCATTCCATTTAACAAAACTGTAAAAACTGATTATGAGGTCAGGAACGTGATGTTTTCGTGTTATACCATATGTTTTTAGTACATGTCCAAAAAGTATGAAGTTTTTAAAAAATCACAACTCATCTGTGCGTACTCTATTCTCTTTATCAAAAACGATGATACCGGTTGTGAGGTCAGCATTCTTCCGACTCTTTGTACTACTGTAAACAATGCAAAAATTTTTTCATGTACTAATAACAGAGTATAGTATCGCATTATTGACGGTAGTACAAAGAATGAGGAGCGTGGGAATGAAGAGTGCTTGTTTCGATGAGTTGTGATTTTTCAAGAGCTCGATAATTTTTGAGCATGTATTAGGTTGGCCAGAAAGTAACTGTCCATTTTTTGATTCGCGAATAACACAAAAACGAGATCAATCCAAGATTGAAAGTATGTACCGTCGTGGTTCACAACATGTGGCCAACATTCAGGTAACTTGTGGATACCATCCCTCCAACAGCCAGCTAGCTGCGAATCAATATATTTTGCATTGCAGTTTTTTATCTCATCTTCAGCGTAAATTATTTTCTCTCCCGACTGCGTTGCATATCTCCGAAAAACCAATAATCGAAGGGCCAAATCAGGAGTTTAAGGGGCGCAAAGAAGAACCGTCCAGCTAAAGCGGTCCGGGACTTACTTGACTTCCCGTGAGACATAGGATCTCGCTTCGTTTAAAGATAGTCAATTCAGTCCTAAGCCGCTTTGGAGGGATGGCTGTCCACATTTATTAAACTCCAAAAATGACCTTTTTATTATTGGATATTCGGAGAAATGCAACGTCATCTGGAGGGAAAATAATTTACCACTGTCGATGAGATAAAAACTGCTTTTTAAGACTTCTTTGATTCACAGCTAGCTGGCTGTTGGAGGTATGGTATCCACAGGTTACCTGAATGTTGGCAACATGTTATGGACCACGACGGTACATACCGTCAATATTGAATTAGTCTGGTTTTTGTGTTAATCACGAATCACAAAATGGACAGTTACTTTCTGGCCAACCTAATACTAACAACATAGACAACGTCACGTTTCCGACTCGGTATCACCATGGGGGTACGTTGGGAATAATATTTTTGTGGAGTGCGAAGAGTTTAAAAGGAACACCATGTGCCGTTTGAAACATGGTCGTTATCATGACTGGCATCAGGACTGTGCTCCTGACAGTAGCTGTATTATCAGCACGTAAGATTTTTTTAGCTTTCGTTTGAAATCTTTAGCAACGAATACTTCGATTTTCAGAAAACCCATTTGTAATTGCAATCGGTTATGGAAATGCGGGATCGTGTCCCAAACCGTACAAATTTGGAAATGGGCCACCAGCATCATGCCCTCAACCGACTGATCCTAATAATAGGCCTCCATCACAACTAGAATCTTGGTTCACAAAGGAAATGTTTGATGATCTGTTTCCATTTGCAAACATCGGATGGGGACCATCCAGCTGTTGGCCATATTCTTATGAGGCATTTAAGATCTCTGCCAGATATTTTCCAGAGTTTGGAACTTCGATTAATGTGAATAATACGGTAGGGCAGAATTTGGAAAAACGTTTCAAAAATGATTTTAGGTATACAAACCTGATCAAAACATGAGACGAGACTTGGCCGCTTTTTTTGCTCATGCGATCCAGGAAACTGGAGAGAATAACTATTCTCTTTACGAGTTTGTTTTGAATTCACTTATCAGTCCATATTATCAGTTTTTTTGAAGGACACTTTCCGATGAAGAAGCTTCGAACTGCTTCTATCGTGGAGGTTTCTTCAATTGGTTTGAAGGTGGTCCAACAAGCCGTTACTTGGACCCAACAACTCCTGGATACACCCCAGCCGATGGAAACTCATGTTCATCTGCCGGTCAATATTGCACAGATTCCCCTCTGATTTCCTATTTCTATCCTTGCTCAAATCAGACATCTGGCAACCCTGCAGCCCCTTACAAAGGATGTTATTTCGGTCGTGGTGCCATTCAAATCTCCTACAACTACAATTACGGACAATTCCAAGAATGGTTGAAATCGAAGAACATCGTTGTGGACTTGTTGAGTGAACCGAATTTGTTGATGACTAAAATGGATCCACCTCTTGCTATGATGGCATCGCTTTGGTTTTATATGACTCCACAACCACCGAAACCTGCTATGCACGATATTGTCATGGGTAATTGGGAGAGTGGAGCCGAGAATAAAGCAGCTGGATACACCGGACCAATCTTTGGACCAACATCTCTGATCATCAACAATGAGTGCGGAGGAGAAGATGAAAATAACCCAGGAGGACCAGGAGAGTCCAGAAGAATCAAGGCATTCAAATGGTTCTGTGGGTATTTCAAAGTCCCAACTGGAGAACAAAAAACTCTTTCATGTAAAAGTGGGGGTAACCATGAAAATGAAGTTCAAATAATTATATTTTTAAGATATGCCAGTGAAATTGGATATGATTCAACACAATCTCAGCTATCAAATTGATTGGTCTTCCAACTGGAAAAATGCGCCATGCGATTGTGTTCCTGCCAGTTACGGAGGACTCATCTACTACTATGATCCAAAGTATTATCCAGCCAGTTTTGTTGCTCAAAACGAGATGAATCGTAAGAAATGCATTGAGAGTGTGTATGCGAATCCATCCATGTACGGAGTCGATAAAACCACAGCGTGTCTCAATTATAAATCACCTCTAAACTAATTTTTGTGTTTTTTGTCTGACTAATAAACCGAACATTCAAATCTTTCTTTGATTAGTCTTCGAAGTGTATCGTCGAGCTCTATACTCTAGTTTTCAATTCAAGCAGCAATATCGAGTTTCAACCGAGTTGAGGGCCGTAGTTAACAACGTTACCTGTCTCATATTCGCACACATTTTCGAATCAAAAATCGGTCTGACACTGTATTTCTTCGCTGCCACTCTCTCCAATTCCACATCATTTTGCAATTGAAAGAATGTATAATTCCTGGTCTCTCCAACATCCGAAAGTGTAGACGATCTTGTAGAGGATACCGTACTTGGCACACTACTGATACTCCGCATACTTTGCTCTCCTCGATTCTTCCTTGTTATAGCTTGCATGGACTTGAAAGGGATTTGCCATAGAGCATTTTGTCGCTCTACTTCTTGTTGTTTGGCGCTGCAAAGTTTATTAGAAGTGTGGAAATTTCTAAAATTCGCTTACTAGCAAAGATAAACAAACGCTAGAACTGCACCGAGTATCGTGAAGATTATCAAACCAATCGCTGTGATAAACCATCCAATATTTTCGAAAAACACATTTGCTGGACATTTGGACCCGGTGTACCCACAAACTGGTTCATCCAACGGGCGGACCCCTTTCCGATGACTCCAAACTGCGCTGGCTTCGTTCGTATAGAGCTTGCTGACTTCTGCGGTTTGTTCATCTACGTCTATGGTCATAATTACAGAACCGGTGTTGTTTTGAGATAATGTGAGGACATATAAAGTTGGACTGCGACCTCCACTATTGTCGATATTGATTTTTCCACCGATGCCTGAAAAGACAAATGTCTGAGCATGAGATCAAGAAAGGGCCGGCTCGGGTTACGGTATCCTTGTCAAACAGGCGGCTACGGGCCGGCCAGCAGCTTTCTTTACTTTCACTTCGAAACTTGCGATCAACCATGCTATCGAGGTCCCGTACAAAGAGTTCAGAAAGCGGTGGGATGCTGACGTGTCACCAACGGGTCACCAGCGGCTAACCGCCAGCCGATGAGCGCGCGTTGCCGACCGTCTAGCTCGGTTCCAATTTGGAAATATTTGTAATATCAAGAAGAAAAATGAAGAACTCAACTATATCTACACAATGATGTTTGAATCGACAAGATTCGTATTGTCGAGTTAAAATATCAGAGGCTTAGGGAGCGCTACTCGGATCGATTTAGCTGTCTGGCAGTTTTTGAAGTCTGCTTCAAAAGTCTGAATCTGAACAATTCCGAATCGAATACAGTTTGTAGATCTTGCTGATTTCTACATTTTACATTTTGATTCGCATCGAACGTTCATTTTTGAGCCGAGCTATAAGGTTGGACAAGTCTACGCGCGCTCCTCGGTTGGCGGTGATCCGTCGGTGACCCGCCGGTGACCCGCCGGTGACCCGCCGGTGACCCGCCGGTGACCCGCCGGTGACCCGCCGGTGACTCGCCGGCTTCCCGATCATTGATATGTATTACCAGTCGGTTTACGCCCCTTCGGGGCTAAACCTCCTGGCATCCGGTTACAGTACCCGTAATCCTATAAAGAGATTTCTTTTCAGGACTTTAAAATTGAGAAATTCGTGTGTTTCAGAAATGTCAATTTTTTTTAAATATTCAGACTTTTGAGCATTTCAGCATATTTGCAAAATCAGGTCCCGGGCCGGGCCGGGCCGAAGATTTCTAGGGCCCGGCCCGGTCCGGCCCGTGACTCCTCGGTCCGGCCCGGCGGGCCCGGGTTCTCCAAATTTGAAACGGGAAGTACCCGAAGTGTCTGCTCGCTTTTTCTTAGATATTGCTGGCAGAAAACGTCCTTTCCCCGGACTAGCACAAAACGGATAATATAAGGTGCCCATAGGCAGGTTGAGCAGAATGGCAAAACTTTTTCTGATTTTTTCAAAAGAGTGGGTCAAGCCCATTCAAAAAATCATAACTTTGTACAGATCAAAGATAAAATGATAAACTAAACAGCATCTTGTATAACGGGTTTGAGGCTACAAAAAACTCAATTACACCTTTGTTCTATCTCTGCAAGGAAACTTACTAAAATGGAAAATGTGCGAATGGTCTGATTGAGTGAAATCAAAAAATGCCGATTTTCGAAAAAACGTATTTGGGAGACCATGTTTATTCGATTCCTGCTATGTCATAATGCACAACTATGGTCCCAAATATATAGCTCACCTCTCATTTAAGAGAGATTTTTGAAAAAATAAACTTTTTTCAGCTTTACTCATGTACCCCTATACATGGTACACTGCGTCGCATAATTATAAGTTCACTTTAAATTTTGAATTTTTTTGAAAACTGTGAATATGGACTGAACAGGATATGATTGAAGTAAATACTGATTTGGATTGTCAATTAATGAATACCATTTGAGACCGCTGCCATTTCTTAAATTTTGCAAAATTGAAAAAATCGAAAAAATGGCCCGAAAAATCGTCGCATAAGTATAAGTTCACTTGAAACAATCAAAAATAACTCAAATCACAGAATCTAAAAATTAGTGAAACTACAAAATATGACAAGAATGAATCAAAATAATTCCATTAATGACAGGAATTTAGCTGTACCTATACTCATAATTAGGCCACATCCGTTTTTGGCCAGCTTATCCTTAAAATGAACTTTTTCGTCCATAACTGTGCTGAAAACAGTGCTGACTCTAAGTTTTTGTGTTTTACAGAACTATTTTTAATTATTTCACACATTTAATCGTCAAAAAACATAAGACTGATTTGAAAACTGAGAAAAATTTCTCATATTAGTGCAATTTCACAAGTATTGTTGTGAAAGGAATGGAAGTGGGATTCCTTTCCCAACTAGAGTATAGAAGGATCAACTGGAGAGTTAGCGGAGGATCACAGGAAGCAGAGGAGATGGAGAGTTCAACGTGAGCGCCCAATGAGAGGAGGATATCAAGTAGTCCATCAAGATAAGCGACACGTGGCAAAGTCAATGAAGAATGTGGAAAGAAGAGAGTTTAGTTTGTGTTCAATGTTCTAACGAATCCAAGAAGCTCCGAGTGCCTTCCGATGCCATCACCGACCGTGCGAGATGCCGGATCCGACCAACCATGCCCACCAAGTCAGCTAACTGTGTGAGACCGTAATAAACCAGTTGTTCCTAACCTTTCTGTAGCATATTACCCCCGCACCTTGAGAATCATCCTTAACCCATTCGGGGTAAGGGGCTTCTCGCCACATGGTGCATCGGACCGTTTTAGAAAAGGCTACAATTGGTAGTCGAAAAAAGAACCCAAAGGTCGGGCGGTAGTTGCTCACAGATAGTCGGGATTAGGTGTCGGAGTGGTGGAGTTGAGGAGGAACTCGTAAATTCGTTACGAACCTTTACATCCTATTAGTACTAACCTTACTAACCACATGCCAAAGGGCAGAGATTCTCGTCTGGGGTGCGAGAGAGTGGCAATCTCTAGCACTTTGTTTCTTCAGAGCCCTAAAAAGAAGTAGAAGACAACTGAACCACCATGAAGATGGAGCACAAAGTATCGGATCGGATCATGAAAAAGTAGAAAGATGAGCGATCGTGAAGAAACCAGCAGTCTTTGAAATATCTGATTCGCAGATAGACCGTTTAGAAGGAGAAGTCGTCTCTAAAGTGACATAGTAGAAGTTAGGGAGTATATCGGCTCCATTAGTCCCTCTTCTCCGAACCGGTGAGAAGCAGGTAGTTAGGCTGTTCAAACTCGAAGCATCAGCAAAGCCGACGTCAGGGAACAAACATCCAGAAGAAGGTGACACATTCGAAGTTGTCGTCATCACTGCACCTGGATCACCCTTCGACATACGGGCAATAGTAGAAACTTGAGAATAGGAGTTCGGGAGAGTCGACTTCACTGATTGCATGGGCCCATGATGTGACTAGCCGAAGAAGAGGAAAACGAATTACTATGGACTATGTGTGATAGCAAGGATGGATTAATACATCTTCACTACGTCCCCTAGGATGGGCTCAAGAAGTCGTCAGCAAACTCATCTCTTACGATGAAAAGTAATAAGAAGGATCTGGATCATGCGGTCGAGTGCAGTCGACACATCTAGATAGAAGCAACAGTCAAAAAAAGTGAAGAATTGACTGGAAAAGAACGCTTCGTGAAAGAGAATTCGTGGACTCCAAAGATACGTGGAACACAAAGCAGCCGTGGAAAGAAAAAGAAACGTGACAGTCGGTCACAAAAGATAAGGATCAAAGGTCAACATGTGGGAATACGATATGAGAAGATCAGTTCGAAGTTAAGTTCAATTCGATCAACAAGAAGATGGCGAAGAAGAAAGGAGCAAAAGGGAAGAAGACAAACGAGGAATCGCCTCGATCGATAGTGAATATGCAGGAAAAAGTCAGCCGGACTTCTGGAAGATCCAACGTGTCAAACGGATCAACTGAACAAGGGACACCGTCAGCATCAACACTGGATTCTTTGGAACTCGCTGAAAATCTGTCGAGACAGATATTGTCAATGCAAAAAGTCCAAAATCAATTGCTCGATAGGATTTCCAACATGGACCTAAATCAAATGCAGATGGCAACTTGTCTGGAGAATTTTGGGTTGATGTTCCAGGAAGCTGCGGAAAATAAGAAATTGGCCGAGAAGTCGTCTCAGTCGGTGATGGATTCAAAGGACCAGGAAGGAGTTGTCAAGATACTGGAGTCGTCGTCTCCAGTGTTACAGGAATCTGAGAATTTGTCTCAGCCTGCATTGGGCTCCGTACAGCAGCTGACATCGCCATCTACGGTCCTGGCAACCAACGTCATTAGTAGCATCATGTCCACAATCACTCCATTTGACGGGGAGGCTGAGAACTTTCCACTTTTCCGACAAATGTTTGAGATGATGGTCCATAAGAATGAGGATATTTCGGTTCCTCTCAAACAATCCCTGCTCATGAAGCTGTTAGCAAAGGATGTACTGGACATGATGAAAACACCAACGATCTCAGAAGGAGATTACATGGTTCTACTCGAGAATCTTGATAGGCAATATGGAAATAAGGAGAATGCCCTGCAGCATTATCTGACTTTACTCGATCAGCATTCGTTCTCATCTGATGATTTTGACGCAATGGAAAAGGATTTGAATAGATTCAATTCAATCGTCAACGTCCTAAAGAGCAATGGATCCAATCCCGATGATCCGTTCTTCATCAGATTGTTTGTGAAGAAATTGCCAATCAGAGTGATGGGACCCGTGTACAAAAGAATGCTCAGAGGAGGTCAAACATTCCAAGATCTTGTGAAAGTTGCCTACGACACCATCCGAGAGAAGAAGGCCCTAGAAGCTGCTCGCGCTCAAAACAAGAAGTGCAACAGAAGTGATCTACTTCTTACTAAGGAAACTTTTCTGTGTGTGTGTGTGTGTGTCCGTCTGTCTCGGACATTTACTTGAATAACTCAAGGGGGATTGGGACTCCTATAGTGGTGTGTGGTATATAGTCATGGACTGCCGAGCGCTTCATGTCCATGGTGTCCTGGGCGTTCTAGCTCATAGGGAACCTATAGTGTTGCGAATCGAAATTTTCAAAATTATGCTAAAACTAACTAAAACTTCAGGAAATTTTGCAAAACGGTTTTTAGACCTGTCTAGGTGCTGCCTACATACAATTAAGCACAAATCTTGAAAATTGAAAATTTTTTGAAATTTTTTTTTTCGCGAATCTGTCTTTTTTTCAATCCTGTGGCCGACTGGAATTGTGTCATAGTAACTTTTTTCTTCTGAATACATTGTTATTAAATGTTTCTAGAGAGTTTTGGGACATTATATAGTTTTCTAGAACCAAAATTTCGTTAAGAGGAAAATGTTTCAAGAGCGTTTGAAAAAGATCTAAAAAGTTACACCATTTTTCGAAAAGAATCAGCTCAGAAGTTGGAGCATGATCTAGAATTTTTTGTAATATTTCAGAACTTTCTAAAAAATTCCAGAAAATTCTATTAGAGAAAATTCTAGAAAACTCTAGAAAATTTACAGAAAGTTTCATAAATTTCCAGCATAGTTGCGAAAGGCCGGGCCGGTAGACGAATTTTCTCGGCCCGGCCCGGCCCGACCCCGGGCCGGCCCGCCTATCACTGTTGAAAAATTTCCAAAGAAAAATGTGATAATTTTTTTGAATAAAAAAAGAAAAAAGATTACATTTTTCAACAAAATTAAAAAAGTAGAAAGTAGGTCGTTTTTGTATATTTTTTTGAAAAAAATTTCAAAAATATCGAAAAAAAAATCAAAAAAAAAATCAGCGTCTATACAGGCCCCGGCCCGCGGGCCGGCCCGAGATTTTGCAACTATGATTTCCAGGAAACTCCAGAAATTTCTAAACAATCCAGGTAATTCTAGAACAATCTAGGAATTTCCAGAACATTCTAGAAAATACCAGAATATCCTAGAAATTTTTAGAATATTCCAGAAAATTTCAAAAAATTCCGGAACATTCTAGAAAATTCCAGCATATTAGAGATAATTCCAGAACAATCAGGTTGTTTTCAAAACATTCCTGAACATTCTAGAAAATTCCAAAGCAGTCTAGAAAAGTCTGGAAAATTCTAGAGAATCCAGAGCATTCTAGAAAACTCTAGAACTTTCCATAATATTCCAGAAGATTCTAGAAAATCCCAGAAAATTGTAGAAATCCGAGACAATTGTAAAAATTGCTCGAGTTTCAGCGAGTTTTGCAGGTAGTCACTATTATTACGTAAAAGCTCATACTCGATTCTATAAATGAGCCAATTTAGAGAAAATTCTGAAGAGCTTTCTGAACGACAACTCTAGAACATTCCATTATTCCAGAAGATTCTAGAAAATTCCAGAAAATTGTAGACTATACGATTACGGGTACTCTAAGCGAGGACCCAGGAGATTCAGCCAGGTGTCAAACCACCTGACTCCCGCCTTCGATTTTTTGAATAATCAAAGTGAACCCCTAACGAGCTTGAAAACATGAGAAGTCTTCTCTAGAAGTATACATGTATTGTAATCTCTTCCCTATATTTTCAATGTGACCTAGAACCAAAGGCATCACAGTAGGGAAAACTAAAGCTGTGGGATGTGGTTTGTGGATGTGTCCTACTAGGGATGTGTGTGGGTTTTTTGAATTTCAGAATTACAGAAACCCCTAAGAATCAGATATTAGAAAATCCAAGAAAACAAAAACATCGGATATCGAAAAATCCAGATCTTCGGAAACTTATTAAAGTGATCCGTATTTTAGAATTTCAAAAGTTTAGCCATCTTGAAAATCGAAAGTTAAATCCGAAAATTTAAGAATCCCGAGAATAGAGAAACTCAGATTTTAACAACTCAGGTGATTCTTGGGAGTTACTCGGTAAGGGAGGATAGTGGGAGCTAAACAGGATTTTCCCGTATAGCCACCGGTTCGTTCCCACTAACCTTCCATACCGGGTAATTCCCGAATTCGAGACTCCCCGAATTAATCGGGTAACTCCCTGAAAATTCCCTGAGAAATCTTGGTTCGAAATCCGAGACATTAGTTTTTTTTCAGAAAATTGTCGATTCAGGCATTCCGTTGTTATCAAGAAATTAGGTAATTCAAAAATACGGATGTTTGATTTCAGTTACCGCATTTTCTCTAACAAAGGCCCGTGAGATTCTATCTTTCAACCCGCTTTTCAGAGGGTGCTTCTATTGAAGAAAGCGCACGGTGATTTTTTCAGGACGTAAAGAAATCGCTCTCTAACGCGAATGCAGTAGTTAAGCTCGCTGAGTATCGACGCGCATGCGTTAAATTGAATTGCCGAGTCGCTACGAACGGTAGCCTGCATTCCATCAAAAATTGCGCCAATTCAAAATTATTTTTTGAAACGTCCCGGAAAAAACACCGTGAAAGCGCTTCAATTGAAGGTTTTCGCTTTTTACAAAACAAAATGAAACAGCACAGCCAGCTTGAGCTATAAGAGGTATTCTCCAAATATTAGAGTTGGTTTTCAAATAGATGTGGGCTTCTATTAGAGAAAATGCGGTATTCCAAAATTCCGACATAAGGAAAATCGAAAGGTTTAAAATAAACATGAAAATTCGGACACACGGAAGGTAGGAATCTCTGAAATCAGATATTCAAGTGTAAGATACAGTAAACAACAGCCAGGAGGTTGAGCCCCCGGCAGGGGGCTCAAACCGACTGGTGAAGTCTACACAACGACAGTGGACTTCGAATCCTTCGATTCAGATTAGTCCCAACCGGGGACAACGGATTGAAATCGTCAATCCAAATTTAAAGGCTCAACCGGAGTCACTCGTTTTTTATTCGTAGTTTGTACGAACTTCTGAATATTCAGAAGTTCGTTTTTCGGTCCCCCCAGTGTTGTGAAAGGAATGGAAGTGGGATTCCTTTCCCAACTAGAGTATAGAAGGATCAACTGGAGAGTTAGCGGAGGATCACAGGAAGCAGAGGAGATGGAGAGTTCAACGTGAGCGCCCAATGAGAGGAGGATATCAAGTAGTCCATCAAGATAAGCGACACGTGGCAAAGTCAATGAAGAATGTGGAAAGAAGAGAGTTTAGTTTGTGTTCAATGTTCTAACGAATCCAAGAAGCTCCGAGTGCCTTCCGATGCCATCACCGACCGTGCGAGATGCCGGATCCGACCAACCATGCCCACCAAGTCAGCTAACTGTGTGAGACCGTAATAAACCAGTTGTTCCTAACCTTTCTGTAGCATATTACCCCCGCACCTTGAGAATCATCCTTAACCCATTCGGGGTAAGGGGCTTCTCGCCACAAGTATGTTCCGAGTGGTACTGTGTCCTGCTTGGCAGACCTCTGGTTGAGCTGACTAACATAAAACGAAGGTGAACATGCGTTCGTTCAGGAACATGCATAAAACCATAAAAATCTAAATCTTGGGTTTACGGAATCTGCAGCTGTTCGGACCATCTTACCCTCAAGCATTAAAAATGGTGTATGAGAAGTCATGTTTACGAAGTTGTTTTGTGTGGAAGGAGTCGAGCATTTTTATCTTCCTTCTTAAATCACACTTGTCAAGTTCTGGATTTACAGATACAATAGTTAGATTGCTTTACAGTTCCGTTCTAGACGTACGATTGACCCAAAAACTTATCATTTTTTGCAAAAACAATGACCACATTCCAAGGTCTTAAATATTATTTACAACTCATTTAATCAATCTGAAATTTGCTCAACATACTCGAGAAGTTGCAGGCATAATATACATAAAGTTTCATTATGATAGAGTCACTTTGAGGAAAAAAATCTGTCAAGAAACTATTCGTTCCCCACCTTCTAGAAAGTACCGTATAACTCTCCGGAACAGATTTTTTGAAAAGCGAGGTCAACTATAAAAACAGAATTTAAGACTTTTCAAGTATGTTGAGCAAATTTCAGGTTGATTAAATGAGTTGTAAATAATATTTAAGACCTTGGAATGTGGTCATTGTTTTTGCAAAAAATGATAAGTTTTTGGGTCAATCGTACGTCTAGAACGGAACTGTGAAGCAATCTAACTATTGTATCTGTAAATCCAGAACTTGACAAGTGTGAATTAAAAAGGAAGATAAAAATGCTCGACTCCTTCCACACAAAACAACTCCGTAAACATGACTTCTCATACACCATTTTTAATGCTTGAGGGTGAGATGGTCCGAACAGCTGCAGATTCCGTAAACCCAAGATTTAGATTTTTATGGTTTTATGCATGTTCCTGAACGAACGCATGTTCACCTTCGTTTTATGTTAGTCAGCTCAACCAGAGGTCTGCCGAGCAGGACACAGTACCACTCGGAACATACTTGTGAAATTGCACTAATATGAGAAATTTTTCTCAGTTTTCAAATCAGTCTTATGTTTTTTGACGATTAAATGTGTGAAATAATTAAAAATAGTTCTGTAAAACACAAAAACTTAGAGTCAGCACTGTTTTCAGCACAGTTATGGAAGAAAAAGTTCATTTTAAGGATAAGCTGGCCAAAAACGGATGTGGCCTAATTATGAGTATAGGTACAGCTAAATTCCTGTCATTAATGGAATTATTTTGATTCATTCTTGTCATATTTTGTAGTTTCACTAATTTTTAGATTCTGTGATTTGAGTTATTTTTGATTGTTTCAAGTGAACTTATACTTATGCGACGATTTTTCGGGCCATTTTTTCGATTTTTTCAATTTTGCAAAATTTAAGAAATGGCAGCGGTCTCAAATGGTATTCATTAATTGACAATCCAAATCAGTATTTACTTCAATCATATCCTGTTCAGACCATATTCACAGTTTTCGAAAAAATTCAAAATTTAAAGTGAACTTATAATTATGCGACGCAGTGTATTTTTCGAACTCATTTTTCCGGAAACAACAGAAAAGCTCTGAGAACAAAAATTTAAGTTGGTTCAGTTCCTTTCTGACGGAAAATGATCGAATCGTGAGCAAAAAGTCAAAATTTCGAAAATAAATTTTCACATGTTAAAAGTGAGCATGTATAGGGGTACATGAGTGAAGCTGAAAAAATTTTATTTTTTCAAAAATCTCTCTTAAATGAAAGGTGAGCTATGTATTTAGGACCATAGTTGTGCTTTATGACATAGCAGGAATCGAATAGACATGGTCTCCCAAATACGTTTTTTCGAAAATCGGCATTTTTTGATTTCACTCAATCAGACCATTCGCACATTTTCCATTCTAGTAAGTTTCCTTGCAGAGATAGAACAAAGGTGTAATTGAGTTTTTTGTAGCCTCAAACCCGTTATACAAGATGCTGTTTAGTTTATCATTTTATATTTGATCTGTACAAAGTTATGATTTTTTGAATGGGCTTGACCCACTCTTTTGAAAAAATCAGAAAAAGTTTTGCCATTCTGCTCAACCTGCCTATGGGCACCTTATATTATCCGTTTTGTGCTAGTCCAGGGAAAAGGCGTTTTCTGCCACCAATATCTAAGAAAAAGCGAGCAGACACTTCGGGTACTTCCCGTGTGAATTTTTTATTTTGAAATTTCAGAAATTTTTTCAACTTTTTTTGTAAAATCACTTTTTTTTGGACTTCTTATCTTGAAAGTTTTTTTTCTTGTCAGAAAAATCGTCCATTTTTTCCTGTTGACCCCAAAAAAATTTTAATTTTAGAAAAGACAGAAAAAAAAGTTCCCGAAAATACGGGCCCTGAAAATTCTAAAAAAGCCCGGCCCGGCCCGTTGCAAGTATGCATTTCAGTTCTTGGCAATTTTGAAATTCGAAAACTTCAATTTTGAAATTCAGAAAAGTTAATCAATTTTCGGAATTCTGAGTCTCTGTAATCTGAAATTCAAACTGTAAATAGAAAAATCGGTTTGCTCCTTTTCGAGGTTCTGCACCTCCTGTATTCGAAATCTCCGAATTCAAAACTTTGGAAATTTAGAAACTCAGAAATATTGAAATCTAGGAAATTAGAAACAGGAAGTCCAGATAGTTATATATTTGAAAGTTCGGAAATATGCGAATCCCAAATTTCAGAAGTTTCTTCTTCAATTTCGAATTTCAGATGAGAATTTTAAAATTACAGATTTTCTGATTTTTCAAACTGCGGAAGAATTATTTTGGAACTCAGATTTTTGGAGTTTCAGTATTTTCTAATTTTCAAGTTTCCGAGTCTTCAGATTCCCTAGTTTTCGAAAATCTGAGATTTTGCGTTTTTGAGCTTTCTGAATTTCGTGAAGTTGATAACTTTAGAAAGGTATGGTCAAAGATTTGGATTCAAAACTTGCTGATTACACAACAAACAACTAAAAACTTCAAATTTCGGTTAAATTTTTCTTTCGACTTGAAACTAATGAAACTGGGAATCTCTTTGCCAGGATTTCATCCAAACCGATTAAAAACAGTAAGACATGTTTTTATTCGTTTCTGAACTCTCTACACAAAAAACAAAAAAAGGTTACTGCCTATGGGACTCGAACCCGCGTCACACAGACGCAAGCTCAGCGCGTTAACCACCACACCACCCGGTCACTGCAGAAGAGTGGGAGGAATGGCGTACACGTGTGTGGGATTTCCTCCCCCCTCGCCCTCTCGCCCTCTTTCCTCGCCTTCTCTGCCCGCCACGCTTTACTGTGGTGAAACCAAGGAACGTCTCCAGAAGACTTCAAAATCGACATTTCGAAAAACGAAAAGCTCGGGCATCAACTAAGACACACTTCTGATTCACCTGTTCAGGTTTCAGCTCAATCGGTTAACTTTGAATGGGTGAAACGAAACGCTACATACATACGCACATACGGAATCTGGTGAATGTTATTAGTAATGATAGCGTCTACTAACCTTGAAAAGTCCCAACTAGATATTTCGGAAATTCGGTGCCATTCCTGTACTGCTTCGGATCCTCTTGTAACATTTTCTCCATTGCCAATCCGTACAGATATACGGCGTCATGGAGTTGTCCGGCATACGTTGCAGCCTAACAGATAAAATTAACAGAATAAGGACCCGAGTGGCTTACCTGCTGATAAGTGGGTCCCGAACAAGCATCTGTGCAATTATAGGGGCTCTGCCGCATTCTTTGAATCACCTCCTCCTCAAATTGTGTGTAATTGGAACCCACACCTCCTTGGCCTTGCATCTGTAATAAAATCTATTTATATCCATTGAACTGCTTCATTGAATTACATCTACAATAAAAATAGATCTCTGAAATCCAATGAGGGCTTCTTGATCGCTGGGTTGAGGGCCCTTCCCAAGCTCTTCCCAAGGGTATCTAACAGTTCCACCGGGTTGCGGAACCACTGAAAATAGCTTTTTCAGTCAAAAGTCGATAATTCAAACTTGCTACCGTATCCCTTGGACCTCAACGACGGAAAAATGTAGACATATTCCTCAGAAACAAATCCATTTCTCGCCGCTACCAACATCCATCGTCGATGAAGGCCTCGAGAGTTACCCTCATGGAAGCATGGAACGATTACTGTAATTTTTCAGTTGGAGGAGATACAGTAATCCTCACAAACTTCTCCCTCTGGTAGATGCATCCTTTAAAATTGCCAGCATTCCCGCTTCCGAGTGATCCGTAATCTGTACACTGTACGACATCACAAGATCCTGGTAGTAGGCAATCATGTCTTGAAAATCGTCTCTCAGGGTTTCACACTTCTCATCATTGCCTTCCAAAGAGTAGGCAAATACAAACTGGTCCCATCCGTATTCCAGCATCACTTCTCGGAATGCTACGGCGATACTGGAAATTATGTGTTGGAATTAAGGCTCTGAACAGGGAAGCGGCTGGCCACGACTCCGGTCGTGGGCAGATTGCGATGGACTAACACGTCCGCGGAATCTGACAGTTCGGAAAACGAACCTTCTAGATCCAATCGATAAGATCCCTGCAGTTGGGTACCTTGTAACATCATCAAGTGCCGCTGATGACGTCAAACCCCAAGTGATAACAGGTCTGTTGTAAAAATAAGCCAGACTGAAGACAGGGACCGCGGCTGAAATTTTTTTCAAAATTTGTGAGCCTAAAAAATGAGCCGTCCTCACGAATATTAGTTGTCGGCCCAATTAAGACATCCACATTATAATTAGCGAATAGTTGTACTGCCATTCCAGCGGCCACATTCTCATCACATTGATCGTATAAAATTGTGAAACTGCAGAAAAGGTATTACGGTAATGAAAACTGTAACTTTTTTCACTTGAAATCATATCCAACCAATCGATTTTCTCTCTTCAATCTGTCTATAGCAATACTGGCCGCGCTGGCTGAGGTACGGTAGCTCACATAGGCACTGCTACCCTCCACATCCTGAAAAGGTCCAACTTGTTTGTCTTTTAGATTAAATAACCGTAAACCCTGTAATAGAAGGGCCCCCTAACTTTTAATATTTTTCTCTATCATAAATATTGCTTATCATAATATATATATATATATATATAACGTTTTGTCAGTTGACTTATTATTGGTACCTTTCATATCAAGGGCCCTTCTATTACAGGTTTCACGGTATTACATTTTCCAGTACATCGCAGTGTAAAAATCCGAGTTGAAATACGTTTCCTGGAGGTTGTCCAAAAACCTGAAATTCCCGAAAAATGTATTTCTAAAAAAATTTATTAAACTAAACCTGAAGGACTAGAAATAATACAAGAATCGGGTTCATTGGTCGTACGGCAAAAAAGACAAAAATGAGTGGGTCACAACAAGGAATCCATTTTATATAGAACATTCCGTGTTTTTCTATTATTAATTTTTTTTCCTCTGTTTACTTGTATCCAGCCTCTTCTACGTTGTCTTCTAATCCCCGCCAAGCTGATTTTAGGGCTTCGTCTTGATGAATAATTCGTGTTTTGAGCGTTCTAGATAGATAAAATATGATTTTGGGCATCTCAAAAACATGAGAGTTTCGGGAATATTTTGATACTGTGAGTGTATGCATTTTGACGTGACGGTGTACATTGTGACTACTTTATCCCTGAAAGCCGACCGCGGTCAGCCGCGGCCGGCTGCGACTTTCAAAAAAAAGTTGCCGCGGCTGGCCGTCATGCACATTTTTTTTCAAATTATGGTTGCGAAATGTCCGGTTCTGAAACGTCCCTTTTTTTTCGGTGCTTTTTGAAGTTTGACCTAAATCCATTGAAGTTTTGTCTCCATTGTGTTCTTCTGAAACCAATACAATAGGAAAATTTCCATATCAAAAAGCCACAAAGCTTTTCTTATATTTTCTCAAGTTTCCATTTCCCATTTCCCGCCAATCATGTGGTGGGACTTGATATTTTTGACTATAATTCTCGGGACTTTTGAGTCTTCGGTGAGCTAGTTTTTCCCGCCGAATTTCTTTAACTACTGTTCAGACTGCCCAATCGTTTCCAGTACCAACAATTAAAATTTACAACTTTGCGAGTTCCGATGACTCATCCAGATTGTTCTACACCCAATTCTCCGAAATTTCGGTTCTCGAGGATTACGGTAGGTTTTGCTCGAAACACGTTAATTGAAATTTCAAACTTTAAGACCCTTCCGAGTACCCAGTACCCAAGGATCTGGGTATCGCTATGATGGGTGAATTTCCCAAAAACTGTAGCTGCCCGGATCTTCGTAAAATCCATTCTGTCACCAATCAATTCGGACAGCTCAAATTCGAAAGAGCTGAAAATCTGACCTCCGATATGGTCGACCATGGTCTGGCTGGATTTTTGGCTCCATTTCCCGGCTATTGTGGAAGTGACCAGATTGAGCTCATCGAGTTTTACTCCCCAGTGCTGAAAACTTTCCGCTACGACACCTCCAACAATATCCAGTCGTATTTGACCGACTACAAAAACTTGTTCCGCCCGGTTCGTGTTCTAGGATACGCCTATTATTCTACCCCAAATGTTTGGTTGTAAGTGATCAACAAACTCGCTCTAGTGAACAAAAAAAATTTAGAAGCGGTACCCCTCCATACATCAAGCAAGGAATGCAGAGCCAGTTTTATGTGAGCCCTTTTCTAGTAAATTTTTGATTTCTTTTTTCCACAATTTCCAGAAAACCATCTCCGTGAAATTCGAAATGGTTCGAGTTCTCAAAAAAGAGAATCAGTACTCCTATGCAGTCAATCAAAACTTAATCAAAAACCTGACAGAATCTGGATGGAGTCTCACTGATGAAACTCGTGCAGGACCTGTTAGCTCTCAAAACGAGCTTGAAAAAATCCGGGAGATTTGTGGATCAGGGTCCCTGCAGAGATGTCGAGATACGCTGGATGCCAGTTCCGGGCTGTATAGGCCAATCAATTTGGATGCTATGGAAATGGGAAGTAGAGAGGATATGGGAGATTGTGGATACTTTTTGGCTAGTACGTCTACTTGCTTCAGTCAAGCACAAGCCATGTATTCTTATGATGTGAATGTGAGTTTTACCACCATGTAGGTCATGTCAGTGGTCTAGAAATTCTTGAAATTCAACCCACAAGTTCAATTCCTCGAAGCGCAAAGGGTGATAGGGCCTAGTCCTTGTCGGTGGTCTTTATTTCTGACCCCTTTGGCATCGCCATCTTTGACCTAGTTTAACTCGGTTCCTGTAAAATATATCGAAAAGTGGTCATCTAACAAAATGATTATCATAATGCCATAAACATTTTGTTAGTCAACAACTTCGCAATATCTTTGACAGAAATTGAGATACAACGGGTCAATGTGGAGGGTACACTTTTTGAAGGTATTCGTGGCATGGTATCTTAAAGAAGGGTATCTTTACATGAAAGTTTTCGGATATTTTTTTGAGTTGACGGTGTACAGTGACCGGTGTTCACCCAGAACGTGGCTATCGTGCCGCTGTCGTATATGACCAGCGGTCGGCACTACTGTAGCTCAGCTCACATCACTGTAGCTCAGCTTGCGCCGCCGTATCTTAGCCGGTAGCGACATCCATAGGTTGTACTTCTCAGGGGCTTATAGGAACAATATTTTGAGAAATGGGACCATATATATCTTTTTCCCAATATACAATTTTCAGTACGGTACCATCCAAGCAATGTACGTCAACTACCCCAGCAGCAACGGCGATGGATCTGTTGGACGTGCCTCTCCGTACATTTTCTCTCTATTGAAATTGTAACTCCTCAACTTTTTCCAATAAATCATTTATCAAGCATTCAAAACCTCTGATTATTCTCCGAATAATGCACCGATTTCACTCTAACAATTCTTTTCGAAAAGTGCTTCCGGTATTTTCTCCATATTGTCGTTAGATATAACTGATAAGGATCGTAGAAAAGGAATAGAGTTAGTAGAGATGCATTGGGTTGATTTTCACGAAGAATATCTATGATGTATGATGGCCAGGCAGTTTCAATATCTATTAGTAAAATGAGGTTAGCCATGAGGATAGGAAAATTCGCGAAGGTGAATATGACAAACGCCTGGAAACTTGAAAACTGAATGATTTGATTTCCAGTTCCCACTTACTTGTAGCCGGGTTCGTTTATTGAATTTCTGATGCATTCGTTTTGTTTTATTGGATTTTGTCATCATTCTTTTGGAAAGGAGTATATAAGCTTTATGAGTGGCATAAAATATTATAAAGGTGGAGCCAACCACATTAGCTAAATTTATGATTGCAAAAATGATGGCGCAGTTGTTTAGAGGATTACAGACAATCACAGAGTTGACGTCATAGACACAATCCGGATAGACTTTGTAGTCCTGGAAACAAAATAAAAGTATGTTTTTTCTAGAATAGTGAAGCACATGGATCATGGCGCGTTTTGCCTTTTCCTGATTTGGTGTGAGTGCATAAATAAACGGAATCATAGTAAGAGGCATGAGTCCCACAGAAATGTACACCCAGACTTCTTGGACCGTCCGTCTTATGGTACGTAGGCCTTGGTACATATTCATGATAAGAAATACGCGATTACAAAATATGAGTTGGCTGGAAGCAAGGGAGACTGAAAATTTGTGTGTTTAGGAAGCGGTGGGTGGCTGGCGGATCAGCGGCGGGTAACTGGCGGCCGAACGGCGCGCGACCAGCATAGCTCGGTTCCTACGTGGAATTTCTGGACCAATCAAAAAGGAAAATGAAGAACTGAACAAACAAAAAATTTCTCCCCGGCCGGGAATTGAACCCGGGTCTCGCATGTGACAGACGCGGATACTCACCACTATACTACCGAGGACACATTAGAGAGAAACACTAGTGACGTTTAAAAAGCGGCGGGTCACCGGCGGCCGAGTGACAAAAACTCACACCCGTAAATGATGTATGAAATGAAGTACAGGGTATAGGAATCCATCCATGCCGCTAGAATTCCATCTATTCTGACCACTAGACTAGAGGAAAAGTAAAAATAGTCGATGAGCAAGGAATTGGCGATCCAGGCAATGGAAATGCTGGAATTTCAAGGTTAATGGTGAGCTATGAACTTCATGGAAGCTTACCATATCATATGGAATACCAGGAACCATTTCAAAAATCCAAAATTTTTGGGCGTCTTTTTTAACACACAGTAGAATGCAAAAGGATATAAAATTGTGATGAAGCAACCGAAAATTGTTTTCACAAAATTGTAGGTCGTTGGATTTTCAATCCATATTGATGTATAATTTTCAAAATGGCTGCAAAAATGTTTAAAAAATATTTTTAAATATCTTCAAAGTTGACTCACTGCTCCATTCGCAAACTCTCAGACAACGGAAATTGAAAAAAAAACCCAGAACTTTCACATAATTTCATTTTCTGGGCGGCAAGTTTTTTTTCTTCTTAGAATTAACAAAACAAATAACATGTTTTCTTGAACAAGCTAATCAGAGCTAATCAGTTCGTTGTAAGACCAGAATAACGCGTCATCAGGGGAGAGAAAAACCAAAAGTCTAGACGATATTGCAGAAAATAGAAATACCGAAAAAAACAGTTTTCGGGGGAGTTCTGATTCAATTCTGATTCATATATTTTTGAAGAAGGATTTCGGAATTTTGCAAATCTAAATAAGAAGAAAAAATCTGTCTGAAAATGTTCAAAACACAGTAATATGAAAACATTCAAAACACAAAAAAAATTGAAAATTAGGAATTCTGAAAAAAAAATCTAAATGTAAAATGACCATTTCGTATTCGGGCATTTCAGAACTATACATCTAAAATTAACTTAGATTTTTCAAAATTTAGGAATACGGTAACTAGGGAAAACCGAAAATTATGAAAATTACTTAATTGCACGGAAAGTGCGCCTGCGCCCACCAGCTTGCACGAAACTTGTTTTATCATACTTTCCGAACCTTACAAGTCAGACTAGACAGCTTTGGAAGAAAGGAAATCATGAAAATTAGCCTATGTCCAAAATTTTGCCACAATACGACTGCCCATCTCAATTTCCGGTACAATACTAAAAAACGTAACATCTCCGTCATCATAACAACACTTATTCTACTCATTTCATTCAAACAGTCTACCTAAAAAATGTATATCGACTGGGCGCACCGCTATCTTCCCAGAAGTTTTGCATTTTGTTCATTTCTCATAAATCCACTATTTATTTATATGATCTTGAAGGACACCAATATGAATATGGGAAATTATAAATATCTGATTTTGTATTTTTCCATTTTCAACATGTCTTGTTCGTTGTGTGATCTTTTTGTGCCAGTTGGGATTTATAATTATCGCTATGCATTCACCATTTTTGTAACCGATGGGTATTTTGAAACGGTGAATTTTGAAAATCGGCTTTGGGGTACGGGTCACCGGTAACTTTATGATAAAAAACAAAAAAAAAGATTTCTCCCCGGCCGGGAATTGAACCCGGGTCTGTGATGTGACAGACGCGGATACTCACCACTATACTACCGAGGACACATTAGAGAGAAACACTAGTGGCGTTTAAAAAGCAGCGTGCCGCTGGCGAGTCACCGGCGGCCGAGGAGGGCGCAAGGTCAGACAGTCGCATTGAGCTGTTTAGAAGTCAATTGTCTGCCGATGACTTACATAAGCGTGGCTCAAAACGATCCCCAAGAAATTCCAGCCTTCCGAATTCGGTCGCTATCTCCTCTCCTTCCGCTGTAGCTTCATCACTGGCACTTACGCAATCCTCCACTCGCATTTTGTTTACCGATACATGGAACTGGCTCAGTGAGTCACTTTTACAAAAACTGTTCACAGATAAAATTGTTTTCAGCGATTACTACCTCAACTATTTCCTTCCATATGGTCTAGTCTTCTCGGTTCTTTATTGTTTGCTTCATATGGCTTTTTGGACTCTTGTGGTATGTTGAATTGTACGCGACCGTGGACTAGGTTTCCAAGGAACTGAAGTCCTCGTCCCCCTTTATTGCCCCTTTCTGATGGTCCCTTGAATGCTGGGTCTTGCTAAGTATACCATTTTTAATATTATAACACCTTTTCAGGCCGGGTACCTGTCAGGCACCAACATCAACCAGCGCTTACGATATGTTCAAGATTCGTTCATGAAGTATTATGGACAAGATCCGATGGAATTGAATATTGTCATTGCACAATACTGGGTACCCTAACTTTTGAACGTATCTAGATCAAATTATTTTCTTCAGGACGCCTCACCAGATTTCATTCGTGACACATGGATCGGTATCGGCTTACTATCCATTGTCTCCTTTGCATCTCTACTGATAATCGTCTTGTTTGGATTCCTTATCATATCAGAACTCAGAAATCAAATTTTATTCTTGAGTGCAAACACCAGAAGACAACAAACACAACTGACGATTGCTTTGGTTATCCAGACAATCACTCCTACGGTAGCTTGTTTCTTACCATGCTTCTTTTCATGGTACCAACCAATGTTTGGGATTAATGTTGGGCAGTGAGTATTGCCAAAATCGGCGACCAAAAAATTCGTTCAAAAATTTCAAATCTACAATTCAGATGGCTCCAAAACACGTCGTCCATCGTAATGTCCATGTTTCCTGTGATCGATCCGTTGTCCACAATTTTCGTCCTCCCAACTTTGAGACGTCAGGTCAAGAATGTTCTGTTTCGAACTGCAAAATCAAAAACTAACAGTGCTACTACCCCAAGTAGAGTCACCCGTACAAATGCAACATGTTTTTGATTACTGTATAAGTAATGAAGTTTCCAACTTTGCCGGGCGTAGACCCTTTTGGCAAGCTTCGGAGGGTCTGATCATGTTATCAACTTTAATATGATTTATCTCGGTTACTGTAAGAGGTATCATAAAATTGTCAACTGATAAAATGATTCTGATATTATGATAAACATTTTATCAGTTGATCACTTTTTGATATCTGTTAAAGAAACCGAGATAATTGAACTCAAAGTTGACGGTTCGAGGCTTTCTGTGTCCAAATTCAATGATTTTATTCAAGAATGTAAAATTTGTCACAATATAAAATATTCAATATAATCGTCATTGTCCCTTACAAGTCCTTCAATTCCATTCTCCAATCTATGAACTCGCAAAAAATGATTCTCACTTGGCATCCGGAAATAGTGGCCTGATTTTGGCAGGATTCTTCTGAAACGTTATGATTTTTTTCCTGAAAATCTCAAAATCTTACACTTCATCAATAATAATTGGCTTCGGAATTTCCTCTTCCGCTCTTTCTGCACTTTTGGGACGGAAATATACAAGAATCGAGAAATAAGAGCCGACTGGATGATTTTGTCGCTTGAAATTCTAGAAAAAATTTTTACAGATTTTTTGGTCTATTACTGTAGAGGTCTCACCATTATCAAGTCCTGAATTTTCTGAACATCCCATTCCGAATTCTCAACTTTGATCTTTAGACGCTTCACATGGGAAAAATTCTCAATATCCAATCCTTTCGGTAGTACTGTAGATGTTGAAATCTCTTCTGCCGTTTTCCATTGCTCAGTTTCCATCAACTTCCTGATCATTTCCAAGTTCCCATATTGATATTCAAATCTTATAGCTTTCAGAGTTCCAACAGCGAGAAAACTGACAAATTGAACAGCAAACAAGTTGTTCGGGCAACTGTACCAGATAATTTTCTTCACTCGAATTTTGAAATTCTCCTTTTTAATTTTCCCAATTTCGTCAATTAACATTTTCGACTTTTCCATGTCGGAAAAGTCTACAGTCAACTCGTTCACAATGGATTTGGAATTTCGAAAAAGTCGGAGAAAATCTTGGATTACTTCAGTAGGAGTGTTTTCATTTTTAGCATAAGAATGCTTCGTGATAGTTCTCGAATCCGTGGAAAAATAAATGGAAAGTCTGGAGACGGACAGGAAGAATCCAAGTTTTTCAATGAAGAATGGACAGCTGTCTACTAGAATTTGATCAAGTTTGGAGCAGCTCCGGAGGTTTCGTCTGGAAATGTAATTTTTTTTTAGGTGAGATTCAGAATCTCAGAATCTCAGAATCTCAGAATCTCAGAATCTCAGAATCTCAGAATCTCAGAATCTCAGAATCTCAGAATTTCAGAATCCCAGAATCTCAGAATCTCAGAGCCTCAGAATTTCGATATCTCAGAATTTCAGAATTTCAGAATTTCAGAATTTCAGAATTTCAGAATTTCAGAATTTCAGAATTTCAGAATTTCAGAATTTCAGAATTTCAGAATTTCAGAATTTCAGAATTTCAGAATATCAGAATTTCAGAATTTCAGAATTTCAGAATTTCAGAATTTCAGAATTTCAAAATTTCAGAATCTCAGAATCTCAGAATCTCAGAATCTCAGAATCTCAGAATCTCAGAATCTCAGAATTTCAGAATCTCAGAATCTCAGAATCTCAGAATCTCAGAATCTCCGAATCTCAGAATATAAGAATCTCTGAATATCTGGATCTCAGAACTCCAGAATCTCAGAATCTCAGAATCTCAAAATTTCAGAATATCAGAAATTCAGAATTTCAGAATTTCAGAATATCAGAATTTCAGAATTTCAGAATTTCAGAATTTCAGAATTTCAGAAATTCAGAAATTCAGAAATTCAGAAATTCAGAAATTCAGAAATTCAGAAATTCAGAAATTCAGAAATTCAGAAATTCAGAAATTCAGAAATTCAGAAATTCAGAAATTCAGAAATTCAGAAATTCAGAAATTCAGAAATTCAGAAATTCAGAAATTCAGAAATTCAGAAATTCAGAAATTCAGAAATTCAGAAATTCAGAAATTCAGAAATTCAGAAATTCAGAAATTCAGAAATTCAGAAAAAAATGTAAATTATTTGACTTTTTTCAATTTCAAAACTATTCCATTCAAAATTTGTTAGACATTTTCAAAATTAAATTCAGAATTTTTATTCAAAAAAATTCACAAAATTTGTAATTTTTTCACTCACTTTGACTTGAAATCCAAGAAACCAACAACATCTCGTTTGAACCAATCCGGCAAATCTTTCCAAGGCTTTTCGAAACTACCAGCATCATTTTCAGCCATTGCGAAATATTTGTTTCCTTTGCAAATAGGAAAAAAAATCGAAAAAAAGTTCTCTTATCACGAGTGACCCATTTTTGAAATGGAAATTGTTTATTCAAGTAAAGGGGAGGGAGGAGAAATAATATAAGAAACAGAAAGAAGACAACCGGTAATGAGGAAGACGATAAAAATCGGGAAGAAAAAACATCAGAAACGAGTTACGATGGTAAATTATTTATCTTTTTTTTTGTGGGTGGTGTGCTTGAATCAAAAAATAATCTTTCAAAAAATTTCTTATTCTTTTGAAACTCAAAACTACAGTAATCCTTTCCAATCGCTTCCTGCCCACGCATAGAAAGAGTAACATGACTTTTTTGCGAATTTTAGTGCAGATAATCAGCTTATCGTGCAGTGATAACGCGTTCTGAAATGCGGTAAATAAGACCTGAAACTTTCATTTTCCAATTTCATTTTTTTCCTTAAAAAAAGCCATCTCAATAATTATGGACTGGAAATTCTTGATTTCGGTTTTTTCTATATTTTTGGTCCAAGTCGATGCAGCGATTCAGCTCGGATGCACAGTTCCGACGATACAAGATGTGATGGGGAACTGTATGGATGGATACACACTCATTACTGGTGGAGGATGCTGTCCGGATGCTGATGTTTACAGTGAGCAAGAAATTTGTCGTTCTCAATGAATTCTATTCACACATTACCCCATTTTACATTGAGCCAAGATAACAGTAGGCGCTATGGAGTCCTTCAGATTTGACGGTATCAAAAAAAGGGTCCTCCATAGATCAGCTCAGTACTACCCTCAAACTCAACATTTTGATAACGTTGATATTTTTCTGAAACTCGAAACTACAGTAATCCTTCACATGCGTTTCCTTCCCACGCATTGAAAAAGTAACATGACTTTTGTTGCGAATTGTTCTAGCGATTATCCGATTATCAAGCAGTGATAACGCGTTCTGAAATGTGGTAAATAAGACCTGAAACTTTCATTTTTCAATTTCATTTTTCTCTCAAAAGAAGTCACCTAAAATTATGAGCTGGAAATTTTTGATTTCGGCACTTTCTGTATTTCTGGTCCGAGTCGATTCCGCGATTCAGCTGGGATGCACCTCCCCACCGTTGCCAGACGCTAATGGGAAGTGTCCGGATGGGTACACACTGGTCACTTCGGGAGGATGCTGTCCGGATGCTGATGTTTATAGTGAGTAAGAAATTTGTAGTTCAGTTTGTAGTAATGAACCCTTTTTTCGTAATGTTTTCGTCTACCATCGTAGGCTCGTAGCAACGCGGCACTTTTAAGGAACTATTGAGTAATTCCTGAATACGGTTTCAGCATACTATTTTTGTTTAAAAAACAGAAAAAAATTCTCCCCGGCCGGGAATTGAACCCGGGTCTCGCATGTGACAGACGCGGATACTCACCACTATACTACCGAGGACACGTGAGAGAGAAACACTAATGGCGTTTAAAAAGCGGCGGGTTGTTGGCGGGTCACCGGCGGCCGAAGGGGCAACAACTTACACTTGTAAATGATGTTTCAAATGAAACAAAGGATCTATCCATGCAGCTAGAATCTCATCTTTTCTGATCACTAGAAAAGAGGACACCTATAAATAGTCGATGAGTAAGGCTTTGGCGATCCAGGCAACGGAAAGGCTGACTTTAAAAAACCTTGTGTAGCTTGTAGCCGTTCAAAAAATCGCCCTTTCAGAAACTTATAAATTCTTTTACAGTAATCGGAGCAACCACTACTACCACCCTCGCACCAACAACCACAACAACCGCTTCATCTGGTACCTGCCAAGACAAGCTGAATCCCAAAACCGGGGTCAGTGATTGCCCAGGAATGAAGGCCTACTGTAACAACCCAGCTTACGTTAACGTCATGAAAGATCAGTGCCCAATGACTTGTGGATACTGTAAGTGGTTCTCAAGAGATTATATGTATCAATTAAACGTTCAGGCACCGGCCCCAGCACTTGCTCTGACAAAATCAACCCGCAGACTGGTGTTAGTGACTGTCCAGGAATGAAGGCATACTGTAACAATCCCATCTATCACGACGTGATGAAGGACCAGTGTCCAAAGACTTGTGGATATTGTTAAATGAATGAATTGTTTATTATAAATTACAAGTTAAAAAAATTCAGCATCAAAATCCTGTATCATAAAACATTTCCGGATGAGAATGCGCGATGGAGAACAAGTTGAACGTTTGTGCCACCTCGATTTTCGAGCGATTCTCCCAGATGTTTTTCTGAAACTTTAAGCTCAAAGAAATTCTTTCAAATAGTAGTACCTGTACAGCACTATTAATCTTCATCAGTTTAGCCAACCTCCCCGAGTATCTATCCATCTTCTTGTCATTCTGATAGTGATCATGAAGATTTGCAGCTAGGATATCTTGAAAACGGTCACAGATTCTTTCGATTTCTCCTGGAAATCGTTTTCCAGCGTAGTGGAAGCAGAGCTGGGCGAGCATGTAGGCAGATTCCACGTCGGATGGCTCCAATTCCACTAATGGGTCAATTTCTTTAGTGAGTTCTCGCGCACGGACTCCATCGATGAATCTGGAAGAAAGTTTGACATTTTTAGGTAGTACGTTTTCTTGCGGACGTTTCAGAGCCCGGTCATTTCGCAACCCGACGTTTCAGAACCACTTCCAACAACTCAAAATCTTACGTCAAAACCTGCTCAGGCTCATAATTAGTCATCCACTCCACATCCACTTCCTGCTTTTCCATATCAATGAAAACCCCATTGCTCAGCGTTAGCAAATTCTTCGTAGGACATAATCCACGTCTTCTATTGATTGCAGTGGCTAATAGTTTGTCCAAACGACCCCAAACATGCCAGATTGCGAGGAGCAGTTTCATCTGAACCAATCTTTTAAAAATTATGTCTTTATTCTTAAAGAAGTTACCTGTAGATCATGATCCAATTTTTGAAACTCATCAAAATAGGTCAGCCATTTGGCCACTGTCAAAAAATAAAATTCCCAAATTTTCATGACATCTTCTTTTGTGGAATGCGAAAAGTCTCGCATTTCTGTCGATGTATTTTTCAAATAACTGAATCCATTCGCCAACTTTTGTAGCTGATCTCGAGCTATCAGTGGCTGTTCAGGACCATTTAGAAGGATTTTCGAAGCCGTATTCACCAGGTAGCTAACGTCGATTATAGTTTTTGGCTTCAAATTTTCAGATGGATTTTCAGATGTTCCAGGTGTACAAAACAGGACATAATCGGGACGGCCAACGAAGACTTCAAAGGATCTTGTGAGCTTGTTGTTCGGGATTTGAATCAATCCGTCACGGTCGAATTGGAATTCTGAAATCATCTGGTTTTGCTAAATTTGTGAAATTTTGAAGCTCCGTGAAATTCCTTCTTTTCTGAATACTGTAAATCCGCCCACTGCGCCCCATATAGACCGCCCCCCCTTGTACTTGAACTTTGAGCTCAGTTATCTAGGCTCCTATAAGAGATACCGAAAGTTGGTCAACTGATATTTTGTTTTTCATAAAAGCACTAACAGTTTATCAGTTGACAAAAATTTGATTTCTCTTACAGGAAATAAGATAATTGAGCTCTAAGCAAGGCAGTAAAAATCGCGGCCACGCCCTTCCGCGGCCGGGCATAGGTAGGTGGCACACCCTTGGCGCACTGTGCCGTTCTATTAGAGGTTGTACAGTATTCAAAATATTTTGAATTTTTGAAATTAATGAATTTCCTAGAGCTTCCGAATATCCTCAATCTATCAAAAACTCACTTTTTGTATCCATCCCTGCATCATAACACCTTTTCAGTCTACACGGCTTACAATGGTACATTCCTTTTCCAGATTGACACTTTTTCGGTGTTTGGCACTTTTTCGGTGCCCATTTTGGGGATGTGGCAGTTCGTCTGAAACTACTAATATAGTGAAAAGAAGATATGAAACTGCTAAGTCGCTACAGGTTGAGCTACACAATCAAAGCTGCCGTAATCACGAAGTGATAAGAAAAAATTAATTTTTTTTTTCAAAAAATTAATGCTTCTGTTCGTGAAAAATTGAGCTAGAAGATCATAGGAATCTGGTGATTTCGAGCAATTTCACAAACTCAAATTTCAAAAATCACCTGAAAAATGCCGAGCACGCTTTACAGGACAACACTCCGAAATGAGTTCCCTGACTTGGAAGACCACAAATTTCACAATCCGGAACTTCATTTTCCATTCTGAAAGATTCTGAAAATGTTGAATTTTTGTGGTTTTTGGATTTTTTAATGGATTTTGGGAAAGGCTGTGCAAAATGGCGGTTGGCCGCGGCTTTTATGAGAAAACATATATAGATATTTTTTATAATATTTTTTCTGAAGCCGCGGCCGGCTCGGCCGTAGAAAAAGCTGGCCGCGGCTGACCGCGGCTGGCCGCGGATGGCCGTGGCACACCCTTGATTTTGGGTACAAAGATTAACAGCAAGCATTTCCGATCATTGAAACAGAAAAAACGATAAGAGACAATGTGATAAGATAGGTTAAAAATGAAGAAAATTGATTTTCGAAGGAAAAAAAAGAATTT
Organism: Caenorhabditis nigoni; assembly: GCA_027920645.1. NCBI lineage: Eukaryota > Metazoa > Nematoda > Chromadorea > Rhabditida > Rhabditidae > Caenorhabditis > Caenorhabditis nigoni. The sequence continues at coordinate 4,269,700 of CP115868.1, forward strand.
ATTTAAAGAAATTGTTTAATGGAAAAGGGGAAACTATACGGAAAAAAACAAGTGATGTTGAAAAAATGGATGAGACACAGACAACAAAAGAAAAATCATTTGACACAAAAAATCAAAGAGAATCAGACTGTTGAAGACAATGTAAACACTTTCTGGTCTGGTTTTTTTCTTTTGCATCACTGCCCCTTTAGAAAAAAAATTGTAGTTTGTAGTTTGTATTGTCTAGCTAGAGCGATATACGATACAGATCAAAAAGATATACTAAAACGCATCTTTCAGTTGAATTCTGGCTATTTTGAGCCATTTTCAGGAGTCTAGAGCTCGGCTGTCAAGTGTCCGATCTCTTTGAAAATTTCAGAGTGTGTAAAACAGACTTAAATTGAAAACTTCGCATTTACAGAATTTTTAGAAAACTCCAAGTTTTTCAGATACTTGCCGATTTCTGAAAGACACCTTTTTTGTGCTGAAAGTTTGAAAAACGCTTCAGACTTCTGAAAATGGTCAAAATAGCTGAAAATAACCTGAAAACATTTTTGTATATATTGAAGACCGATACTGTAAGTTAAACTAATTAACGAGTATTATAGGGAAATCGCTAGAAAAACTCTAGAAACCAGTATCAAAAAACATTTCGGGATGTGAAAATTCGGCGGTGAAAATGTTGAGCGTTTTGGCAATCTCGGTTTTTGAACGTCGTTTTCTTACACTCTCCTGAAAAGAGAAATTTTGAAAATCAGCAAAAATATTTGACCATATTTGAAGCCCTTCTTGGAGTAGAACTTGTGAGCGAATCTTTGAGGGTCCCGCGTAGCAACCAGCTCAGCTATACAGACCACCGTAGCTCATCTGGTAGCAGGCACCTCCAACGGTGGGCCCACAAGTTCATCTCCTTGACGGCCTTGTATGGATCGAATTTCAAGATACATATTTTTCATATCTTATCTTTAAAGTCCTCACCTGAACAGCATTATTAATCTTCATCAGCCTACACAATCTTGATGAATAATTGCTCATGTTTCTCTCATTCACATAATAATCATGAAGATCATCTGATAAGATTTCTTGAAATCTTTCCATGATTTCCAGAATTTCCCCTTGAAATCGATTTCCGGCATAGTAGAAGCTCATTTGGGCGAGCATGTAGTTGAGCTCAATTGGAGTTGGATCAAGGTCGATGAACATTTGAACTGTTTCCATTAGGTCCCAGTTTCGGAATCCGTCGATGAAGCTGGAAAGTTGGAATTTCAGAATCTCAGAATTTCAGAATCTCAGAATCTCAAAATTTGGAAATCTCATAAATTTTAGAATCTCGGAATCTCAGATACTCAGAATATCGGAATCTGAAAATCTCTGAATCCAAGATTACAAGAATCCAAGAATCCAAAAATCCAAGAATCCGAGAATCCGAGAATCCAAGAATCCAAGAATCCAAGAATCCAAGAATCCAAGAATCCAAGAATCCAAGAATCCGAGAATCCAGGAATCCGAGAATCCGAGAATCCAGGAATCTCTGATTCCCAGAATTTCAGAATCTCAGAATCTCAGAATCTCGGAATCTAAGAATCTCGGAATCTCTGAATCTCAGAATTTCAGAATTTCAGAATTTCAGAATCTCAGAATCTCAGAATTTCAGAATTTCAGAATTTCAGAATTACAGAATCTCAGTATCTCAGAATAACAGAATCTCAGAATCTCATAATCTCCGATTCTCAGGATCTAAGAATCTCGGAATCTCTGAATCTCAGAATTTCAAAATCGCAGAATCTCATTATATCCGAATCTCAGAATCTCAGAACCTTAGAATCTCAGAATTTCAGAAAGTCAAAACCCACAATTCCACCTCTTCCAGACTATAGTTACAAAGCCACGTCACATCCAATTGAAGTTTGTCGACATCCAAAAACAGCCCATTACTCTGAGCAATCTCAGATTTTGTGCTCAATTGGCTCCGCCTCCTTGCCAACGCTGTCGACGCCAATTTATCCATCCGCCCCCACATGTGCCAAATTCCAAATAGGATTTTCATTTTTATCGGATGACTCAATTTTTGGAATTCGTCGAAATTCGTAAGCCACGTGGCAGTTGTCAAGAAGTAGTACTCCCAACAATCCGAGCAGTCACCACCGGAGAATGTGGAGTTTGTCTGGAATTTCAAGATTTTTTTGGCTGAATCAATTTTTAAAAAATAGATTCTCACCGCCATATTCCTTGGCATTTTTTCAAAAACATTATGAAAATTTGCCAGCCGGTGAAGGGGTCCTTTGTCAGAATGAGGGCTCCAGCTGGGTCCAGATTTAATAATTTGCTCTCCTTTTTGGACCAAAAATGATAGATCAATGAATTTAGAAGTGGTTGGCGCGTTTGGATCACAGAAATGTACAAATTGAGGTCGTCCGACGAATTTGTCGAAACTTCGTGGGATTTGGGTGGAACTGATGACGTCACGATCGTGTTGGAATTCTGAAATTTTAGAAAAATTTTTTGAGTAGTAAAACAAAATTTTGGAGGAGCCGCGCCGCTACCCGTTGAGCCAGTTGATGAACTACACCTGTATTAGAAGAGCCCGTCAACTTTGAACTAGTTTATCTCGTTTCCTGCAAAAGATAACAAAAATGTGTCAACTGATAAAATATTGGTGATATTATGATAAACAATTTATCAGTTGACGACTTCTTGATATCTTTGACAGGAACCGAGATATACTAGCTCAAAGGGAGCGATTCCTTCTGTTATAGGTTTCATGTACAGTAATTTTTTTGCAATTCCCAAAACTCACTTCTCTCATCCATCCCAACTTCGTAGCATTTTTTCAGCCGACACGGTTTGCACATGAAGCTGAAATTTTGAAAACTACAGTACTCGAAAAAGGTGCCATCTTTTGACATTTCCAGTTAGAAATTCCGTATTTGCTCAATTAGAACTCTATATCTGCACTTTGTGCTCAACTCAATTATCTCAGTTCCTGTGAAAGATATAAAAAAGTTGTCAGCTGATAAAATGTTTATCATAATGTCACTAACATTTTATCAATTGACAATATTTTGATATCTTTTATAGGAACCGAGATAATTAAGCTCAAAGTAGACGTATTAGGCAAGACTACACTTACGGCTTTTAAATTTGGCATTCTACAAAAGTAGTCCAGAATTTTTTGAATTTGTCTGAAAATTTTAGAGAATACTAAACAAAAATAGAGCTTCATTTTTGTAATTGACAACTTTTTTGTAAAAACCCAAAGAACCGAGATAAGCGCATTTAAAGTTGAACTACTTTCATTTCAGTGCTAATATTCGGCACTCTTTGGTTACAATCCCCATATCTCATCCCAATGAAATCCTGCGAAAATGTTGTCGATTACAAAAATGAAGCTCTACTTTTGTATAGTATGCTCTGAAAATTTTCAACAAATCAAGAAATTCTGAACGACTTTTTCAGTACCTCAAAGATGCACATTCTTCACTGAGAAAGTAAAAAAAAAAAACTTACAAATCTACTCCACATCTGCTGCTCATACACGATTTCTCAATAAGATCCGAACCGGCACGTCTTCTAAAAATCTCCAAAAAATTTACAATTCAAAAATTCCATGGGCAAACCTAAAAAACGCGGCACACGCTCTGCAACTAGACACCCCAAAATGGATGCCCTGGCTTTTGCGTTCACAGATTTTGCAGAATTTCAGACAGATCATTTTTCTGGAATTTTTGAACTTCTTTCAAATTTTAAGAATAAAAAAAATGTCAAAATGGTAAAACACACAAAATTGAAAAGTCTAGACGTTGAGAGAAAAAGAGAGTGAGAGACGCAGAAAATCAGAGAAGGGTATTGCACAACGTTGTGTGATTCTGGCGGACGGCGGGGGTGAGATAGCATGGGAGATGAAGAGATTTAGAGAGGAGGAGGGAAAGACTTCTCAAGCGGAAAATATGTACTTTGTCTATCGAGGGAATCAAAGAAAAATGGAAAAAGAGAGAAAATTTTGAAAAAGCGATGTCTGTCTGTGTGTCTGTTTGTCCTGTTTTGTTTTGAATGCTGAAATTGTCATCAAAATGTATGAAAAACTTGAAAATAAGTCAAAAGACTAAAAAATGAATAAAAAAGGTCCCGAAGCAAAAACTACAGTAATATAAAAATTGAACATTTCCATTTTTTTTGTAATTTTCAAGTTACGGTAGAGTTCTCGTTCCGCGACCATCGCCCAGATTTTTTTTGCAAAAGATTAATAAAATCTCCGAAAAGGTCTTAAATTCAATAAAATGCACAATAAAGGTCCCGGAAAGAAAATTACCGTAACCTGAAAATATTATAATTTTTTTTCCGGTTTTTTTTAAACATAGACCTTTTTTTCTACTTTTTCGAAAACAAAAGAACATTTTTAATCACGGAACGAAAATTGTCGAAAATCGGCGAAAAATTGGGAAAAATCACAAAAAATTAAAATTTTCTAGATTACGGTGGTTTTCGTCTCGGAACCTATTGATGTCTCTATTTTCGAAATTTTATGATATTTTCGGTTTTTTCTGCGTTTATTTCACATTAAATTCAACAAAAAAGCGAAAGCAGTACTATTGAATTGTTCTGGAATTCAGTTTTCTCTGAAATTTCCTTTTTTTTAATTTGATCTTCGAATTTTTCCAGGTCACGGCACCCTGCGATGACAAGTTGCGAGGAAAAAAAACGTCAACGGCGGCCCCAACGCATGCGTGGCGTGCCATGCGCCCCCCTTTGGCTCCGTTCATCCAACACGGTAGATTTTGCATTGAATCACCTTTTATCTTCGTCTAAAAAGTTTTCTACTTCGTTTTTCAAAAATGTAACTACTAAGAATTGTAGAAAAGGCCATTGGCTTTCAGAAAAAAGTAAAATCATACAATTTGATGGAATACGGGCTGTGTTATTAGCTCTCAAACGATTAGTTCCTTGTTTTTCATGATTTTTTCGATGTTTACACTCGTAATTCAAGCAGTTCTCCTGAAACTTAATGTATTACACTACTATAATACATTATTCACAAATTGAAGTCCTCTTATGACCGTTAAAACCGTTAATACCATCTGAAATGCTTTGAGAGCTAATAACACAGCCCGTATTCCATCAAATTGTATGATTTTACATTTTTCTGAAAGCCAAAGACCTTTTCTACAATTCTTAGTTGTTACATTTTCGAAAAACGGAGTAGAAGACTTTTTAGACGAAGATAAAAGGTGATTCAGTGCAAAATCTACCGTGTTGCATGAACGGAGCCAAGGGGGGGGGGGCGCATAACACGCCACGCGTTCGTTGGCGCCGCCGCCGACGCTTTTTTTCCTCTCAACTTGTCATCGCAGGGTGCCGTGGCACAGGTTTTTGACGATTTTTTCTATATTTTCGACAATTCTTCTGCTATTTTTCAGCTGACTTATTGATTTATTTATTACGGCCTTGCGCCGTGAAAGAGGGAAAATAGAAATGGTTTTAGAAACCTGAAGTTGTTGCAACTCGTATTTATGAGCATCGTTTCGTGAATCTTCCGTAATTTTCTTTCTATTTTTTTCAGAATGGGTCGCGTGTCACACTCAAAAATTGTAAAAAGAAAACAAATCGAAGCAATGCAAAAGGCAAAAGCAGCAAAGAAAGAAGAACGTGAACGTCAAGCCGCTGCTGTCGCTTCTGGAGAGTCGACAGAGAACAAAACTCCAAAAAGTAGGTTTTTCTTGGGTTTTTAAAGAAACTTTTAAACTTTTTCGTCATGAAAACTTCTCGAACACTTTAGAATTCACAAATAATTAGCTTCTCTTTTTTCTCAAATTTTCATTTTTTTTTCATTTTTTTTTCTCTTTCTCTTCTTTTTCACCGCGAGACTTCCCGAGAGGCGCGCGCGCACGCCTCTCCCCTTCTCCTCCTCTTTCTCTGACACTCTCCTCCTTGCGCGCACTCTCTCACCTCTCTCTTCTCGTCTCGTCTTGGTATCGATTTTCGGAACGCGCCAGCACATTTCTTTGTTTTTCCTTTTCCTTTTTTTTCTTAGAAAATTTAGATTTCTCTGCTGTTCCCTCCTATCTCTCCGCTTCTTTGAATTTTTGCTTTTCTAGAAATTACCTTTTTTCAGGTGATATGTCCTCAATGGTGTGGGATTTCTTCCAGAAACCCGACTTTCCTGTCGAGTACGTCCCGTGTTCGAAATGTAACGCTTTGTTGGCATACAAAGGAACGACGTCTGGATTGAAGAAGCATTTGAAGGCCAAACATTTTGCCGATTATCAACGGATTATGATGCAAAAGGTGGGGGTTTAAAGGATGATTTATCGAGAAGTCTCGAGAATTTTTAAACAATTTCTCGGGAAATTAGCTTATAAACTAGAAATCATCAAAAACCAAAAAAAAACCGCGAAAATTTTCGAAATTTCTCGAGGCTTCTCGAGAAGTTTCGAAAAAAATCGAGACTTCAAAAAAAAACCGAAAATTATAAAAAATTGCTTTCAAATCGAAAATTTCTCGAGACATCCCGAGAAATTTTGGGAAAAAAATGTGAAAAATTTTTTTAACGAAAAATCACAAATTTCTGTTTTCTAGAATTCTGAAAAAATCCTCTCTTTTTTTCGATAAACAAAAATTAACGAAGCGGAAAAAATTGGCTGAAAACAAAAAAAAAATTTAGAAAACAAGAAAATAAATTTCTTGTTTTCTTCAAATTTTCTCAAAAGAAAAAAAACTGAGATTTCCAAAATTAGGTCATGACCTAGATTTTCGAAATTAGGTCATGACCTAGAATTTCAAAAATTAGGACGTGACCTAGATTTCCGAAATAAGGTCATGACCTAGATTCCTAAAATTAGGTCATGACCCAGATTTTCAAAATTAGGTTATGACCTAGATTGCCAAAATTAGGTCATGACCTAGATTTCCAAAATTAGGTCATGACCTAATTCCCAAAATTAGGTCATGACCTAATTCCCAAAATTAGGGCATGACCTAGTTTCCCAAAATTAGGCCATGACCTAGAGTTCCAAAATTAGGCCATGACCTAGATTCCCAAAATTAGGCCATGACCTAAATTTGCAAAATTACGACATGACCTAGATTTTCAAAATTAGGTCATGACCTTTATTCCCAAAATCAGGTCATGACCTAGATTCTCAAAATTCGGCCATGACCCAATTTTCCGAAATTAGGTCATGACCTAGATTTTCAAAATTAGGTATAACATAGCTTTCTAAAATTATGACCTAACTTTTGCACAACTTTCCAGGGCGTCACCGGCACTTCAAACTGCAACTACAACCACTCGGAACTGCTCCTAGCCCGTGCATTCTGCACCGGCCACGTTCCCTACGAGTTCGTCGAAAATCCAGAATTCAAATTTTTCCTGAATTCCCTGAATTGCGAATTCAAAGTGCCAAGTATCAATCGAATTCGTGAGGTTTTGATGGTCAACACTTCCTCGCTCATCAGACAGAATACGTTCGAATTGAGCAGAGCAAAGGTAGTGGGCGGAGTCAGGAAAATTTTTTTTTTTGAAATTTAATTTTTTTCAGGACTACGTGATTATCACTGATGGTCTATCAGAATCGAAATTTGAAGGACCCACATTTTTATCAGTTTACGTGGCACACGTGGATCAGTATACTTTCGAGAGGAAGCTTTTGGTAAGTTCTTCAAAGAAGTCCAAATTTTGAAAATCTAGGCCGTGCTTTTGAGAATCTAGGTCATGACATAATTTTGGAAATCTAGGTCATGACCTAATTTTGGAAATCCAGATCATGACCTAGTTTAGGAAATCTAGGTCATGGCCTAATTTTAGAGATCTTGGTCAGGACCTAGTTTAGGGAATCTAGGTAATGACCTAATTTTGAAATTTTAGGTCATGACCTAATTTTGGAAATCTAGGTCATGAACTGATATTGAGAATCTATTATAGATCATGACCCAATTTTGGGAATCTAGGTCAAGGCCTAATTTTAGACATCTAGGTCATGACCTAATTTTGAAAATCTAGGTCATGACCTAATTTTGTTAATCTAGGTCATGACCAAATTTTGAGATTTTAGGTCAGGACCTGATTTTGAAAATCTAGGTCATGTCCTAACTTTGGAAATCTAGGTCATGACCTAATTTTAGACATCTAGGTCATGCAAAAATTCAAAAATCACGGTTTTCAGCTCTGCGGACTGACCTACATGGACGAGAAATCGGATCGAGTTGGGAATATGAGAAGAGTGCAAAATTTAGTCGAAAACGTTGGTCTGAAATTTCAAGAAAATCAAATAATCGTCTGTGACATGGACCAGAATTCGGAAGAAAGTGGTTTGATTATCAGGAAGTGAGTTTGAAAGGAGTGAAGATGCTTAATGCAGCGTAATGACCTAAAAACTCAAAATGTGGATATCAGACCACTTCTAGATCATTTTAGAGTGATGGCCTAACTTTTGCCAGCTTGTTTTTCTAGGCCACCACTTCAAAACGGCCTAGAAATGGCCTGACATGAACCTGGTCTGTTTTCTAGGCCATTTTGAAGTGGTGGCCTAGAATACCAAACTGGCAAAAGTTAGGCCATCATGTACAAATGGCATAGAAAACGTACCAAGAGAAAATCAAGCTATTTCTAGGCTTCTTACCACGGTGGCCTAGAAAAGTCATTTTGCGAAAGTTAGGCCACCATTACAAAATGGCCTAGAAAATTCACTAGGTGAATTTCTGGCAATTTCTAGACCATTTACCATGGTGGCCTAGAAAACTCAACTCGTCAAAATTAGGTAAAAAGTTCTCAAAATTACAGTATCCCCTGTGCCGGCCACGCAATCAGTCAAATTTTCGAAGAATTCGAGTCCCGGGTGAAAAGCGCGGCAAAAATTCATCAAGACATCAAACTGATCTACCGGGTACTGGAGGAGGATGAGGCGAGACTGGCAAAGGCTCTTTCGTAAGTTTCTGGCCTAGTTTTTGATGGCCTAACTTTGTATTCCTCTTCCAGGTTACAAAAAGACTACAAAGTACAAATTCCACTTCCATTGAAATCGTCCACAAGCAAATGGGGCTCACTTTTTACGGATATGCAGGCATATATAGCGAATGTGAGTGGCAAGATGTGAAAATGCAAAATATGAAAATTCCAATTTTCCAGGAAGCCTACTTCGTCTTTGTCCCAAATCTCGGCGCTAAAGAACACCAACTGCTCAACTCTCGGAAACTTCCAGAAGCTCAAAATTTCGTAAAACTCTTGCAACCACTTCATATTGCTCTGGAAGCGGTGAGTGCGCTCCATTGAGCAATTCAAATTTCTGAAATGTTACAGTTGACATCTGAAAACTCATTTTGCTCGGATATCGTTCCAAATTTATTGTGTGCAAAGGAAGATTTCGATGAGAACGATCCATCGGCAGTGGTGTTGGCCGAGTTGGTCCAGGAGAAGTGAGTGGCCTAGTTTTGGATTTCTAGGTCATGAAAGATAATTTTCAGAATCACTGCCTACCTGAGCAATGACATAATTCTTGTGTCCATGATCTCAGATCCCAGATATGCCTATGTTCCGAATCTGATCGATCCGAGAAGCTGGCAAGAGGCTGAGCATCTTTTAATGGCTGAGGAAACTGTAGCTAGCGCTTTATCGTCGGTTAGTCCGAATCCAGTGAAAGAGGAAGGATCGGAAGAGACGGCGAGAGGGTTGGCTGGTCTGTTGAAGAGAAAAATCAAAAGCGAGTGTCCGGCGAAGAATTTGGCGGTGAGTCTGATCTTCGGATCCTTGATGCATAGATCCATAGATCCATAGATCCATAGATCCATAGATCCATAGATCCATAGATCCATAGATCCATAGATCCTAGATCCTTAGATCCTAGATCCTTAGATCCTAGATCCTAGATCCTAGATCCTAGATCCTAGATCCTAGATCCTAGATCCTAGATCCTAGATCCTCATATCTTTAGATCCTATGATCCTTGGATCCTATGATCCTTGGATCCTATGATCCTTGGATCCTATGATCCTTGGATCCTTAAATCCTTAGATCCTTTGATCCTTTGATCCTTTGATCATCGGATCCTTTGATACCTAGATCCTTAGATCCTCAGTTCCTTGGATCCTTGGATCTTAAGATCCTTAGATCCTTGGATCCTATGATCTTTGGATCCTGTGATCCTATGATCCTATGATCCTTGGATCCTATGATCCTTGGATCCTATGATCCTTGGATCCTTGGATCCTTGGATCCTTAGATCCTTAGATCCTTAGATTTTTAGATTTTTAGATCCTTAGAACCTTGATCCTTAATCCTTAATCCTTAGATCCTTAGATCCTTAGATCCCAGGTCCTTGATCCTATGATCCTTGGATCCTATGATTCTTGGATCCTATGACCCTTGGATCCTATGATCCTTGGATCCTATGATCCTTGAATCCTATGATCCTTGGATCCTAGATCCTATGGATCCTAGATCCTATGGATCCTAGATCCTATGGATCCTTGGATCCTTGGATCCTAAGATCCTTGGATCCTAAGATCCTTGGATCCTTGGATAATTAGATCCTTAGATCCTTTGACACCTTGACCCTCTGATCCTCCGATCCTCAGATCCTCTGATCCTCTGATCCTCTGATCCTCTGATCCTCTGATCCTCTGATCCTCTGATCCTCTGATCCTCTGATCCTCTGATCTTCTCCTCCGCTGACCCTACGATCTTTTTCCAGTCCGAACTGCTTCACTACCAAGCTCTAATGGCCACCAACCGCCCTTGTCACACCTCGGATCCTCTCCAATTCTGGAAAGATCAACAACACAACCTCCCAAAACTGGCATCCCTCTCAATCAAGAATCTCGTCGCAATGGCCTCAACTACCGTATCCGAGAAGTTGTTCAGAAAGTGTTCAGGAGTTATTAACCCAAAGGTGTCAAGAATCGACAAACGGGACATCGAATTGTATCTTCTGGAGAATGCAATTTCGCCGAAAATTGATTTGTGAGTTTTCAAGGAAAACAGGTTTCTAGAATTTAAAGATTAGTTCCAGACTGGAAGAAGAAAGTACAATCTACCAACAGGAGCCAGAGCCAGAGTCAGAATCGTTCCTAGACAACACCTTCTTGGATTTCACAACTGCTCCGGACGAGCCAACGACGTCTTCTCAACTCTCAGAAGTCAAATTGGAACCCGAGGATCCTGTACGATCATCACCACGACCAATGCCAGAGTTTGGGCAGCCGTCGATCATCCAACCACCACTAATTGCTCCATCTCTCATTGCTCATCGTCCACCGCAGCTGACGCATCAACCCAGACTATCGCCAGCTATGATGGCTGCCAACAACTTTCCGATCAATCCAGCACTGAATCCACCTAGCCTAAGCAGCAATCCGGCTAGCCGAATCGGTAGCCGAATTGCGCCGCCCATTTCCACCAGCGCTTCTCGCCCCATTTTTTTCAAAGATAATCGACTTTAATGATTTTTTTATATTATTCTTGTCAGTAAAAAAGAAGGTTGAGTCGAAGTGTATGCGAAGTTTGTAAACAAATATCTGAAAGCGTAAACAACAAAAAAACGTAAACAAACACAGTCGAAACGACTGCTACCGTAGCCGTTTAAAGCTTCTCTCGAATTTTGCAGCAGATTTCGTCAAATATTTATAATATTTTTTAAACAATTAATATTTAACGAAATCTGCTGCAAAATTCGAGAAAAGCTTTAAAATATTCCGATTCAACATTTTCGGGCCGACTACGGTAGCAGTCGTTTCGACTGTGTTTGTTTACGTTTTTTTGTTGTTTACGCTTTCAGATATTTGTTTACAAACTTCGCATACACTTCGACTCAACCTTCTTTTTTTCTGACAAGAATAATATGCTGAATTTTTAATAAAATATGTAACAAATAAAATGATGTTGAGCCATCAGATTGTGTTATCATACTGGAAAAATACGAGTCTATCATTTAAATGAATATCAAATTGAAGGTAATAGTCCATGGGAATAAAGTTCTTGTTTTGAGTACATACGTAGCTCCTCCCCTTTTATACTTTCTTAATACTCCGGAGTTACCTTGTGACCCATCATATGTTTTTCTGAAACACTTTGACCCTTTACTTTGCTATACTGAAACATTTTTTTGCATAGATGCCATTGAACAGCAAAAAAAACTCGTGGTAGACAAAAAGATCAGAATCTGTGAAACTCGCTACTGATAACGGCAGGATGTGAAGAAAGTTCAGTGCGACACACATACGAAACAAATTCACATGATATAACAGTTTGAAAAATTATTTTTAGAATGTTTAGCTCAACCAAAACAAGGGTTCGAAGTCTTCAAGTCATCCTCATGATACATTCCAGTCACGACGAGTTTGTTTGAGCGAGATAGTTTTAGAACGTGACAATTTTAATGCCTGGGAACTGGTATAAAAGGTCCTGAGCCATTGATGAAATAAAGTCTAAAATTCAGAATGGACTCAACCTCTGCGCCTACTTTTTCTGCTGGCTTGGAGTTGATTCAAAAAATTGGATTTTTCCGTTCTCTAGTCTTCTCAAGCGCTCTTCTCTCCGCTGTGAAAAACAGTGATGATATTCAACTGACAGCGGAAGCTGTGCTAAGAATTGTATGTAAGATTTGTATGAAACCAAAGCATACCGTAAAACCTGCGATAGAAGGGCCCCGACACTGTCAATTTCGAGCTAATTTTTCTAGGCTCCTATGCAAGATATCAAGAATGTGTCAACTGATAAAATGTTTGTGATGTTATGGTAAACAACTTATCAGTTGACAACTTTTCGATACCTCTTACAAGAACCTAGATGAATAGTCTCAAAGTTCAGGTTTGTACGTATCATTTACAGAACTACAGCTATACTGCAAAATGGTAACATCCACATAGTGAATACTTTCATAGAGAACCGTTTCATCTGGACAACGAAAATACTGAAAGTCTTTGGTACGCGGTTGCAGACTCAAAACTCAGCGACTATCATATGCACTCACATCAACCTTTACGAGTTGCCAAGGATGATAACTTTCATGTTAGTTATAAAAAGCGAAATTTTTTACGATGTTTCATTTCTGCCAGTTTTGATTTACAGGTCCTTGAAATACCACTGACCGGAGGAAGCACTATGGTCATCTTTGTTCCACGACCTGGGACGACATTTAGGCACAGAATAACGGTTTGTGAATGAGAGAGGTCTTTGGATTTTTTATGTTTTTCTAGAAGCTAAACTATGATAGAATCAATAGATTGTTTGAAATGCTGACAGCTCACAATATTCACTATAGAGTACCCAAATTTGAGATTCATTCAAGTTATGAATATGGGAAGGACCGGAAGACTCACTGGTTTAATTTCAAATGGGCAGGACATTATAGTAGGTGAGTGGAACTTATGGAATTATGAAACATTTTGTCTCGAACTACAGATCACAATATGTGGTACAGAAGTCAATGCTCCTCAGAAAAAGACGACACGGCTGGTGGACAGGAAGAGGGCAAGGAAATCCGTTTTTTTTTTCTGACTTAAAACCTGGTTTTAGACTACCACAAAAGGGACTCTTGAATTTCTCGCCTCCCAGAGATTCGTATTCGTTTATCGCAAAGCATCCTTTCATGTTTGCTATTTTCGAAAATCGCTCCCCAGTTGTGATGGGCATTTACACCGGGCGCTAATAAAACTTCATGCTTATGTGCATTTCGAACAAATACAGTTATGCTCGTTGTGAAATACAACTTCCGTATGAAATCATTTGTCACTTTGAAAAACTTTGTACCTACCATACTACATGCCCTTTCTTTTTATTGTACATTTGTTGCGGTTCGATCATTGAGATAGTATGAGGAAGCTAACTTCACGTGAACAAGGTGCTCTAACAATGAGTTAATTTTTTGAACCTGTCATGGGTTTACACATTTTGCACAAATAAACTTCCTAGGTCAGGTGTCTTTTTTTATCATTTTGCTCCAGCTTTTTGACTCTTGACCGGTAGAGTAAATACAAAAAAGAACGATACTAATCGGTAATATTACGAAATATGTATCAGAAAATTGCAGACATACTGGCGCCTGGTAAAAGTTGCTAGTCAGAAGTGAAACAGATGTTTCGAAATATTACACGAGCAATGCTCTAGTAGAATTCTACCGTATACTTACACTTTAAACAGATTAGAATGAAAATGAATGCTTTCTTGTAGATAAAACTAGGAGCTCTCATAACAGGACATACCGTAAAACCTCTTTAATTTAAAACCCCTTTAATACAATCTTCGAGCCTATGTATCTCGGTTCCTGTGAAAGATATCAATAAGGGGTCAACTGACAAAATGATTATCAAAATATCAAAAATGTTTTGTCAGGTAACCACTTTCTGATATCTGTCACAGGGAATGAAATATACATTAGCTTAAAGTTGACATATCATAACTACCGTATTTCCTCATATGGATCCACCTATACTTGACTGTGGAGCTCGGTTTTCTCTGTTCCTATAGGAGAATTTAAAAAATCTCTGGAAGAAAAAAATAGCGGCATTTTAACAAATAATTCATTAGCTGACTGGTACTTGATAATTCTTACAGTAATCGAAATTATTTAGAACAACATTCAAGCATGAAAATCAAAAAATATAAAAAAATAATTAAAAAAATATACAGTTAACCAAATCAAAAACTGTGTACAACAACAAAAAAGATCATTAATTATGTACAATTAATCACAAAAAAGGTAAACATGCAGACAAATAATTGTCGTTAACTCAAATTAAAACATATACATATTACAAACATTTACAAAATTTACAAATTTACAATTCCTCCACAAAACCTCTCAAATCTCAAGACCTCGTTCCTGTATATATTCCCATCGAAATGGGAATTCGATGCTTGAAAACTGTGTAGAAAAACGGACGATTCGCAACGAAGTGGAACGGTGTTCTATCGGGAATTCTTTTCACGAAGGGTTCATGAAAATCCTCATCCTGCTCCAGATACTTCTCTGATGGTTGTCTCCAATTGAACCGAAGTTTGTGGAATTTCGAATTCTTCAGTTTCATTAAAGTTGAAGTATCCAGTGTTGAGCTCATTTCAAAGCATGGAATTTTGAAATGCACATTGTAAACGGTGAATTCTTTAAAGAGGTTCCCGATTCTTGAAGCGTCGAGTTTCTGGAACATTCTTTTCTGTAGGAAAGCGGGGAATATCTACTTACCGTAATACTTTCGGAAAGGGTGTATTCTGGTTTAGGCAGAAATATGACCAAACGAAGGGCTGGTTGGTTGAGTGGGATCTTCAGAACCTGAAAGGAGATACTTGCTAATTGGTCAAAAATGGGCGAAGAAGCTGAAAACGGATCGAGACATATATTTTTTCCAACTGAATATTTTATGAAGATTTACCGTAAAAACATCATCCTCCGCAATCCGGAATCCCAAATTGTTAGCCACCAGATCTTCACTCAACGTTTTATTTGCTGTTACATACTTCACATACTTCACTTTTCCAGTATCAGTCTTGAACTCCATATGATGATGACTATTCCGGTATGGATATCTCCACGTGGCGGTGAATGTGGAATTCTGAAAAGACTAACTTGTAATTCTGCCTATTGGGAGTCCCAAAACTGACCACCAGATTCATATCATTCTCAGTATGAAATCCTTCAACTTTCGATCGTTTCCTCAAATCCACCTGATTGAAGATCTTGCTTCTTACATAAGTCTGTTCAGAGAGAAGTAGTAAGACTGGAGAGAAAACTAGAGATCCAAAAAATCCGATTTCCTGGAGAACCTTCAAGCCAAAAGTTATGGTAGTGACGGCAAGGGGGTCCATATTTACGGTTGATAAAATTTTTTGATTTTGACTTACTCACACTACTTATCGCAAGTTTATATAGAGGCCATAAGTGGGCGGAGCTTAAAAAACAGCTGACCGAACACGGGGGACAAAAACTAACAAGTCACAAAATTAGGTTTCGCAAAAATGAGGAAAACGGGAGGAGATTGCTCATGCTAAGATTTTTTAAAAGATAAATGTTCGGGGAACGATTTCGTAAGTTTGAGTGATTCAGAACCGGAAGAATCAAAAATTGCCAAGATTCTGAACTTTGTACATCTACCGCAAAAAAGACCAAAATTCAACCTGTAATGACTTGTGACTAATGCAAAGTTGCAACAAATAAAAATCTAAACTCTTGAACGTTTTTATCAATAAAAAAAAATTTTGCAAATACAACATTTTGTGTTATAATTAGAATCAGAAACCAGTGTCCCGAAAAACTTCGGGGTGCGAAAATTCGACAGAAAATATATCAAATGTTCTTGCCAGATCAGCCCGCGGCCGAATCTCTCGGATATGTTTCTGAAAATATTATTTTTCTGGAAATCCAAACTCTAGAAAAATATATACCTGAATAATATTATTGACCTTCATCATTTTGGCCAATCTCTCAGAGTATCGAGGCTTTTCCAGATCTTTCACATAATAGTCATGCAAATCATCGGACAAAATTTGTTGAAATTTTTCAGTTGCCTTCAGAATTTCTCCTTGAAATCGCTGCCCGGCGTAGTGAAAGCTGACTTGAGCTAACATGAAGGTTAGTTCGATAGGCGTGGGTTCTAGGTCGATGAGAGCGTCCACGACTTCTGTGAGTTCTAGAGATTTGACTCCAGTGAAGCTGAAAAAAGTATATTTTTGGTCGTGAAATTGTACATGAATTCTGGGGAGCCAGTGGGACTATTTAGGGTTCAAAACTGCGTTTATGATGGTTAGCGTATTTGCTCTAATATAGGCCCACCCTATATCCGCCCTTTGAGCTCACAATCAGTTATCTCGGTTCCTAGGAGAGATACCAAAAATTAGTCAAATGATAAACAAATTATTCATCATAGTATCACTAATATTTTATCAGTTTAAAGATCTTTGATTTCTCTCATATGAACCGAGACATATGAGCTCAAAGTGTGTGTGTGGGATAGTCGACTTTTCTAGCTCAATGACCCTGCACCCCTAGTACATGAACCACCCGTTCTTAAGGTTTTGAAATCACAGACAATTTCCGAAAGTATGAATTTTTCAAAATTTACAAAAAATTCTAGAAATAAGATAAGAAATTAAAAAAAAAACTCACAACTCCACTTGCTCTGGTTCATACTTTGTCAACCATGTATGGTCATACTCAAAAGCTTCCAAATTCACCAATACATTCCTGCCGATCACAATCATATTCCGATCTGTGAAAACCCTTTGTTTCCGGACCAACGCCGTGATTGCATGTTTTTCCAGACGTCCCCATACGTGCCATACAGCCAAAGCGATTTCCAGCTTAAAAATATTTTCTCGTTTTCAGAAAAACGACTGTTTTCCAGTTTACTGGTCTCAAGAAGTTTCAAGGGCCCCGGAGAAATAATAAAAGGATCTAAAAGGGTCCCCAAAAAGTTTAGTGTCCAAATAAGGACAAGGTACCATGGGCCCTAAACGGGACCAAGACGAGGCAAGCTTTGCCATAACTTTTTTCGGAATGATCATTTTTGAACAAATAAATTAGTTATGATAGAACTGGACAAGTACTACAAAATGATAGTACTTGGAATACTGTGCCTTGTCTATGAACAAAGTTACAGGGCCTGTAATACGAGCCACAAAGATTGACCGCTAGCTGGGGCGGTTTGTGGTCTGTAACTTTGCTCATAGACATGATACAGTTTTCTTAATAATACCATTTTGTAGAACTTATTAACTAGGGAACTATCTGGAGTCGTCTCCGAGTTACACTTCATGACCTATATCATTAGAAAGCCCATGAAATTCTGATTCAGAATCTGTTTTCTGTTTCTGCGAAACGGCTGTGAGCTTCGAGAAAATTAGGTCAAAATTTTTAGTACTGAAACCAGTAGATTTTGCGTTGAAAATCGACGTGAGACGCGTGTTATATTTATTTCAAAAGAAGATCTACTGTTTCCAGTGGTTCGATGGCACAGTGGTAAGAGGCGGGTTTAGGAGGCGAGAAGTCTCTGGTTCGATTCCTCCATGATGAAACTTTGTTAATTTTTTTGCTTTTTTTGTTTGACATTTCGACAGATTTTTTGAGCTATGGATATAATATCTGACATTTTCAATATTATTAGAGTGCCATAAATGCTGTTCAAGTGCATATTTTCAAGTTGTGAGGAAAATTTTTTTTGCGAATTTCAAGCGTCTTCCATGATGCATCGAACCTTACTAGGGAATGTTTTTCAAATAGATTAGAATTTCCTAAAATCTTGTACAAAAATACTTTCAAACATGCTGAAAACGGTTCCAGCATTATTTTAACCACATATTGGATATGAGCCGAAATATGGGCCAGGTAAGTGTTTTCAGTACTAATTTTTGAGCAGAAAAATGCACTTTGCCAGCTTCAAAAGTGATTTTCCAGGACTTTCTCATATGCAAAACCCATTTTTGAACATTTCTCATCTTCTGAAATAGTTTTTGAACGATTTCAAAAAAACTTTTTTTTTTGAAAAAATTTCCATGGGGTACCCCACACACCAAAAGTGATTTTTTGAAGTTTTTTGAAAAGTGGTGAAAAATATCCCAAACGTTCAAAAATGATGAAAATAGCGTTCTCACAAAATTTGGCAGCCCGGTTTGGTCTTTGAACCCGTTTAACAAGCCAAAAAACGCTTGAACTCAACTGAAAAATATCTTTTGACCTAATTTTCTCGAAGCTCACAGCCGTTTCGCAGAAACTGAAAACAGATTCTGAATCAGAATTTTATGGGCTTTCTAATGATATAGGTCATGAAATGTAACTCGGAGACGACTCCAGATAGTTCCCTAGTAAGTTCTATTAGATTCGTGTCGAATTATCCGCAAATGTTAGTTCCGAAAGAAACTATACCAAGACTAATTTTCAGATATGATTTTTCCATGATCCCCTGGAACTGAGCCAAAAAACTCACTTGCATATCAATTGGCAACAATTTGAACTCATCAAAATAATTCAACCATTTTGCGAAAGTCGTAATATAGTACTCCCAACAATCCGCAGTCTCATCCTTTGACATTGTCTTCAGAATTCTAACCGAAATTCGACTTGAAAAATTATCCAGCCCATTAGCCAATTTTTGTAGTTGACTTCTCCCCGAAATCGGTCCCTCTGGTCCATTTTTCAAAATTTCAGAGGTATTATCCACTAAACTTTGAATATCGATAAAAGTCTTCGAATTTTGAGGAGATTGGGGGTCACAAAAAATCACAGATTCCGGTTTACCAACAAAAATTTCCACGGATCGGGGTAAGATTCTTTTGAGGATGTCTCGATTAAACTGGAAGTCTGAAATTAGGAAAAATTGGAATTTCTGAAACATTAAAAATTCTTACTACTAGTGCTCATTCCTTGCTCCTTACACCGTTTCAAGCGGCACGGTTTGCAGGGAACCCTGGAATTATTATTTTTTGGAACTTTTCGAAACTTTTGAAGTAAAAAAAAACTTACAACTTTCTATCACAATTATTGGACCTGCATGGTTGGTTACCCCATTTTGAATTTGCTGCTCTTCTGAATTTTTTGAATTTCCGCCAATTTTCGAAAATCAGAGGCTCACCTGAAAAACGCCGCACACGCCCGACAACTTTGTATTCCAAAATGATTTCCGTTGGCTGGTTGGGCACAAATTTTACAGAAATTAAAATTCTGTACCAACAGAGATCGATTCATTTTTTAAACCGAAAAATTAAATTTGAAAATTTCCAGAGAAAAACGAAAGAAAATCAATGTAACAACCCGCGAACAACCCGAGTCAAACAAGACATCAAACTTTCAAAAGTTAGAAAAAGAGTGTGCTTTTAAAAGAGACGCAGACAATTGGTATTGACTGAAAAGGGGAGAGAGAGAGTGAGAGACGCAGATAGGTAGCGAGTGAATTAATGTTTGTACTTGGCCGATTCTTTTAACAAAACCTGTTGAATTAGGTCATTCGGGGGTTTTGTTAGAACAGAAACGAATTGTGTAGAAAACGTCGAAAACGGAATGGTGGTCCAAAAATCTATGATATAGGTTTTTCTAGGGTGCACACATAGCAGATAAGATGAAAGAGACAGATAAGATAAGAACATTTCAGAATTACATGCTGAAAAAATTATATTAATAAATTTCTTCTTCAGCTGGAAGAAGACTTGTCAAAACTGGGAGCCAATTTTGCTCCGTCGCTGTAAAAGATATCGAAAAGTAATCAACTAGGAAAATATTGCCCTTATTCTGATCAACATTTTATTAGTTGGCAATGTTTTGTTACCTTTACAGGAAAAAGGATATCTGGGCTCAAAGTTGATGGTTAGAGTTTGAGGTTTAATCACCTTTGACCAAATATATCTCGGTAATTGTGATAAATATCAAAAAGTCTACAGGTACAAAAATGTTTGCCTTGATATCACCATAATTTTATTAATTGAAAATTGTTTGATATCTCAAACAGGAAACGAGATAATTAAGGTGAAAAAGATCATCTTTTTAAGGAATTTCACAGATTAAAAATTCCGAAATTCGAGTGCTATCCAAACGTGAAAATAAAACTGAATATATCCTGGATCAAAATCAGCGTGGCGAAAATAAAAATATTTTTTTTTGAATTAATAGAATTAATAAAACCCCGTGAAATGGTTAGATGACCCATTGACCTCAAGGAGAATACTATAAAGGAAGAGGGAAGTAGAAGGAGGGAAGAATCAGTTCTCCCTTCTCTGGGCTCCGGAAAAGGGGAGCCGGGGAAAGCTTGCGGGCTTGCGGGCTTACGGGCTTCCGGGCTTCGGGCTTCCGGGCTTCCGGGCTTCCGGGCTTCCGGGCTTCCGGGCTTCCGGGCTTCCGGGCTTCCGGGCTTCCGGGCTTCCGGGCTTCCGGGCTTCCGGGCTTCCGGGCTTCCGGGCTTCCGGGCTTCCGGGCTTCCGGGCTTCCGGGCTTCCGGGCTTCCGGGCTTCCGGGCTTCGGGCTTCCGAGCTTCTGGCTTCCGAGCTTTTGGCTTCCAAGTTTACGGGCTTCCTTGAACCATTTCAATTTTCATTATTATAGAACCATTTCAATTTGATAAGATGAAAACTTCAAATCGTTTCTTCCACATCTCAGAACCTGTTTCCTCTTCATTTATTCGAAACTTCTTCTAAAAAACCCAAACCGACAACTTTTTTCCCCCTTCATCACCACCTACCTGCAAGACAATGATAAGACATGGATCAAATCCGGCTTATCATTTTGCACTATGAAGTTTTATGTGATTCGTAGATTTTTGATTAGAAAAAAGTGTTCAGAACGGATAGAATAAAAGGAAAACGAATTTGGAAGTTTTCCATGATTCGCTAAAGTATTCCTACCATTCCTAGTGATTCTAAATTCCTGGATTTCCTCGCCTATTTCTTGAATTTGTTTCAAAACTCTGTACCTAACTATCCTTTAATTGAAATTTTTTATCCTTAATTTTTAAAGATATTTCTAAATCGGCAATTATTTTCTATTTTTTGAAAAAAAAAACTTAATCGTTTATGTATTAGATGGGTCCTCAATTTTGAACCATTTTCTCTTCGTTTTTGTGAAAAATGTCAAACAGTTGTTCATCAACATTTGTGGTCCATTCCAAAGTTGTGAAACTGACTCCGACAATGAATAGGATGCTGTAAGACTTATTTCGAAAAAACGATCCACTAGGGCTGCTAGACCACCGTATCTGTCCTATTCCAGAAGTACTACTGACTATATCATATTCTACATACTTTTCCATGCCTTTTACCTAAATTCCCCTTTTGACTATTTCAACTCTGGACTCTGCCAAATGAATGAAAACTCAACAACAAGCATCAACGATTTGGAAATGGTGGACACAAGGCTGACTGATGATGCCAAACGTATAGCCAACCAACCCGGACTCATCGAACCGGCTTCTTCCAAACTTGGTGAGAAAATTTCTAACTCACGTGAAATCAGACCTAATCTTGAAGCTCTTGAACCTTGGAACATTTTCATCTCTAACGAGCCACCAGAAAACGAACTAACCTTTCGGAAGACTTGACGAAAAAAATTATGATCAAGCACAACACTAAAAAAGCCAGGATTCTCGCCCCCGCAATCCAGCTTTCTTCCAAATTTTGAAATTCGTGCGCAATTTGTGCTTGGATCGGTAGTACTATAAACTCACACCCTACGATTTATGACTTGGGTTCATCACGGATCCCTCTCTCAATTTCACCACCAATATTAACAATTTCTTCATCTTCCCTCTTTGCAACTCTTGAGGTGCTTCAAGCCTAGTTCCTTGATTCTGTATTTATCTCTTCGAATTTTATTTTTTGCCAATCAATATTTTTTCTGCAATATACTGTAAAACCTGAATTGGAAGAATCGTCCCTTATATTGTTCCAGGCCGTACTATTAGAGGATCATTCAATTACATAGAGGGAGCTCTTCTATATTCCTGGTAATGTTCTCCAAAAAATTTATTTCAAAAATCATAAAAACCTATAAATTTCATCAAAATTGAGCGATGATAGTTTTCCCTGCTATTTTTTGAGGACAATTTCTATTTTTACTCAATCTTTCCACCTTTCTGCTTATTTTTTAACTTTATTGCTTGATAATCATTTTTTAGCTTAATAGTCGTTTTTTTTCAAACAAATTTATTTTTCGATCCTTCTTCTGAACTTTGGACCAATTCCGCTTTGTTTTTGTAATAATGATCTCTTCGGGAGACCATGTTCAAGGTATCTCAACCTTGAAAATCTGTCTTTTGGAAGCTTTTCTTTTTTGATAATTCCTTTCTTTGCTCATTTTCAGCATTGCTAACTGTAAGCATTTTTTAACATTTATTTCGAACGTTCTGAAAATTTGAATTCTCACATTAGTCTCGAATATTTTTCTCTTTTCTTTCATTTTCAAACTACCTCTACTTTTTTCGATTCAAACTCTTACTTTGAACTGCATTTCAATGTTTTGCTATTTCTAACGTCTTCCCCCGTCCCGAGCTTCTCTTCATCATCATCACAAAAAAGTATACATTCTCACTCAAAACTACTAATCACCATTTCAGTTTGCCCTAACCCTTTCCAGGTCAAATTTCATAAGGATGCATAGCGTTGCCACCCCGTGAACCTCATTAGGACGCTCATTAAAATGAGTCATGCTAGTGGAGAAGGTTTAAAACCTCTGGATTTGTGGTTGTCAACAATGAGGAATTCATGATTCGGCAAAAAGACTTAAGAAAGAATAAGAAGAAAGGTAAGGTTATTTTTTGAAAAAAAATTGGGGGGAGGGGAGAGGCCTCAAAATTGGCTCAAAACTTTGGCACCCTGATATTACCAGGTTTTAAAGTGTTTTTTTCAGGAGCTGTTGCATACAAAAAAACATGCTACAGTCACTATGGAATCACCAATTGTTTTGTTTAAACTATTGGATTTTCCTGAAAACCAGGACCCTGATACATACTGATCCAGTTAACCTACAGTAAGAAAGTGTGCCTTTCTTTTGTATCTAAATTTTTTCAGAGTTTCACAAACCGCCCTTCACTATCGCATCCCTGGATACACATTTCAAATTGATCTTCCGGTTTAAAATCGTTTTTGAAAAGTCACAAGAGTCCGAGTCACCTCCTGCACACTATCATCCGGAAATTGGCTCCATTTCCTATCGCCTCAATGGGTTTCCGGATTTCAACTACCTTTCTTTGGATGATAAAAATATTTAATCCTGCCCTATATAAAAAAGCACATGCGAAGAGAAACACAAAACACATTTTTTGATTTTTTAATTTCCTTTAATGATCTTCGTTTTTTGTTCTGCTCCCAGTTCTGAAAATCCTAAATTCGGTTAAAAAAAATAAATTTCTTGATCCTCAAATTGCTTTCTAGATACTCGGTTAGCTCTGCACGTAGGTGGTTTCTCACACTATTCATAGCTTTTTCACATTATCACAAGGTTTCAGGAGAGGAAAAGCCAGGTGACCCATGGGGACCTTGACTAGCTATGAGTTTCAGAATATTCTACACTATTTCTGAAACAAAAATTCTTAAGCTGAGATTATCTGAAATGTTGTGCCAAAGAATTGTAATCAGTTAATCCGGAAGTGTTTTTCATAGTCATTGTTTACGACAAGTGTTTAGAAAAAATGTACTTTTAAAAAGTGAATTCGAGTTTTAATGTGAAAATTCCCATGGTTCAGCCAACAGGGCAAAAACGGGCCAACGGCGGTTCAAGTACGGAAAAACTTTTCGGCCCGCAGCTTTACGACCCGGCCCATCCATAACCCGTTTTTGATCCGTTTGCAAATATGACCCCTTAATTCCTAGAATCCGGCGGGAGACCGCCTTTTTGGTCCGTTTTCAACTGTGAACCCTTCTGAACTTCTGGAACATTCTGAATCCAACTTTAACACTTTCCGTTCTTTGTTATTCATCAAGATTCCCATTGCTAATCTCTCACTTTGTACCCTCCCGAGGGACCATTCATACTACAAAACTGGCCAGCACAGCCTGACACTGACAGATAACATTAAAAATTCAAGTAAAATTTTTCAAAGATTTTGAGTTCATCAAATTTAATAAATATTTGACAAGGGCCTCGTAGAGGGACAAAATTATAATTAGGAGGGTGGTGGAAACAAAATGAAACAATTGGGAGATTTTGTTGGCACGCACATTCAGAATAAGATATGAGATAGGTATTCGATGATTCACCAGAATTTCAAATTCGAAATTTTAGGTTCGGAGATTCAGATGTTCTGAAACTCTGAAAACCTGAGATTCTGAGATTCTGAGATTCTAAGATTCTGAGATAATGAGATTCTGAGATTCTGAGATTTTGAAATTCTGAGATTCTAAAATTCTGAGATTCTGAGATCCTGAGATTTTGAAATTCTGAGATTTTGAAATTCTGAGATTCTGAGATTCTGAGATTCTGAGATTCTGAGATTCTGAGATTCTGAGATTCTGAGATTCTGAGATTCTGAGATTCTGAGATTCTGAGATTCTGAGATTCTGAGATTCTGAGATTCTGAGATTCTGAGATTCTATTATTCTGACATTCTGAAATAACAAAATTATATGGTCATGAGATTCTGAAATCCTAAATTCTGATTCTGGAAATCGAATTCTGAGATTCTGAGATAATTATTCAAGAATCCCTGATTCTGAAACTATGAGTCTGACTTTCCTATTCAAAAATTCTGATTCTGAAACACAGAATCTAAGATTCTCAGCTTTTGAGATTCATTTCAATTCCAGCTTCTCCTAATCCTGCTGCTCGTATCAGTAGGTGCTTGCTTCTAAATGTAAGATCCATATTTTCAGCTCCGACTTTTTCCCCGTTTTCTCACTTTTCCAGATTCCACCTCTCTCTTTCTCCCGTCGTCTCTCTAATAGAGAGTCTCTATCAAAACTCACACATTCCATTAATCTTTCACACCTCTCCATCCGTCCATCTGTTGTTCTTTTTGTTCCCCTGTCTGTCCTCTAGTACATAAGCGCCAACACTCTCTCTCTTCACCTCCTCGCGTTTCCTCATTTTTCATATCATTTTCAGATTTAGAGACAAAAAAGCATGCAAATCCCAAACTGCACTCTCTCATTATTCTATACTTTTCCCCTGTTGCCCGTCGCCGCTTTTTTTGCGACCCGACCGACGAAGGCGTCGAGGCTCATCGAGAGCAGTGTGGCGTCGAGTCGTCTAGAAGGGGCGCCGGCCTCTTAGAGCACAACAGACGTAGCGATGCTCCGGGCGCGATCGCCCTCTTTCTCTCCATGCTTAGTTGTCACGGAGCATCGGAGAGGTGCTCCCCCGGCGCGACCCGCATCCATTTCATCTTGGGAGGCGCTATATGCCGGGCCTAAAATTTTTTTTAAAATTGATTTGAGGTGGCCTAAAAAGGCCTAAAACCTTCTGGGTAAGACCTGAAATTTTTAGATCGTTTTCAAGCATTTAGGGTTACTGTCCTACATGTCCCAGAAAATTCTGTGAATGACAATTTATCAATCTAGATCTGTTTTACAATATCCAAAATTTGCGAAGTCATCTGTCATTTGACAGCCGAGCTCCAGACTCCTGAAAATGATCAAAATCGGCTAAAAACACATTTTGTATGTTTCGTTGACTGGTACTGTAGGTAGCTGTTTTGGGTCAAGAAATAGGTATCTAGGTATCTGGAGGTTAAGCCTAAAACTGTGTCGATTGATCTGAACGTTGAACCAAAAACTCCGAGTTCCGAATCTGGACCAAAACAAATTTTGGGCCTAAAAACTGTGACCCCTCAAAAGTAGGTTGCTTCTTAAAACTAAGTTCTCTACGTTTGGGTTGGGTCTTTTCTTAGAAGTCAGACAGAAATCTTACTGTAGCTTTGTGAATCCTAAACACCGAAACCCGTGATTTGTCCTTTTACATCCTTTATGACCATTTACTAACCTCTAACTTTCCAAAAACCCAAATTTTCAGATTATACTACTGAATAAATCTACCTCACATAACCCAGAATGAATTCCCAAGGATCCTTTGGATTCCCAACGTCGACTGATGAATGGCAGAGGATCTTGAAAAATGCTCAATCCATAGATGACCAGAACAGAAGAAACAATCTGCTAAGGTGAGTAACAAAGTAGCCTTCCTCTACCGTAATCCATTCATCTTAATTCTGTTGTTCTGACTTTAAAACTCCGAAATAGCTTTTAAAGTTACTTATTCCAAAATAAACAGCTGAAAATCCATGTTTGCTATTGCGGTGGTCAAAATTTGCATCTGTTTCAAATTCTTGCTGAAAATCAGTATCTTATAATTGTTTCTTTTTTCTGACTCATTCTGTCTCTAAAAGTGTTTATATTCTTGTCACTTCATTTGTTTATATGCTGACAACTCTCACCTTTCCAAACAATATGTATACCATTGTTTCTAAATCCAAATTCTTTGGCAACAAATATGTCTAATCTGAAAGTGTATGCATGTAAAATTGCGAAAAAAATTTGTGAGAGAACATCAATCCGGCGCTAAGCCCGTAACTCTTTGAACAGGAGATTAGTTTGATCTACCTCCCCTTCTGTTTCGCAGTTTCTCTTATCTTCATACTGCCACTCTAAGATTAGGATTGGGGATTCTGAAATCGTCTTGCTCTTTGTAGATGTCCTAGCTAGGAGAACCGAGGTTTCTGAAATATAGAAGGGATTATGATGTTCGTTAAAGAAGAGTAGAGAGGGTGTTTTTACGATTTTTGGGGGTACGGTATGCATTCTGCCATAAAAATGTACACTGATTAGTTTTCACACAGTGCGTAGCTATTGTTCCAAGTATAGTTCCGTGACGCTTGAGCCACCGTACCTCAGCTGGTAGCAACGCAGTTTCTTCCAACTGTGGGACCACTAGTTCAACTCCCCGAGAAACGGGAATACTACATAATTCACCATTCATAATTTCGAATTCTAACTTCTAAATATATCAATTTCCAAAAAAAGTAACACTCCGAAATTAATGTCATAATCCCCCTGTTAATCCGGCCTTCTCATGGTGGCGGCCAATTTGATCTCATTTTTGCAACATAACTTTTTTGTCGCACCTGTTCAAAGGTTCAAATTTCAAAAAACCTATAAAAGCTATTTTCAACAAAAGCATTTACTTTCAGAGTTCCCGAAATGCCTAGACCTGAAAATGGACACATGTAAGTTATTTAACTTTATTCCAAACCCGAGGTGTCTGCTATTTCAGCTCAATTCCGTCCACATCACCGAATTCTGTAATCCAGCAGATGCTTCAAAATCTGACCAATCCTCCTCAGATTCCACCGGCTCCAAATCCTGTGAATCACCTTGATCAAAGTTGGTCTGGGAATCGGATAAATCATGGAAACTCCCTTCATTGGCAACTGTGAGTATAACAACAAAAAACAACTCACCTGTAGCACATAATGTTTTCCAGAAGCAATGACACTAGGCCACCGGCCAACCTTCCATATCTGGCGAACCCTTCTCAATCGCTCAACCCTCCTCTAGCACTAGCTGATCCGTCAGCCCAGAGCCTAGAATCTCCACTGTATCCAAATGTAAAACTCCCACCAGTTCCAAAGCTTCCAATAAATGATGTACGAACAAATGAACCATCGATGAATGGTTTCTACTTGCCAGAACGTAGGAATTCGCTCTTTCCGCACCTGTGAGTATAAACACAATGCAAAATGTTTACCGATATCCCATAATTTTATTTTACAGAAGTAATGATGCAATTCCTTCGGGCACCCCTCCACATCTGACGAATTCTCGTCTATGGCTCAACCCTCCTTCAGATTTTGCGGTTCTGCCTGATCAGAGCTTACAAACTCCAACATTTTCTAGTTTTGAACTTCCGCCAGATCTAAATTTCGCAATAAATGGGGGACAGAAAAATGGAGAGCATAAGAACGACGTCAATTCTCCGGCAACTATAAACTCGTTTTTCCCGGATCTGTGAGTATAAAAACGAGGCATGTATACCTAGTTACTAGTTTCTTTTTCAGAAAAAAAGTGACAGAGCCTGACCTTTGGGCCAAGAAAGAACTTCCAATTTCTACATTAGTTCAAAAATTTAAACCTGCGTCGGTTTCAAATTTTGAATTATCGCCAGCACTAATTTCCGCCACAAATGGACAAGGATTATGGGATAATGGGACGATGGGACAAAAACATGGAGGCTTGATGAATGGCATCTCGCCAGAACTTATGAAATTGTTCATTCAGAATGAGTGAGTATAGAAACAAAAGTTACATTTCTATGTAACATAAATGTCTTTTTCAGAAATAATGCTTCAGCTCCTCATCACCATGCCAATCCGCAGGCTTCAGCTGGTCTTCCAGCTCGAAACCTCCCACACTCACCCGTTTTTGAACTCTCGCCAGCTAAAATTTCCGCGACAAATGAAAATAGAGAGTGGGACAATGGGACAATGGGCCAGAGAAATGGAGGCTCGATGGATGGTATCTCGCCAGAACTTATGAAATTGCTCCATCAGCATCAGTGAGTATAAACACAATACGTGTATACCTATTACTCGAGTTTCTTTCCAGACACAAAATGCCAGAGGCTGAACATCTGGCAACCGCTCTACATCTGGCCAACCAACAGTCTTCCGTTGCTCCAAAAGTTAAACGGTATCAACGTCAGCAGCTTGAAAAAGTTCCATCCGCTGTGCATAAGCCACAGAAAAGGCCAAGAGGACGACCAAAGAACACAACGTAAGATTCAAGATTTCAGAATGGAGATTTCCACAAGATTTCTAATGTTTTTTTTTCAGAACAACAGCTGGAGTTGTAAATGATTCGCCCAATTATTATATATCTACAATCCCGATTCCCACCGAAGAGGCGACTCATAACACCAGGTAAATTTAGAACGATTCGGCTGTGTTTAATTTTGACTCAAAACTTTTGAGGGTATCAAGAACCTAAAAATAGGAATTAAAATTGTGAATTGGGTCAAAAAAGGTAATCATGAAAGTAGTTGGCCCTTTGAGATTATTGAGCTTAAGAATGAAATGATTCGTTCAAGACAGATTGTCCCCTACTTTAACAAGTTTGGTAGTCTGGAGTCTAGAGTATAATTATTTTTGAAATTTCAGAACTCCACACCAGTCTCTTGAAAAACAGAAACAAGGAGCCACCCAGCAGACATGGTTAGCAGACAGTTTCTTAACATAAACTTTTGATTAAATTTCAGGACTCCTCCTTTCGAAAATACTGTACACAGAAGACAAATAGCGGAACCATCACCAGATCCTATTAGTGACCGCTCGTTTAACGGTTTTAGCAGAATTGCTAGTCTATTGGATCGGCAAGAGTAAGTTAATAAGAATTCCGTAAAAAACCCCAGTTATGTTCTTTTAGAAGGGTTAGCTTCCATGGATCCATAGTGCATGGAACGCCAATTAGAGCAGGAAACGGGAGCAGGAAGAGGAGGTAGGAGTCATTCATGAAATATAGGTCATATTTGTTTTTTTTCAGGATGGCAGAAATCGGAGCTGAAGTTAACGACGGGTTTCGCAGTAGTATTGCGCATAGTCGAAGCATCCAAGATCGACGCCAAGTACATGGAAAGGAAGAAGATGAGGGATTAGAGAGAAAGGAGGATGAGGAGCAAGTCGAAAAGATTGAATGGGTGGATGGTGGAAGATATGAGATGCTTAGCAGAGAAGTGGAATCAGGTCAACGAGCAGTTACTATGGATCTTGAAAGCCACCTAAAACTTGAGTTTCCACTTACTGGAGAATCATCCGCGAACAGAAGAGCCGATCAAGGCACATTTTCAGAAACATTGGGACTCTCAGACTTATCATCTGCATTTGTTAAATTTGAAGCTACATCAGTCAAGTTATATAATGCACCTTCTTCGTCCGATTCAGCGGAATCAGTTCAGCCTTATCAAGCCATGGTCAACTTCTATCCCCAACCAGAAGCTTCTACTTCGTCTGAATTCAACGTCATCAATAAGTCACTCTTAACTGTTGATGAATTCCCAACTGATCCAGTCTCCAGTGAGGAAGATCAACATCAACCAGATTCTATTGAAGTTTTCATTCGTGAGAACTTCGTAGCTCCAGCGCCACCTAATTCAAGCTTTGTTGGTAAAGAATCGAATTCTCATCAAGTTTCTAGTTTTGGAAACGGAGAAAATGCTGCTGGAGCAGGCGAGCTAGAACACCTACTACAAAACTTGAGCGAGAATCTTGAAGTTCCTCATCCGTATTTTGAAGCTAAAGATGATGATATCAGTTACGATTCGGGCGATAATCATATTTCTAATGATAATTTGATTGAGCAAGGAAGTTCAAAAGGTTTTACGGAACATGAGGAAGACTTGGCCGGCAGAAGTGGTAAGCTTAACATTGAAGGAAGTTTTAAAAAAGGTAAAATTTCAGATCAATCTTCGGAGGCATTGAATGTCTATGATCAAGAAATGGACCATCAAGATATTGAAGGCCTTGATGACCTCCTCTACTTTGTAGCAAAGAATATGGCTGAAGATTCGAGAAAAGAGGTTTTGGGGCAAGAGAATGCGTCTAGACATGCAGATGCCGTCAGAGCTCAAGAAGAAGATGTTATGGTACCAGAAGCAGTGGAGGAAGCAGAGAATGAAGGAGATGGATATTTCCAGATGGATGATGGAGTACCAGAAGCAGAAGAGAGGGTCTTATTAGATGATGTAGAGATGGATGATGTGGTAGAAATGGCTGAGGATGGTAAGATAAAAAATAGAGGGTAGAAATATCAGAAAAATCAATTTTCAGAAGCGGAACCAGAAGCACAAGAACAGGAAGAGGAGGTAGTCGAGGAAGATGTCGAGGAAATGTAAGTTCTCCACTTCCACATGACATGGGAGAAATCCAATAATAATGAGATTTGAGCAGAATGAGCAAGAGCGTACAGCCTAGAATTGAATATACAAGAAAAGCACATGACAATATGAAAGGGGAGGGGTGCGAGAGGAGGATAGTGAATGTGCGAGAGTGTCATATGAGGGGGCGTGTTGTGTTTATGCATGGTGGACAGGGGGCAGGTGTTTGGAGGTGTCTCTCGGATTTACTAGGCAGATCGACGGCGAGATTGTTATGCATAGGACTTGTGGTAGGACGCTTGCAAATGCGCTCTATTGAATCAAAGGGATTGCGAAATTTCCATGTGAATTTAATTCGGGGGGTCCAGGTGCGCGTGGGGTAAAATGTTGGCCATTATAGGAATAGGCGTACCCTGAGCAAGAATGGAACGCAACTTATCGCAAAACCTGCAGTGAAAGGGCTTCCTGAATTTCAACATTGAGCCAATATCTTAAACAGGAACCGAGATAAATTGGCTCAAAGTTGAAAATTAGGGCGCCCTTCTACAGGGTTTACGGTAGATTGGGCCTGAATAGGTGGCGAGACACTAAACAGCTATTTTCTTCGACATTCAGCCTAAGGAAGTCTCTCTGGGCTTAGAACTCGTGAGCGAACAACTATGAAGTCGCTGCCGAAGCTTTGAGCAACGAAGTCGCTGCCAGATTGCCAAAGCATACTCCCAAGTTTGAGCTCAATTATCTCGATTATTATGCGAGATATTAAAGATGAAACAAGAAACAGAGCAATCCTTAGAATATGGTAAACAATTTATCAGTTGACAACTTTTCGATATCTTTCACAGGAACCGAGATAATTGAGCTTAAAGAACACACATAGGGTGGGCTTCAATTAGAGCAAACACAGTAAAGTTTTTCAAATCTCAACTTTTCAGGGTCCCCCAAAACGGTCCAATAGTTACGATCGTCATCAGAAATCCAACCGTTATATTGACCGTCAACGGCATTGAGGAATTGGAAGTGCCTGCACTGGAGTTCGAAGCCGTCCTCCAACGGTTGAGACAAGTGGAAGTAATCAGGGAGCTTGTTTTCGAGTGCGACCATCATCTTCGTCAGCTAGCCGATTCTATCAGGGATGCCATCGTCGAAAGCTTGGGGAACGAAGAATTCCAAATTCCCGCCGTCCGGTTCGTGTACAAATGCTCCACCACAGGAGCCGGGCTGTTCATGGAGCTTTTGAAGAGACTTAACCCGGAAGTGTTAAAGTCTGTGAAGGTGGAGAATGAAAAGTTCCCGAGTTGCTTCATCTGCGATCTTCAAGTTCTGGAACAATGGAAGAATCTGGAGGCTCTTGAGATTCTTCCAGTGGTGCCAGCAGATGCAAATGAAGATTATTTTTTGGCGATAGATGATTTTAAAGTAACCCTGAGCTCTGCAAGCAGTTACGAGATTATTAGTTTGGTAGAAGTGAGTTTGAATAAAGAAATCAAAATTTAATAATTTTTTTTCTAGAAGTTCCGGAGCAGAGCGCCGAAGAGTGATGTGCTTCCAAAGTTCGATATTTGCACTGTCCGGCCGTCCAACTTCAACAACTTGGAAATTCCAAATGTGCTGCTGGACATATATCAAAACGGGATTCGTATGATCACGGGTACAACGCTAGTTCCCGAGAATTTAGCTGTTTTTAAATTTGAGACAAATCGTCTCCAAGGGAAGTTTGTCCCAAGGAATGTTATCGAAGAGGCAAATGATTTATCCATCTTTTTTGATTAGATTCTCTTTTTTTGTTAATTTTTCTTGTTTTTTGTACGGGTTCTTTCACTTGTTACGATCTTTGTTTTGTTTTTCTTGTTCAGGATGTTTCATTTTGCTTTCGTTGTTAACGGGTTCTTGAAATTCAAACGGGTAAAATTGTTTTTTTTTCAAAGTTTTCATTTATTTTTATACATACAAAAGGATATCACTACTCTATTTTCTCTACTTTCAAGCATTTTACACATTTTCGGTAGATGCACCATATTACAGCTGCTACTGTGACGGCTATCGTAATGTAGAAAAGTGCAAAAATGGCGTAAATGTCCAGGAAATGCCTCTGGAAATAGTTCAGATGACGTCTGTAGGGATCCATAGCCGGGAATGGACCGTGTCTGGAAAAATAGAATGGTTTAAGGGAAGGGTTGCATCCAACTTTGACCCAATTTATCTTGAGCTCAATTATCTCATTTCCTGTGAAAGATATCAAAAGTGTGCCAACTGATAAAATGTTTGTGATATTATGGTGAACAAATTAATAGTTGATTACTTTCTGATAGCTTGAGAAGGAACCGAGATAATTGAGCTCGAAGTTAAAAGGTTTACACTCCAAGTTTGAAGAGATATGGGCCGGTTGACAAGACTCTTAGAGGTCACGGTAGGAAGTGCAAGGACCTATATTTTTTGCAGTTCCTAGAGCGGCTTCAGTTATACATATATAGTATAAGGATTGACTCAAAAACCAACTAACTTCCCCACAAACTCCGTGTACTTGATCACATTATCCTTTGGGCTATACGGCTGCGTCGCCAAAACATCAGCCAACTTTCTTGCATTCCTCGTATAACTCTCCTCATACAAAATATCATTGAACGCCTTCTGGGTCTTTTTAACGTTTTCCATATCATTCTTATTCAAATTTATGACTCCATGATGTCGGGCGAGCATATTTGCATTTCGAATCTGATCCGCGAAAATTGGAATCATAATTGTTGGTTTTCCACTGTACGCAAGTTCTAGAGCACTTCCGACTCCTCCATGGCTCACGAAAGCGGAGAGTCGTGGATCATTAAGAAGCGCTGTTTGAGGGACCCATTTTGAAAAATGCAGATTTGAAACTCCTGAAGCAAAGGCGACGTCGTCAGATTCATATTTCCAAATGAATGTGACATTTGGCATGAATCGAATTGTTTCGAGGAGGCC
The DNA here is from genome assembly GCA_027920645.1 of Caenorhabditis nigoni. NCBI lineage: Eukaryota > Metazoa > Nematoda > Chromadorea > Rhabditida > Rhabditidae > Caenorhabditis > Caenorhabditis nigoni. Next base: position 4,303,887 of record CP115868.1, read on the forward strand.
GTTTCTCCATTTCTCTGGCATATACATACTTTTGATCATCGAGCCAAATGAGATGAGAATAGTATGAGGTCGTTCTTCCAGAATTTTCTCCCAGTCTTCGGATAGCTTCTGTTTTTTGATCCATTCCTGATTCATTGTGATGCCTCCGATGGGGATGGTTTTTTGAAGGACTTGACGTGGGAAATCCAGGAATGAGTTAGAATTCACAAAGAAGAGAGAAGCGGATGGTAGAAGTTCCCTCCAGTCTGGCAGGGTTTTCCCGGAGAATTCACGATAAGCTTCCATTTCTCCTTGGTACATGTCCTCTTGGGCCATGTTTACTTCCTGGAAAGTTGGATGTTTAGAGGTTTTGAGATTTTGGGAATCTCGGATTCTCAGATTCCGAGGGTTGAAATTTCAGAAGTTCAATAGTTCGAGAGTTGGTAAAGTCAAAAATTGAAAAATGTTAAAAATTCAGGAATCCAAAAATTCTTAAATTCGGAAATTCTGATATTTTGAATTCTTGGATTATTGGATTCTAGGATTCTGAGATTCTAAAATCCTGAGATTCTAAGATTCTAGAATTCTGAAATTCTGAGATTTTGAGATTCTGAAATTCTGAGATTCTGAGATTCTGAGATTCCGAGATTCTGAGATTCCAAAATTTTTTAATTCGTGAGATTCTAAAATTCTCAGATTTTTGGATTTGGAGATTCTGGAATTCTGAGATTCTTATATCCCCAGATTCTCAGATCCTCGGATTCTTGGGTTCGGATTTTCCAATTTTGAAATTCTAGGCTCCTAAGGTATTTAAATATTCTGATTCTGAGATTCTAAAATCCTACAATTCAAAATTCCACCTACCTTATTAACCATCCAATTCTCATATCTCTCCCACATGGTCATTTTTTCTCCAAACGACCCAAATGCTCCAGGCGTGGAGCTATAATCCAACTCCTCTCCAGTATACGGTAAAACCACATCGAAAAAGGTAAACGACGACGCTAGAATCGTTTTCTCAATTCCCAACGCCTTCACATATCCCAATCCGCAAACGGAAATCGGCTCCAGAATCGCAACATCGAAATTCTTCGCCTTCATTTGCTCAAAAACATCGCGTTGACTGTGAAAATGTCGGCAAGCGAACTTCATAGCAATATTGAACCATGTAGTGCTCTGAAATTTTTTTTGAAATTGAAACTCGAAATTTTGAAGTTACTCCGCATACCGATCTCGCATTCGACGAGTCCATACGAGCTAACCAAAACGCTTTCAGGTTCTCGTCATTGTTAATATCACCACTTTGTTGGGCTAGGGTTTCTGGGCCGGCCTGAAAAAATTATCATTTAAAAAAGAAGATTTTTTGAAAATCCAAGTTTTAAATTTTACCTCTACAACAACCACATCCTTCGTCAATTTGACTCCATTTACACACTCATCCCGTTTTCCAATCATCACTACTGGCACCAGAAATGTCTGAAAACCATAGTTGAACCTTGGTGACCTAATTTTCGCAGGTCGAGTTCTCTAGGCCACCAAAGTGAATAATCCAGAAATGGCTTAACATGCACTTGATGTGGTTCTTAGGCCGGTTACCATGGAGCCTAACTGTCGAACAGTGAATTTTCTAGGCCACCATGGCGAACAATTTGAAAAATAAGGCGGAACATTACCCGATGTGTTTTTAGAAAGTTATAACATGGTACCACTTCAAACGAAATTTCCGATGTTTTTTTTTCAATTTTTTTCCGAAAATTCCCCCCTTTTCCGGTCCAAATAACTCACCACATTATGTCCCTTCTCTGTCAAAGTGTCCGCGATTTTTCCCAAAAAATTACTATGACTTCCAGCGAAAGCTGGAGAATAAACCAAAATGTTCAGCGAAGATACAGCAATAGGAAAAATGAGTAATATAGCATAAATATATTGTAGAAAAACCATGTTTTATATGACAAAATGAAGGGAATGTAAGAAAATAAAATGTACTTTGTGTTTTTACTTTACTCGTCTGATTCTCTTATCTCTATTTATATAGACACTGTCTATTAGACAGCGAAATTACACAACGTTTTGAAACGAGACGGAAGACGGCGGGGAGACCCTCCTTTTTGTGATCACAAACCACAAAATATGAGAGAGAAGAAAATGGTAGAGAAATAGACGATGAAGGAAAAACAAGCTTTCTATGTGTCTGTGTATCCGAAAATCCTGAGTTTGGAGATTCTGAGATTCTGAAATTCTGAGATTCTGAAATTCTGAAATTCTGAAATTCTGAGATTCTGAGATTCCAAGATTCCGAGATTCCGAGATTCCGAGATTCCGAGATTCTGAAATTCTGAAATTCTGAAATTCTGAAATTCTGAAATTCTGAAATTCTGAAATTTTGAAATTCTGAAATTCTGAAATTTTGAAATTCTGAAATTCTGAAGTTCTGAAATTCTGAAATTTTGAAGTTCCGAAATTCTGAAATTCTGAAGTTCTGAAATTCTGAAATTCTGAAATTCTGAAGTTCTGAAATTCTAAAATTCTGAAATTCTGAAATTCTGAAATTTTGAAATTCTGAAATTCTGAAATTCTGAAATTCTGAAATTCTGAAGTTCTGAAATTCTGAAGTTCTGAAGTTCTGAAATTCTGAAGTTCTGAAATTCTGAAGTTCTGAAATTCTGAAATTCTGAAATTTTGAAGTTCTAAAATTCTAAAATTCTGAAATTCTGAAATTCTGAAATTTTGAAATTCTGAAATTCTGAAATTCTGAAATTCTGAAGTTCTGAAATTCTGAAGTTCTGAAATTCTGAAATTCTGAAATTCTGAAATTCTGAAATTTTGAAATTCTGAAATTCTGAAATTCTGAAATTCTGAAATTCTGAAGTTCTGAAATTCTGAAATTCTGAAGTTCTGAAATTCTGAAATTCTGAAATTCTGAAGTTCTGAAATTCTGAAGTTCTGAAATTCTGAAATTCTGAAATTCTGAAGTTCTGAAATTCTAAAATTCAGAAACCGTAACAAATTACAAAAGTTCAAAAACCATGAAAAACATTAAAATTCAAAAAATTAGTTAAATATGAATTTTTTGAACTTCCAAAATTTCTATTTTCGAAAAAATGAAAACCATTTTTATCACTCATTTTTTCAATATTTTTTCAAGCGGGAAAAATAATAAACTGCAATTTCGTACTTTCACTATTTCAATTCCGAAATTCTGAAGTTCTGAGATTTTCGGACTATAAAGCTCTGAGGAATCCCAGGTACTGAGATTCTTAGATTCTCAAAACTTGTTTATTAGACAACTCGATTATTCAATTTCCCTCTTATTTTACTATATCGGATATGAATTCAATAATCTAAAATTGGCTCGCAATCCTTGTTTTGTATTTTCCCACTAAATACAAACTAGGGATTAGCCAACCAGGTACGGATTAGTGGTTCAAACCACCTGCACATTTTAGAAAGCAGGGGAAAAAGAGGAGACAATAGAATATTGAAAGAAGGGAGCACACATGGAAGTGGTCGGGTCGAGCTGGTCTACTTGTTATGAAACCTTCGGCGTGGCCGGGCCCAATCTGTCAAAATATCAAGGAAGACATGTGGTCACACTGACAATGAGATCGCGACCTCTAGATTCAATATCCCAAAATTTGGACCCCAAGAAGACCCCAACAAATATTCAAAATTTTCAATTCACAAAAACAACGCTTGCCTAACTTGAATCCAACCCACTAAAATTTGGAGCCTCTTGCCAAAACACATCATTATCTTCTCGCCATATTCGTATCCAAGGTGAGGCTCACCTCCCCTGTGATTATATGCTCACCTCGTTTGGCTCTCTTTCTCTTTCCAATTCGGCTCATATTATTATTTCCCACAAAGCATTAGGACTCTACTTTTGCCTTCTCTCCTTTTAGAACGTTTGTAATGAGCGACAAGTAAGCTAAAAATGCCCAAAAAATCCCAAACAACTCAGAATTTTCCAGTCGATGTACTCTCAACATCCATATCAATAAAAACGCACGGAATGCCAACATCTCAATCACGAAGCCAGGCGATTCGAGGACCCATCAAACGTTAACACCCCTTAACCAAACCCACGAGCACATTTTCGATTTGCTAAGCTCTGAAAAAATCATCCACAATCTCGAATTTCATCTCAAATGTGACCCGGACACTCTGGTGAAGTCTGTGGTTCAAGAAGTACAAAAACGGCGGAAAAATAATTCGGAATTCGGTTTGAACATCAAATCATTAGAATGGAAATGCGAGACGGAGAATAGTGCTCAAGCGCTTCATAAAATTCTCAAAGTGCTTCGTTTGGAATGTTTGTCTCGTTTGGTGGTGGATGTGGACAGGATTGGTTCAGTGGAATTGATGGATTTGGCACAGGTAAACATTTTTGCACCTTTTCATAAGACAGCTTTCGAAAAAACCCACAAATTCAGGCCTAGAAATCCGAAAATCACGGCCAAGGCCTACACAATCTGATAAATTAGGTCATGACATAGAAAACCCAAAATTTCGGTCATTGCCTAGAAACTTCAAGGCTTAGTCATTCCCTAACAACTCAAAAATTAGATCATGACCTGAAAACCCAAACAATTAGGCCATGACCTAGGAAACCCAAAAATTAGATCATGACCTAGAAAACCACAAAATTCAGGGCATGGCCTAGAAACCCTAAAATTTTGAGTCATGACCCAGAAAATCCGAAATTTAGGTCGTGACTTAGAAAATCCAAAAAACTAGCATAAGCTAGGAAGTCCAAAAATTAGGTCATGACCCAGAAAACCAAAAATTAGGTCGTGACTTAGAAAATCCAAAAAACTAGCATAAGCTAGAAAATCCAAATAATTGGGTCCTGACTTAAAATTCAAAAAAAAGAGGTCATGACCGAGAAACTCTGAAAAATTATGTCATGACCTTGAAAACCTAAAAATTTGATCTTGGCCTAGAAACCCCAAAATTTAGGTCATGATCTGAAAACCCAAACAATTAGACCATGACTTAAACCACAAAATTTAGATCATGACCTAGAAAACCACAAAGTTCAGAGCATGACCTACAAATCCAAAAATATTGGTTTATGACCTAGAAAACCCAAAAATTAGGTAATGACCTAGATAACCCAAAAATTAGGTCTTGGCCTAGAAATCCCAAAAATAAGGTCAAGCCCTAGAAAACCATTAAATTTATGTTTTTACCTAGAAAACCAAAAACGTTAGGTTATGATCTATAGTCCCACTAATCTAGGTTTTGACCTAGAAAATTTAAAAAAAATAGAAATCTGGAGAAATTTCATTCAAAATCTAGTTCCTAAATTCCAGCTCATCTTCTTCAAAATGAGTGCCTCCAACACATCCAACGAAACGCCCAGCATAGAAATAAAAGCTTCAAGTAACCTGGACCTTACCGATTGGGGTAAAACGTGTGTTGGTCGAGTCAAAGAATCAGACCTCAGGAAGTATATAGTAGTGGCGAATAAGTCAAAAAAATTGGTGTGGAAACTGGAAAAGAATCGGATGAGCGGGAAAATGGTTGATGTTAAGGATCTCGTTCTAGTCGATCGAATTTTTCAGTGATCCGATTTTTTTTCGAATATTTTTTGAATGTAATTAACGAATCAATTATAAAATTAATTTTTAAATTGTTTTTATTGATCTTCTACAACTTGCTCCCAGTTCTTCTAGGAATCGAAATCATAGTGTCTCGTTCATAATTCGGCAAACTTTTCGGAGTTCCCAAATGCTTTTTGAAAAAATTGATATGCTTCTCCCATGCAGTTTCCTGCACTTTTCCATGTGCACTTGTCTCTCCACCAAAGCCCAAATTGACATTTAAGAATTTGTTGAATCCAAAAGAGTGGTGTGGGTTGTAAGGAATAACCGTCACGTGACCAGAATTCACAAAATCGATCTGAAAAATTCGGTGAAGCGCGTTTGCTAATAAATGAGGTTCTTACTTCAACTCTATGCCCTGTTTTGAGAAGATTGTCTCTATAAGCCCCATTCGTAACACCATCAACAAGCCAATCGTCTATTGAGGACTGAAACAATGCTTTTTTATGTTCTACAAATTCAAAAAAACCCACCAACACTCTGAAAGTAATGTTTTTTGATATGTGATCCCATTTGATGCTAGTTTCTGGTCTCAACCTTCTCATCAAATCAGAAAACAGAGCTTTATTTTTGAGAACATATTTTCCGTAATTGTCAACGACCTGTCCATAGTTTCACATTCCATCGGTTTCCCATTTTCTCTCATGTACCCTTTCTCACTATAAAACGCTCCTGGACCATTTGTAGTTGCCACTGCTTTAAGCTCTGGGTGCTTAGTAGCCAAATGATGAGCAATGAGTCCCGCAAATGAAATCCCATAAAGACCGATACGGTCGGAACAATAGGGAAGAGATTGAACGTATTTTATGTGCTTCTGAATTTTCAGGTTTTTGGAAAGTTTAGCTCAAAGAAATTACTGATAAATATTCAATATCAACGTCTTCGAGCGTTTTCGGAAGTCCAGGCTCATCGAACATCGGGAAACAAAAGCTCAAAAATCCTTCCGAAGCAAAAAGGGGTGCATGGGATTTACAAAGTCTTCCATCTACAACCGGAGTGTCAATAATACATGGAAAGGGTCCAGGACCAGGTGGCTTATAAATAACACCCCAGATTCCGTCCTGTTTCACTTCGATTTCAGTAACCAATGGATGATGCCTCCTCTTTTTAAGATTCACTTCATCTAGGAGTTCTCCGGATTCTGAGAACAATCTGAAACGCTTTTTTTAATGTTTTTTGTTTCATTTACACTATTGGTTGGAATCTTGCGATTGCATTGCGCCTACTTCCCATTAGAACAGTCAAACCAACCTCAATGAGTAGTAAAACGGTTCTGCTTCATAATTCTTGATCATATCCCCATATGAAACATCATCGGTTCTTTCCACTGTCATGAATAGTCCCATTGGGTCAGGGTCTAAAACAAAAAATATGATGGGCCTTGTTTAAAAATTCAGTTACCTAGATAAGTCCCTCGAATTGGCTTGGCAGTTGATAATTCAATTTTTCCACGTTCATCAGACTTTAGGATACAGTATGAGCGTAAAATCCCATTTGCCGAGTAAAGTCTAAAATTTTCAAAATCAATCTAGGAAACATACAAAACGAAACTGCAAAAAAAACTAACCTCAACTCAAATTTATAGTTCAAGAATGGTGTCAACCGTGAAGCTGAAATTTTCACTTTTTCAGCCATCAAGCTATCTACCTTATCCACGTGAAGCATTTCGAACTGGACAGTCACAGCGAAAATAAATGCACCTATGTTGTCTAATCACAAAAATTCCTATCAATTGAGAGTTAGGAGGTAGTATGGGTTTTTATTTATTTAGACCTCGGAGAGTATTGTAAAACAAGAAAGTGAATTCACACGACAAGGAAGTAAAATTCAAAAATGCCATGAACCACTTTCCTTATCAGTGATTACCACATTTCAGTAAATATGGCAAACAATTCGGAGAAAGGGAAAAAGACAGAAAAGTTTTTTGGGAGTTAGAAAGATACCCTTGTATTTACGAAGGATAGGTGGTTTTTAAAATAGTACTGTAGTTTTTCATATCGTATGGCATTCAAGAGGGGCAGAAATTTCTGTTCTATATATACTGAAAAAAGGCTGTCGATTGACCAGTTCGATTGACCAGGGTGTGAAATAGACCTAGGTTTGCATTAATAAAACTTTTTTAATTCCTAGTTTTTTAGCTGTTTGCCTATTTCTGAAAGATACCCATCTAGATTTTACTGAAATGTTACAACCACTGATAAGAAAATTGTTGAATTCTTGAATTTCACTTCCTTGTTTTACAATACTTTTCGAGCTCAAAATGTTTCAGCTGAATAGGTTAAATAGTTTTCTAATTGAAACGGCACTCCAAGAGCATCCAATGCAGAACTGGTAGAGTCTGAAAATGAGGATATATTCCTTTTTTTCAGTTTCCTAAAGTCTAGTCAAAAAAATTCGTGAGAACATCAAAAATCATAATGTCCCCTAACTGTCAACTGATAAGAATTTTTGTGACTAGACACCATAGGTGCATTCCTTCTCACTTTGACTGTCCAATACAAAATGCTCCATGTGGATAAGGTGGATAGTTTGTTGACCGAAAAAGTGAACATTTCAGCTTCAGGACTGACACCATTCTTGAACTATAAATTCGAGTTGAGGTTAGTTATTTTTCTAAAATTATTTCCCAGATTCACGAACCAAAAAAATTTCAGACTACACTCATCAAATGGAATACTACGCTCATACTGTATTCTAAAGTCTGATGATCATGGAAAAATTGATCTAACATCTGCCAGGCCAATCCGAGGGACTTATCTAGGTACCTGAGTTTTGGAACGAAGGTCTAATCTTGTTTTTGTTGTAGAACCTGATCCAATGGGACTATTCATGACTGTAGAAAGAACCGACAATGTTTCATATGGGGATATGATTAAAAACTTTGAAGGAGAACCGTTTTTCTATTCATTAAGGTTTGTTACTGTCTGAGCTACGCGGTTGTGAGCTTTGGTTTCAGACAAATAATGAAAAAAAAAACAAAACTAGCCTTTCAGATTGCTCTCAGAATCCGAAGAACTCCTAGACAAAGTCCATTTGAAAAAGCGATGGCATCATCCATTGGTAACTGAAATCGAAGTGAAGCAGGATGGAATCTGGGGTGTTATTTATAAACCACCCGGTCCTGGACCCTTTCCATGCATTATTGACACTCCGGTTTTGAGCGGAAGACTTTGTAAAACTCATGCCCCACTTTTTGCATCGGAAGGTTTCCTGAGCTTTTGTTTCCCGATGTTCGATGAGCCAGGACTCCCAAAAACGCTACAAGACGTTGATATTGAATATTTATCAGTAATGTCTTCGATGAGATATGAAATTTCTGAAAATCTGCCTTTCAGAAGCACATAAAATACGTTCAATCTCTTCCCTACTGCTCTGACAAAATCGGCCTTTATGGAACTTCTTTTGCGGGAACTATCGCTCATCATTTGGCTACGAAGCACCCAGAGCTTAAAGCAGTGGCAACTACAAATGGTCCAGGAGCGTTTTATAGAGAGAAAGGGTATATGAAAGAAAACGGGAGACCGATGGAATGTGAAACTTTGGATTCGTCGTTGACGGTTACTGAAAATGGAGTTGTCAAACAGGAAGCGATATTTTCTGATCTGATGAGAAGGTTGAGACCGGAGAATAGCATCAAATGGGAGAACATATCAACAAATATTTCATTCAGAGTGCTGGTGGGTTTTCTAGTAATTTCTAGAACATCAAAAAGCATCGTTATAGTCCTCAATAGACGATTGGCTTATTGATGGAGTAACAAATGGGGCTTATATTCGAGACAGTCTTCTCAAAACAGGCCATAAAGTTGATGTAAGACGCCAACTATGACGACTACGCTTCATCGAACTTTTCAGATGGATTTTGTGAATTCTGGCCACGTGACGGTTATTCCATACATCCCACATCACTATTTCGGGTACAACAAATTTTTAAATGTTAATTTGGCATTTGGTGGAGAGACATGTACACATGGAAAAGTGCAAGAAACTGCATGGGAAAAGCATATCCAATTTCTCAAGAAACATTTGGGTGCTCCGAAAAAATTGCCGGATTATGTACGAGAGACAAGAGTTTTGATTCCTGAAAGATCTGGAAGCAAGTTGTAGAAGATCAGAAGAATAAAAATTAAATGATTTTGAAATTTTGATGAAAATTCTTGGTTTTGATATATCGTTTTTCGAAAAAAAGGAAATAAAATTATCTTTTTGGTAGTTGTCATAGACGTTTGGGATTTTGTTGCGATCCCAGAAATCGTACGTTTTCTATTTTAAAGTTTGTACTTTTGAAATTCAAAGATCATGGAGCATACAGTACTAGTCAATAAGGTGTTTTTCAGTTGATTTTGACCATTTTTTGAAGTATGAAGCTTGGCTGTCAAATGTCCAATCATTTCGGAAATTTTGGAAAGCGCTAAATTGCCCTAGATCAAACATTTTGCATCCATAGAATTTTTGGGAAGTCCTAGTTTTTGAGCCATTTTTTTTGAGCCTACGATTCTCCGAAAAATCCCTATTTTCCCGTTTTCAGTATAAAATGGGGCCGAAAAAGGATGTCTTTCAGATGCCTTTAGAATACCTGAGAAACTAGGATTTTCTAAGAAATTCTGTGAATGAAAAAAATTTTTAATCTAGGTCTGTTTTACAAACGTCAAAGTTTTCAAAGTGATCGGAAACTTACAATCAAGCTTCAGACTCCTGAATATGGTCAAAATGACCAAAAGAAGAAAACAGAATTGAGCACTTTTAGATGCTTCCGTTACAACATGTTTACATGCTGAATAATTTCTTGAACAGATTTTAAAATTTTTACGATTTTTGAAAAAATGTTAATCACAAGTTTTGATGCCATCAGCGAATGAGAAACCAAGAGACGCAGACAACAAAACAGTGTAAATATTGGAAATTTTCCATTTCGCCAACTATCTTTTTTACTCATTTTTCCAACATGGACCTGTTACCTAATCGAGTGTTGCTAACGATTTTCGAAAACTGCGATTTCAAGGATGTGTGAGTATTTTTTGCAATAGAAAACCTTTGAAAGTTGAAATTCTTTTTTTAGGTTGGAACTTCGCAAAGTTTGTCGAAGATTTCGAAATTTCATTGACGACCCCGAAAATTTGAAGTTTTCGCCGGATGCCAAATTTTGTGGAATTGATTTGACGGTCAACGAAAATCAGAAAATCGACTTATCGTTTCATTCTGAAGAAGATGGATCGATTTTAATGAAAAATGACTCTTTGGATTCAGCAATGAGAGATTTGGAGAAAGTTTTGAGATTTCAACAATCCAAATTGACCTATTTCACATTAAATATCAATTTTCCTCAAAAATCGTTCACTCTCGTTTTTTCTGGAAGCACAAATATTAAAACGGAGAGTGTACGATTTCTGGGTTGTAATCAAAACCAAATTATGTCATTTTTATCACATTTGGACCCGAATTATCTTCGAAAAGTGTATACTTCCTCCGATTTCAAATTGGAAATGTCAAAAATTGTGGAGACTATCCAATGGAAAAGTGCCGACGAATTATATTGGAGACCCCAAGAAATTTCAGTTAGCTTGGACCACTTGGGACATTTCTCGAGACTCAAAGTTTGCTTCAAAACTTTATCCGCCACAGATCTGGATTTTTTGAAAAATGTCAGTTGAATTTTTGAAAAAATTAATAAAATTAAGCTATTTCAGATCTACACCAAGTCTTCGAAATTTCTGGAATTCGATGCCTATTCTAAAGAATTTTCTGATTTTGAACATCTCGAAACATTATGGGGACCGCCAAAAATTCAATCAGATGGTAATTGCTGGTTCTTCAAATGCTCAAATCGAAAAAACGTTTTGAGAATTCAATGCAATTTTTGTGAACTGAATTTCATTAAATTCTTTGTTTTTGAAAAGTCGGATATTCCTACTGGTACTGTTCTTTTATTATAAACTGTTATCACTATCAGTGTGTGTTTTTTGAAAGACATTTTGGCGCAATGCGTTATTCCGGAGTGTCGTAGTAATTTTAAAAAAAGGGTTTTCTGAGTAAGGCTCACCCGATTTTGTAAATTTTTCATTTTACCATGGTGTCCTAATTTTTTACAACACTAATTTTCTAGGCCATCAATTATTTGGCCTAGAATCGACCTGATATTTATATGATGTGTTTTCTAGGCCATTCACCAAGTTGGCCTGAAGAAGTGAACTCGCAAAAGTTAGGCAGGTGAATATGAAATCTTTTACAGGTCATCAAAGTTGGTGGCCTAGAAAAATCACGTTGAAAAAGTTAGGCCCCTTTTTGAAAGTTCGTTCGAGTGCAACGACAATCACAATCTGCTATCAGTCACAAAACCTACAAAGCTACCAAAAGATTTTGATTTTGCTGAAATTCCACTTCTACCGATAACATTTTCTATAAATTTTTGTTTGTTTCCGATTTCTTGCACACACTCCATGCTCCACGTGGGTAATGTTGATAGTTTTCTGACTGAGAAGTTGAACATATCAGCTTCAGGATTGACACTATTTTTGAACTATAAATTTGAGTTGAGGTAACACAATTGTTATGAATTTTAACATGTTCTGGTAAACTTCGGATTACACTCGGACAATGGAATTTTACGTTCATATGTATTGCTCGCCCGAGTGCCGGGCCGAGTGTGACTAACGACACCGGGCCAAACTACACAAGCTGGAAGAGACTACGGTTTTTCATCTGTAATAACGATCTCTGAAATGAGAAGAGAACAATAATGATAAAAGTTTCTCGAGATTTTCAGCTGTCCCAGGCAAAGATGACAGCTAACACCACACAACAACTCGTTGTTATGTTCTTCAAAACATAACAACGATAGACTGAAAAAATTAATATTTATTTAAAATCAATATTATGTCAATGTTAATATCGACACGGAATCTTTAGTTGATACTTTTGAAATAGGAGATATGCAACCGAACACCCTTCTGATCTTTTTGAAATTTTTGGAACAATATTCACGATATGTTTTATGAGCCCAGAGCATAATTAAACTGGAGTTGATTCCATGCAGCGAAACTCCAATAATAACAAGATTGTTAGCAAATTGGTTGTAATAGCTATAGTGGATCGAATAACAGGAGTATGTTAGAGGTAGCAAAATGTTAATCCCCAATACCATGAGCTTTAAATGAATATAGTTTTCCATACAACTTGCTCTTTCCAGAGCTTAATTACCTGAGCTTTGATAGATTTTACAAACTTTCTCTGTAGATTTATAGTGTTTTCAGATCTAGTAAAACTTTTAGATTCCAAATTCATATTTCGATTGATCAACCCAATAAAAACACAGACTTGTACAGTATTCTTACAATTAGAAGCTATTAACATGAAAGGTATTATAACCCAATAATCAAAAGATAGAATGAATAGTGGTTCGAGTTTTATTTCATTCGGTAAGTTTGGTATCAGCTGTAAACATTTAGAACTTTCTTTTCACAGTTTTAAAAACAACAGACCTCAAAAGCGAGTTCCAAGGCAATTTTTTGATCGGGAATCAGGAAGATTGCTGGCAACAAATAAGTCGCATCCAGAAAATAGTTTAGTATTATCAACGGTATACGTAGGTAGCGCCAGAAACTGTTTCTTGCATACAGCTGATAGAATCTATTCTCGAAAATTAAAATGGCAGTAGTAGGAGCAACTGAAAAAAAACACAGTCCGTTGATTCCTACCATCAACCTACAACAAACAAGAGTCATGGAGAAGTATGACTGCACAAGAGATGGTACTCCAAACCAAGTTCTTAAGATCCCCAATGCATATCCTCCCCAATGCCGGAAATATCATATAAGGTACAGATAATACAGTCAACTCCCAATCTAACAGAATACAAATAACGTGAAAGTTCAATAAGTACCATTTGGCAGACCCCATAGTTTTAGGTGTAAGAAAAAGGATACAGTAAATACCAAGAACGTGGAGAGGACTCGCGATTGCAGTGATGACGTGAAGAGTGAATTTATAAGATTCTGGTGATTCCAAAAACATTTTGTATCGCGTTTGACAAGAAGCTGAAGAAGGAAATAATGGAAAGAATATAATGTTACAAGTTGTCTGAGCTTTCTAGTCGTCACAGGTGAATTTGAAAGCTAACACCAAATAACAACGTGTTGTTATAAGTTTTTCAGAAGTCATTATGACTAAAACCGTAGTTGGATATGAAGAGCGAAGAGTTCTATGTGTAAGTAACGTAAGTAACATTGCTCACTCTTACAGGTCATCAAAGTTAGTGGCCTAGAAAAATCACGTTGAGAAAGTTCGGCCCCTTTTCGAAAATTCATTCGAACGTAACAAAAATCACACTCTGCTCACTATCAGTCACAAAACCTACAAACCTATCAAAAGTCGATTTTGTTGAAGTTGCACTTTTACTGATAACATTTTCTATAAATTTTTGTTTGTTTCTGATTTCTTTATACCCTTTATACCCGAGAATGCTCCACGTGGATAAAGTTGATAGTTTTCTGACTGAAAAACTGAAAATATCAGCTTCAGGGTTGACACCATTCTCAAACTATAAATTTGAGTTGAGGTAACTAAACTGTATTTTTAATAAGTATCAAAATGAGTAAGGAATTTTCAGATTACACTCGGCGAATGGAATTTTACGTTCATACTGTATCCTAAAGTCTGATGAACATGGAAAAATTGATCTACCATCTGCCAAGCCAATCAGAGGGACTTATCTAGGTATGTCACTAAAATTGTCTATCCTAAATTCTATTGGAGACTCGAACTAAACAGTTCAGACTCATAAATATGAACTTTAGATGCCGATCCAATGGGGTTATTTTTGACATTGGAAAGAACAGATGACGTTCCATTCGGTGATATGGTCCGGAATCCAGATGCAGTACCATTCTTCTACACATTGAGGTTTGTTGATTAAAATCATTTTGAAAGTGTTCTTTTTCACACTGTAACGTCTCGATTCGTTCAGATTGCTCTCTGAATCCGAACAACTTCTTGATGAGGTGAATCTCAAAAAACGGTACCTCCACCCATCTGTGACTGAAATCGAAGTGAAACAGGATGGAATATGGGGTTTCATTTTCAAACCACCTGGGCCTGGACCGTTCCCTTGTATCATTGACAGTCCAGTATTGTCCGGAAAAATTTTCAAGGCACATGCTCCACTTTTCGCTGCCGAAGGATTCCTCAGCTTCTGTTTTCCCATGTTTGATGAGCCAGGACTTCCATCAAGAATGCAAGATGTGGATATCGAATATTTATCGGTGGGTTCCAATTTCCTAGGACTCTCATCAACGTTTGTATCACTCAGAAGCACATCAAGTACGTAGAAAGTCTTCCCTACTGCTCTGACAAAATCGGATTTTACGGAATTTCGTTTGCTGGAGCTATTGCTCATCATCTGGCTACCAAGCATCCTGAAATTTCTGCGGTTGCCACTACGAATGGTCCAGAAGCGTTCTATAAAGAAAAAGGTTACATGAAAGAAAATGGGAAACCGATGGAGTGTGAAACTTTGAATGATTCGTTGTCGACTATGCCAAATGGAGTTCTAAGACAACGAGAATCTTTTCTGGACCTTTTCAGTCGACTGAAACCGGAGACAAGCATCAAGTGGGATCAGATACCCAGACATATTCCGTTTAGAATACTGGCCAGTCTCTATGGTGAACATTTGGTTCTTATTTTATATTTTTAAGGCTGCAATGGACGACTGGATCATTGACGGAATCAGCAATGGCTCTCATGTTCGGGACCATTTGCTTAAAACAGGACATAAAGTTGAAGTTCGGCACTAACTATAACAAACATCCCCTATTAATCTTTTCAGGTTGAGTTCACAAATTCTGGTCATGTGACAATAGTTCCATATATGCCACACCCTGCATTTGCCTACAACAAATTTGTCAATGTAATTTTGGGATTCGGTGGAGAGACAGCAATACATTCCAAGGCGCAAGAAACCGCTTGGCAGAACCATATCAAGTTCTTCAAAAAACACTTGGGAACCCCTAAAACTTTACCGGATTACAAGAGGGATACTCATATTGTGATACCTGGGAAATCAGGGAGCAAGATATAAATTTTTTGAAATTTAATAAATGTTGTGTGCATCAAATTTTTTTCTCAACCTATTCTTGCCAGAGTTTCCTGACTGATAAGAGTTTTTCTGCAAAAAATGATTCCAATGAGGTCAATTTTGTTTTTGGTTTTTGAAGTTTCGTTCTGTTTAGTTATTCAGAATGCTCCATGTGGATAAGGTAGATAGTTTTTTGACTGAAAAGCTGAAGATATCAGCTTCAGGTTTGACACCACTTTTGAACTATAAATTTGAGTTGAGGTAACACATACGCTTTCGGACAAAAAAAATTCATGAACATTTCAGATTACACTCAGCCAATGGAATTTTACGCTCATACTGTATCCTAAAGTCGGATGAACATGGAAAAATTGATCTGCCATCTGCCAAGCCAATCCGAGGGACTTATCTAGGTATTTGACTAAACTAGTCTACCTTAGTTTTTGTTGTAGAATCTGATGCTTCTTACTATTTTAGACTTATAATAATGAATTTTAGATGCCGATCCAATGGGATTATTTCTGACATTGGAGAGAACAGATGATGTTCCATTCGGTGATATGGTCCGGAATCCAGATGCAGTACCATTTTTCTATACTTTGAGGTTTGTTATTTTAGATGGTTGTGATTTTTTTAATTTTCATACTGTAGCAAATTTGATTCATTCAGATTGCTCTCAGAATCCGAGCAACTCTTGGATGAGGTCAATATTAAAAAGAGGTGGCTCCACCCATCCGTAACAGAAATCGAAGTAAAACAGGATGGAATATGGGGTGTCATTTATAAACCACCTGGACCTGGACCCTTTCCTTGCATCATAGCGACACCAATCTTAACTGGAAAGCTCTCAAAGGCTCATGCTCCGCTTTTCGCTGCTGAAGGATTTTTGAGCTTTTGTTTCCCCATGTTTGATGAACCAGGATTGCCAAATAGGATGCAAGAAGTAGACATTGAATATTTATCGGTAACTTATCAGTAAATTAGTCCAACTAATGTTAAACTGGATCAGAAACACATAAAATACGTTCAATCTCTGCCCTACTGCTCTAACAAAATTGGTCTGTATGGAATATCATTCGCTGGAACCATTTCCTATCATCTAGCTACTCGACATCCAGAACTTTCTGCAGTTGTAACTACCAATGGCCCAGAAGCGTTCTATAAAGAAAAAGGGTACCTGAGAGAAAATGGGAAACCGATGGAGTGTGAAACTTTGAATGATTCGTTGTCGACAATGCCGAATGGAGTTCTAAGACAACGAGAGTCGTTTTTGGACCTTTTCAGTCGATTAAAACCAGAGACCAGCATCAAGTGGGATCAGATACCTAAACAAATTCCATTTAGGATATTGGTAAGTCTTTGTAGGGTACATTTAGTGTCTCATAATATTCTTAAAGGCTGCAATGGACGACTGGATCATTGACGGAATCAGCAACGGATCTCATATCCGGGATCATTTGCTTAAAACAGGACATAAAGTTGAAGTAAGTCACTAACTATTACAAATACACTCTTTCAACATTTTCAGGTCGAGTTTTCAAATTCTGGCCACGTGACAATAGTCCCATATATGCCACATCCTGCATTTGCCTATAACAAATTTGTCAATGTAATTTTGGGATTCGGTGGAGAGACAGCAATACATTCCAAGGCTCAAGAAACCGCATGGCACAATCATATCAAATTTTTCAAAAAACATTTGGGAACTCCTAAAAGTTTACCGGATTATGAGAGAGATACACATATTGTGATACCTCGGAAAGCCGGGAGCAAATTGTGAATTCTGCTTTTTAATGAAGTTATCTTAATAACTTTCTGTAACAAAAACTACAAGATGGCCAAACAATTTTTATTCATTTTTTTCAATGTTGCAATATTTGTTTATTTACTGATAAGAGTTTTCTGCAAGAAGAAGCATATCAAATGGGACAACATTTCTATTTGTTTGTAATTTTTTCACGAATGATGCTCCACGTGAATAAGGTTGAATTTGTAAATGATTCTTGTATTCTAGGCCACTTTCTGAAAACTGAATTTTCATATAAGCAGGAATTGAACTTGTGGGCCCAACTCTGGAGATGCCGTACAGCTACCAATTGGGCTACGGTAGCGCGGCCGACCCATTCGCTAGTTGAACACCGACCACTGTACACCGTCACGTCAAAATGCACACTTTCACTCCTTGAAAATTGACTTTTATGCTTTTGATTCCGATTTCTGCATGAATGTTGTTTGATGCTAAAACAATTTTCGCAACATTTTTAATAACTGATAAAAAGTTCATACGCTGTGTCATTTGATTTTTTGACACATTTTCACTTGACTCAAGTCAAATTTTTTCTTCTAATCTTCCTACAAAAATGCTCCATGTTGACAAAGTTGACAGTCTATTAACCGAAAAAGTTCGGATTTCCGCTTCGGGACTGAATGAGTTCGAGTGCTATCAAATCCGACTGCTGTAGGTCTTACAGTAACCCGTTTCCTATGAATAAACTTTTAGGTTACACTCGGACCAAGGAATTCTACGCTCGTTTTGTGTTGTTCGTTCTGATGGGTTAGGGGAAATCGATTTGGAATCTGATAAGCCGATACGTGGGACTTATCATGATGTTGATCCTATGGGGCTATTCTTGACGCTTCTGAGAACAGATGACGTTCAATATGGAGCATATGTGAGGAATCCGGACGCCAAGCCATATTATTATACTTTGAAGTGAGTTTGTATCGTGTAGCTGAACCTTAAGAAGCCCCGAAGTCATATTTTTGTTCCAGGTTACTCTCCAATTCCGACGAACTTCTAGACCAAGTCCATTTGAAAAAGCGTTGGTGTCATCCATCAGTAGAGCAAATTCAAATCTCCCAAGATGGAATATACGGCACAATTTTCAAACCACCTGGTCCTGGACCCTTTCCATGTATAATCGACACCCCAGTAATTAGTGGAAAAATTTACAAGGGTCATGCAGCACTATTTGCATCTGAAGGTTATCTAACATATTGTTTCCCAATGTTCGATGAGCCAGGACTTCCCGAAAAGATGTTCGATGTTGATGTAGAGTATTTATCGGTAGGTGCAATCTGGAATAATCTGAAAGTCAATGAATAATTATTTCCAGCGACAAATAAATCTCGTCCAATCCCTTCCATACTGCTCCGACAAAATCGGTTTATATGGAAACTCATTTGCTGGAACTGTAGCGATGCATCTGGCTACTAGACATCCGGAACTATCTGCAGTGGTATCTGTGAATGGTCCGGAGGCCTTTTACAGAGAAACCGGGTTTATGAAAGAAGATGGAGAACCGATACATTGCGAAAAATTGAACAACTCCTTATCAGTTCCGTACAATGGAGTTCTAAGGCAAACTGAAGTTTTTAAAGATGTTTTCAGAAGGTTGACAGAGGAGACTAGTATAAAATGGGATAGAATATCGAGAAGTGTTCCATTTCGATTAGTGGTAAGCTTAAGGGGGGAGTGGGGCATGAAAAAAATAATTCTCGAAATTTCGTTTATATGTATTAGACCTTGGGGCCACCCGTCGAGCCCGTCGACCGTCGAGGCCGGCGGCGCAACTTCTGCTACCGTAGCTCAGTAGGTAGCAACGCGACGCATAAAATTTTTTGCCCGCAAGTTCAAATCCTCGAGAGGCTTATATGAACAAAATTTGGAGAAAAATATTGTTTTTCAAGTCCTCCCTCCTTTAAATTTTATATAAAATGTTCTGCTTTTCCAGGCTTCTCTAGACGATTGGCTGTTATGTGGTGTGACCAATGGGAATAATATCCGAGAACATCTTCGAAAAACTGGACATCGAGTTGAAGTAAGTTTTTGGATTCAGGACCCCCTAACCGTCAACTTTGCCCTAAAAAAAGAGGGTCTCAGCTCATCTAGGAGCCGAGATACACACTGTTGAAGTTTGGAGAAACGCAGACAGTTAGAGTGTCTCGTTGTCTGCGTCTCTAGCTTCGATAACTTCAAACGGATGTAGCTCGGCTTCTGAATGGTATAGGACAATTAATCTCAACGCATTCACCAAATTTGAAAATTTGTTAAATTCAAAAAAGTGATTCAAGCAATTTCTGATTCTTCTCCCGTGAAACCCAAAGTTGACGGATAGAGGAAACCTGTTGCAACTGTGCTCCACCGAAACTTTCAGATCGATTTTGTCCCTGGTGGTCATACCATCATCATCCCCTACCAACCTCACCAATGGTTCGCATTTAACAAATTCATTCGGGTTTTGTTGGGATTCGGTGGAGAGAATTATTTACATTCAAAGTCTCAAGTCAAAGTCTGGGAGGGACATTTGAAGTTTTTCAATAAAAATTTGGGAACTTCACAGAAGTTGATGGATTACAAAAGAGCCACAAGGATCATCATGATGGCGGACAAGAATAATAGCAAGCTATAAAAATCAATGCACTGAAATGATTCTAACTGATGGGACAGCTACACTGCTTGCATTTCTGGTCTCTCCGTTATTCACATTATTTGTTAATACTAATTTGTCCAGTCTGAAAGTGTAATAAACTGTTGATCGATATTGTCTGGATAAAAATATGCAGAAGAAGAAGTGACACGTGGAATTGATGGTTAGAAGGCAAGCGAAAACGATAATGACGTCTACTGAGGCTATTCTAAAAATTTAAAAATTTAAATTTGAAATTTTTTTGAAATTATTCACATTAGGTGTGCATTATCATGATGAAATGCGTTGATAGTGTATATGATTCCAAGGGGAGCTTCGGCGATGAAAAATGCAAAAGTCATGACGATGACGAGTACTGTAGTATGGTCCTTGCTGAAAAAATTTGAGAACTGAATCTCAGAATATCAGAATCTCAGAATCTCAAAATCTCAGAATCTCAGAATCTCAGAATCTCAGAATCTCAGAATCTCAGAATCTCAGAATCTCAGAATCTCAGAATCTCAGAATCTCAGAATCTCAGAATCTCAGAATCTCAGAATCTCAGAATCTCAGAATCTCAGAATCTCAAAATCTCAGAATCACAGAATCTCAAAATCTCAGAATCTCTGAATCTCTGAATCTCAGAATCTCAAAATCTCAGACATTCGGACATCCGGACACACGGAATCTTACTTTTGGACTTGTTTGCTCTTTTTTCTCGCTTCCTTAGCTTTGCTCAATGCTCGAATCAGAACAACCGTCAAAATTGGGAACAGAATACATGGGATAAACTGAAAATTTTCATTTTTCAAAAATTTTATGATTTCCCATGACCCACTTTCGACAGAACTGCATCTACCATCAAATAGACCCTCAACACAATTTTTTCATTCATCGTAAAAAGGTTCACAAGATTCAAAGAAAACCTCGGAGGTTTTTCTATATCTTGAAACTCTTCACAACTGATTGGAAGGTTATCCGAACGGTTTTCCACTACAGTAAACCTCAAGTTATAGAAAATCGATAACGTTGATGCGAGAATTATAATGATGAACACAATACAAACCCCAAATCTTGGTTTTGTTAGAGCGGAATGTCTGAATAATTTCTGATATGGCTTTTTTAATAACCTTGTGTCTTACGAAGTCCCCACTATATTCTTCACAATCATAGTTCTCACAATAGCCATCATCAGTCCAAGCCACGTGGAGCATCTTCGAAAATAGTCTTGAAGTCCCCAGACAGCCATATCAAAATACACTTTCCAGAAGAGGTTCGAAGTAACGCTGAAGAGGTTTTGGCCGATTAATTAGTGTGATTATTTTATGTCTATCCCAGACGATTGGTCCCAAGCAAGACTGTGAAAAATGAAGGCCAGCCGGCGTGGGGCCCAGCAAAAAATTGCGGGCCGCTAACCGCCCTGTTTCCAACAGCCTTGGTCCCAGGTTAGGACCTTCGGTCCCATAAAAATACCCTCCGCTCTATGAATCATGAGAGTTTTCCCAAAATAACGATCATCATCTCAACCCACCCACCACATCCGTTTGCCCACGGTTCCAATCTTGGATTACGGTACTTGGGCCATGGACGACGGTGGGAGGAAAGGGACCACGGTCGTTATGATGGTGCTGTTCTTATGATCCATGGGATAGTGAGTATCTTTTTGGGACCACGCTTCCTGGATACCCCCCCCCCTCCCATTATTTTGAATTACCACTCATTATTCTCAATATCCACTAGACTTGCATGTTTGACTACTGTAAGTGTTAGTGTGAAAATGTCAACGATGGCTATTCCAATCATTATAACATTAGTAGATGAGGATTTCATTGATGAGCTGGTGAGAATGATAAGATGAAGGATATTGATAAAAATAGAGACAAATGATAGAAAAAGATTCGCAGTGTTTAGTGGGTCAGCGATAGATCTGGAATTGATGAACGTATTGAAATTCAGAGATGTGTGAGACTTACTCAATTACTTCAATTATCTCAGCCAATTGTCCTTTATATACGCTCTCAACCATTTTCTGAAAAAAAAATTGGATGTTTGTTGCGAATGAACTAGAATTTGGTAGCCAAGGATTTTGATCTGGAAGCACAGTTCGTGTTCGTACACTGTTAAACCCGTACCGGAAGATTAACTTTGACTCAAATTATCTCGTTTCCTGTGAGAGATATCAAAAAGTAGTCAACTAACAAAACATTTCTGATATTATGATAAATAATTTATCAGTTCACCACTTATCTTTACTTTAAATAGAAAACCTGAAAAACTGGGTCAAAGATTACAGTTAGGGGTATCTTAAAAATCAGGCTTCGTGGTATTTGAAACCGAAGGAATAACATCAAAACACAATGAAAAAAATCACAGATCATCAAAAATCACCACTAAAATGGTAACGAACAGTGATGTACAGGTGGTTTCAGAAAATTTTCCTTTTTTTTCAGATTTCCGGATATCAAAACACTGTGAGAAAATGAAAAACAGATTTACACAGAGAATGAAAAACAACAAACTCTTAGAATTGGAATTAGCGATCTCTGGAAATTTTTTCCACTAATTGGAACTCAGTTCCTGATTGAAAAATTAACTTCAAATTGGAATTTACATTTCCTTGTTGTGACGGGTTACTGTAGCTTACTCGTTTCCCTGTTTGTTCACACAACTTTTGGAAGCCGTATTTTTTGAACCCAAGTATACACAAAGTACATAAAACAAAAGTCAGTGTGATAAGAGCAAATTAGTTGTTCAAGATGTCATGACAGGCACATGGTCGAGCACGCCTTATAAAAGACAGGCAGTTCAAATTTTATCGAAAAATGTGCTCTTCGTTTTGTGCTCTTCTACTGCTTGGTACTCTAAACTCGGTTCAAAATGTAGCAGCGAAAAGTGATCCAGAGCTGCATATGACTACGGTGAGCTTTAGACAAGTTATTTATAGTTTCTCACAAATTTGATTTATCCAACTTAGTCATGAAATTCATTTCCTGGTGTAGGCGTACACGTGCAGCAGGCACATACACCTGGAACGAAAATAATTCATCACTTTTCAGCCCCAAATCATCGAACGCTGGGGGTACCCGGCTATGATCTACTCAGTCACCACAGACGATGGGTACATTTTGGAACTTCACAGAATTCCACATGGAAAAAGTGAGCAAAAAAACAAAGAAGCACGTCTTCAAGACCAAGACGGAAAATTTTCAGACAATGTAACTTGGCCAAATGGAAAACAACCAGTTGTTTTCATGCAGCACGGACTATTGTGTGCCTCGACTGATTGGACAATGAACTTGCCGGATCAGAGTGCGGGTATGTTCATTTTTTTGGGAATCAGGTGTGAGCAACGTTCATTCGGAAATACGAGAAACCAAAATAACAAGTTCAAAATATCAGTTTCGGGAGAATCTTAATTTTCTGCTTCATTGGTCCAAACCGAAAATGTGCAAACTGTGACTCATGCCGTGGCTAGGCTACCGTAGAATAATTAGTCCACTCTTTCGAAAACACGCATAGCGACCCAGAAACCATTAGGACCACCAGGCCGTCGTCCCCTACCTAACCCAGAATTATCCTAAATCTATCCCAGAAGTTTTATTACTTACGTATTACGGTATTACGGTATTACGGTATAACGATATTGCGGTATTACGGTATAACGATAATGCGGTATTACGGTATTACGATATCACGGTATTACGATATCACGGTATTACGGTATCACGGTATTACGGTATTACGGTATCATTCCCGGTACTATATTACGGTGTTGCGGTATTATTCACGGTACTGTATTACGGTTGTACGGTATCATATCCGGTACTGTATTACGGTTGTACGGTATCATTTCCGGTACTATATTACGGTGTTACGGTACTATTAATGGTACTGTATTACGGTATTACGGTATCATATCCGCTACTGTATTACGGTATTATTTCCGGTACTGTGTTACGGTATTACGGTATCATTTCCGGTACTATATTACGGTGTTATGGTACTATTAATGGTACTGTATTACGGTATTACGGTATCATATCCGCTACTGTATTACGGTATCATTCACGGTACTCTATTACGATATTACGGTATTATTTACAGTACTGTTATACGGTATTACGGTACTGTAGCTCTTTTGCTATTGTGCACAAAACAAAACTTTGAATTTTTCGAAAATAACCTCCTGTGACATCTCACAAGAACAAAAACCTCCCTTCTGACACTGACCGACGCGAAAAATGACGTAGTGTCTGCTGAAAATAATAAACAACGTCTGAAAATCTGAATTTTCAGCCTTTATCTTTGCTGACGCTGGATTTGATGTGTGGCTTGGCAACATGCGCGGTAACACCTACAGTATGAAGCACAAGAACTTGAAGCCGTCCCATTCGGATTTCTGGGAATGGAGTTGGGACGAGATGGCCACTTATGACCTACCGGCAATGATCAATAAAGTTCTAGAAGTGACTGGACAGGAGAATTTGTACTATATGGGTCACTCGCAGGGTACCCTGACAATGTTCAGTCATTTGTCAAAGGATGATGGAAGTTTCGCAAAGAAGATCAAGAAGTTCTTTGCATTGGCGCCAGTTGGATCCGTGAAGAATATCAAGGGATTCTTGTCCTTTTTTGCTCACTATTTCTCTTTGGAGTTTGATGTATTTATTATTTGAAATTCAGAATTTCAGATTACTTTCTTTGCTTCCAGGGCTGGTTCGACATCTTCGGTGCTGGCGAATTTCTTCCCAATAACTGGGCAATGAAACTCGCGGCCAAGGACATTTGCGGTGGCCTAAAAATCGAGTCAGACCTCTGTGACAATGTCTGTTTCCTGATTGCCGGACCAGAAAGCGATCAATGGAATTCCACTCGTGTTCCGGTCTATGCATCACATGATCCGGCAGGCACAGCCACCCAAAATATCGTGCACTGGATCCAAATGGTCCGTCATGGAGGTGTCCCTGCCTATGATTGGGGTACAAAGGAGAACAAAAAGAAATATGGACAGGTTTTTAGATATCACAACAAATTTATAAATTTCAAAAAATTCCAGGCAAATCCTCCAGAATACGACTTCACTGCCATCAAGGGCACCCAAATCTATTTGTACTGGAGTGACGCCGACTGGTTGGCTGATAAGACTGATATCACTGATTACCTTCTGACCAGATTGAACCCGGCAGTTATTGCGGTACGTCTGAAAGTTCTGAAAATCAAAAACAAGATGTTTTTTTCAGCAAAACAACTATTTCACGGACTACAACCACTTTGATTTTGTTTTTGGTCTTCGTGCAGTTCACGATATTTACAATCCGATTGTGGATATTTGTACCAAAGACTATAACGGGAATTGATAACATTTTTATGTACAGGAAATAAATACATATGAAAAAATAATGGAGCTAATAAAATCCAGAATCCACAAACATTTCAGGATGAGAATATCCAATTCTCACAACATCAAATACTCGCCCAAGTTCGCTATTCGATCGACTTTTCCAGATGGATCTCTGAAAGGAAATACTGTTTTTGGGGTCTGGGACCAGTGTGTGGAAAACTCAACTTGCTAATTTAGGCCGCCATGTTATAAGGGCTTAGAAAACCAACCAGGCAAAGATCAGACCTTTTCAAGGCCAGTTACCAAGGCGGCCTAGAAAACTCAACATGGTGGCCTAACTTTTGCAACCTTAATTTTCTAGGCCGCCAAGGTAAGTGGGCTAGAAATGACCTGATATTCATCTGGTGTGTTTTCCAGGCTACTTACCATGGTGGCCTAGAAAATTCGATTCGCTAAAGTTAGGCCATCCTAGTAAATGGCCTTAAGAATGCATCAGGTGCATGTCAGGTCATTTTTGGACCATCAACTACAATAGGCCATCCTGCAACCTGACGTTCTAGCGCCTGACAGTTTAGGACAATTGGTGTCTGTTCCAAAACAGCCAGTTGCAAAAAAGTCGGTTCTAAAACGTCCGGTTTCAAAATCGTCATTTGCGAAATGTCCTCTTTATTTCAAATTCTACGATCCTGACAACTTGATTTGTTCTCACCTGTGCCAAATTATTGACTTTCATAATTTCATTCAATCTTCCGAAATATCTCGGTCTCCTCTGATCCGTCACATAATATTCATGCAAGTCATTGGTCAAAATTTGTTGAAATCCATCAGTAATTTTCAGAATCTCCCCTTGAAACCGTTTTCCAGCATATTCGAAACACAACTGTGCAAACATGAAAGTCAACTCCACATCAGTCGGATCCAGATTCTCGATGGCTTCCATAATTTCAAAATCCTGGCAGTTATGGGAGAACATGTATCTAGAAATTTGAAAATTTTGTATTTTTATTGATTTCGAAAAAAAATCACCTTATCACATACTCCTCTGGATAATCACTCATCCAACTCAAATCCATTTTTGCCTTTTCCCGATCCATTACCGTATTTCTTATGATTTTGTGCATTTTTCGAGCTCCTTGATGCGATTTTCGGTACATCGCTGTACTGGAGCACTTGTGAATTTTACTCCACACGTGCCAGATTGCTTGGAGAATTTTAATCTGGAAAAATACATAAATTTTGTGCCAAGTTAATCGGTTTCTGTGAAAGATATCAAACATTTATCAACTGCTAAAATATTAGTGATATTATGATAAACAATTTATCAGTTGACAAGTTTTTCATATCTCTGACAGCTATCAAGATTATTGAGCTCAATTTTTAGAAGGAAGGATGCCTTTCTATCACAGGTTTTGGGACATTACCTGAACAGTTTTTCCCAATTTTTGAAACTCGTCAAAGTTCATAATCCATTTGGAGACTTTCACAAAATAATACTCAATGATATCCATGAACTCGGTCTGTCCAATTTTCCCATAAAATTTCACATTCTCGGTGTCCAACTTTATTTGGTCAAAGCCAAGTGTCAATTTTTTCAACTGATTTTCCGCCATATATGGTGTCGAATTCCCAATATCCAGAAGACGTGACGCTTCAGAAATCAAGTGGCTAACATCAATTATCATTTTCGTATTGAATCTTGAGTACGTTGGGGTTTCTGGATCGCAAAATAGCAAGAATTCAGGACGTCCGACGAAATAGGAAATGCTAGGGGTGATGGAAGTTTCAGCGTGCAGAATTGCATCACGGTTGTATTGGAATTCTGAAAATTTCACCTTCAGAAATATGGCCGAGGATTTTCTAGGCCACAAAAAACTTACTTTCAGTTCTCATTCCAGCTTCTAGGCATCTTTTCAAGCGACACGCTTTACAGATGCATGTCTTCTCTTTGTAACCATTACGACACTTTTTATGGACCCATTTTGATGTAGCAGTTCTTCTGAAATCGATTTTTTTTTCAATAAAAAAGGCAAACGTGTAGCTGAGAGACTCACCGAAAAAACGCGGCACAGGCGCGACAGCTAAAAACGCCAAAATGGTTTCCGTGCGCTTTTTGACCACACACTCGGCAAGGAAATTGAGGATTCGTCATGATTATTACGAAACTGAAATTTTTAGTCGTAAGTGAAAAATTTTTTGTTGAGTGAGAGAAAGAGAAGAGACGCAGACAGATAGAGAAGTCGATCATCGAAACCATCTGATAAGGGGAAGACTGTGAAACGAAAAAGAAAAATATATATAATTATTTATTTTAAAACAGAGTTTGTACTTGTATGACCGACCGCAGCCGGCCGAATAAAATGCAAAAAAAAACCGAATTTTCATGTAAAACTGCAAAATGGGGAGTCTTGAAACATTTCTGGGTGAGAAAATCCGATTTTCAGCACATTGAACACTCTATTCAGCTCACGCTGTGGTCGACTTTCCCAGATTGATTTCTGAAAATGATATCTCTGTAAATATGTACATCCAGATGTCCGCCACTCACCTGAATCATATTATTGACCTTCATTAGCTCTGCCAATCGTTTAAAATATCTCGAATTCTTCTGTTCGACAATATAATAAACGTGCAAGTCGTCCGATAGAATTTGTTGAAATCGATCCGTAATTTTGAGAATTTCCCCTTGAAATCGGTTGCCAGCATATTGGAAACATGTCTGAGCGAACATATAGGTGAGCTCCACATCTGTTGGGCTCAATTTTTCAATTTGTTCGATTACATCCTCTTCGTAAATGTTCTGGGACTTCATGTATCTGAAAAATGGGAGTTTTTTGATTTTTAGGAAAAAAATAATTTTTTCAAAAACTATTTTTCATGTGAGGAATAAGTGGCCTTACTTTTTCCACTTGATTTTTCTAGGCCACCATTATGAAATGTTCAGAAAACACACCGGATGAATATTGGGTCATTTCTAACCCACTTGCTTGGGTGGCTAGAAAAAAAAACCTGCAAAATTTAGGCCACCTCGGTAAATGGCCACAGTCCAGGCAAATATCCGAACATATAGGTTCATTTATCATGATGGCCTAATTTTCGGAAGTTGAGTTTTCTAGACCATCATGCTGGTGTGTTTTCAACATGGTGGCCTAGAAAACTCTACTTGCGAAAGTTTGGCCAACATGGTAAATGGCCTAGAAATGACCTGGAGTTCACCTGACTGGTTTCCAATGCGCATTTAACATAGTGGCCTAACTTTTGCAATTTGAGTTTTCTAGGCCATAATGGTGTATGGCCTAGAAACATTTTTCAAAATCACTCACATTCCCACATATTCCCTTGGAAAATCACTCATCCACGTTGTATCCAAACACGACTTCATCCGATCCATACAAACATTTCTCAGAATCTTCTGAGATGGCAGAGCATTCCGATTGGATTTCCGGAACAATGCAGTCGCTGAGCATTTGTGGAATCTCATGAAGACGTGCCAAATGGAGTTTAGGAGGGTCATCTGGAATCAAACGGCTCAATTCAAATCTCAATTACTCGGTCGATACCTGCACATCTCTTTCCAATTTTTGAAACTCATCAAATCGGCTGATCCACTTAATCACTGATACGAAGTAAAATTCAATGACATCTACAAACTCGTCCTTTCCAAATCTGCCAAGAAATTTGACATTTTCGACGTCAAGTTTTAGAAATTTGGCGCCTAGGCTCAGCTTTTTCAACTGGTTCTCAGCGAGAATCGGAGTTTCACATCCCATATTCAGAAGACGTGACGCTTCAGACAACAGATTCTGAACATCTATGAAGGTTTTGGAATTCGATGGTTGCGGATCACAGAACATCAGAAATTCGGGTCGTCCAATGAAAGATGCAAGTGTTGGGCTTAGTTTTGTAGGGGTTTTTGAAGCTAGCGAATAGATTTCTCGACCATATTGGAATTCTGGAAAAAAGATTTTTCTAGATTTTTCGAAAAAAAAAGGAAAATGGAATTTGAGGACTCACTAGTTGTGACCATTCCAAGTCTTAAACATTTTTGTAGTCGGCAAGGTCGGCAGAAGCATCTGGAAAATAAAGTTTGAACCCTTGTAGCTGAGAGGATTTCTGAATTTCTGAATTTCTGAATTTCTGAATTTCGGACTTTCTGAATTTCGGACCTTCTGAATTTCTGAATTTCTGAATTTCTGAATTTCTGAATTTCTGAATTTCTGAATTTCGGACCTTCTGAATTTCTGAATTTCTGAATTTCTGAATTTCTGAATTTCTGAATTTCTGAATTTCTGAATTTCTGAATTTCTGAATTTCTGAATTTCTGAATTTCTGAATTTCTGAATTTCTGAATTTCTGAATTTCTGAATTTCTGAATTTCTGAATTTCTGAATTGCTGAATTTCTGAATTTCTGAATTTCTGAATTTCTGAATTTCGGACTTTCTGAATTTCGGACCTTCTGAATTTCTGAATTTCTGAATTTCTGAATTTCTGAATTTCTGAATTTCTGAATTTCGGACCTTCTGAATTTCTGAATTTCTGAATTTCTGAATTTCTGAATTTCTGAATTTCTGAATTTCTGAATTTCTGAATTTCTGAATTTCTGAATTTCTGAATTTCTGAATTTCTGAATTTCTGAATTTCTGAATTTCTGAATTTCTGAATTTCTGAATTGCTGAATTTCTGAATTTCTGAATTTCTGAATTTCTGAATTTCTGAATTTCTGAATTTCTGAATTTCTGAATTTCTGAATTTCTGAATTGCTGAATTTCTGAATTTCTGAATTTCTGAATTTCTGAATTTCTGAATTTCTGAATTTCTGAATTTCTGAATTTCTGAATTTCTGAATTTCTGAATTTCTGAATTTCTGAATTTCTGAATTTCTGAATTTCTGAATTTCTGAATTTCTGAATTTCTGAATTTCTGAATTTCTGAATTTCTGAATTTCTGAATTTCTGAATTTCTGAATTTCTGAATTTCTGAATTTCTGAATTTCTGAATTTCTGAATTTCTGAATTTCTGAATTTCTGAATTTCTGAATTTCTGAATTTCTGAATTTCTGAATTTCTGAATTTCTGAATTTCTGAATTTCTGAATTTCTGAATTTCTGAATTTCTGAATTTCTGAATTTCTGAATTTCTGAATTTCTGAATTTCTGAATTTCTGAATTTCTGAATTTCTGAATTTCTGAATTTCTAAATTTCTGAATTTCTGAATTTCTGAATTTCTGAATTTCTGAATTTCTGAATTTCTGAATTTCTGAATTTCTGAATTTCTGAATTTCTGAATTTCTGAATTTCTGAATTTCTGAATTTCTGAATTTCTGAATTTCTGAATTTCTGAATTTCTGAATTTCTGAATTTCTGAATTTCTGAATTTCTGAATTTCTGAATTTCTGAATTTCTGAATTTCTGAATTTCTGAATTTCTGAATTTCTGAATTTCTGAATTTCTGAATTTCTGAATTTCTGAATTTCTGAATTTCTGAATTTCTGAATTGCTGAATTTCTGAATTTCTGAATTTCTGAATTTCTGAATTTCGGACTTTCTGAATTTCGGACCTTCTGAATTTCTGAATTTCTGAATTTCTGAATTTCTGAATTTCTGAATTTCTGAATTTCGGACCTTCTGAATTTCTGAATTTCTGAATTTCTGAATTTCTGAATTTCTGAATTTCTGAATTTCTGAATTTCTGAATTTCTGAATTTCTGAATTTCTGAATTTCTGAATTTCTGAATTTCTGAATTTCTGAATTTCTGAATTTCTGAATTTCTGAATTGCTGAATTTCTGAATTTCTGAATTTCTGAATTTCTGAATTTCTGAATTTCTGAATTTCTGAATTTCTGAATTTCTGAATTTCTGAATTGCTGAATTTCTGAATTTCTGAATTTCTGAATTTCTGAATTTCTGAATTTCTGAATTTCTGAATTTCTGAATTTCTGAATTTCTGAATTTCTGAATTTCTGAATTTCTGAATTTCTGAATTTCTGAATTTCTGAATTTCTGAATTTCTGAATTTCTGAATTTCTGAATTTCTGAATTTCTGAATTTCTGAATTTCTGAATTTCTGAATTTCTGAATTTCTGAATTTCTGAATTTCTGAATTTCTGAATTTCTGAATTTCTGAATTTCTGAATTTCTGAATTTCTGAATTTCTGAATTTCTGAATTTCTGAATTTCTGAATTTCTGAATTTCTGAATTTCTGAATTTCTGAATTTCTGAATTTCTGAATTTCTGAATTTCTGAATTTCTGAATTTCTGAATTTCTGAATTTCTGAATTTCTGAATTTCTGAATTTCTGAATTTCTAAATTTCTGAATTTCTGAATTTCTGAATTTCTGAATTTCTGAATTTCTGAATTTCTGAATTTCTGAATTTCTGAATTTCTGAATTTCTGAATTTCTGAATTTCTGAATTTCTGAATTTCTGAATTTCTGAATTTCTGAATTTCTGAATTTCTGAATTTCTGAATTTCTGAATTTCTGAATTTCTGAATTTCTGAATTTCTGAATTTCTGAATTTCTGAATTTCTGAATTTCTGAATTTCTGAATTTCTGAATTTCTGAATTTCTGAATTTCTGAATTTCTGAATTTCTGAATTTCTGAATTTCTGAATTTCTGAATTTCTGAATTTCTGAATTTCTGAATTTCTGAATTTCTGAATTTCTGAATTTCTGAATTTCTGAATTTCTGAATTTCTGAATTTCTGAATTTCTAAATTTCTGAATTTCTAAATTTCTGAATTTCTAAATTTCTGAATTTCTGAATTTCTAAATTTCTAAATTTCTGAATTTCTAAATTTCTGAATTTCTAAATTTCTGAATTTCTAAATTTCTGAATTTCTGATCAGAATGGAATTTTCCAGAAATGTTGTCAATTACAAAAATGAACCTCAATATTCGTTAAGTATACTCTGAACTTTTCAGCCAAATTGAAAAATTCTGAACTACTTTCTCAGGTCGTCAAAGATGGCTATTTCTCACTTTAAACATTTTGAGCCCTATGGTCTTGAAGGACTTGTTTTTTTGTGCGTATTTTCTGCGCACTCAACATGTACTTGAATTTTTGAAAAACGCCAGGTATTTTTAAATCAAAAATAATATACTCACACATCCCGATTCGCAGATTTCCTTGTACACTTTGCGATGACCCATTTGGAATGTGCGTATCTTCTGAAAAATTACTTTTTTCCATTTTTTTATATCCAAAAACTCACCGAAAAAACGCGGCACACGCTCGACGGGACCGCACACCAAAATGGATTCCATGCGAATCTTGTCCACAAATTTTGCAGGAGACAATTGACATTTTATTCGTCATTCTCTTAGTATTGCCTATCTTTTTCTGTTCTGCTTGGTCTGGGGTGAGTGTGTTTGTATGTTTCGAGAATATGTCACTAGGCAAATAGAAAAGTTGGGAGTTTGCGAAAATTTTTAGACAGAGGGGCAAGCAAGACGTAGGCATAGAAACAGCAGCGATCAAAAATTAGAGAGGAGCCTTTTGTTTGAATTTTTGTGGTTTTTCGGGCGGCAGAGATTTTGAAATAGTGCAAAGAACGATTAAGTTGGTAAACATATGTTTGTACAATGCGTAATACGAAAAATAGGAAAAATTTGTACATATTTACAACTTATATAACTTAAAACAATGGAGTTAGCTTCAATGTCCTATTTCGAATTTCGAAAAAGGTGCACAAATCACAATTTGCACACAAAATGATTTGATAACGATTTCTAGAGAACATTAAAACATTTTCCCAATCGTCATTCTGAATATTTGTGAGTCATTCTTAAGATTTCAAAAAAGTTAAACCACCATATTTGAGCTCGTGGGCTCAAAAATCACTAATTAATAAGAAGCCTATTGCTTTTCCCTCCAGGTTTCACTGTACTACTATGAACGCCTGATACAAATACACTTGAATTTTTGGGATCAGTGCAACAAAAACTCCAATTCGTATGGAAGTATACCATCACAGCTCCATCTAGCGCGTATACCATTGCAAAGGATAACGAGCAGAAAATAAAACTCCACAATTCTGTATCCATTAGTTTAGAAGTGAAATTGTAATTTGCAATGTCAATTAGTTGAATGAAATCTTGAAGGACACTTTGAATATACATTCTCTGCCATTTCTTTCTTCTTTTTAATTTTTGTTCCTCGTTGATTCCAACCATCTGAAAAATCTCTTTGACTTTTTCAGGAAAACGTGAGGGGCGGAGCGACGAAAACTAGACTAGATCGCGTTGAAGGCGCACCAGCCAGCTGGTTGCAGCGCTGGATGCGCGGCAAATAGATAGCTGGTAACCCGTATTTTTTCTAATCTTACTTTATCTTTCAACAATTTAGCAAAGATAATAAAATTGAACCCATTCGACAGGAACGACAGTATTCCTACAGTGACAAATGTCAATCTTTCCATAGCGTGACCACATTCTTCTAAACGTTCCGGTAGAAATACCCATATTTCTGGATCATATACTAGATAGCAATCAGCTGAAAAATCTTATGATAAATATTATTTCAAACAAGTTAGACACACTTAAAGCTGATAGAAGAAGAGGAACATGTGATGGTAGCAAACAGAAAATAAGGGCTAAATTTGTGAACGGAAGACGTCCAGGTTGTGAGGTTGAAAATGGGAAAAATATAACGAAGAATCGATTGACAGACATGCAAACTTGAATAAGAGGAGCCAAGAAATATGGGAATCCACTGACTGCTTGGGATATTACGATGTTTTCGATTCTGGGAATATGGGCATATGTGACTCCCAAAATTGATATTGCGGATGTCCAAAAGGCGAATACACCCCTGATTATAAGATTTGGAATAGTTTTGAACAGACAGAGTTTATGAAAACTGCTGAATGGCTTCTTTTTGGAAGTGGAGAATCGGATGAATAAAAATAGGTTGAGGACGAATCCAATGAATCCAATCTGGAACAATTGTCAGTGAACCACACTGGAACAGAATCAACTTACAACCGAAAGCGGGAAAAATATTTGTATTCTCATTAGATTTCTTTCTCATGTCTTCGAAAATATCTCCTTCTCAGCTTTCGAATGATCACATAGAAGTTCCATACGCCAGTTACAACGTTGCCTAGTAAGGAGCTACATTTTGGACGGTCGAAATTGGCGACCGCCGACCGCCAGCCGCTTAGCAAGCTCGGCAGCTAGAAGTCTAATGAGAAACGATTCTGATAGTTCTGATTTCACGACCTTCAAATGAGCAGGATCTAATTCCGGGTAGAATCAAACATCGCCATGTAGAAAAAGGAAGTGGGACAGAACATTTTGAGTAAACCGAAAAAAACCTAATTAGTCAGGATAAGAGAGCATGAGAAAAAGTCGGACTCGAATTTAGAATACTTGTGCCACAAAAAATGGAATTCAAAACAAGACCAAGCTTATCGTCAGGTTTTGCGCTGCCCTGAAAGGATTCTGTAATAATAATTTTTCATGTCGTATAATTATGACCAAATTACAAGAAATCAACTTTATTCAACAGAAAATATATACAATAGATACAAATACAATCCATAGACTCATAGAACACGCTCCACTGGTTGTAGTACCAACAGTAGTAGTTGAAACTACAGTAGTATTTGTAGTCATACCGGTTGAACCACTCATACTGGTGGTCGGCGAGCTCGTGCTAGTCATGGGCAACAAATCTCCAGCAAATGAAAAATACTGGCAATAAAAAATCCCAGGAAACTGACTGGTACTATTAATTGTTAGTGTTCTAGCTTGGCCCGGAGCCCAGGATCTGTCTTCAGTTGCACTGGTTCTGTTGAAGTCGATAGTAGTGTGCGCAGTGTCATAGTTCATGGTGAACCAGATTTCATTCTCGGGGAACACAGATACCTGAAAGAAGGTATTGATCTTGGTAAAATTAGTGCAAATTCTCACCAAGAATCCAGCAAATCCGGTACGAGTGTAATCCGGCTGGAAAGTCACAATATGTGGGTAGAACAAGAGTTCATTGACTACGAGTCCGGTTGTAGTAGTACCTGTGGTCGTGTAGTTTTGATCGGTGATAAATTTATTCTCAATTTGCATAGTGATTGAGCCATTGGCGGTGATGTACCAGTATTCGAAGCCGATTTGAAGGGGCTCAATGTGATCGAAGAATCTGGAACATTCAAGTTCTGGAATGTACATATTTGTTTGGAATAAAACAAGATTGAGAGTTTGAAAGAAAGATGTCTCTGTAATTTTGTCTCTAGAGATCTCTCAGGTGCTGCATGTCAAAATTATAAACTTGTAATATGCTCCGCCCCGGTCTAAATCGATCAGTGTGATTGCCTTACAAACCCTAGAAGGATGAGCCCTTGCTTACACTCTTTGAACGAAATTATCTTCTTCTGTAAAGGGTATCCTAAAGTGGTCAATTGACAAAATCATTTTCATAATAGCAGCAACATTTTGTCAGTTGTTCACTTTTCGATAACATTTACAGGGTTTTACGATAGTTGTCGTAACTGAGTCCACTTACACATAAGACCTATAAGTATCATTTTTCAAATCCATGGGGTTCTTGAAAAACGTATTGTTGGTATCCACACTCTGCCAATTATAAGACGGAATCCCCCATTTGAAATCCACCACTGCATCTTTCGATTGCTGGATTCCAGAAACGTAAGAAGTTTTGTATGGCTGATCAATGTATACAAAAGGCTCAAGTTTGGTGTTCAAAATCACGGATGTCCCAGACTTCATTGTAATATTGTGTTGAGTTTTGATTACGTACACAGAGAAATTTGGATCTAAAAGTTTAGTTTTGTTTTTGATTCCAGAGTACTTTTTTACCATCCGCTTGAGTTTTAGTAGTGACGTATAAATTTCCACCAAGCCAACTCGAAATAGTATCATTGTTCGTTGTAGACACTGTCATCGTATCAATGATTCTCAAACATATTGGGGAGCTGTCAGCGTTGAATCCATTCAAGCTGTCTAGTCTGAAAAATCGAAATTTTTAGTTTCACGAAATTTCAAACACCTACGTTATACTGTTACCTCCAGTAGTAATTTGAATGTTTTTCAAATACTCATCACTATCCTTCGATGCCAAATATAAATCTGCACCGGGCTGGAAAATTTTAGTAAACTTACTAATAGATAAACAGTCACTGTTACCTCTACATTCTTTACAAGAGAAGTGCCGAAAGACAAAAATTTGTTCAGAGGCAAAATCAACGGATCTGCATGAACTAAAATTGCCAAAAAAGCTAGTAGCAAAACTGGTGTACGCATTGTTGACTCAATTGAAGTGTTGCACTTTTTATAGATTGCCGGGATGGGTGAGCTGATACGGAATTGATTCTTCGAACGATTTTCAGACACTCAACATGACGTGATAATTTTTCAGCAAACAGGAATGCGTAGTTTTCTTTTGGAAATAGAATGTAGTCTGTGCGAATGACTGTACAATCAGGAAATGTTTCATTTTTAAGAAATGCAGGTTTGATCTTATTATTTTTTAGAGTTCTGTTTGACATTGAGGAATCATGAAACCTCATGATCAGGTGAAAAATATGAATTCGGAAATGTCAAGTCGGAAACAGGACGTCGGAAGTCGGAAGTCGAAAGTCGGAAGTCGGAAGTCGGAAGTCGAAAGTCTGATGTCGGAAGTCGGAAATCCAAAATCGGAAGTCCAAAATCTGAAATTGAAAATCGGAAGTCAAAATTTGGGGATGAAACAACAGTAGTCAGCAATCGAACATAAAAACAAAGCTTCTCATTACCCTTCTTAAGATCACCTATCTGATCTGACAGCAGAAAGGTTCCTGGGTCCAAAAAAAAAACGCTTCCGTACTTATCTAAAAATTTGATCTAGGCTAGACATGACTTCTACATCTACAAAGTACGAAAATCTTAGCGCTTCCCGAAAAAAACTTTCACGAGATGGGAATATGAGATATCGTTTTTTTTAACTGAAGAACCTTAAAAAACTATATTGGCTGTAAATTTTAAACTGATATCTACGTATTAGAAACCTGATGAAACCGTTTTATCAGAACCTCTCAAATCCGTTCGCTGCATATGTCACCATTTTTGGAGTAACTCTGGTTAGCCTTTCCTTGTCTGCATTCAAAGCTTCGTTTATGGAAATTTTCGAGTACACCGCCACTATTTGCAATTCTAAAACACCACATCCGGCATTTGAGTTGATGTATTCGGATATTTTTGACCCTGAGAATTTTCTCGTCTTAAAATACACATATACCTTTGATTCTATTATTTCCAGTGTAAGTGTTTCAAAAATCCAAACAATACACTATACCGTATAAATTTCCAGACAATTCCTTGCATCATATTCTCTGTATTAACAATATTTTTAGTTTTAGAAGTGAAAAAAGCAAACAAAAATCGCTCGAAACTATTTTCGTCGGCTCAGAAAGAGAAAGATTCGAGAGACAATACTCGACTTGTGCTTTACTTTACAATAACATTTTTTGTTGCTGGATTCCCATTGGGATTATCTTCGGCGTTGCATAATCTGATTATAGAGAGACGAGGATTTTCGTGAGTGGACTTCTGGACACTCTGAAATCGTTTTTAAACCATTTCAGATCGATTTTGAGCAATTTTTCTGCGCTTCTCAGTATACTATATACCGCCAACACATCATCACACTTCATAGTTTGTTTTTTGATATCTTCATTATATAGGAAAACTGTGAAAAGTGTAATTTCATGCGGAAGAAACAAAATCGCTATGCAAACGAAACAACATGTCACACGAACCGCAGAGTCGACAACTACTCAGTCAGCAGCTTCCCGAACTACAATTTGATTTTCTCGCTTTTACTAGTTTCATAATCATCGTCGGAAAAATTACAGACTTACACCCATTTGACTGCTAAATTACCGTAGTTGCTCTGATTCAAGAACACCCTATATGTGCACTTTGATCTTTATTATCTCGATACTGTGAGAGATATCAAAAATATGTTCAGTGACAAAATGTTGACCTTATGGGATATAGTGTATGGAGATTAGATGCATCTTTATTGCTGCCTTTTTTTGAACTGAATAAACAGTTCTTCGAATTATTATTAAATCTCAATTTTCCGAGAAACTTCTGTGTGTCCAGTTGTTTGCTAGAAATTTTGCAATTGGTTCTGTTCTCTTTGGATCGTCAACGGTGCATTACTCTTTGCCACCTGAGCCAGTTTTTGTCATTCTTCGAAAATGGAATATATATTTGAAGGAATGTATTTGTTACGCTTTCAATGGTTTCAGTAACACTACCGTATTAAAGTTATATCAATTCAGAAATGATTTAATTTTGTTCAAAACTGTAGTCAAGCAATTTGAGTACATAGTATTTATCCGTTTCTTGGGTTTTACTCAATAAATTCCGTTTTTTTTTTAAATTTTGACTCGAAAATCTATGAGAACATCTTCCGTTTGTCTGATAACGTCTGCAGAAACCATTGCTGGTATCGTCCATATGACTTATAACATTTATCATCTACTTATTTAACTTGTCAGAACTTATCATTCCAACTGAAATCAGGACCTTTGGAATAGTTCTAACAAATATAATTTTGAAGAATTCATCAAATTTGGCAAACAATGCTTCATCTGATTATATTTTTTATTTCTCTTATTCGAGTTTTTCAAGTTCAAAACATCAAGGCTAAAATCAAAACGAGGACTGAGAAACCGGCTTAAACGCTTGAATTCCTAGAAGCCCAATCCATTGAATATTGGGTGGTCGTTGAATCGTGGTTGTTCCCAATGGCATGAAGTAAAACTGTTATAAGGTTTTCCTCAATTTTTTCTCACCTCCACATATATATATATTTATTGAATTGATTGAAGGGCAAATGCCGCTAACACAATACAATTAAAGTCAAGGGAAGGTAGAAAATTAGCACCGGATGGGGAGAAAAGCGGTAAATTACATGAACAGTTCAACGGGGGTCTGGAATGTAGGAGGGGTGGGAAAATTAGAAATTAGTATCATTCAATGACAGGAAAGGGGAAAAATTAAATTTTTTGAGATTAGTTTTAAAGGAGTTGATAGACTGTTTTACAGGAAAAGTGGATTGGTCTAGAGAGTTCCAACACTTCAGGGATCTGTTGGTAATAAATTGAGTGGTACATTTAGAGGTATTTGACAGGTTAGACCTTATGTAGTAACAGTGGCGGCGAAGATTTGTTAATTTCGGGAAGTTAAAAAGTTGGACTTTTGGAAGAATAACATCTTTGGCTATTAGCCATTTGTAGATAAAAATTAAATCGTTCATTAACCTTCTTTCCTCCAATGATTCAAGTCCAAATTCTCGGATAGTGTTGAAATATGATTCATAGGGGATGTTAAACTTCTTCGTCAGTCTGAAGACAAAAGATTTTTGGAGTCCTTCGATTTTATAAATCATTTCCTTTTGGGCTGGAGAGTATATTAGACTTCCGTATTCTATCAACGGCCTGATATAGATTGTATAGCACTTTATGAGTATCTCCAGTGATCCGAGTTTCAGAATGTTGAAAAGGATGTTGATTCTTTGCTGTGCTTTCCGTATAGTTATATTTAAATGATTTTTGAATGTAAGGTCTTCTGAGAAAATCACTCCAAGATCTCGAACATGTTCACACTTCGGGATTTTACAATTCAAAAGAGTAAAATGTTGATTTTTAGATAATGATATTGCTTTTTTCGAAGGGGAAAAGGCTATAAATTGACATTTCTCCGGTGAAATTTCCATTTGCCAATCTTTACACCATTTACTCAGTGTGTCCAAATCATCTTGAATCGTCTTTCTATCAGTGGAGTAAAGCTTCAAATCATCAGCGTATAGTAAGAACTGAGAATTGAGATTTTCACCGATGTCATTGATAAATAGTATAAATAGCAAAGGTCCGAGAACTGACCCTTGTGGAACACCAGATACAACTTTCTGCCTGGAAGATAGATTACATTAACTTGTACTTGTTGTGACCTATCAGAAAGAAATCTCGATAGCCAATTGCATAAGTTTCCACGAATTCCATTGTTGGATATTTTGGATATGAGCTTCGGAATGCAGACCGAATCGAACGCCTTCCGAAAATCTATGTAAATACTGTAAAGAACTTGTTTTGATCCCGATTTTTGGAGTATATCTGATTGGTACACAAGAAGCTGAGCTTCCGTATTCATTTTGGCTCGGAATCCGAATTGACGAGTCGATAATATTTGATTCATATCCAGGAAACTTGAAATTTGTTTTCTAATTATTTTTTCTATAACTTTAGCCACTGATGATGTGAGACTGATCGGGCGGTAATTATTCGGATCGGAACGATTTCCTTAAATTTTCCACTGTATAGTTCAAAGTGAATGAAGATCCTCCAGTTGTTCCAGTGAACGTCACAGCCATATATGTTCCGATCGCTTCTTGACCGAAGCTTCGAGGTGTCAGTTTGAAAAACTGCGGATCGGAATAACTGTGAAGCTGTCCAACTTCGACGAGCAACATCTCTTCGTATTTCATGGTATTCATATCGTCTACGTTGAATTCAAACTTCACTGTTTTGGTTGCAGCTGAAACCGTATTTTTACAATTTTCAAAGTAATTTCCGCTTACTAAAGTTGGCAAAATATGAAGAAGATACAGTTTGGTTCCAACTCGAAGGAGAGATAATTTTTCCTTTTCTTCCAGGCGCAACTTTTGTGTAATCCTCCATCGGTCCAGATTTTAATTCGAACTCAATTTCACCTTGATCCAATTCAATTGTAAAAACGTTAGAAGCGATATGTTGTGGAAGGCTTTTTGGATCAAACGCATATGAATAGTGGCTTCTTGTTCCATAATTTCTAGGTTTTATTTCAATAAACTCTATTTCATCTTGTCATTTGCGACTCACCTATAAAAGAGTTTCCTGTAATAGTAATTGTTAGAAAAAGGTCTGATAGAGAGTGACGCGTATTCGTTAAGCGGATTCAGGATTTTCAAATCAGTGAGATATGTTTCGTTGGAATCGATGCAATAGAAAACTGTGGCAGATAACGCTGATTTTCCATCAATGGTTGCTGCCTTTTTAACGCGATACGGCTTGTTCTTCGACAAGATCGCAAAACCGTAGTTTCGATATTGAGAAGAAGTAACGAATAGGTACGAGTCAGATGGTAGACGGTAGAAATTGACCAGAGTCAGATACCGTCCTGTGGTCTTTGGAATTTTGTTCTTCATGAACTGTTCGAGATTTCCGACAAACTTGGAATTCAAATTCTCTCCATCATAAACAAAAATGTTCTTCAGTGAAGAATCGATACCGCCGGAAAGAGATGCTGCCAATAAGGAAATCGGTTGGAATGCGTGTTCGAAACGATAGTAGTGATTTGCAGTGAGATTCAACGGGATGATAGTTTCAGTAGGATTTTCAATTCCTGTGAATCCAGAGACATCAATGTATTCCCAAGTGAAATGAAAACTAGAGGAGCTGGATTCAGTTTTGACAAAGACAGTTGCTTTTTCTGCCGCTACGTAGAAGACCGAGCTCGGTGATGTGAACCTTTAAGGAAGAAAACTTAGATCATTATCTTTAAATTCTAAAAACCTACTCGTTGGAAGTTCCGATTGAATCACGAATGACAACTTTATCACCTGGCTCGTCGGCCTCTGTTCGAATTTTGAATTTCAAAACTTTCCCGGTTGGAATTTCGAACTGAAATGAAAAAAAGAAGCTACAGTGAAAAACTTTTTTCGAGCAAAATGAGTTTGTTTTTTTTCTTACATCAATTCCACAATAGTAGTTTGCTGGAAATTGAGCCAGTCCGCCTGGTGGAAATGATCCAGTGAGTGTATCAACGGAGATTGGAACCTTCGGACATGTCAGGTCCGCTGGTTCATTCATAAAACTGGACAAAATAGTATTGATTAGAGGAATCACAGAAAAATGCATGGTGTTTGTGTCAACCGATGTTGACTGAGTGTTGACTCCGAGTTTACTGTGTTTACTTGAATATGACGACAACCTATACACATTTTTTTAAAGATAAGAAAAAATGTGATTGAATTTGGTAGCGTGGACAGAATTACTTTTGGAGCTTCCTCTCTGAAAAAAAAGTGGTTTTGGAGATTTTGAAACTTCGGCCACAAACTTCCAGAAACTGCTAATCTCAATAAAACCTACATTTAAAATTTTTGAGACATCTGAGCTCATCAAAATAGCTGACCCAGAATCAGTAATCCAAAATCCAAAATCCGGAATACAGAATCCATAATACATACTCCGAAATTTGATACACTTTAAATTCAAAATGCAGATTCTGGCATCCGAAATTCAGACACTATGTATAAGGGCCTCTGTTTATAGGGGTCAAAGTCTTTAAATAATTTGAATTTAGGACTTCAACAGAACACCTGAATACGTCATAGCCAATACGTTCAGTTTTTGTACTTGTGGACTTTTCTGATAACCAATCAAAGTACTGGGCTACATGCTAGTTTTCAATCACTCGAAGCATTTTTCCTAGAACTGAATCCACTTGAGCATAGTTTTTGAGTGGCTACGCAGACACGCTACGCATCCAAATTCGACTGCTGAATACCAAATCGAGACGCTCTTTCGCCCAAGAAAAATTTATTACTTGAAGTTGTAAAATTTTACAAACGGGGGGAAATTAAGAAATTTTATCACACAATCCGGTATCCGTCTCGCACTTGAATCCCTCAGAGCAAGCAGAGCAGGTCTCTCCTGTTTTATAGATTTCAGCGTACATTTTGTTTCCTCTGATATTATCAATTTGTGATTTTCAGACTTCCCAACGAAAGTCACTCACATTTCATTGTAATGGCAAACATAAGTGGTTCTATAGCCTTCATTGCGGGTCCCACAGGTATTTGCGCCACATCCAATCGAACTTGTTTCAGCCCAAACCATCTGAATAGCGTGCCTCATTGGAGAGTGGAAACTATGTATACCCATCATAGTGCCATACCAGTTTCTATCTTGAAACTCATTCTCCCATGATTTCGTGACCTGGTCTGGCTGAAAATCTTCTGTTTTTTTTTTGAATTGAAGACTTTTGAGTCTCACGTTTTCATGAGTAGGAGCCTCGTAGATGTTCACTCCGATTTGTGTTCGGTCATCTTTTTGACACCGGTCGGCTTCTTCTTGGGCTGAGGCCTCAAGTGCCGAATCCCATCTCTATGCAAAACATTTTTAGATTAAGTATTGAAGATTTAAATCTCACCAATTTACGCATGTTCGCTGCTTTTGGTTTGATAAAGATTCCTGATTTAAAGATTCCTTTGGCAATATCAGATCTTAACTTATTATGAGCGTCTAGTATTGCTTGTTTACCATCAGGGAGCAGAGCACTGACAAATCCGAAGACGGCTAGAATACAGAGAGCGAGTTTCATGATTCAAAATGAAATGTTAGTTGAACCGGAGTGTGTCGTTATATATGTAAAAGATGTAACCTACTAATTTAAAAGGGCATTTTATACATATGACAAAACATATTTTGACTTTTCGGCTTACGTATTGTTATCCGGTTTTTGGTAGAGAGGGATAAGAAGTCTCAAAAGAGAGCAGAGAGTAAAAAGTACTTTTGTTTTTGTCCGAAACACTGTTTTGATGTGATTACTGATAAACTATTCAAAACATTCCAAACATATGCGTAGGAGTCAGACAGTCTTATCTCTTCGTATGTCGTCACTGAGTGGGTGGGGGCAGCTGGATGTTGTCAACATGTTGTGGACCACGCCGGTGCATTCTGGCAATCTTACATTAGATGAATTTCGTTTTTGCCTTTTTTTTTATCAACCAGCAAGCTGGTGCGCATTCGGCGCGATTCAATCTATTTTTTTACTGGTCCGTGGCTCCGCTCCTCAATTATTCTTGAAGGGTCACATAAATCTACATTTAGTTTACAAGATTTTCAAAAGTCGACAGAGTGACACCGGGACGGACGGACGCGTGTAGCGTTTTATATATGAGGAAGACTAATAAAATTGACAGATGCTTTTCTTACAACCAGATAGTTCGAGAAACCTGTATTAGAAGCGCCGGCCCTTCTATTTTTCCAAGGTACCTCCGGAGGGCCCTTCTATCACAGGGACCCTTCA
This sequence comes from Caenorhabditis nigoni, assembly GCA_027920645.1. Taxonomy (NCBI): domain Eukaryota; kingdom Metazoa; phylum Nematoda; class Chromadorea; order Rhabditida; family Rhabditidae; genus Caenorhabditis; species Caenorhabditis nigoni. The sequence goes on from CP115868.1 coordinate 4,348,365, forward strand.
ATTAAAGGGGGCCCTTCTATTTTTCCGGCCATTTTTTCGGAAGTTTTTCGTCAAATCATGCGACGAATTTTCTTCACCGAGCATGAGCAAGTTTATTATCAAAAAACTGTTTTTCAATCAGTTTTTGGTAAATGAAAATTATTTTCCAGAGACATTTTGGAGGGGGATCTCTTGTACTGGGGGCCCTTCTATTACGTGGGCCCTTCTATTACAGGGGGCCCTTCTATTTTTCCAAGCCCCTCTTGGAGGGCCCATCTATTAGAGGGGCCCTTCTATCAAAGGGGCCCTTATTTTACAAATTCTTGTTTTACAAAATTTGCTGAGGTGTTCCTTTGCTAAAATGATAAAACAAATGCGTTTATTAGAAATTTCAATTTTTAACACATTGAACACTCGATTCAGAAATTGTTGTGTCCGACTTTTCCACGGCAAAACACCGAGTCCTGGAACATCTGAGGATGAGAGAATCCAATTTTGAAAACATTAAACACTCGATTCAGTTCCCGTTGTGGGCGACCTTCCCAGATGGATCTCTGAAAAAAAAATTGTTGTGGACCTGTTCGTCCGGATGTCCGATTACCTGTATTGTATTATTGACTTTCATCAGGTCTGCGATTCGTTTCAGATATCTGGGATTCCTCATTTCCACAGTATAGTATTCATGTAAATCGTTTGCTAGAATCTGTTAGAATCGATCCGTAATGCTCATAATCTCTCCTTGGAATCGATTTCCAGCGTATTGAAAACACGTCTGGGCGAACATATAAGTGAGCTCCACATCTGTTGGATTCAGTTTCTCAATTTGTTCAATTACATCCTCTTCGTAAATGTTCTGGGACTTCATATATCTGGAAAAATATAGTTTTTGATTTTTAGTACAAATCATATTTTTAAAAAAAACTATTTTTCTCGTGTGATCAAAATAGTGGCCTAACATTCGCATATACCATGGTGGCCTAGAAACCTCAAACTGTAAGATTTTGCGAACATATAAGTGAGCTCCACATCTGTTGGATTCAGTTTTTCAATTTGTTCAATTACTTCTTCTTCGTGGACGGCTTGCGATTTCATGTAGCTGGAAATTTTAAACAACATTTTGCAAATTCGCCCCAATGACAAAATCCTTACATTCCAACATACATGTGTGGATAGTCGCTCAACCATGTTGTGTCCATTTTTGCCTTCTCAAAATCCAAACAAACATTCCTTATAATTCTTTGAAACGGTTTCCAATTTTTATTAGTCTTTCGAAACATTGCAGTTGCTGAGCACTTGTGAAATTTCATAAAAACATGCCAAATGGAATACAGAAGAGTCATCTGAATAAATGTGGTTTTTAGAATTCAAAAAGCCCCGAATGTTCCTTATCACCTGCACATTTTTGCCCAATTTCTGAAATTCGCTAAACCGTAACATCCATTTTATAACCGTTACAAAATAATATTCAATTACATCCACGGATTCCGTTTTCCCGAAATTTCCGAAAAATTCTACATTTTCGGCATCTAGCTTCAAAAATTTTGCTCCCAGGCTCAACTTTTTCAACTGATTCTCAGCAATAATTGGAGATTCACATCCGGAATTCAGAAGACGTGACGCTTCAGACATTAATTGATGAACATCGACGAATGTTGTCAAATTTGAAGGTCTGGGATCACAGAAAGTCAAAAATTCGGGACGTCCCAGAAAATTTGAAGGCGATCGGGAAATTGATAAAGACGAATTCCTAGGCATTTGTGAGAAAGAGTCCCGGTTATGTTGGAAATCTGAAATTTTGTTATAAACGCGTAGCTGAGAAACTGCGACACTTCGAAACCGCGACACTTCGAAACCAGTCATTTCGAAACCGTGGTAATACAATAAACAAAAAATGAATAGTAATGAATAAATTTGAAACTACAAAAACAATTTTAGGGTTTTCAAAATTGATTTTTCTGATAGTATTTTTCAGAATGTATTCTATCAGAAAAAGCATATTGGAATACCCTAACTTTGTTTTTGTAGCCTGAAATTTCTCCATTCGCCTGTATTACCACGGTTTCGCAATGACCGGTTTCGAAATGACTAGTTTCGAAGTGTCGCGGTTTCGAAGTGACGCGGAGCTGAAACTGCGTAGGTTAAAACTCACTGGTCGTTTTCATTCCAAATTTGAGACACTTTCGAAGTCTACATGGTCGACAGAAACACCTGAATCATTATTTTTGCAAAAATCTTAATATAAAATTTTTTCGAAAACTTACAAGTCTCGATTTTCCAATCTTCTCAAACATTTCGACATCGCCAATTTTGAATGCGCATATCTTCTGAAATTCGTAAATATCTAACTGAAATTAAAAAAAAAACAGACCTGAAAAATATGGCACATGCTCGACATGTCCTGACTCCAAAATGAAATCCATGCGAGTCGTGTCCGCAAATTTTACACGGAATTTGGGAAAGTTTCGTCATTTTTTTAGGTTGGGGAAGAAAAAACGAGAAAAAATGGTCTGGAGAATGAATAGATTGTGAGATATCAGAGACGCAGACAGAGAACAAAAAACGCGATTGCAATTGATTAGTGCTTTGCAGTTTTTATATCGCCGGTGTTTTGGAAGAACCGGCTTACCCCATTTCTGTGACACTAATTTGAAAAATTACTTTGATATCGGAAAGTTTTCGATTTGTGATTCGGACCTCCAAGGATTTTTGAAATGTCTTTTTGGAAATCGGATTATTTCGAGCTTGCCAAAACTTCGGAACTTTTAAATTCCGGAACATCGAAATCATACAAAGTTCTACAACGATCAGTAGTATCGGCTGCGATTCGGTGGCGAAATAGTTAAAATGTGTCGTCAAAATATGTCAGCAACAAGATAAAAATAAAGATTTGATATACATATTTTATTCTCTCAGAATTTGAATAAATTTCAAAAAGTAAATTAACAGCAATTTCTATAAATTCAATTGACAAACTATCTTTAAATCGATTTTCAGGAAGCCGATGCACCCGCCATTACCCGTCCGACCTCCGTCCAGTGCTCGTCGATTCCCTCCATGATGCTTTCCTCGCATTCTGCTTTGATCAATGTCTTCACGCACTCCTTATCCGTTAAAAACATGTAAGCTTCAATTGAATGAGACCCATACCAATTTGGTTTCGCATCCGACATATTGGTGCATTTGTATTTTTTCAGCGTGTCGGTTGAGTATACTAAGCTCTTGAGGCAATTACTCAGCTTTTGTTTTGGTGTGTTGAGATTGTCACACATCTCACTAACTCGAGTCAATCTTTCAGTGACGTGGCAACCAGTGGAGAGACAAGTCTGTAAATAAAGTACCTTCGAACTTCAGAAATTCAGAATTTCAGAGACTCAGCATATTACGTTCTCAGCCTTTCAAAATTTCAGAATTTCAGAATCTCAGAATCTCAGAATCTCAGAATCTCAGAATCTCAGAATCTCAGAATCTCAGAATCTCAGAGCCTCAGAATTTCAGAATCTCAGAATCTCAGAATCTCAGAGTCTCAGAATTTCAGAATCTCAGAATCTCAGAATCTCAGAATCTCAGAATCTCAGAATTTCAGAATTTCAGAATCTCAGAATCTCAGAATCTCAGAATCTCAGAATCTCAGAATCTCAGAATCTCAGAATCTCAGAGCCTCAGAATTTCAGAATCTCAGAATCTCAGAATCTCAGAGTCTCAGAATTTCAGAATCTCAGAATCTCAGAATCTCAGAATCTCAGAATCTCAGAATCTCAGAATCTCAGAATCTCAGAGTCTCAGAATCTCAGAATCTCAAAATCTCAGAATCTCAGAATTTCAGAATCTCAGAATTTCAGAATTTCAGAATCTCAGAATCTCAGAATCTCAGAATCTCAGAATCTCAGAATCTCAGAATCTCAGAATCTCAGAATCTCAGAATCTCAGAATCTCAGAATCTCAGAATCTCAGAATCTCAGAATCTCAGAATCTCAGAATCTCAGAATCTCAGAATCTCAGAATCTCAGAATCTCAGAATCTCAGAATCTCAGAATCTCAGAATCTCAGAATTTCAGAATCTCAAAATCTCAGAATCTCAGAATCTCAGAATTTCAGAATCTCAGAATCTCAGAATCTCAGAATCTCAGAATCTCAGAATCTCAGAATCTCAGAATCTCAGAATCTCAGAATCTCAGAATCTCAGAATCTCAGAATCTCAGAATCTCAGAATCTCAGAATCTCAGAATCTCAGAATCTCAGAATCTCAGAATCTCAGAATCTCAGAATCTCAGAATCTCAGAATCTCAGAATCTCAGAATCTCAGAATCTCAGAATCTCAGAATCTCAGAATCTCAGAATCTCAGAATCTCAGAATCTCAGAATCTCAGAATCTCAGAATCTCAGAATCTCAGAATCTCAGAATCTCAGAATCTCAGAATCTCAGAATCTCAGAATCTCAGAATCTCAGAATCACAAAATCTCAGAATCTCAGAATCACAAAATCTCAGAATCACAAAATCTCAGAAATTCGGAAACACAAAAATTGTGATCCCAACTAACCTTTGACTCTTGACACATTTCTGTCAAATTCTGCTTCACAATTCCTTTGGATTGACTCTTCAAAGCATGTGTCTGCTGCTTGGTAAGCTTATCATAAAGCTCTGTAAGCTCCCATGAGCATTGGGAGCTGAGCAGTTTGTCTTGTATCGATTCACAACTCTTTTCATCCGTCTTTCTGCCCATGATGCTCACCAAATGGCTGAATCGCTTTCCAATAAATCTGAGGGAGAGGATTGAACAATTTTGAGTGACTTCTATGAAACAGGATTTTCCAGAAGTGTAGGCTTCACGGCGGACGGATTCATCTTTCTGAAAATTGTGTTTTTTTTTGAAAAAATAGAAGCTTACCGAGAAAAAATCGAATTCTTTCATGCACTCAAAGGATTCTCCTTTACGCTCCGAATGGAATAATTTCATGCAAGCTTCCATCTCGAACATTCCAAATTCCTTTTTTTCACATAAATTCTGATACAAGGTTTTGTTTTTCTGAGCTTCTTCACAATCGATTCCGGCATAGCAATCCTAGAAATTTTTTGTAGTTGGTTATTTTCAAAAATCTATACTCACCACAAGTTCAAAACAAGTTCTGTTTAGTGCTTCTGCAGTTTCCAAGTCCAGATTTTCTGTTGCGCCTAATGTCAGATTGCTCAGCAGTTTTGAGCATTTTCCATTTGATTTTTCAGCTGGGCAGACTGCTTCCAGACTGTTTTCAATTGACAAAAACCCAATCAGAATAAGGAAATAATACATGGCTGAAGAGAAGAGATAGAAAAAAAGTGTGAAGAGGAAGTGTGAATTTTATTTTCCTCTCGTGTGGTTTATTGGATGATCTTTATAATCTGTGGACACAGAGAGAAAAAACTGGGTTCGTGAACATCTGTCGAATGAGAGACGGGCGTGAAACGGGACGCGTAAAACGATAAATTAGGTGCAGATGTCTTTTTTTCCATTCATTCAATTGTCGAAATTCAAGGACAGCTGTTTCAAATTTGTGTGTTTTATGCTAATAGAGTTGTCATGGTGGTCGGAGAAATGGAGAAGATGGTGGGGTTGCAAAAACAGGAGTTAGACTTATGGGCAAAATCAGGGGTGCTGTGCAATCATCCATTGACTACCGTAAATGCTTTAATAGTATCTTACCCTGTACATGCATCTTGAGCCCAGATATCTCAGTTCGTTCTAAATATTTTAAAAATTTGTCAACTGATAAAATACTTATCATAATATCACCAATATTTTGTTTGTTGACGAATTTTTGATATATTTTATAGAAATTGAGATAATTGAGATTAAAATTGACGTTTTGGGTGGGCTTCCGATATACTGTATTTTCTATAGTAGGACGCTAATCTTACAGTAGCGAGAAGTGGTGAGGAGAATTTTTTCAAACATTCATAACTTTGTTGAAAATTGCTTAATTGATTTGAATTTTTGCATGAAAATAGCTGAAAAATCGGAAAACAAAAAAATCTGTTTTTTGAAACTTTTTTATTTTCAGAACTTTCAGAGCAGTTCCGGATGTAACAGTGGCCAGAGAATCCAAAAAAAACTTTTTTCAGAATTTTTTCTGGCTTTGATTTTAAATTTCAAATAATTTTCACATTTTTTTGTGTACAAATATGGACCAAGAAATTTTTGAAGAATTTTGGAAGTTGGGCTCTCGAGTTATGATGCTCAGAGCACAAAAGGTATGTGTCGGCATTTTTGCCATAACTCAGCTGAAAATGTATTTTTCATGCTCAAAATTTTACAGATGATGTGTTTTGAGTTGCTTATTAGGTTTATGTCAAAAGTTTCTCAATTGTAAAAATTGTTTTCCATTTTTAGATATCAGAAAATTTTTGAAAGTTCGAGTATTGGCTTCAATTTTCTTAGTTCCTAGATAAGATTTTTGGATTGAAAACCAGATGAATCTTTCAAGAATAAAATACACAATTTGAAAATGTACAAACAACTTATAATGGCATCACTTGTGCTTCCAAAACCCCACAATTACTCTCTAGCTAAAGTTTTTCTGACGTTTTCTTTTTTCAAATCATAAATACTTTTACTATTAGTTTGCTCTCTCACCTTCTTCGTGGACAATTTTCAATGCAGACTTAGCGATTTTCCAAGCTACAGTAATACCACAGTAATTCATTTATGTACTTTTCTAACGGGGCTCGTAGATTTTACAAATGCTTTTTCTAGCCTTGATATTTATGTTTTTGTGAGTAGCATCGTTATAAACCTTCTTCATTTTTCAATCTTGACCAGGAAATCTCTGAGATCGACATCTATCAATCTGATTATGGCGTCTGTAGCCGCCTCAGACATCCTTTCTCAGATTTATGGAATATATCGGAACATTGAAATCTACCTCGAATCCCAGTGTTATAATTTTTGGTACTATTTGGTGTTCTATGAAAATAAGCTTTTCTGGTTACAAACTACAGTAAGAAGATATTCAACATTTTTGGGATTCAGCATCTCTCTTATCCGAACTCTAGTGATACGGTACCCCACGAGTTCGAAAGTTGAGAAATTGGCTCAACCAAAAACTTCTTTGTATTTCATCATTGGAGTGATTTTTATAACCCTACCTTCCACTGTGCTTGGATTTTTTGAGTATACCGAAATGTATAATGGAGAAATGGAATGTGAAAATGAAGAAGGAGGCAGATATGAGTCTTATTTGTCTGCATATTCAGATTTTCTACTTGAAAATAATCACTTTTGGTATGACATTTATACAATTTCAGATGGGATCGTCTCCAAGGTAACGAGGTGTACATTTTTGAAGAGTTAATCAATTTTTTTGTCAGATCACCCCTTGCCTTTTATATCCATTCTCCACTTTTCTACTGGTATTGGAACTTCGAAAAGCCACGGAATCCCGTAAAAGACTATCGTCCAGCCAGAAGAATCTTGATTCTAATCGAACTACAAAACTGATACTGTACCTCACTTTGACATTTTTCATTGCCGAATTTCCCGTCGGTATAATATTCCTTGTAGATTCCTCTCTCACTTTTCAGGAGGATTATTATTTTCTCTCCAATGTCGTTTTGTTCTCTTTTTATAACTTTTTCTCACTATTGCTGTCGCTAAACACATGTTTCCACATGTTTATTTGTTTGATAATGTCAGCCCAATATCGAGAAACTGCGAAAAGAAGCATTTTTTGTTTGGAGCCCAAAAAACAGGTAACTTTGAAATAATCTTATTGAGTTGAAGAGTATGACCCCTTTCAGGTCTCAAATTCCAATCTTGCACCGATGAGTTCCGTAGTGCGGTCGTCCACATTTGCTCCTATTCACTAAAAAACAGTAGTACCGTAAGCATTTTCTCTCCGACCAATATAAAGAAATACAGTACCGTTCAAACGTGTTTTCCAGTTGATTATGACAATTTTCAGGAATCTGAAGCTCGATTATCAGTTTTCCGATCACTGAAAATTTTGGAGGGTGTGACTCACAAGGGAAGTCTTTTCAGACACCGGTTGAGAATTTGCTCAAACTTTTGTCTTTGGTACTTTTGGGCACGCTAATCACAGAACTGAAGTCAGTTTTTCCAACAAATTCTTGTGAAAAAAAGTTATGGGCTGTTTAAGTGATTTCAGTGTTACTTTCTCACTTTTGGAGTGAGTTTTTGAAAGGGTTAATAACAGTTCTTTGGAGTTTTTTGTATGTAAATCGTACTTTTAAATGTTGCTCTACAATCTGAGAACGTTTCGTCTTTTTTCAAAAAAAATTTTTTTGAAAAAAAATTGCCATGGGGTACCCCCTTTGGCAATTTCTACAATTTTTCGAAAATTTTCAAAATGTACTAAAATGAGTTCTAAACATAGATAAATGATAAAAGAAGTATTTTCACACGATGAGGTAGCCTGAATACCTCTCGAAATCCCAAATAAGGGATTTCTTTAGAAACTTCAATGGATCGCAGACTTCGAAATTGAAGAGAAGAACTCAAAGAGTTATGAATTGAATAGTTCCTGATTTATATTTCTTTTTTCCAAGGCAGAAATGAGACAATCTAGGGAAATCGGACTAACAATTCGACTAGCAAAGACTTGAAAGTGGGACTTCCAGAAATTTTCCAAAAGATCCACCAGTATTTTTCGAATTTTATCAAAATAATGATATTTTCCAAATAAATGACAATCTGGATGAAAAAATTTTCGAAAAAAAATTTTATTCAACTTTTTGAGACTTCCAGAGCATCAGAAAAAAAGGCGCTTAAAAGCACGTTAAATTTCAGACGCAAATTTTCAGCTTCTGGAGGCCGAGTTGGAAAAACTGAGTTCAGTTCTGTAATCAGCATGCCAAAAAGTACCAATGACAAAAGTTTGAGCAAATTCTCAACCGGTGTCTAAAAACACTTCCCTTGTCAGAACTACATTGAAAACTTTGCATTCACAGATTTTTTTTGAAAGTTTCTAGTTTTTCAGCTATTTGCCAATTTCCAAAAGGCATTTTTTTCACGTTCGGTATACAAAAAAACTGAAAAACTAGGAATTTTCTAAAAATTCTTCAAACGCAAAGTTTTTCGATCTAGAGCTGTTTCACATCCCCAAAATTTTCGAAGTGTAAGGAATACTGTATCCTCTGTTAGGTTGGCTGAAAAAACTCAAAAGCCCTCAGTTTTTTAGTACCCTAACATAACATCATTATTCTTATTGTTATTTTGAAACCAATGAAATGTAAATACCCATTTTGCTACAGTACTCACTTTCTCGTTTCGGTTTCATTTGCAATTAATAAAATGAGTTTCCAGCTGTTGAAGTCTCAGTTTCAGAGATAAGTGTTTTTGGGATAGGGATACGTTTTCGACAGTTCTACACCGAGGCAATAAATTAAATTATTAGGAATGTGATCTATTGAAAAGTGAATACCGGTTATAGAATAACTTGATCACAAACAGAAGAAAAATGAGCAATAAACTGTAAAAAACTAAAACAATTATGCAAATTCACATGATGGGCCAATAATAATTAACTACATTTCTTCGCAGATTTCTCCTGTAGGAGGTTTGTTGCTCTTCCGGCAGTTTCCATTGATTCCCAATTTATCGTAAGGGTTTATGATGAGAAGGAAGGAAAGACAGATCAGGCATGTGCCGATTCAGAATAGAGTAGTTACATCCAAGCTACGGAAGATGATGTCGATTACTGAAAAATTAAGGATTACAGATAGCGATCAATGAAAAAGAGGCGGAGCCTATTTTTTCCCAGGAAGGTGGTTCGGGTATTTACTAGTTGTAACTGGTTGTAACCTTACCTCTCGTTTTAGGGTCTGAGATTTTGTTTAACAGTTCATTCTCAGTTGGCAAAACTTACAAATGTTCAATGGGATTCCCAGCAACATTCCAACTGAAACTACAAGTGGATTCAAAAGAGCAATTCCAAAGTTGATTGTGAAATTGAATGCTGAAACTTAACTAAGGGTTTTTATTCATCCATCACTAACTGATCGAAAGAAGTGCAGCGCCAACCATTGGTCCCCATGGCGCATATGCAAAATGTAGAGTTTCAGCGCCAGTCAGTGCCAAAATCAACAGAGGGATCCAATTGATAATCAAATTCAAAAATCCCAAACAAGTCATGAAAAGTGACACATCGCCGAGTGACGCGTTTCCAATGATCTTTTTGAATGAAACTTTGTATACAGCTGTCGTGAATGCGGAAAGGAAAGATAATAGAATTCCGAGCCATTCGATTTTCATTTCGTTATCGAACGAGATCACAGCCACTCCTCCGATAGCTAGTGCAACCGAGAAAAACTGGAAGAACCGAAAAATTAAGTTTTCAAGCGGAACTTGCTTTCTTTAAAAATGTTGAAGCTGTCTCCAAGAAGGATGATAGCCAAAATGTATACAAATGCAGCATTACATGCACTAATCGACGTGGCAACACTCGGAGTTATGAGAAGAAGAGCTCGAACATATGGATAGTTGGCACCGACCCAGAAGAATACAAACGGGGTGACATAGACGAACATATTCCGGATACTGAACCCCTTTTTCTTTCCAAACGTTTGAAATGTTTCTCTGGAAAAAAAAGAGAGCTTGAGCGATTACTTTCAACAGTTCGTACCCAACAATATCCCCAACACTCCTTCTTGATCTTATCTTGTCTACAATAACATAAACTGGAAAGCAGAGAAGCATTAGATTCGTGTTGAACCACATCATAAAATACGGAGCATTGAAGTTCTCCTACAAAAAACTGAATAATTGGGTTATTACTTTTATAACTTCACCTTATCGAAACTCAGCGCGATCTTACTGAATTGGGTGGTCAGACACCACGTAATAGCCACTAACGCCACTATTGCAAAATGTGTGAAGATCTCAAAAACCTTTTGTTCAGAAAAATTACACCAAAATTCAGCTCACCACAACGGCCGTACTTTTGTTCTCGGCTATATTCTGTTCATCCATAGTCTTCCTCCTAAACGCCACATCATCATCAAAGTTATCATGGCCGCTTGCTTTGAAAGATCCTTCGTTCTCCACGTCACTATGAGGCACTGATGTACTATTGCAGCTTACTGTCATACTGAAACATAATACTGAAACCTGACATACTGAAACAGGTAAGAGAAATATTGAGGGGAAAATATGATTAAATAGTGGATATTCAACCATAAGAATGTTTAACAGGTTGCAAGGTGCCAAATTCAATGTGACATCGAATGGAGACAAACTTCAAAGATCGGAAAATTTAGTTGTTTTTCTTATGTCTAAGAATTTTCAGTGTATCTGTACAGGCAAGAGTCAGGAGAAGCTTATTGTTAACTGATAACAAATCTCCTTCATACATTCCTGCGTCTCTATCACCTATACACTATTTCTGAATCCTTATTTTTTCCGTTTCACAGAGACTCAACAAAACGCCAAAATCACTCACGGTTGCAGAGGAAAATCAGAATCATTCGGTGCTGGAGTGCACGGTTTTTAGTCACAGAATTTCAGAAATTTTAGTCGAGAGCGAGTAATGATGCACAATTTGTGTCTGTGACGGCCAGCTTTATTTTATTTTATTTAACGACGCACAAAAAGAGCAACAGTCGCAGACAGCTAGAGAAAAGGATTCTTGTTCTGATGAGAACGTAGTACAATGCATTACTTATGTATGGATCACTCGATAGATATTTATAATAGATGATTTGTAAATGCAATTCTACGCGTGAAGGGCAGCAACTTTGAGAAATCATAAGTTTCTCTCAAAATGAGTAAAGAAGTTTGATAACAGCCATGGAGAAGAAATGTACTCCATAATCGGAAATCATAAGTTTCTTTCTGCAACAGATAAGAGTAACTTGTTTTTCGAGTATCCTGAAGTACAACAAGATCTTTTTATAAAAAGCCATTTATTGAGTTCTCCAAGTTTGGGAACCAATTTGAAAGCAGTTCCGTTTAGCTAGCAGGTAGATGTAATTTTCGATTCGTGGTATCGGTAAAGGCGCAGTTGAGGATACAAGATGATTTGCATGACAAGGAGAAGATACTAGTTAAGGGTAGGCTTGCTGCTTTCACACTGGAATCATTTGCGTGCTTTTGATGGGATTGGAGTCAATGAATCATCTAGTTCGCCATGTCCGAAAGTATATGTGTACCAATTTTCAAGAAATCCCCAAAGCTGTTCAGAAAACACTGTCTTTATTGTTCGGCAAGCGTTAAGACGTGAAGTTGCGAAGAATCGTTTCATGACAATGTTCGAGAAATTGGTTCAAACTTCGTCCATAATCGGTTGTCTACGCCAATCAGACTGTTTTGCGAAATCCCATCTGTTGTTGTTTTGAGGCAAAAAAATCTTGAAAATCTGACTTCAAAAACACCCCATTAACACGACTCGCATATTTTTCTTTTTCTCATTTTACCAATTTTAAAAAATTCTGAGCTACTCGGCTATGATCGACTTGAACAACCCGATGGTTCTTCTCGCCGTCCTTATTTTTGGCTCCATCTGTTTTATCATAATTTTCGCCGCAATGTACAGCTGCAAAAATCATTACGACGTGTTCAATGTTCAGGCGTGGTCGTTTTATATGAGAGCTGAAGAATTGGATGAGAAGGCGCCAATTTATAAGAAAAACGAATTCCAAATTGACAGTAACAAGTTGAGAGTTCCAGAGATATTGTCCAGTGTGTAATTGAATTTTTTGGAATTATAAAATTTTTGGTGAATCTGCGTAAAGCTGAATAAATTTTCGAAATTGACAAGTGTTCTTTTAATAATCTAATAGCGGATTATAGAGCTTCCCAGAAAGCCCACCTAGTCAGCGATTAACAAGAAAATCCCTTGTTGTTGTCTTTCGCCCGCCAAAAAGCTTATTTTGGTTTTTTTCTAGAAAATTCACAATAGCTATTTCATTTTTCAAATCCAGAAAAATGTCCGATACTATTGACCCGGTGGTAATATTTGCCGGTGCCATATTCGGTATTATTTGCTCTATTATACTTTTTGCACTATTCTATAGTTTCAAATATCGATATGATTCTCTAAAATTGCAATCTTATTCGATTTATTTGCGACCTGAAGAAATGGAAGTTAGACGAAAAAAGAGCCAACTTCGAGGGTTTTCGGTGGACAATCTGGAAGTTCCCAAAGAACGATATTTTGTTTTATGGTGAGTTTTTAATAGATGAAACTGGAAGCTAATATGACGATTTTTTTTTTCAGAGACAGGAATGAATTGGATTCAATTTTTCTCGTTATTTCGATGATTATTTTATCAGTTGGCACCTTTTTGATACTTTTTACGAAAAATGATATATATATAAGCTCAAAATTGACGGTTCGGGGGACATTTTATTACAGTACTTACGATATGTATGTATTGTTAAATTTTTAAATAAAACAAATTGAAATTCTTTAAACAAGAAAATTCCGAAATTTTGTATCAAGCCGACACGACACAAATTTTCAACGATGACATATTCCGTGCGGTCTACTGTAGATTCGAGACCGCCCCCAAATATGGTATTGGCTGGCAAACTTCGGAATGTGAAATTTGTCGGAAGATATCGCAAGATATCGGAAGATGTCTACAAGGAATATAGTATAGTCAAGTGTTGAGTGTAGTTTGACTATCTCTTCATTAATCCATTTCTAGCTAGAAGTGGGAACCTTTTTGAAATCTGATATAGTCAGCTCAGAATGATTCATCTGCAAATTGACCAATTTTCAAAGTATTCTATCAATTTTGAGCTCAGTAATCGCTGGTCAAAAATCCGTCAAATCACAAAGAAACATTATGCCGTTCATTTTTGGAAAATCATATAAATATCTAGACTTCCGGAATCGCTATAAAAATTTCAGTAGCTTTGAATCGAACGCAAAATTGTCGTTAATGAACGTTGTCTATTAGACATTGAAACCTTATAAGATCATATTGTCATTTTTTGGCTTTTCCAAATGAATCTGTTACAATAAAAACTTTTACATTTTGGAATGTTAAACGTAAAATCTGGTTACCGTATTTGCTACAACTGAAGCCTATCCAAACCGTCAACTTTGAACTCAATTATCTCAATTCCTGTGAATGACATTAAAAATAAATTAACTGATAAATTGTTTATCGTAATATCACCAACATTTTTCCAGTTGACAGATTTTTGGTATCTTTCACATGAACCAAGATGAATTGGCTCGAAGTTCAACAGTTTGATGATATTTTTATTACACTTTTACGGTAGGTTTTACGGTAGTTTTATTCAGTGTGCAGTATAACCAAACATCTTTGATTACTGTAAGAGATGTAAGAAACATTAAACTGAAAAAATATTTGCCCTAATGGTTTTCGAAACTTCCACTTCTACACTAAACTCTACAAGGAACCTGTGGGTTACGGTAGATCGATGACAGTTAAAACTCTCCCTAAATGACCTTCCTTCGCGACATCAGCAATCCTTCAAATTTGAACTATCACAGTGCAATTCAATCTAGGACACCGTACCATCCACAACTTTTCTCCTGAACTTTCTTCCCTTACCAAATCGTACTTTACCGATAGAAAAAAGTTCAACTGTCCACTTCGATCCTTCTCATTTTAGACAAACTGAGTTTGATTGATGTGACATACCGTATACCTAGAAAGTCGGTGTTTCAAATTTACGTCTCTTAAGTCACCTCCGACTGCACGAAAAATGTCGTCTGCTTATCCGAATACGTGTGTTCTAGCCGTTCTATGAACCCCGATTTATCGCGGGGATGATAAGATCTCTTCGGTGGTCTGTCTAACGGAAAAAGGTTGTCGGGCGGTCGCAGAGAAGAAGTTTCTCGAACGAGGGAATATATTGTGACTAAACGTTTTTAATTCGAATGTGAAGACAAACTACTGTGATTAGAATCCGAACCGTGTTGAGTAATATATAAAAAATTAGTCATGAACAATATGCCGAAGAGCACTGGTGAACCTCTGGCCAACCTGGTAGATGAATAGCTACCGTAAAACCTGTAACAGAAAAGTCCTTAACTTTTAACTTTGAGCCAGTAGTTCTCGGATCCTGTGGGAGGCGTACAAAGTTTTCAACTGGTTAATTATTCATCATAATATCAAAAACATTTTATCTATTGACACATTTTCATATCTTGTACTGGAATTGAGATAATTAAGCTCAAACTTTACGGTGTGAGAATCCTTCTGTTTCAGGTTTCAGGGCATACCATAGAGAACGAAGACTGGTGAATCCGGTGAAGAAACAGATAAGCATGAGCTACTCTTGAATTTTCAGCATCGCCAGCTCAGCCTAGCCTCATTAGCCATGAGCCAAGCTGAAGTTTTTTGGCAACCTTTTCCAGAATTGTGGATGAAAAAAACAAGCGATCAGAATGTGTTCAGAATTGCAAGCTCATGTGATCTTATTCGTAGACATCGATTTGTAATCAAACATCAGTTCCACTTAATGAATATGTGATCATCAAGTTGGACATTGGATATCGGAAATTTGTTTCAATATCTCCACCATAAAAGTATCAAACCTTGATCATCATAATGAAACATGTCGAAGTTGGTAGATCACTTTTTTGGAAAACGTACAAAAAATCCCATAATACGACAATATAGATCAGAATAGGCAAATGCAAATGAATACGAACGTTATGGAGCACTTTATAATCCGAACTCTTTAAAGGAGGCCAGACATCAAAAAAAAAGTTCTCCTGATATTTTGCCTAGAGAACTCCCATGGGGAGTTGAACTCATGGCAGCTCAGGGGTACAGCGCCGCTACCGGATGAGCTACAGGGGCGCAAACGCGACCGACGACCAATGGCCTACATAAGCGCGGTGCAATTTCGACCCCCAAACGGTCCCCCAAAATTTTTGCTGTCTCGCCTCCTTTAACTATCAGTGTATCAGCTTTGAAATGAAAACACATCAAAGATTATTCTTGCGCAAGCACGCTTCAACGTTTTTCCATCACTTCATAGAAGTAGACATCAAGAAATTACCGTACCGCTCGAACCCCTTGTCTATTGGGTTTAGATATAGATTTTCTTTGAAGAACTCCTCAATATCTACAGAATGATATCAAATTTGATTGTATTCGTCAGCCGGGTCGGTAAAACCAGGACCTCGATCTATTTTTTGCGGATCTCTGATTTGAAACTGGACACTCGAATATAACACATTCCGATTTATGAAGACTTTAAAAATAAACCACTATAATTTCCGAATTCTCCATATCCGAAATGCCTTTGACCCACATTTTGGGTGCAAACGTACTTGTCTATCGTAGTGTGAACATTTTGTACTATTCCTCGAGTGTAGTTCAAGTTTCATTGGTTTGTTTTTATTATAATTCGCTTTTCGTAAACAACTTTTATTGAGAAACCCTATCATGTCTGTCCCTCGCCCCGCGCCAGCAGTCTCCAAAAAAGATGCATCGCTGTAGGTAGACATGGGAGAGAGAAGATCCGATCAAATTACAAAAAAGGAAAGATAGACCTCGCCGTCGTTCTCCCATCGCGAATATTCTCAAAAAAATCAGTCACATGAATGAAAAACTTTCATTGTTCAGAAGATCAAACCGTCTTTTGGAAATGTCTGCTGTGTGGTTCCATTGTTGATCATTAGATACTTTAGAAATCACCAGTGCCCTCCGAACATCTACTCTTTCGAACTGATTAAGTGCAAGCCGAACTAGGACATCGTTCCACTCTCGTACCAACCACACGTCTTCTTCCGAACTTTCTTCGATTCTCCGTACTGAACTTTTGCTACATCCTGCAGAAGACAATACCCTCTAATGAAGAAGGATATACCGTAAAACATGTATCAGAAGGATCGACCCTACTATCCTTGTTCCAAGGTTCTTCAGTGGAAGGGGCTCTTTCAGCACATGTTTTACGGTACTTTTCAAAAGGTGTGCAGCTACTCAGCGGTGTCTGCGTTAAAAAACTGTTCACCAGTTCACTTCGACCATTTCTTCTAGACAGGATCCGCCAGACGACAGAATGATTGATGAGATGATCAGGCGAACCGATTTTTTGCTGATCAGGGTCTCTCCTAACTTACCAATGCCTGCATGCCAAGCGCGACGTCTTCTTTTTTTCCGAATTTATCCTTCCAATACGTGTGTTCTAGCCGTTCTGTGAACTCTATAGTAATGACACATCGGAGATTCGACATGTCCGGTGGAGAGAAGTTTCTCGAACAAGACGAATGATGACTGAACATTTGGTAAAAAGACCGGTAGACATGAAAATTTCGTATTTAGACACAAAACACGATGTGTCGGCAACGGAAAAGAAAAATTTCGATCATTGAACCGTTCGGAAAGGAAAAAAAATTTAAAAAATTTCTAAATGATCAGGCCCAAACCTACATTGTCTATTGAACTCTCCCTTATCACCAACCATTGATCAGAAAGTTATCAAACTTCGGTCTACTGAATTCAGTATTTTCGAGAGTGGTACTACATTTAAACTCGTCTAAGCTGCACTTTACAGTTTTCAAGCACTTCTGAACAACCATGATACGTCGGACCGACAGTTTATCCAATTTCGATTCATACGAATGTTATAAATTCGACACTGTTACTTCTACAGAAAACGAGAAGACGATGCAAGCTTCTTAATGATCATCGAAAGTACACCGAATATGATATCACGCACTTTGTGACTCCGCCCCTTTTCTCCACCAGACACAGACGGCCTTCAAAGAATAATTGCACTATATAAACGAAACATCTGCGAAAGTACATTCAGATGTGTTAGAATTATTTTGTCCTATTTCTGATGACAGTACTTCTTATGAAAATCTGTACTTTTTAAATAAAGGGTTTATTCTCAATTCTTGGCTCTCACAAAAGTATCAAATTTCCAGCGTTCCCCATTTAACCTATTTCCCTCTGATAGAAGCCTACCTAACTTTAAGCGCCATTATTTCGATTCCTGTGAAAGATTTTGAAAAGTTGTCAACTGACAAATTGTTTATCATGATATCATTAACGTTTTATCAATTGATCACTTTTTGACATCTTTTCCAGGAATCGAGGTAATTGAGCTCAAAGTGGACAGATTTTTAGGATTATATTAGAGGGAATACGGTAGCGTAGTCCTAAGCGCCCCTGACTTGCTTGCTACATTCATGAGTCTCTGAAGTTCCGAATATGCTAAAAATAACATGATTTTCAAATTCCCCATGTTCGAAAACCCCAATCTCCACTTTTCAAGCTCCTTCCCCCCGCTGTGAACATTTTGCACTATTCCTTGAGTGTAGTTTAGTTCAAGTGCTTTTTAAAAGTCACTTTTAACCGTAAACAACTTTTTTTTTGAAAAACAACAATGTCTATCCCCCGGCGGTCGCAAAAAAAAAAGACGCAAGACATGCGATCATTCAGACGGCGGGGAGAAGATTCAATCGCATCAAAAAGAGAGACCTCCGTCGTGTCTTAAGATTTTGGAACGAGTGACGTGAAGTTACGTGATGCGAATGTCTGAATTCTATGTTCCCATCACTGTGCAAATTGCCGCCACTCGTGACTCAGACCTTTGGTAGTTTCCTGTGACCAATCGGTCTGTTCTGAATGCCCAGAGCTATCCCAAAAGTACTCTAACCAAGATGCTGCGGACGCCAGTCCGATTCTTGAACAACCTCGGAAAAATTGCATTCTGCAATATCGAACGGATGCGCAAAGATTGTATCCAAACCAACATAACCTTGTCATGTCTGCAAAAATTCGTTTTTTGATACCACACAAGTCACGGAAACGGTGATTTGTGTCGTTGAGATCTGCATGCCAATTAGGCGGATGTCTAGACCAGATAAGCGGAAAATACAGCGCCAAGGAGTGTAGGCGTCGTAGCGCGGACATATAGTTGACTAAATTCAAATTGAACACCACTTCGACTTTCCAGATACGATGATCTGTAATTTTCAGCTTCCAGAGCGAGGATTCGTGACTAGCGATATTACATTCGGAGACATCAGCACCACCATCGGAGACATCAGCACTACAAGAATTTTATATGACCTTGGGCATCTTCTGAACTGCATTGCTCAGCAGATTACAGTACCGATAAGAGCCCCACGAGAGAACAAAGATTCTCCTTTCATCTCGACAAAAAGATAAGAATCACACCGGAGTTTGTAGTCGTTGAATTAAATTGAAAAGAAAATGTCATGTAGGTATCTATCTCTCATATCGTGTACGCATCAACGACTGCCTTGAGAGATGTGTCTTGTAAGCGACGGGGACGACGATGTCTACAGCGACGCCAAGCGACATAGACCCTATTTTGTTATTCAATAAAAGTTGTTTACGTTAAAAGTGAATTATAAAAACACAAACAAGTGAATCTTCTTGAACGTTGGAAAGTACAAAATGTTGCTACATTGATAGGGGAGGTATTTTGGATCCAAAATGTGTGGCTTGGGGATTTCAGGTATGGGGAATTCGAAAATCGGAATGCCGTCTTCTCATATGTGATTGGATCCGAGGAATGGACTAGTCAATTCGAACTTCATCCTGGAAATGAAATCTAGTCAGACTATTAGTACCGTATTTTCTCTAATGGAAACCCACCCTGTACGTGCACTTTGAGCTCAATCATCTCAGCTCCTATAAGAGATATCAAAAATTATTTAAGTGATAAAACGTTGGTGGCATTATGGTGAATAATTTACCAGTTGACAGATTTTTGATATCTTTTCTAGGAACCGAGATAATCGAGCTCAAAGTGTATGGCTTCGAATGTACGGTAGACTGCTATCCTTTCCAATCAATTTTACTCCTTCATGCTGTTTGCCGCGCCTCCGCCGCTTCAAACAGTCGACTGGAGCGCCGTCGGCGCAGCTTGACCTTATTTTTTACTCGTTTTTTTCTTCCGGACCTTCTTCAGATTTGCTCCAAATCCTGCACAATTGAGCTCACAATCTGGAACAAGCGTTTTCCAAGGCTTTCTTCAAGAACACACAAAAGTTACACAGCATCCGTTTAACAAGAAGCAACTTCTTCTGATAACCGTTCTGATAACCTACATGTGAAACGCGTTCTGTACTATTTCCTTCGCAGAAGTACATGATAAATGGGTCAACAGAACTCCAGAAGTTGCAGGATAGGAAGGGTCGCAGGGGTGAAGGGTCGACTCCTCGGCCCCAAAAAGAGTGCAACAATTTTAGTCTGCGCCCGCCGATTGAGAAAAAAAGATGCAACAAATCATTTGGCGCCGCCCACTGCGACCTTGTTTATAAACGGCAGTGGATAGTGAAAAAAAAACGTATCCGATTAATTACTTTCGTTCGGCAATAAAAAAAAGAAAGATGTATCTTCTTTATTTTCCGATGGAACTAATGTCCATTCTCAAGTTTGTTTATGGAACAACAAAGTGTTGGGTGAGTTGTCTAGCGTGGACCAATAGACTAATTAATATAAATTTCAGATGAGGATTAGCAGATCTACTGAAATTCAAATCAGAGATTGGTGCTACTTTGCAATCTCTCATCTTGCCATAATCTCATTTTATTATATGCTTTTGTTGATCCCGATCATTTCAATTTCTCCTCTCTGCTTCTTCATTGCTATCACACTTCATTTGGCATATTTCGTTAGACAACATAGGTTCTATGCCAATGAATACCCACCTGGTCCACCACCAATGGCAATTTTTGGAAATGGTGTATCCGTGAACACTCGCGCCCCGGAAAAGACGTTTTTGGAGTACAGAGCAATCTACGGACCAGTTTTCACACTTCATTTGTCTCAACCAACCGTCATTCTTGCTGACTACAACACCATCCATGAAGCGCTGATTCATAATGGGCAAAAAACCAGCGGACGCTCCAATTCTGAATCTTTTGTCCTGTTCACTGGAGACCGTACCCATGGGGATGGAGTTATCCTTTCATCAGGCCAGAAGTCAAAAAACATGCGCCAAGAAACCCAGAAGTTCCTGAGAAATTGGCCTGGAAAACGCTTGGACAATTTGGTACTGCACCACACAGCCAGCTTAGAAGCAGCGCTTACCAAACAAGCTGAGTCGAAAAGCTTAAGCGATATCAAGGATCCAATCTCCGGAGCTATTGCTAACATCATCCAACAAATGACCATTGGAAGAAACTATGAGTACCAGGACGCCGAGTTCCAGACTCAACTCAGCAATATCAACTCAGTCGTCAAAGAGCTCATGACATTTGGAGTCTTCTTCGTGAACAGTTTCCCAATCTCTCGCTTCTTGCTCCAATGGCTTCCTTCCAGCTGGAAGGCATATGAAAACAGCGGATTCAAGCTTCAGCAATGGTTCCGAGATATTCTGAATGAGCACAAGGTCAACAGACACCAGGACGATTTCATGAGCCATATGCTTGACCTCCAGGAGACAAGACCAGAAGAGTTTAAGGACCTCTCAATCATCCTCAACTGTGGAGATATGTGGACTGGTGGTATGGAGACAACTACGACGACTTTGAGATGGGGACTCATCTACCTTCTCCAGAATCCTGAAATTCAAGCTAAGTGTCATCAAGAAATAGTTTCTGCATTTGGAAACGACGCTCCAGAAACCAGCAAAATGCATCTAACCCCATATGTTAGAGCGACACTCTCCGAGATTCAACGTTTGGCAAATGTTCTTCCATGGGCTATCCCTCACAAGTAAGTTATCCCATTGAGATTGACATTATCCGTATCCTCATATTTCAGATCTTTCGAAGATTGTCAAATCGGTGGATACAAGATCCCAGCTAACACTGAGATTGTACCAGCTCTTGGAGCCCTCCTCTGCGACCCAACCGTTTTCAAGAATCCAGAAGAATTCAAGCCAGAACGTTTCTTGGATCAATCTGGAGAATACTCACCAATGGAGGAATTCCGTCCATTTGGAATGGGACCAAGAGCCTGCCTCGGAGAGAAACTCGCTCGCACAGAACTCTACCTCATCTTCTCCAGTCTTGTTCAAAACTTCAGATTCTATTTGAATGAATGTAAGTTATACTGTACTTGCATAGTTCAAAACCTCAATATTCAACTCTTTCAGCCGATCCAAAACCAACTACCGAACGTGCCACCGGGGGAATCACCGCGCCGCCAATGCCGTATTCCACACGCGTCGAGTACATCGGAAATCGTCACGTCTACTACTGATTCGTCTGATTTTTTGGCTTTTCTCTCTTGTGCCGAGAAAGGAAAAAAAACCGGTCGTGGTGGTCGAAACCCCAGCATCATGTGACCGAGTGTGGGAGAACAACGGACTAAGGGTTAATGAAACAAAAAAAATCCACGTGGAATTGATGGAGGGCATGATGTAACTTGTGGTCTGACCACATTATCTGTATATTTCGGAACCCCCAAGCGCTGATGTCATAATTTTGTTGAATAATTTAGTTGAGAATTGTTACATTTGTTAAGGAATTGTTGAAGCTTAAGCTATATTGTTATGATCTTGTTATATTTATTTCGTATGTGTTAAACTGTTATCAATGATAAATTTATTCTTTTAATAGTTTTTCATAAAGTTCTAGAAGGATTTCTAGCATCATTTAATAAGAACCTATGGTAAATCTAATAGAATGGCCCATAATTTTTAACTTTGAGATAATTAATCTCGGTTCCAAGAAGAGGTATCAAAAAGTGATCAACTGACGGAATTTTGCTGATAATATGATAAACATTTTTTCAGTTGACCACTTTTTGATAGCTTCCACAGGAAATGAGATAAACGGGTTCAAAGTTGACGACGTCTTTGGTGCAGTTAGCGAACGCTTAGCTCTGTAACCTCGCGGTACTCTGCATGCTCAACTCCCCCTGGGACGTCATTAGGCCAGAATCAAAACTTTTTTCACAAAAAAATTAGTCATTTTTTCGCAAATCTTTTTTCAACATGACATCAGTGTAAGCAAGATTATCTTAAGCATTTAGTGGGTGTCTAAAGACTTTATCCCTCTAGTTTATCTTTCTTTTTTTTCAAAAATTCTAAATCCTTACGGATTTCACCCCACCCCCTGCATTAGCCATTTCGTGCGTAGTAAAGATCATTCTTTTCCCAAAACTTATATTACAATCATGCACGTTTTCTTGAAACACTCTTTTCAAGCTTCAGAGGACATCTTTCTGGAAAAATTCCACTCCAGTATTATGCCTGACCTGCTCTTTGCACTTATTATTCTTCTATTTGTACTAGTGGCTTTTTTAGTCCTGTTATCTTTTATTTTGATTCTAAAATACTATTATCATACAGTTAAACAATCGAAATATGTAATTTATATGAAACCCGACGAAGTGGACAAGAATGTCAAAAAGATGAGAAATCGACCATGGGATACAGCCAGTATGAAAGCTCAGATTCCATGTGAGTTCATTCTGTAAGTAAGTTGGAAATGCCAAAATTGAAAATTTCAATATTTGAAATTTCAGATGATCCGGAATCGTTTCAAATCCCTCAAATTGTTGTTACCACTGGTGGAGAATTCACGCCAAGATTCAGCGAAATTGGTGCTTCTCCAGTTCCCTCATTTTTGTTGTCACCTGGTGATAAACATATGTGATTGCTATTCCAATGAATTTTCGTAATTTTTCTCAATGTCTAGACAATATATCCCTCAGGAAAGCCAGACACAAAACACAGCAATTTGAAAAATCTGGCGTCAGTTCCAGCATATACTTAAGTTTGAAGATCTGTGAAGTAAACGACTGAAGACGTTATTCATCTGATACGTTCAAAATGACGTTGTTTGTGAAAATCAAATCGTTCATTCAACTGGCTACAGTTCTGTTTTCGCTTTTTACAAACTTCGTTTCCATTTATTTGGTTATTAATCATTCACCAAGTAAAATTGGTAATTATAAAGTCTTAATGATCTATTTCTCGATAATATCTATGGTTTATGCAATTCTGGATTATATAATACAACCAGTAAGAAATGCAAATGCACTCTAATATAACTACACATAGGACTTAATTATCTCGGTTCCTATAAAAGATATCAAAAATCTGTAAACTGATAAAAAGTAGATTTTGAGAATCAGTGATAGGAATCGAGATAAATGAGGTCAAAATACAAACATATAAAGTTGCATTACAGTACATCCACAGTTATGGTGCATCTTTTGGAATGTACATGGACTTGAGAGGGACCATATTTGAAGAGTATCAAATCATCTCTTTTTTACTAGTTGGCAAGTCTTTCAAATTCTTCAATTAGTGCAAAGTTATTTTTTTCAGCGGGATTATGTGGTAGTTTTTGCTCAACGATATACGCGATCGCCATAAATTTTGTTTATCGATTCTTTGCCCTTGAAAGGGAAGGACGTCTTCAATATTTCTCTGGAAAACTTTTGGTTATCTGGATTTTAATTCCGATTGTGTCTGCTATTCTTTGGGTGACTAACAACTCGATTTGGTTGAGTCCGAATCCAGAATTGAACGATTATATGAGGTAGTTAATGAGAATCCGCAAAATAACGTTTCAAATTCCAGAAATCGGACCAGAGAAAAATATGATTTGGATATAGATCGTACCAGCTACACCGCATGTCTGTACTGGAGAATAGATCAAAACGGGAATCAAGTTTTGAGTTGGAAAGACATGATAGGGGCTTTGGGGCTTTATCACATGATGGTAACGCCAGTAGAAAAAATTAACCAGTTTGAATTTTCAGACGATCCCGTTTGTCACTATAGTCTACTTCGGGATCAAAAGCTATTGGAAAATAAAGGAAATTCTCAAACAAGGAGAAAGTGAATACAGTAAACGACTTCAAATTCAATTGTACAAAGCGCTGGTTGCACAGGTAGCACTAAAACTCAATTGTACTATTAAAAGGTTATACGTTATGCGTTCAATGTTATACGTTCAACGTTATACGTTATAACGTTATAACGTTATAACGTTATACGTTATGCGGTATATGTTATAGCGTTTTACGTTATTTAAGTTATACGGTATATGAGCTATATAGAATCCAGCAGTACATCATCCCTCCGAAGACTTTCTTGCCTTGATCTTCATCTTTTGACCAAAAAATAAACCTATTCCAGACATTGATCCCAATGACATTCCTTTTCTTCCCAATTGGTATATTTCTTACATCCCCTTTGATTGGTATTGATATCGAATGGGCCAGTCTCCCGATCACATTTCTATATGCTTTTTACCCGGCAGTGGACCCAATTCCGAATATGATATTTATTGAGGAGTATCGGTTAGCTGTTTACAGTAAGCTCGCAAAAATTATCTTTTAATTATCTTTTTGTTTGTAGATTGGATTCGTCGCTTACTAAGAAAGAATCAGGTGGCTTCTGTGGTCTCTTATGAATTAACAACGGATGTAGTTTGAAGAGGTTATATTTCGAAAATCACATTGTTTTTCAAAGAAGAAGAAATCACGAGACGCGGAACCGAATAACATATAATTATCTTAACCGCTTGAGACATATACTTCAAAATACGAAAACGGAAAAATAGAATCAAAAATTCAAGTCAAAAATCTCATTCACTCACTATCAGAGAAAAAATGAGATCATATATTCAGCTTATCACCGTATTATTTTCTCTTTTCACAAACTGTCTTTCCATATTTTTGGTTGTCGCACACTCACCCAAAAGGCTTGGCAACTATAAATTTCTTATGATTTATTTCTCGCTGATTTCCATGCTTTATGCAGTTTTGGACTTTATTGTTCAACCGGTGAGTATGATGCAAACGCACCCTATTGGATTTTAACTTTTTCAGTATATGCATAGTTATGGTGCGGCGTACGTAATGATAATGGACTTACGGAACAGTGTTTTTGAGGACTATCCAATTATCGGAGTTTTGTTAGTTGGTAGGAAGCCATAAAGTCAATTTTTGAGAATAACAAAAGCGGTTTTCCAGCATTATTGTGCGGATGTTATAGCCTAACAATCTATTCCATTGCTATCAACTTTGTCTATCGATTCTTTGCATTACAAAGGTAGGAAATCATTAATAGCATTCAATTTTTTCCAAGTTTTCAGAGAAGGTCGTCTTCGCTATTTTTCTGGCAAAAAATTGGTTTGTTGGATTCTCATTCCCATTTTAGCTGCCGCTGGTTGGGTGATAAATAATTGGATCTTCTTAAGACCAGATTCAGAAAAGACCGAATATTTGAGGTAATTAATCTTTGAACTTTCAAAAAATTCAAAAAAAAAAATTTAGGTCCCGTGCAAAGGAAAAGTATGATTTGGATATTGATAAGACTAGCTACACAGGAGGCTTATACTGGAGAACCGACCCATATGGAAATCAATATTTGAGTATGAAAGACATGATTGGAGCTCTTGGACTCAATCAGCTATTCGTGAGTTTGTTGTCAAACTATTTTGCCAATCTTTTGAATTTTAGGCAATCCCATTAGTCACTATAATCTATTTTGGGAAGAAAAGCTACGGGAAAATTAAGGAACTTCTCAAACAAGGAGAAAGTGAATACAGTAAACAACTTCAAATTCAATTGTACAAGGCGCTGGTTGCTCAGGTATTTTAGCTGGAGCAATCTTAAGGATTTTGATAATTTCAGACACTGATCCCATTGATTTTTCTTTTCGTCCCAATTGGATGCTTTCTTACATTCCCACTGTTCAAAATCGATATCGAATGGGCCAGTAGACTGATCACATTTTTGTATGATGTCTATCCGGTAATTGATCCACTTCCCACTATTGTATTTATTGAAAATTATCGGTTGGCAATTACTAGTGAGGTTTAGAGGGAACTTAAGAAAATAAGAAAACAATTTCAGATTTCATTCGGCGAATATTAGGAAAACCCCAAATTTCAATCGTGTCACATGAAATGACTGCAGATGCATGTTAATACAAACTACAGTGAAGAGATTCCACCTGCTTCATCTCCCAATGCAAAAAAATTATTTCGTAATTTTAATCTCTCAATCTTTTGAAAATATCAATTTCCTCTAAAAATACAACGTCTTTTTTAATTTATTGAAGCTTTTTGACAACTTGCGAACAAAGTACTGTGCTACCGTTTGAGCTACGTGGTCGCGTGCTTGGATGATGACAGATGATAGGTCCTCTCACTTTGGCCCGATTCATCTCGGCTGCCGTCAAAGATATGAAAAAGCAAAAATAAATTGTTTATCATATTATCACAAACATTTTTTCTGTTAATCACTTTTTGATATCTGGAGAGACCTTCAGATTACCGGTAATGCAACATACCGTAAAACCTGTATTAAAAGGGCCGGCCCTTCTATTGTTCCAAGTAATCTCCGGAGGGCCTTCTATTTCGACAAAGTTTTGTTCAAAATTCATGAAAATCTGCCAATTTTACCAAAATTTAGCAAGATTATCAACGAAAAATAGAGTTGCAACGAATTACTATCAAATTGTGGAGTTCCCGGAATATTTACCGCTGAAAAAGTGCGGAAATTTTCTAATTTCAAAACACATTTTGAAGGGAGGTCCTTTTTCACCTTCTATTACAGGGGACCCTTCTATTTTTCCGAACCCCTCTCGGAGGGCCCTTCTATTAGAGGGGCCCTTCTACTAAAAGGGTCCTTCTAATACAGGTTTTACGGTACTTTGTCACTTTTTGATATTTTTCTCAGGAACCGAGATAAATTAAGTCAAAGATGTTAAATAATTTTAAAATTTGTTTTATAGTATTTTTTTATAGTATTTTGTTTAGGCTTACAAATAGTTGTCTAAAAATCTCAAAATTATCAAAACGTTTCTCTTGACGCAACTCGGACGACGTTTGTCTGTCGGCGCATGTTTCTCATAGGAAAATTGCTGAATAAATTTGACCGATAAGTAGGATCGTTCCACAAAAATAATACGTTCGCCGCAATCGGTGCACTGACAAAAATCAGAAATGCAAATGCAACAAGGACTGAAAAATATGGATTTTAGAACAAAAAAGCTGCCAAGCTCACAAGACACATCCGTTTCTTCTTTGACAAAAAATTGGACAAAACCGGATAAAACAATTGCGCAGAAAAAAATGACGATTATTGTACCCTGGAAGAATTGTGAAACTGTACAAGACACAAAATATTGAACGCACATGATTCCGAATTTCGTCAATAAACTCTTTCCATTCTTTTCTGGCCTGCTTACTCAAACTAGAAATCTGTCTTTCCAACTCATAGAGTATCAAAACATAACCAAGAAAAACTAGGACAAAAATAAGGCCCAGTGAACACAATAGGATTGCCGCAAACCCCATATATTGTTTGAAAGTTGTCATGATCCATACAAATTCGTAGCGATGCAGAAAACCGTGATAGGGTAAGTGCTCGGATATATACAAATCTGCATCGTGTTTGTTGGATTGACTGATAATTACAAATGCAATGGGATTGAATATTAAAGGAAATGAAATCACGAGGCATTGAATGAAAAAATTCAACTTGAACGCTGAATCGTTTCGACAAATCGTTTGAAGCTTTAGAATCAGAATTATGAATAAAATTTCGAATTGAAGAAGAAACAACTTGTAAGCAACGATCTGAAAGTTTTTTCAAGTCAATTTATCTTGGTTCCCGAAAAAGTTCATATCTGGCATAGGAGCCGAGAAAAACTAGCACAGACTATAGGGGCCCTTCTATAACAGGCTACGGTAGTTAAACTTACAATGTGAATAATTTTCATAAAATCATTTGAATTTCTCGCCCAACCAATGCAATACATTCCTGGAATCGGTATCAAAATCACCGTATTCAATACAGTACCCCAATAAAATTCGGACACAAATGCACTTGAACGATAAAGAATTGGAGCATATGGGTAGGCACCGCAACATAATTTTCAAAATAGACTTTTCCCAGTTTTTATTGTTGGATTGGCTTCTCCTACCGTATAGAAGTCCATTCCCAAATTTTCAGCGAAAAATCTTCATTCAATCCCGAGTTACAGACCCTTTTGTACCAGACCTCCAAGTACTGACTTTCTCCTCATTTTTTTGCAGTGCGCAGAAAAGTGGGCGGGGTTTAGAAGCTTGCAATCCTGCGGCGCGGAAAATTCGCGAAGGAAATTAAAGAAAAAGCTATTAGACGCGTGAGGGACCCGAACCTCTGCCTGCGCCAGATCAGTGCGCGCGCCCACTATCCAGTCGGCCACGGCTGCACACGCGGTGATAGCCTTAGAGGGGATAGAGGAAGCGGCGGCTTTTCGTTGCCGGTCGCCCCCTTCCGGTGTTGCGTCCTTCCTATTGTTTTTCATAAATTGCTCTATGAAAGATAAGGAAACCGGCGTTTAACAAAAAACCGCGTCAGTAGAATTTTCTTATTAGTATTGTTTTTAGTGGCAAATTTTGCGTAGAATCTTATAGTGAAGAGAAAATTTTGGGCACGAACCTGCGTCACCATCAAAACTTCCAAAAACCGAAAAATTGGAAAGTTTATCATTTTCGGATGAGTATTAAAACTACTTAAAGATTACCAATCTTCCTGAAACTTGTCACAGGTGTACACAAGGTTTAGTTTTACCATAATAAGAGAAAAAAATAAGGGGTCATCGCTTAAATTTTTGATGTATTTTGGCTGGAACTTTGGCTGGATATTAGAGAAAACCGCGTCAGTAGAATTTTGATTTTATTTTAAAATCCAATTCCCCCTTTCATAAACTACCAGAATCTATCAAAAAATCTTTAGGCACGAACTTCCATCTAACACTTTTAGTCCAATTTGTCAGTCCTGTTCCTGTTTTTCGAAGTTTTCGAGTCAAAATAATCAAATTATCAAAAAACTGATAGTCCCATTCGATTTATCGCAGTCGATTACATAGGAACAAGTTTTAACCTGAAAAATAATGAGCTTCTAACGCCCGGTACAAGACTTCAAAGATGCGTTTCTGAAAAGGGGAGAAAAATTTGGTCGCCCCGCCCCCTTTCATTGCGGTGCCTACATATGGGGATATTCGTTTTTTGTTGGTAGCAAGAATGACATAGGAACTAGTCAATAATAATAAGAAAGATATCAAATTGAGGAAACTCGTAAAAATAAGTTGAAAATCGTCAGCAGCTAAATTTCTAGTGTTATCAGTTGGCATGGTGTCTGAAAATGAAAGAAAAAACCGCGGAAGCTAGCAGTTATTTTAGAGAGGCAGGTGAATCATAAGAAAATTATTCTATTTAATTCAGACGAATTGAAAAAAAAAATATTTATGGTGAAAACAATCAGAAAAAAAAATCGCTACAAAATTGTACTTGAAAGGTCGTTCAAGAAAAGGGTCCCTGTAATTGAAGGTCCCTGTAAAGGACTGTACCTTCTAATACTAATTTTAAGAAAGTTGACAAATAATTGTGTCCGACGAAACTAGATAAAACCTGTAATAGAAGTGCCCCTGAACTTTTAACTTTGAGCCAATTCATCTCGGTACCTGTGAAAAGTATTCAAAAGTTGTCAACGGATTAATTGTTTATCACAAAATCAAAAAATTCTATCAGTTGACACTTTCTGATATGTTGCCTCATAGCCAAAAAGAATAAAATCAAACTTCACAGTGTGGGGGCCATTAAATCAGTTTCATAAAATCGTTAGAATTTTTCACCTAAACAATGCAATAGAATCCGGGAGCTGGTATCAGAACAACTGCATTTAATACAATGTATGGAACGAAAAGTCTTCTTTTGTTGGAGGTGAGGATAACATTGAAGCTTATCACTCATGATAAGAATGTTATCAAATCCGTGATATTTGTAGGATGATGTTGGAAATCGTTGGCAGCTAGTGAGATCAGTTGATTTAGTTCCTGAAAATGTGTGAAAAAAAAAACAACAAAAAATAGAAGTTTTCAATTTTAAGACTTCATTTGTCGAATATTAGGAAACCCCCAAGTTACAATCGTTGTCACATGAAATCTGCAGATGCAATTTGAACATTTTTGTGAAGAGATCAAATTTTGAACTACCACCTGCGTTGCTAATCCAAATATGGAAAACACGATATTCTGATCTGTCTCCTTTTAAATATTCATGTTCAATGAAAACAGAAACTCTTTCTTTCATTATCTGTTCATTAATACTCTGAAATTTTTAAAAGCAAATGAATATTCGTTAATGAGTTACACTATCAAAAAAGGGCCCTGTAATAGAAGGTCCTTTTCTCTCAAAATCCCAAAATTATCAAAACATTTCTCTTGATGCAACTCGGACTATATTCGGCGGTTGGCGCCTGTTCCTGTTAGAAAACTTGCAAAATAACTGAGACCGATAAGCAGGGTCGTTCCACAAAAATGATAAATTTGCCGCAATGGGCTCACTGACAAAAATCAAAAATGCAAATGCAACAGGGACTAAAATTTGAAGTAACTTGAATAAAATAGTCACTTTGCAAGCTTACAAGACACATCGGTTTCTTCTTCGACAAACAATTGGACGAATCCGGAGAAGGGAAGTGCACAGAAACAAATAAAAATTATTGTACCCTGAAAAAATTGAAAAAATTTACAAACGACAAAATATGAAACTCACATGACTCCGAATTCCGTCAATGAACGATTTCCACTCTTTTTTAGTCTGCTTACTTAAACTTGAAACTTGTCTTTCTAGTTCATGAAGAATTAAAAGATAACCAACAAATACTAGGACGAAAATAAAGCCCAGTGAACAACATAGGACCGCCGCAAATCCAATATATTCTTTAAACGCTGTCATAATCCATACAAAATCATAGCGGTGCAGAAAACTGTGGTAGGGTAAGTTTTCGGATATATACAAATCTGCATTGTGTTTGGAAAAGTTGGATTGACTGATAATAGTAAGTGCGATGGAAGAATTGAATATTAAGGGAACTGAAATCACGACGAATTGAAGGAAGGAACTCAATTTGAATGCTGAATAATTTCGAGAAATGGTTTGAAGTTTCAGAATTAGAATTATGAATAAAATCTCGCCTTGAAGAAGAAACAATTTGTAAGCAACGATCTGGAAATTTCAACAAATTTATCTCGGTTCCTGCCAGAGGAATAGAAAAGCTATCAACTGATAAATCATTCAGCATAATATCACAAACCTATCAGTTGATACATTTTCGATATCTTGGATGGGAGCTGAGACAAATTTAATCAATTTTTGGGTGCCGTTCTACTACAGGCCTCACTTACAATGTGAATCGGTTTCATGAACTCATCCGAATCCTTTGCCCAACCAATGCAATAAAATCCTGGAATTGGTATCAGAACTACTGCATTTAATACAGTACCCAGATAGAATTCAGACAAAAAAGCAATTGAAAGATAAAGAATCGGAGCATATGGAAATAGTCTTCTTTTGTTGGAGGCAATGATAACATAGGATCTTATCAATAATAGTAAGAAAGATATAGTATTGATAATACTTGTGGAAATAAGTTGGAAATTGTCAGCAGATAAATTTCTAGTGTGATCAGTTGACATGGTTTTTGAAAAAGTAAAAAAAATCCCCAAAAACGGTGTTTTTAGGAAAACAGGTGAATTATCAAAACTTCTGTTGAATCTAGACGGTTTAAAAAAAACAATTTCAAGAAAAACCGAATTGTTCATCACTAGAATTATCAAACATGGTGGAACATCTGGAACGAGTTTAATTTGAATAAAGAATCCCCCGCGTTAAATATGTAGAACATGAATCCATACTGTACTGTGAGATTAGGCAAATCGACGTTTTTAGATGAAAAATTTGACTTTGAAACATAAAATGTTATAAAGTTTATGAAAAATTCAATGAATACAAAATTATATCAAATTTTTTGTGCACAATACATCAGATTGATTGGGAAATATGGTGTATCCAGAACCCGAACTTCTGGGAATCCACACTTCTTCAATAGATCCACTGCACGTTTTTGACCCCACATGGCACCCATGCATAGCGCTTCTGAGCAGTTACTTCCAACTGGAAGGCAATGGAACATTGAACATCCATACATCATAGCAGCCAATGATCCCATAGTAGATTTATCCGTGTAAACATTACTGGATCCCAAGACCTCGACCATTGCAAAGGTACCATTTGGTTTCAAGACGCGGTGGATTTCTTGGACGCACTAGAAAAATAACCATTTTCTTTTTCGAAAATCGTCTAAAAATCCTACCAAATCTGGTCTACACTGATCATGACACGCGTCGAAAATAAGAACCAAATCGAAAGAATCCGTCCATATCTCTGGCATTTTTCCAGCATCACACTCAATAAACTCCAGATTGTTGAAAATTGTCCCAGCCTTCGTTTTTCGTTCCTTGGCTTGCTTGATGGCATCACTTCCAATATCCAGGCCTACAAAATGAGCCTTCGGGTATTGCTCAGCGAGCAGCGAAGAGTGGAATCCACTGCCACAACCGACATCCAGGACTCGGACTCCTCCAGCTTCAAGTTTCTCAACAATTCCGTTTCCAATCGCTGGAAGCATATCAGAAACGACATGTTTCTCGTGGAGTGCTTGACTCATGGTGCCCATGAAAGATTGAAAGTTGGAGAATTGAGAGTACTCAAGTCCAAGGGGTCCCTCTTTTTTGAAACACTCAACAAGACTGTCAATAGGTTCTAAAAGCGGAGCCATCATTCCATTCATGACCAATTCGAAGCAAGAATTTGCTAGTGCCTAAAACTTCCAGAATTTTGTATACAGCAACCAGTTAAATTCTTACGTCCACATTTTCTTCTTTAATCCAAAACTTCTCCTCCTCATTCACTTCGATAATCTCCGCACAACCCATACAGTTACACCATTCCCTAACATATCTCTCTTTGCAACCAGCTGCCTCGGCTAGTTGCTCCGGGAGCACCGGGTTTTTCTCGCTTGAAATTTCAGAGAGTGTCTTGAACAGGTTCAGACGTTGTCCAATGCTAACCGCGTTAGACACAATGTTGCTGACAGCAAGATTCTGAAATTTTCAGTAAAAAATCTAAGGTTTCAAAGTGAAGAAACTCACGAATAACTTCTCTTTCATCGAAGGACCGGAAGACGTCATTTTTATAGGTTAGAAAATCTAAAGAATCAAAGACACGATACCAATTGCAAAGGTTGTTTATATACTCCCATCCTATCTCGACACACGTGTTTTATGATTTCCAAGAGACACAGAGAAACATAGATGATATGGGCACTGATCTATACATGGATAGTGCTTTTTATATCTGCGTCTCTCCTAGACAATAGTAAACGTGACTTTAGCGGGGTAGATTTTCAGATACTCATGGAACATGCAAATCAAAAATCAAAAATAAATTTATGAGCCTTATTAGAGAAGACAGCAATTAAAAGACCAGGTTGTAAACCGCATTTCTTTAGTGCTAAACTAAAATCTATTACTCTCAAAGGTACACATAATGGTACACCTCGATAATGACTAAAGTCACGTACACACCATTCATTCTAGTGATTACATGATTTATGGAGAGTGCAGACAGACGAGATAGCAGAGATCATGCACCTTGATTTTGAAGCAACGTGTGTGTTAGGTTGTTTAAATACAAGCGATCTGTGATTGTTTTGCAAAATTGTTCCCAAAATTTCTACCATGTCATCATCCATGAAAGAGAAGTTATTCGTGAGTTATTCAAAAAAATCCAGTTTTAAAATGCCATATTTTTGTAGAACTTGGCAGTGAGCAATGTGGTGGCGAATGCCATTAGCGTTGGTTTGCGTCTAAACCTATTCAAGAAACTCTCTGAAATTTCGAACGAGAAAAATCCGGTGCTCCCGGATCAACTAGCCCAGGCAGCTGGATGCAAAGAGAGATACATCCGGGAATGGTGTAACTGTATGGCTTGTGGAGAGATCATCGAGGTGAATGAGGAGGAGAAGTTTTGGATTAAAGAAGAGAATGTGAAGGTGAGAATGATAAACCTCTAATAGAAGAGTCCCGTAACGCTTAACTTTGAGCCAATTTATCTCGGTTTCTGTCAAAAAATAGTCTACTGGTAAATTGGGTATCATAGTATCACACAATTATCAGTTGATACACTTTCGATATCTCTCACAGAAAATGATATAAGATCTCAAAGTTGACATTGTGGGGGCCCTTCTATTACAGGTTTTACGCTAATCTTAGTTCAGTTTCTCATCAATTCAAGCTTTGAAACTGTCATGATTGGATCGACTCCAACACTTCTGGAACCACTTGACCATCTCATTGAGTGTTTCAAATTAGATGGACCTCATGGACTTGCCTACTCGGAATTCTCCAAATTCCAGTACTTCATGGAAAAAATGAGTCAAGCACTTCACGAAAAGCATGTGATTCCTGATATGCTACCAGCTATCGGATATGGAATAGCCGAGAAAATTGAAGCTGGAGGAATCCGTGTGCTGGATGTCGGGTGTGGAAATGGGTTTCACTCTTCGCTGCTCGCTGAAAAATACCCGAAGGCTCACTTTGTTGGATTGGATATTGGAAGTGATGCTATCAAACAAGCTAATCAGCGGAAGACAAAGTCTGGAGAAAGATTCAAAAATTTAGAGTTTGTCGAGTGCGATGCTGGAAAAATGCCAGACAACTGGACTGATTCATTTGATTTGGTACTGATTTTTGATGCCTGTCATGATCAGTGTAGACCGGATTTGGTAATAAAATTTGATATAAGTTGGTTCATATAATATTTAAATTTCAAATTTTCAGTGCATCCGAGAAGTCCAACGAGTTCTCAAATCACGTGGAGTATTTGCAATTGTAGAAATCGACAGTTCCAGCAATGTATTTAAAGATAAATCTTCAATGGGATCATTAGCTGCATTACTATACGGGCGGTCCATGTTACATTGTCTCCCAGTTGGAAGTAATGATGCAAATGCGCTTTGCTTAGGATCAATGTGGGGACGAAGACGTGCGGTGGATTTGTTGAATCGATGTGGATTTCCAGATGTCAAAGTGGTGGACACTCCATATTTTCCTATAAATGTTTTGTATTGTGCTCAGAAGAATTAGTTTCTGTGGTCAAATTTGCTCAGCAATGCCCAAAATTGTGTTCATGATTTTAAAATTTCAAGGATGTTATAATTCAAATAAAACTTTTTCTAATGTTCCGCCGTCTTTGAAAACTACAGTAAAACTTCCTGATAGCATGATGAACAATTTATCAGTTGACAAGTTGTCCATATCTTTGAAATGAACTGAGAAATTTGGCTTAAAGTTGAAAGTGAGGTGCCCTTTTATTACAGATTTTATGGTACTCTGTTACGTTTTCTCGCAACAATTCACTAGACATGATAGTTTTCTGATCGTTGTATTTTTGATCTCATCGTCCACTCGCAGGTCTTATTTGTCTTCCTTTAGGCACCATTAAAACAACCGAGGCCTAGACCTCGCAAAGTTTGAATTTCTAGGCCACGTTGTTTGAGACGCAGACATAAAAAGCGCTGTCGAAAAATGTACTTCTTATTCTGCTTCTCTAAATCTCCACTCGACACAAACCATGCGTCACAAACCATAACATTTTTGCTATCATACGTTTTTGTATTGTCGATTCAAAAACATCGGGCAGATTATTCCAAAAATAAATTCAACTTCAAGGAATTAACTTCATTTGAATGAAGGCAAAAATATTGGCAACAAAATTATCTGAAAAAGCTAATATAATTTCGCAATTTTTTCTCGCCGTCTCTATGTCTCTCACAGACTATAAACCACATTCTTTGAGTATAAAAGTAGCGTTAGAACGGATTTTTTTTCTTTTTTGGGTAGCTTTTTCCGAGTTTTCTTCTCAAGATGTCAGTGTCCCCTAAAAATTCTAACTTTAAAGAAAAATTAATGGTGAGCACTTTTCACTTACAGTTTTTGATTTCATAATTTCCAAAACTAAAAAGTTCAGAATCTCGCAGTCAGCAACATTGTGTCTAACGCCATTAGTGTCGGACAACGTCTGAACCTTTTCAAGAAACTCTCTGAAATTTCGAGCGAGAAAGATCCGGTGCTCCCTGAGAAACTAGCCGAGGCAGCTGGATGCAAAGAGAGATATGTCAGGGAATGGTGTAATTGTATGGCTTGTGGGGAGATCATCGAAGTGAATGAGGAGGAGAAGTTTTGGATCAAGGAGGATAATGTTGAGGTGAATAGTTTCAACTTTCGCAAATTGAGTTTTTTCAAGCCCTCATCTTTGCTGACCTCAAAATGTTCTCATCTTGCAAAAGTTGGGCCATCAAAATTTTTAGAGAAAAATTTCGAAAAATCGTTAGAAAGTTTTCTAGACACTCGCCAATTCTGGATTTGAAGTTCTCCTAAATGGAATGGTTGGATATCTGATCGAACCGATGAACCAGCTGATCGCCTGTTTCAAAAAAGATGGACCACATGGACTCGAATACTCCCAATTCACCAAATTCCAAGAATTCATGGCCGGCACTAATCAATCTGGAAAAAAGGAACACATAGTGACTGATTTGATAAAAGCTATTGAGAACGGGATAATCGAGAAACTCGAATCCGGAGCAGCACGAGTTCTGGATGTAGGGTGTGGAAACGGATTTCACTTGTCGTTGCTCGCAGAGCACTATCCGAAAACTGATTTCATTGGACTAGATATCAGTAGTGACGCCATGAAGCAAGCAAAGGAGCGAAAAATGACGTCAGGAGAAAGTTTTAAAAACTTGAAGTTCCTGGAATGCGACGCTGCGAAAATACCAGATGGCTGGACGAATTCTTTCGATTTGGTACTCATGTTTGATGCGTGTCACGATCAGTGTAGACCAGACTTGGTGAGTGTTCATGAGAAATTTTTTCAATAATAGAAGACTGTTCCAGTGCCTTCATGAAGTTCTGCGAGTTCTGAAACCCGATGGAATCTTAGCAATGATAGAGATCCGAGGAACTAGCAATGTCTATACGGACAAGACTACATTAGGTAATATGGCGACGATGATGTATGGTACATCCTTGTTCCATTGTCTTCCCGTTGGCAGTAATGATGCAAATGCGCTCTGTTATGGTGCGATGTGGGGTGAAAAACGGGCTGTGGATTTGCTGAACAAGTGTGGTTTTCGAGAAATTCGAGTCGTGGAAACTCCATACTTCCCGATCAATGTGTTGTATTGTGCGAAAAAAAATTGTTAGATTTTTTCTTTGAATAATGCATGATCTTCCATCTTTTTTCAACAATTATTTTTCATAATTTCACATTTTAGCAATGAAAATGTTCACAATTTTTTCCATACACTTCTTCTCGATACTTCTTCATATCTAGATGACGTCGACTTCTTCCAACACCTCCAGTTTTGACTTCTTCCAACATCTTCAG
Source organism: Caenorhabditis nigoni (assembly GCA_027920645.1). Lineage (NCBI taxonomy): Eukaryota > Metazoa > Nematoda > Chromadorea > Rhabditida > Rhabditidae > Caenorhabditis > Caenorhabditis nigoni. Next base: position 4,386,505 of record CP115868.1, read on the forward strand.
TCTATCTGAATATTTTGCATCGTACTTCTTCCAAATCTCCTGCCCATTCTTTCCATTTGGATTTCTGAAAAGGGTGAGTTTGAGTCCAACAAAACACTACTCTGAACTAGCCAATATTTAGCGAAAAGTAAAAATATGCACAGAAGATCTGTCTGAAAAATCAACGTAATTTTCAGAAAAAAACTGACGTATGTCAGTTTTACCTCTGCTTCTCTAAGTCTCTGGCACACTGGAAACCAAATTTTTTTAGTATAAAATTAGCCTTGAAACGGAAGTCAATAGCTTTTATCTTTCCGAAAAATTTGTTTCGAATTTTTCGTCACGATGCCAGAGAGTTCTTCAATTAAAGAAAAATTATTGGTGAGCACTTTTTCTTTTTTGTTATAGTTTTTGATTTCGCAACTTCAAAGCTAAAAGGCTATCACCGTATTTCCTCTAATAGAAGCCCATGGGCTTCTATTATGCTTGTCTGAGAAAAAAAAGGTTGAGACGCAGAGAAAAAAGTGTCTGCGTCTCCACTTTAGTGTGCTATTTAGGCTCTCCGCTTCGATTTCGCTACCGTATTTAGACTGCAAAGAATACTCTCTAACCTTCTTTTTTTCAGACAAGCATAATATTTTTCAACCTCTCTCTCAAGGTGGGCTTCTATTAGAGGTGGGCTTCAATTAGAGGGTGGGCTTCTATTTTTCGATGAATAATTTTCAAAAAAAGACTTGTTCAAAAAATGAGAAATTTCACAATTCGGAAGTTAAGAATTCTGAGTTTCGGTATTTTTTTTTTATTCGAAACTTCAATTCTCCAATTCTGAACTCCAAAATTCCGAATTTATGAAATTCAGAGATTCCGGAAACTCAAAATTCAAAGTTTAGGAATTCTGTAACTCAGAAATTGGGAAGTATTCGGTTAAGAAATTGAAAAATAGAAGCCCATGGGCTTCTATTAGAGAGTTGGGTTTCTATTTTTCGAAGGACCTCGCGGGCTGGGCTTCTATTAGAGGTTGGCTTCTATTAGAGGAAATACGGTATTTTTCAACTCTCTAGGAGCTTACATGAATGAAGTTACAAGAGAGTTTTTTTGCCACCCCCCCCCCACTTTTAAATTTGATTTTTTAGGTTTATTATTGAACCGAAAAATTACTAAAAAATCGTTTAAAAAAAACCAAAAAATTTAGAATCTCGCTGTCAGCAACATTGTGTCTAATGCTGTGAGCGTCGGACAACGTCTGGACCTTTTCAAAAAACTTTCTGAAATTTCGAGCGAAAAAAACCCGGTGCTCCCGGAGCAGCTAGCCGAGGCAGCTGGGTGCAAAGAGAGATATGTCAGAGAATGGTGTAATTGTATGGCTTGTGGAGAGATTATCGAGGTGAATGAGGAGGAGAAGTTTTGGATTAAGGAGGAAAATGTTAAGGTAGTTTTTTAAAAAAATTTCTGCACTTCTTTTATGCACTTTATAATGAGACATCGTTCTAGACACTAGCAAATTCGGGATCCGAAGTTCTCATGAACAGAATCGTTGGCTTTCTGATCGAACCGATGGACCAGCTCATCGCATGTTTTAAAAAAGATGGACCCCTTGGACTAGAATACTCCCAATTCACTAAATTCCAAGAATTCATGGCCAACACGCCTTCGTCTGGAAAAAAGAAACCCATAGTGACTGATATGATGAAAGCAGTTGAAAATGGTGTAATTGAGAAGCTTGAATCCGGAGAAGCGCGAGTTTTGGACGTAGGCTGTGGAGATGGATTTCACTTGTCGTTGCTCGCAGAGCACTATCCGAAAACTGAATTCATCGGCCTAGATATTAGTAGTGAGGCTATAAAGCAAGCCAAAAAACGAACATTAACGCCAGGAGAGAGTTTCGGAAACTTGAAGTTTTTGGAGTGCGACGCTGCAAAGATACCAGATGACTGGACGGAATCGTTTGATTTGGTACTTATGTTCGATGCCTGTCACGATCAATGTAGACCTGACTTGGTGAGATTTTGAAATTCGAAAAGTTCCCAAGTAAACAAACTCGTTTCCAGGGCCTTCTCGAAATTTTGCGAGTTCTGAAACCCGATGGAATCTTAGCAATGACTGAGATTCGAGGAACTGGTAATGTCTATACAGACAAGACTACATTAGGGAGTGTGGCGACAATGATGTATGGAACATCCTTGTTCCATTGTCTTCCCATTGGCAGTAATGATGCAAATGCGCTCTGTTATGGTGCGATGTGGGGTGAAAAACGAGCGGTGGAGTTGCTGAACAAGTGCGGTTTTCAAGAAATTCGAGTGGTGGAAACTCCATACTTCCCGTTCGCTGTGATGTATTGTGCAAAAAAAATCATTTAAATGTTTTTATTACAGACTTGCAAAACGGGCCTAGCCGGGCCCTGGCTGGCCCTGTCATAACTTCTTTCAGAATCAATATTTTCTGATCATTTAATTTTCATATGACAGAACTCGACAATTTCTACAACATGATACTGTTTGGAACATTTTAGCTTGGTAATGAACAAAGTTACAGACGAAACGGGCCGAAAAAGGGGGCAGGGCCCGGCCCGGATGGATCACTTTATCGCTTGTAATTTTGTTCATTGACACGCTAAAATGTCCCAAATAGTATCATTTTGTAGAAATTGCCGAGTTCTATCATTTCAAAATCAAATGATCCGAAAATATTGATTCTGGAAGAAGTTATGAAAGAGCCCGCCAGGGCCCGGTAAGGCACGTTTTGCAAGTATGTTTTATTATGCATGGTATTCCATTTTTAATTTTTCACGACTTTGCAATTTAGCAATGAAACTATTCATAATTTATTCCAAACATTTCTTCTCGATACTTCTTCTCATTCTTGTTAACTTCATCCAACACCTTAAGCCTTCCATTTTGGAAATTATTTCTCATTTCACTTTCTGGATAGTCGATTTTAAAATATCTATCTGAACGGTCTGTATCGTACTTCTCCCAAATCTCCGGCCCTTTCTTTCCATTGGGGTTTCTGAACAGTTCCAATATTCGAATCGGAAAAAACTACTTCGAACTAACCCATATTTGGCAAAATTCGTTACTAAATCTCCCATAATGTTCATCATTTTCAACTCCTCATCATTCGGACAGAATTTCCCCTCTCCCTCTCCAACAATGTATTTTAACTCGGATCCATGAGTGGCTGCTTTGAAAGGCATTGTGTCTGCCATAGGACCCTCGATTCCATCTTTGCAATAATAATCGAACGAAGCCAAGTACACATTATTTCCGTATTTGGCACATGATCTCGCAGTGTCCAATGCGCCAATGTTAAAACAAACGTCTCCAATGAACTGAAAATTTAACGGGTTTTTTTTTCTAAACGCAGAATTCACTTACTTCAACGGTTCTTTCAGTAATTGCATCATTGTCTGTAGCATCTGCGTCCCTCATATAAAACTCAACTAGCTTATTTTTGGTCCCTTCTACATCATTCACCAAATCTGCCCCGAAGAATAACGAGACAGTTTCGTTAAAGGGTTGTTCTTTCGGGACATGCATCACTGAAATAACCCACTAAATGTAAGTTTCATACCAGCTTACTTCCACTTACTAAAACTCAATCCCTCATATTCTCCCACAGTAACAATGACATCCAGTTTTGGAGCATCCTTCCTAAGCTCATCCAAAGGTTTTGGAAAGAAGTCTCCATCAAAATTGGGTACAAATGACAAAAATCCGGAAGCTTGTGGCTTGAAGTTCGCGACTTCAGTAAACTTCTCAACCTCTTGATCTTGATACCATTTCAGAAGACTTCGTGAGTCTGGAAGATATTGGTCGTTGTTTAAAAAATCCGCATGATCGTTTACCTTTTCCATCGTAGCCGTGACTCTGTGCGAATTCTCGGAAAACCTTAGCTTGTAAGTGTTTGGGACGAAGAATATAATCACAGTAGGCAGATCCAGAGTTAGCCATGAAGCGGTGGAAAAGCTCTGAAATAGAGTTCAAAGTTTTTAATTTGAGTCAGTGTTATATAATTACGGTTAGAATGAGGACTCAACGCCAGAAAATCAGCACTTGTCGCGGTTAGGGATTGAGGGGTGATGAGCCCAACACTCCTAGCGAACCGTGACTGCTATGCAGCTGACGTAGTGATGGTAGAGTAGCACGAGGATTGTATCACAATGGGTTTATTGTACAAGCTGGGCACAGGATATGTACATTGGTGATTGGGTTAGAAGCATGGAAGGGAGCAACCATCCTGCATGGCTGCAGGATGGGAGAACTGACTAGAACAGGATGACAATTGAACAGTGGTTAGAGATGTGAGAGACGCAGAGACAAAGGGGCGAGAGAGCATAGAGTTATGAGAGAGTGTGTCTGCTCCTGCTTGGCGGCTGGTGAACTCCTTTGGCGCTGGTCCTGTAGAACATCTCTCAGTGGAGCGCATCAACTGGTGGGCGAGAGAGTGCGCGGAAGTGAGAGACGCAGACTCCTGTGGGCAGCTTGGCACGTCTAGGGGTGCTTCCTTGGTGTGTTGAGTGACTGTAGAGCTTGGCTAGAGTGAGTCCATGAGCTCTATTACACAAGAGCTCATGGGCAACAAATATATCCAGGTTGCAACCCCGTAGGGGGTGCGACAGCACTGGCTCCTCCGGCACTCGTTCCAAAAATAGTGACACTATTTGGATCACCACCAAACGAGGCAATGTGTTCTTGAACCCATTTTAGAGCCAAAGTCTGATCCCACAATCTATAATTTCCTTTCAATACTTCATCTCCATTAGTTAAGAAGCCAAGAGGACCTACACGATAGTTAGGGGTCACAATAACGACATCTTTCAGTGGAAGAGTTCCAGATAAAGCGTAATCATCGAGCATTGAAGAGAATCCAACCTCGAAGCCTCCACCGTAAAAATAAACCATAACTGGCAGACCTTTCGACTGAAAAATGTGTTTGAAAATAAAAATTTCTTGGAAGAATAACTTACGAATTCCGTTTGACTTGTTCTAGGAGAGAAAACATTCAAGTTGAGACAGTTATCTTCCGCGAACTCTCGTACTCCTTCACAGAACTCCTTTACAAACTAAAAACACGTCTTACAGTATACAAAATAATTATTCTCCAACTAACAGTGGAAAAAACGCCAGATTGAGGACATCCGGGGCCATATTTGTAGCAATCGATTGGTTCCGTCCATTTATCCGCTGGCACGGGCTTTTTATACCGGAGCTTTCCAATTGGAGCCTTGCCAAATGGGATTCCGAGGTACCCGTCAACGATCTTGTCGTTCTGAACGTTTTTGTTGGAATATGAACTTCAAGTCTTCAGAACTCACATGTCTATAAATATTTCCTCGAATGGGTCCACATGTGGAATTGAAGACTTCTTTATTATTTTCAGGCTTCAAGTGCGAAAGGAAGCCACCCATTACAAGGAAAAACGAGACGAACAAATGTGAAGAATACGCTTAAACTGGTACGCCGATAGGACATTATATACACACGGCTGGGGACAGAGAAAGAAACAACAAGAAAATGTTTATTGATACACTAACTACGGCTAGAAACTACGGTTTTGTAACAGATGAGAACAAATAGTGTGATGGAAAAATCGAAAAAAAAGTTTTTGTAACTTTTTGGTTTGATAAAATGTTCTTCATAAATTCAGCAAAATTTTATCAGTTAACAGTTTCTTGGCATCTTTTATTGAAATTGAGAAAATTGAACTCAAATACCAAGAGAGGAAATGTGATAATTCATATATTCTGTATATATAAGACGCTACACGCGTCTGTCCGTTCTGATGTCAGGCTGTCGACTTTCAAAAATACTGAATTGCGCCGAAGGCGCACCAGCTTTCTGGTCATTAACAATATCTGAGACCTCTTAAAAATTTCCTTGGACAGGTCTAGGATTCTTGTCGACGTGGACTAGTAACCCCAACAAGAGACAGTATCGAATTTCACCGATTAGGAAAGCATATTATGGGAAAAAAAAACCATTGAAACAAGTTTCATTCATTCAGTCAAATAAATATCATATGATTATAAAAAAAGAAAGCAGGCTCAAGTAATATTTTAGATCCCCAAATATTTTTTCGCAATCATCACAGCCTCCTCATCATTGGACCATTTCAACTTGGACACATCATTCAGAACATTCGAGTATAATTCCGTAGTGAAGTATCGCTCGGCAAAACTATTCACAGTGGTCACAATCAGTTTTCCCTTGTTCTCCGGACGACGTGCGAGCTCCACGGCGGCGACCACGTTGGCTCCAGATGAGATGCCACCGAGGATGGCTTCTTCGTCGGCAAGTCGGCGGGCCATTGTCATCGCGTCGTCGGATTTGACACGTAGGACTTCGGTGAACAGAGAACGGTCCACGTTGCCAGGAATGATGCCAGCACCGATGCCTGAAAATTTGAATTTTAAATTCTGTTTTTTTTTTCATATCCCTCACCCTGAATTCTATGCTTTCCTCTTGGGAATCCGCTCAACACAGAACTCTCATACGGCTCCACTGGATAAATTTTGATGTCTGGATTTTGTTGTCTGAGATATCGTCCGACTCCAGTGAGTGTTCCACTTGATCCAACTCCAAAACATACAATATCCACTTTTCCTTGAGTCTGGCGCCAGATTTCTGGACCTGTGGTACGGTAGTGTGCTGCTGGGTTGGCTGGATTTGAAAATTGATCCAAGCAGATTGCATTCGGAAGTTTTTCACAAAGCATTTCAACTTTCTTGATGACTCCTGGATGGCCTTCCATGGGGTCGGAGAGGATCACTTGGGCTCCATAGGCACGGAGCATAGCACGACGTTCGACACTCATGGTTTCCGGCATCACAAGGATCACTTTGTATCTGGAATTCAATATTTTACAATCTGAGAGTCCGAAAATTCGAGAATCAGAAAATCCGAAAATTCGAGATTCCGAGAATTCGACAATCCGAGAATCCGAGAATCTGAGAATCTGAGTATAAGAGATTCTCAGAACCCTCAAACTTCAGGATTCCAGCATTCCAGGATTTCAGAATTTCATAATTTCAGAATTTCAGAATTTCAGAATTTCGGAATCCTCGAATCTCAGAATTTCAGAATTTCAGAATTTCAGAATTTCAGAATTTCAGAATTTCAGAATTTCAGAATTTCAGAATTTCAGAATTTCAGAATTTCAGAATTTCAGAATTTCAGAATTTCAGAATTTCAGAATTTCAGAATTTCAGAATTTCAGAATTTCAGAATTTCAGAATTTCAGAATTTCAGAATTTCAGAATTTCAGAATTTCAGAATTTCAGAATTTCAGAATTTCAGAATTTCAGAATTTCAGAATTTCAGAATTTCAGAATTTCAGAATTTCAGAATTTCAGAATTTCAAAATTTCAGGATTTCAGAATTTCAGAATTTCAGAATCCTCGAATCTCAGAATTGCATGAATTTGGAATTCCGAAATCTAGAAATCTCGGAATTTCCGAATTTCTGCATCGGAATCTTGGTATACAGAAATTTAGCAACCCAGGAATATAGGAAACCAGGAAAACAGGATTCCAAGAATCCATCAATTCAACAACCCAGGATTCTAGGAATCTAGGAATCTAGGAATCCAGGAATCCAGGAACTCAGGAATCCAGGAAACCAGCAATCCGGGAATCTAGGAATCCGAGAATCTCAAAACCTCAGAGTCTCAAAACCACTCACCCGCGAATCTTTCCAATGTGAGCCAATGCGATTCCCAAATTTCCACTAGTCCCCTCCACAAGCACAGTTTTTCCCGGAACAATTCGTCCCGCCTTTTCCGCCTCATCCACCATCGACTTTGCGATTCGATCCTTCACAGAGCACGACGGATTCAGGTACTCGATTTTTACGGCTGAAAAAAAAACGTTTTTTTCTGAAACTTGGTGGAAAAATACCAATTCTCGCATCCAATCCTTTCGTAATATTCCGAAGAAGGACCAACGGCGTGTTTCCGATAGTTTCCCCACCGTCGGCAACCATAAGTTCGCGAGACATCACTGAAAATTTGAGGAGTTGAATTTTTAAAAAAATTTAGGCAAAAAAAAGTTTGAAAGTACAACGCTGAAATATAACTGATAAGAACGGGAAAATGATAAGAAAATGTTCTATCAAAATGGGTCTAGAATCCAGAAAATTCCAATCAGTTATAATAGGTCTAAACTCCGCCCACTTTTTTTCTGCCATACAATTTGTCATCGAAATTTATGTGTGTGCCTGTTCTCCCATCACATAAAATTGTTTCTCTAACTGTCTAAGTCTCTACAGTCTACAATACTATCTATTCTCACTAGGCGTACGTGACTTTTCCCATATAAAAATCCCAACAAAAAATTTGGGTGATCAAATAAAATTACTTTTTTTAATTGGTAGAATGGGACAATTAGAGGCAATTAGAGGATGATTTCTGGGTTCAGGAGAACAGTGAAAAGTGAGGTAGAATTGATAGAACACGTGTACTTTTCCTATGCCAGGTGGCAAGAAAAATGTGGAAAATTTTTTAAAAAGTTCAAGACGTCACGAGAAAAAAAGCGAAAAAAAATCGAAGTGAAAAAGAAAGGGATTCTTTTGAATCAAAAAAAACTCGCGCCTTTTTTTAGGTCAATTTTTTTGACGCGAAAAAAATTTCAAAGTTTTGATCTCCAAAATTCTCAAAGTGTGTGTGTTTTTTAAAAATTTTTCTCCAAACAGAAAAAAATGTTACATGATGCAAAAACAAAGGAATTTCATTAAACTCACAAATAAAATTAAAAAAAAACTTTTTTTTTAATTCAGAATTTCAGAATTTCAGAATTTCAGAAATTCAAAAATTCAGAAAATCAGAAATTCAGAAATTCAGAAATTCAGAATTTCTAAATACCAGAATCTCAGAATCTCAGAATCTCAGAACCTCAGAAATCTCAGAATTTTTGAATCTCAGAATTTCAGCATTTCAGAATCTCAAAATCCCAGATTCTTAGAATCTCAGAATTTTAGAATTTTAGAATTTTAGAATTTTGGAATTTTAGAATTTTAGAGTTTCATAATTTCAAAATGTCAGGGTATCAGAATCTGAAGTAGTTCTGAATTTCTAAATTTCTGAATTTCTGAATTACTGAATTTCTGAAATTCTGAATTTCTGAATTTTCGAATTTCTGAATTTCTGAATTTCCGAACCTCAAAATCTCAGAATCTCCAAATTCGAGAATCTTCGAATCCGAGAAATCTCAAAATCAAAATCTCATAATCAAAATCAATTTCAAAATCTCCAAATCTCAGAATCGCATAATTTCAGAATCTCAAAATTTCAGAATTTCGGAATCTGAGAAATCTCAGAATCTCATAATCTCAGGAATTCATCATTTCAAAAACTTTTCAAACGTTTCATCTCGAATGTTCACAAAGTGTTCCGTTTCATTTCTCTCCAAACAATAGAAAAATGTTACTTGATGCAAAAAGAAAAGAATTTCATAAAAGTACACAAAAAAATCATTTCTTGTTCTTTTTCTTGTCCAGCGCATGTTGAATGGCCCAAATCGAAAGCGGTCGCATGTATCCCAATGCCCTGTACATTCCATCAGCAGTGATAGCTTCTGGAGTTTGATATTGAAGTGGGAATCGATTCCAAATCGAGTGGAATAACCCTTCAGAAGTCTTGAATGCCATTTCATCCATTCCCTGTAAATGGAGGGGCCTAGGAATCAGAAATTTCTGCATGACCTAGATCTACCTTCTCAATCATCATCGCAGATAGTGAATAAGTGATTCCAGCCCAGACTTCTTCACTCTGAATGCTAGACCCATCCACTCGTTCGCTGGTTCTAAAATTTTCAGAATCTTGATCCTTCGCCTTCTTCACCAGAACTTACAAAAATCCATTCACAGCTCCACACTTTCCACCGTCATACATTTCCACGTTATACTTAAATATCGTCTCTAGCGCAGACTGAATCTTTCCTTCGGACACCTGAATCGGCTCATCCATCGCCGTAAGAGCCCAGAATCCACACAACTGATCGGCCATCACAATTTTGGAGTTATCCGGGAGCTCATCAAACTTGAAGAATTTGCCATTCCATAGTTTTGTGGTGTACGCTTCATAGGCCATTAGCAGTTTTTCTTCATAATCTTTAGTTGGGATCCCAGCTCGTTTGAGCATTTGGATGTAGGATGTGAGAGCAGCAATCCAGAGAGAGCCACAGTAAGCGCTGGAATGTTTTATTTGGTTTTGGAATGTTCCGGACAAAATTATTTTTTTTGTTTTGAAATTTTTGCATTTGTGGAAAATTCGTTTTCTTAATTGTTTCATCATTTTGGATATTTTTTAAACTTTCGAATTTGTGCAACTTTTGAATTTGTTATATTTTTGGAGAACTCACAATTTTCGAATATCTTACATTTTCAGAAGCTACATTTATCTGAAACTTATGAAACTTCGGATTTCATTTGAATTTTTTTCTAATTTTTGGAAGATGTGATTTTTTTGAATTTTTTCTCAGAATTTCAGAATTTTGAAATTTCAGAATTTCAGAATTTTGGAGTCTCAGAATCACAAATATTCAGACGTTCAGAATTTGGGAGTTTTTTTCATTTCAGAATTTCAGAGTTTTATAATTTCAGATTTTCAGAATTTCTGGATTTCAGAATTTCAGAATTTCAGAATTTCAGAATTTCAGAATTTCAGAATTTCAGAATTTCAGAATTTAACTTTAGAAATTCAAAATTTTAAACATTTAGAATTTCAGAATTACAGAAATTCAGATTCTCAGATTTTTAGAATTTCAGAATTTTGAAATTTTGAAATTTTGGAATCTTTGGATCTCAGAATCTCAGAACCTCAGAATCTCAGAATCTCAGAATCTCAGAATCTCAGAATCTCAGAATCTCAGAATCTCAGAATCTCAGAATCTCAGATTATAAGAATCTCAGAATCTCAGAATCTCAGAATCTCAGAATCTCAGAATCTCAGAATCTCAGAATCTCAGAATCTCAGAATCTCAGAATCTCAGAATCTCAGATTCTCAGATTATAAGAATCTCAGAATCTCAGAATCTCAGAATCTCAGAATCTCAGAATCTCAGAAATTCAGAACCTCAGAATCTCAGAATCTCAGAATTTCAGACTTTCAGAATTTCAGAATTTCAGAACTTCAAATTTCTAGAATATCAAAATTTTAGAAATTAGGAATTTCAGAATTTCCGATTTTCAGAATCTGAGAATTTTAGAAATTCAGAATTTTATAAATTGAGACTCACAATCTCGAAAAAAAAACATTTCAGGACTACGAATTTCACTGTTTTCTACCAAAAATGATTTTCCGGTACAGTTAACCGGTTACTAACCTGGTTCCAGTCATCTTCCAAACATCATAAGTCTGATCAGCGAACCCGTCATTCTCAATCATTCCATCCTGATCCTTATCCCAATTCTCCAGTGCTCCATCCACAATTTTCGTACATTTCCCCAAGAAGAACTCTAAAATCTCCTGACTATCCTCCTGTCCCTCAGCGATCATTTTCCAGTCCCGATAGCAACTGATCACAAACTTCAAATTCAAATCTTTCCAATGTCCTGTATCATGCAAAATGTACGCGTTTGTATGGAGCCATGGGTCGGCCACTGAAAGTCGATGATGTTCTTGAATAGAAGGGAGATGGGGGCTGAAAAGCAGCAAGAAGCGGGGGGACAAAGGACAGCGGAAGCTTTCCAGGGACTACAGTATTCAGGATACTGTAGCCCTAGAAAAAGTAGAAAGGGTTAGTACTTACTCGGATGTCCCATATCGTGGGGAATTCTGTCGTAACTTTTGATGGTCATGGTATCCCCGTCAGCTAGGGATGTAGCAGTTCCATTATCCACACGATCTACTTGATCGGCTGAAAATCGCAATTTTTGAAAGTCGATCCGGAAAACTAGCTCACCGAAATCCATTTGCATCGACAACTCAATCTGTGGCCAGTTCTTCAGAATCGCCCAACTCGAATAAAAATGAACATCATACGTATTAATCATGAAATATTCCCAGCTCTCCATGTACCCGAATCTACCGTACTCCTTGAACTGTTTCTCAGTTTCCTCACTAATCAAAATCTCATCGGTTCGCCATTCGGGATCATACTCAAACCATACAGTACTGCCATCCACGATATAATAGAGCTCATTGAAAATGGCACTTCGATACCATTCTGGCAACTTCTCGTCGTTGATAATCGGGTTTTGCCATTTTCGAATGGCTTCTTGCCACGTTTCAATATTCTGAAGGCCATGACGACAGATGGAAGCGGCAACCTCGTCGGCATCGGGTCCATTGAAAAATCGGCAGTATCGTCTGGAAACAATTTGGTTAAAATGAGGAAGGATTTTTTCGAGGAAATTCCCGAGAAATGTTCGTCGACAGTTCTAGAAAAATGCGCGATACGAAAATTCGGAGTGTCGCTCCTGACATTTTCTTTAGTTTTTTGGTCATTTCGAAGTGGTGGCCTAACTTTTCAAGTTTAGTTTTCTAGGCCACCAGGGTAAAATGGCATGGAAATGGCCTAGCATACCCATGGGGTGTTTCATAGGTCATTTTTGAACATAAGTTAGGAGCACTTAAAAATGACACCAGGGGAATGCTAGGCCATTTCCAGGCCATTTGCGTGGTCTAGAAAGTTCATTGTGGTCTAGAAAATTCAACTTCAACAAAAGTTAGGTCACTACTTCAGAGTAACCTATCAAGCACCGCAGGTGCTTGTTAGGCCATTCTCAGACCTATTTATCATGATAAACTAGAAAACACAACTGAGGCACGTTAGGCTATATCCAGGTGATTTTACCGTAGTGGCCTAGAAAAATCAAATTGAAAAAGTTAGGCCCTCGCTTGAAAATGACTTAGAAAAGACACCTGGTAAATATCAGACAAATTCTACGTCATTTTAATTTCGTGGCCTAAAAGACTCGACCTGCGAAAGTTAGGCCACTGTGTGAAGTGGCCTAGAAAACACATCAAATTAAGTATCATGTCATTTCTAGGTCATTAAAGTTGGTCTTCTTGTCGCAATTTTTCGACGAATTCCCGACAAATTTCTCGAAACCTATTCGAATGGATACACTGACAGAAATTTTTAAAGCAAAAAAAAGAAACTGACCTGTTATAAAACCGCTCTGCCGTTCCGAAATGGACTTGTGGCATATACCAAGCTAGGGAGAACTGTGTCGTGTGTGATCCGTCAGGTGGGACAAAGAACGAGGAGCACACTGCGATACCTAGCTCTTTTGGTTTTGGTGGCAGATGATCGTAAGCTGAAATCCAAAAATCCCAGATATTCCATACACGAAAAACTTACAAGAGAGATGTCCATAGGCTTCCAAATCACTCCATAATCTTCCACCAGTCCCATTCGGGTCAAACAGACACGTGGTCACTTTTGCCCCATTTTTCTCTTCGGTCCCGATTGCATATGTCACTGGCATTCCTTTCACAGTATGGGATAGGGTGCGAACAACCATGGTATCTTTTTGCACTTTGTGACTTCTGAAATTTCGTTTTTCTGACTTTGAGAGTCCTAATATGTAAACTCACTGGCATAGACTTTCATCATTCCATTTCTTATTCCCAGTTCCGTTTCGGAATGCCATCGTAATTGAGACCTCGACCTCTTCTGGCGAATCATTGAAGACGTGGAAGTCGAAATTGGCCAATGGAAGAGAAGAATCCGAGTAGTCGCCTGGAATCACCGGTGACAAGTGTTCCACAACTACCGTAATCCCCGATGTTCCAAGTCGGAATTCCTGCCAAGCCCTTGGAAATAGTCCTCGATATCTGACGTCCTCTGCGGGTATAGTTGAATCCCATTTCGGTAGTACGGTAGCTGGAAACTCGGCGCAGGACAAAATTGACTGGTAGATGAGTTCAAAGGTCTTTTTGGAGTGAACCGATGCGATGAACTGATTGCATTTCTGCGTCTCTGTCTGTTCTTTGATTCCAGGGATAATTGAAAAACGATTGAACCCGCCACGAAAATCGGTACCAATGGAGCCGCTGCCAATTCCGCCTAGTGGAACACCTGCAATACTGGGAATGTCGAAAAGTAGGTGGGAAAATGTTAAACTTTCACCTGCTCTAATTTTTTGATCTTTTGTATCAGGAAATTAGAAAAATTGTTCTTTTAACAAAAATTGAATTAGCTAAACTGAACAAAAGTTGATTTCCGAGAATGATCAATTTGCAGAGGTTAGGCCACCTTGTTAAAATGGGTAAGAAAACACACCAGGTAGCATCATGTCATTTCTAGGCTATAAAAGTTAATGGCCTAGAAAACTCAACTTGCAAAAGCTAGCTTTTGTTAAAATGGTCTAGAAAACACATCAGATGAATAACAGGTCCTTCTTAGGCCATAGAAACTGGTGGCCTAGAAAACTCAACTTGAATAATTTAAGCCACCCTGTTAAAATGACCTAGGAAACACACCACGTGAGTATCAAGCCATTTATAGGCCTTATCAGTTGGTGGCCTAGAAATTTTGCAAAAGTTAGGCCACCATGTTGAAATAGCTTATAAAACACATCAGCTGAATCTAAGACTTTTTAGACCATCAAAGTAGGTGGGTAACTAATATAAGTGTTGTTCAACAGAGCGCAGTTACTGACCTGTGTAGGTAAAGTGTCGGAACACATTGAAAATGTCTATAAATGCCTCTCGTCCATTCCACCACTCAACAAACGTATGAAGAGCCACTCTGAAAATTAAGAATTAAAAGCAAGGCCGTGGCAATTTTTTTAAAACCTCACCTCACAAAAAGCGGAATCAACTTGATCGAATGCTTTAGTCGTGGAAAGAAAGGTCGTGGATTTGGAAATTCTGGAATCCGATCCCCTCGGGCTTTCCAGCCAACTCCCTCGAGCAACCGATCTCGCTGATCGGTGCTCATTTCTTTTTTCTGAAAATATTATTTGAATATTTTGAAAAATGATCGAACGGAGAGTTAAAGAATTTCAAAGCACCTGGAACTTGTTAAAAATGTTTTGAAAAGGTGAAAAAAGGTGAAAGTTAGAGAGTGTGAGACTTAGACAAGGGAAGAAAATTCTTGGAGAAACGCAGAGAAAAAAAGAATGGACACAAAATAAACCACGGAAACTATACAGACAAACAGTTATCAGTAACTGTGTGATTATAAAGGATTTGGGGTTTTTTAACGAAAATTTAGGAGTTTGTAGTCGAATTTTTTTTTCGAAAACCAAATTCATCAGCAATCCCTGACTTTCAAATTTCCACATTTTATGCAAAACAACACCTTTTTATACAGGCAGAAGGACTGTGATTTCTGCTTGTTATGAATCAATGGTCGGATAGATAGTATTTTGTAGTTTTTGTGATAAGACTACGGATGATGTAAAACAAATTGCAAATGAGAGAAAAATCTCAAAATCTCAGATTTTAAATTTCCAAAATTTTAGAATCTTACAATCTCAGATTATCAGAATTTCAGTGTCTGAGCAATTCAGATTCTCAGAATCTCAGAATCTCAGAATCTCAGAATCTCAGAATCTCAGAATCTCAGAATCTCAGAATCTCAGAATCTCAGAATTTCAGAATTTCAGAATCTTAGAATCTCAGAATCTCAGAATCTCAGAATCTCAGGATCTCAGAATCTCAGAATCTCTGAATCTCTGAATCTCTGAATCCCAGAATTTCGGAATTAAAGAATTTCAGGATCTCAGAATCTCCGAATGAAGTTCAGAATCTCAAAATCTCAGAATCTCAGAATCTCAGAATCTCAGAATCTCAGAATCTCAGAAACTCGTAATCTCAGATTTTCAAAACCTCGGAATCTTCAGTTTTGGAACTTCGAATTTCTAGAATTTTAGAACCTCTCACTATGAAAGTCTTACAGATTTTTTTGGGATTGAAAATATTCAAGTTTTAGAAATTTTGATTTTTTTTTTGGAATTTTAACTTTTCGAAATTTGTATTTTTTCTTGAGATTTAAATGACTTATCACATCCGGAAGACTGAAAATACACAGTTCCAGAAAACTTTATATTTTAAAGATTTGGGGTTTTCAGACATGATAGTTTGCGGGTGTTAAAGTTTCAAAACTGGATTTTTAGAATCTCAGAATTTCCAAATTTCAAAAGAATCTTCCATTCCAAAAAAGCACGAAGCTTTTATAAGGGAAAAATTTTGATTAAAATTCATGCAAGCCACCAAATCCCCAAAAATAATTGAAAGATTAAGAAACCCCAGTTGTATAGAAGATTGGCTTTTTGGAAATTGAAAATTTTGAAAAATGTCGGGGATTTAGCTACACGAATTTTGAGAAGAAGGGAATTTCATAGGATTGATGTTCTAATGCAAATAAAATTGACAATTTCCAAAAATCTCGGGGTTTTGAGAATGGAAATTGAATTTTCGATATTTGAAAGTCAAATTTCCAGAACTTCTCAACAAATATTTTCTAGAAGAACTTTGGTTTTTCGGAATTTCCATTGTCTAATTCTCCTGAGAAAACGGGGATGAAAAATGAAGAAAAATGGCCGAGTAGCTGGAAGAAAAACAAACAAAACGTTCTTCGTCAAAGACCAAAAATGTGAGCAATTTTGCTTCCAGCTCACCAACTTCAAAGGGCGGTGGACATAGGTTTAGGAAAAGTGTTTTTTTTTCTCTTTTGAAACATTTTTTAGGTATTTTTAGTTTTTTTTTGTTGGGAAAGGATGAAAAGAGATATGGAGAGCCCAGAATAATAGGTGAGACTGGTTTGTTTTTCTGACCTTTTTGATTTTTTGGCTTTCTGAGATTTTGTGTGAGAAAATTTTTCTAGAGTTATGACGATATTTCTTGATGATGATGATGTTATTTTGGGTAAAATAAAAACAAAAAGATAATAAGAAAGATTATGCTTTGATTTTTCATCATTTTGTATCCCAGAATCTTAAAATCTGAAATTCTCAGAATCTTAGAGTGTCAGAAGCTTTGAGGTTCGAGAATTCAGAGTTTCAGAATTTCAGAGTTTCAGAATCTAAAATTCTCAAAAAGTCAAAATTTCCGATTTTCAGAATCTCGGAATCTCAGAATTTCAGAATCTCAGAATCTCAGAATTTCAGAATTTCAGAATTTCAGAACTTCATAATTGCAAAATTTCAGAATCTCAGAATCTCAGAATCTCAGAATCTCAGAATCTCAGAATCTCAGAATCGCAGAATCTCAGAATCTCAGAATCTCAGAATCTCAGAATCTCAGAATCTCAGAATCTCAGAATCCCAGGATCTCAGAATCTCAGAATTTCAGAATCCCAGGATCTCAGAACCACATATTCTCAGTATCACAGGATCACAGAATCTCAGAATTTAAGATTTTTCAGATTTTCTGAATCTCCGAACTTCGGAATATGATAATCTAAGAATCTCAGAATCTCAGAATTGCGAATTCTCAGAATCTCAGAATCTCAGAATTTCAAATTCTTAGAAATTCAGAATTATTGAATAGCGAAATCTGAGAATCTCAGAATCCCAAAAACTCATGAAATCAAAATCTAAGAATACAAAATTTGTAGTGGTTTTTAATTAAATTGGTATTAGTAAGATACCGAAAATTAATCCAACGTTAATTTATGCAAAACTAAAAGATTATTAATTCAAAATACACTTTACAGTCATCAAAAATATTTTTTGAAACTCACAAAAAGAATCCGGAACCTTTGCTCTCTTTAAGTGCACACTAAGCAGACACTCCAAGATTTTTTCTCCAGAAACTCAGAAAAAAAAGAAATACCCCTCCCCTCATTCATTGAGAATTCAAAGAAAAAAAGTTGTGTGTCCTTTCCTGCTCGGCGAGCGATCTCATGTGAATTGCACATTTACTCGAGAAGCTTCTTCCAAAAATAACTTGCTGGAAGAATATTCTATGACCTTTTTTTCTAGGATTTGAAGTTCCGAAACTTGGTTTTATCCGGAAATGGTTCTTCAAACAATGACCCAATTCCTTCGTCCATGGTCCTATCAATCTTAAAAACGTATTCTCTTCCTTATCACGGTCCTGTCCACAGGGTACAAACTCAAGTTATTGTTTCTCAAATCCCCTTCTTTGTGGGACCTGATTATTTGATAAACTTTCAGACAATCCGAAAATTTCTGGATTACCTTTTCAGAACTCCAAAGTTGACTATTTTCCACAATCCGGTATTATACGAATCCCCCTACAAATTTTCAACAAATCTCGCCTAGAGTATCCTACTTTCGTTTGTTTTAGGCGTGGGGTCGAAATGTTTGAGTCTCATCGTCTGAAAAAGGTCAAACATAAACAAAATCCTCATTTTTGGGGATAGGTTTCAAAATTTCAGTCTGTTCAAACAAAATTTTTTGGGGGAAAAGACTAACCGTGCAACAGATGTATAGAGCAAACTAGCTAGAAGCAAAACATCGGTTGCAAATATTTTAAATGTGTTGAAAAATGAAAAAATAGATTTTCGAATGTATAAGAAGGCATGACTGGCTTTTGATGATAAGCGGATTAGGGTTATGGGGAGGATCAGAGAAGCCTGAAGTGACGATCTTTGAGAGGCTTTTTTTGTTGAAAATTTTTAATAGAAGTCGTTGTTTTCCAATGCACAGGAATTGATAATTTTGTTCTAGATCTATCAAAGGAATTTTAAAAAAAGGCCCAGGACCCAGGACCCAGGACCCAGGACCCAGGACCCAGGACCCAGGACCCAGGACCCAGGACCCAGGACCCAGGACCCAGGACCCAGGACCCAGGACCCAGGACCCAGGACCCAGGACCCAGGACCCAGGACCCAGGACCCAGGACCCAGGACCCAGGACCCAGGACCCAGGACCCAGGACCCAGGACCCAGGACCCAGGACCCAGGACCCAGGACCCAGGACCCAGGACCCAGGACCCAGGACCCAGGACCCAGGACCCAGGACCCAGGACCCAGGACCCAGGACCCAGGACCCAGGACCCAGGACCCAGGACCCAGGACCCAGGACCCAGGACCCAGGACCCAGGACCCAGGACCCAGGACCCAGGACCCAGGACCCAGGACCCAGGACCCAGGACCCAGGACCCAGGACCCAGGACCCAGGACCCAGGACCCAGGACCCAGGACCCAGGACCCAGGACCCAGGACCCAGGACCCAGGACCCAGGACCCAGGACCCAGGACCCAGGACCCAGGACCCAGGACCCAGGACCCAGGACCCAGGACCCAGGACCCAGGACCCAGGACCCAGGACCCAGGACCCAGGACCCAGGACCCAGGACCCAGGACCCAGGACCCAGGACCCAGGACCCAGGACCCAGGACCCAGGACCCAGGACCCAGGACCCAGGACCCAGGACCCAGGACCCAGGACCCAGGACCCAGGACCCAGGACCCAGGACCCAGGACCCAGGACCCAGGACCCAGGACCCAGGACCCAGGACCCAGGAAAAATATCAGGAAGTGGTTAACATATGTATAAATTGTTTATCACAATGTCATAAATATTTTTCAGTTATATACATTTTTGATATATTTTACAGGAAAAAAGATATATGTGCTCAAAGTTAGCTATTTGAGGAGGGGGGGGGGGGCTTCTATTAGAGTGTTTAAGGTAATAAGCCTCTGTGAAACAAATCCCAAAAAATGGTTTAAAAACTGAAAATTCTTGGAGAACCCCAAAAGCTTCCCACTAATAATAATAATCGTGAGAATTTTCTTGGCTTTATGATTGATTGGCCGATTCTCCAAAAAACAAGACCTCCCGTAAAGAAAATAGGAAAATATATATCGTGTGTTAATATGAGATGTGTCACAATTTGAGAATATCAAAACAAGAGGAGAAGGCAACAACATATATAACTCATTTCTCGGTTTTCTTTTTGCACACATGGAGTTGGAGATGAAGAAGAAGAAAAGGATAGAAAAAGGAGAAGATGTGATTTCTGTGTGTGCATCTCTGTGCTAATGAAGAGGAAGAGGGTAGTAGTAAATGGAGAGTAGGACGAAAACAGGGGGGACAAGCTTAGAAGTTAGAAGACGTCCTCCTTCAGAAGACATCGGGGATGATGAGACGTCGCCGCCGCCACAAATTTCTCATACATTGCGTGCGACGAAGCATTTTGGAGCACTTCTTGGAGCAGAAATGATGACGATGTGATTCTCTCTTTAATGAAGGGGAGAGAAAAATGTGTGTGTGCTGACAGAATAATTGCAGACGAGGACAAAAAGAAAGTGCATTGTACTTTTTTTTCTCAGAAAATAAGGATTATGCTCAGAATAAGACGTTTTTGGGAGTGGATTAGTGACGAAACCCTTCTGTTAGGACATGTGAGAATATTGAGGGTTTTGAGCTTCGAAAGTGGAAGAAAAATACATAGAAGAAAAATCTTGTGATTTTGGGAAGTGAGACATTTCATTTTGAAGTTTAGAAGGGTTATTATTTGAAAAGGGCGAGGTGGGAGAGTTTGAGAAATCGGTGAACTTTTGAAGGAGCATAGATGAGAATTTTGAAGTTTAGAAGGCCTTTGGATTCTGAATAACACGTCATGGTATTCTAGGGTTTTGAAATTTATGATTTTCCAGATTCCTAGGTTCCTGAATTTCGAAATTAAAAAATTCAGAGATTCAGAGGTTCTGATATTCTGCGATTCTGAAATTTTGATATTCTGAAATCCTCAGCTTCTTGGATTCCGAAAATCCGAGTTTTTGAGGTTTCAAGATCCTGAAATTCTGAGATTCTGAGATTAAGGAATTCGGAATGTTTGAAATTCTGAAACTCTCACATTCCTGAATTTAAAATTTTGAAAATTCTGAAATTCTGAGATTCTGAGATTCCGATATTCTAATTTTTTTCTGATATAGTGTTACTGAAATTCTGGGATTCTGAAATTCTGAGCTTTCCAGATTCGAAAATTTGAAGATTCTGAGATTAAGAGATTCTCGAATTGTGAGGTTCTGAAATTTTGATTTCTGAAACTCTGAAATTCTGTGATTCTGAAGTTCTTAAATTCTTAAGTTCTGAAATTCTGAAATTCTAAGATTCTGAGATTCTGAGATTCTGAGATTCTGAGATTCTGAGATTCTGAGATTTTGAGATTCTGAAATTCTAAGATTCTGAGATTCTGAGATTCTGAGATTCTGAGATTCTGAGATTCTGAGATTCTGAGATTCTGAGATTCTGAGATTCTGAGATTCTGAAATTCTGAGATTCTGAACTTCTGAGATTTTGAGATTCTCTAATTCTGAGATTCCGAGTTTCTGAGATTCTGAGATTCTGAATTCCTGAGATTCTGAGATTTTGAGATTCTGAAATTCTGAGATTCTGAGATTCTAAGATTCTGAGATTCTGAGATTCTGAGATTGTGAGATTCTGAGATTCTGAGATTCTGAGATTCTGAATCTTCTGAAATTGTAAAGATTGAAGATTCTTAGATTCTGAGATTCTTAGATTTTTAGATTCTAAACTTCTTAGGTTATGCAATTAGTTTAAAAGTCCAGTATCCCTTGACATCCCAAACAAAGGTCTAGTCTAAAAAATTGTTCTCGATCTCATGCCACAGCCCACTTGATCAAACTCCGAAATCACCCGATTGTGATTGAAAATCTAAAATTTTGAAATTTTGAAAAATTTAGTTTTGAACGTTTTGAAAGTTTCTATTTTGGTTATTCTCAGGTGTCGAGTTTCTGAAATTCCGAAGTTCAAATCTCTGAAATTCTGAGATCCAAAAAAGTTCTCGTCGGAAATTTTGTTCTTGATCTCATTCCACGGGATCAAGCCTCGAAATCCTCGATCGTGATTCAGCATATTTCCATAAATCACCTTACTTCTGTAATCCTACGATGAAGTCATCCATGACTTTTCAAAACCCACCCCCACACCGTTTACAAGTTGCTCCAGCTGAGCCAACAATCCAAAGGGACACCAGTGTCAAGACCTCCCGCCTGTCTGTATAAAATGTCATCCATGAAACCTTGATCTTCATACTTTCCACATTTGTATCATCCCCAAAAAAATGCGGGCATCATTTATTGTATTTCTAGCTGCAACATTCTCTATTACCCTATCTGCTGTTACTGATGAAACTAGACAAGCTGTGCAGGACGCGCTGTTCCAAGCCTTGAACAGTGTCGATTCTGCTTTCACATCCGAGCCATCTGTTGCTGATGGAGCCATCATCTCATCTCAAACTGCTAATGAAGAATCCAAAAAGCTGCAATTCACAGGAGACGTTCTGGAAGTTGCCACCCAGATTTTGATTCAAAAATATGGAGTCTCCATCCTCCCAGACGCCAATGAAGTGCTCAATGAGCTCAACGCAGGAAACACAGAAGCCAGAAAGAAGAGAAGTGCTGATAGCCTAGAGGAGGTCTCAATGGAGGATTCGGATTCTGAAGAGTCAAATTTCGTTGAAGGACTCCGTCAAAAAAGACAATCCAGAAACCGAAGACAAGGTGGAGGAGGTGGTGGACGTGGTAGTAGCGGAGGACAAGGATCCCATGGTGGAAGATCTGGAGAGGATGGAAGAAAGAAGAGAAATTCTGCGGAGAACCCACCACCACCACCACCACCGCCAGGTGGAAAGGGTGGCGACTACTCCAATCCCCAAACCAATCAAACTTGTCAAGGACCACCTGCCCAATGTTCGGACCCAGTTCACGACCGTATTAGATCTATCACCGGATACTGTAACAATCGTGGAAAGCCAACACAAGCCAACTCGGTGACAGCGATCAGAAGATTGTTAGGAACCACTAGTTATACTGATGGTAAGGGTTTTTTACTCATTCTTTTGGTAAACGTAGTAAGATACCGTAATAGAAACTTTCGTTAGTCATAATTACCGTGATAACCTAAATGAGCTACCCTAGTGAACACTTCTGTCAGCTATAGCTACCGGAGTAAGCTTCAGCTACCGTGATAGAAACTTCCGTATGCTATAGCTACCGCAATAGAAGCTACCGTTACCGTAAGCTATAGCTACCGTAATCAAAACTTCCGTAAGCTATGCTACCTCAACAAACTTCAGTTACCGTAATAGGAATTCAGTAAGGTATAGCTACATTACCAAGCTTGTTATAAGAAGCTTCCTACGCTATAGCTACCGTAATAAGCTCAATTGTATCACAGAAACTAAAATAAATTCTTATATTCAGGACTCGGAGCAATCCGCAATACATCTGTTACCGGTGCCCCACTTCCATCAGCCCGTCAGATCTCCAACAAACTCCACGACGAAGGATCCTCGCCAAACTTCTCGCCATCCATCAACCATCTTCATATGCAAATCGGACAGTTCATCGCCCACGACATCATTTTCATGCCTTCCTCCACTGGTGAGATATTAGATCTTCCGAAGTTTAGCTTTTGGACTGTTTTAAGTTATTTGGTATAAATAGGATAAAGAATTAGAATAAAGGAATTTAAATATTTGATGACAGTTATTACAAGATCAAATATTTCAGCCAAGGACGGATCCAGCTTGAACTGCACGTCGTGCTCTTCTCCAACCACCGTTTCCTCCAATTGTGCTCCAATCCCAGCCCCCGCCGATGACAAATACTTCAAGCCAGTCTCATCAACCGAAGCTAGATGCATCCGTCTCACTCGCGCTCTCAATGGACAGTCTGGATTCGGAGTCAGAACTCAAATCGATCAAAACTCTCACTACTTGGATATGTCATCGGTTTACGGATCTTCAGATTGTGAGGCAAGAACGGTGAGAAGCTTCGTGAATGGACAGCTTGCTACCTACAATGCAATGGGATACGCTCTTCCACCACAAGCCAAGAATGACTCCAATTGCCAATCTACGAATCCATATTACTGCTTCACTGCTGGAGATTTCAGAAACTCGCTTCATCCAGGACTTTTGCCACGTAAGTTTTGAACTTCTACAAAAAATGGAATTTCTAAGATACTCAAACGAAAATTTGCAGTCCACACTGTCTTCATCAAAGAGCACAACCGTCTTGCTGTCATGACAAAATCCGCGAAACCATCTTGGAACGATGAGCAAATCTATCAATTCGTCAGACGCGTTATGGTGGCTCAATGGCAACATATTGTCTACAACGAGTACCTTCCAAAATTGTTGACCGACAAGTACATGACAGATTTCAATTTGAAAACTATGAAACCTGGAGCCGGAGCTTTCACCGGATACAGTACCTCGATGAATGCCGCGTTGAGTGGAGAGTTTGCAGCGGCAGCTTTCCGTTTCGGACACAGCCAGTCTAGACAAGATTTCGCTCGTCAAGACGCCTCAAACAAAACTATCAAAACTTATGATTTGGGATACAACATTTTCTACACTGACGAACTCTACAAAGTTAGTTCCGGAGGATGGGAGACTATGCTCATGGGACTTATCAAGACCGCCGCAATGCAAGTGGATCGTTATGCCTCCTTCCCGATTCGTAACCAACTTTTCGAAATTCGCGGAAAGAACGCTTCTGGAGTCGACTTGATTTCTGTGAATATCATGAGAGGAAGAGATGTCGGACTTCTGCCATACGTCAAATACCGTAGTCTTGTTGGCCTTACTTCTGTGAACACCTGGAATGATCTATCCTCCACCTTCTCTGCCGCCAATCTAGCAGCCTTGAAAACTGTGTATGCTGATCCAGCTGATATCGATTTGTTCACTGGACTTGTCATGGAGACACCTCTCGCTGGCGGACAACTTGGTCCAACTGCCTCGTGGATCATTGCTGAACAATTCCGAGCACTCAAAACCGGAGACAGATTTTACTATGAGAACCAGGTGGCTAATACAGTTGGATTCACACCACAACAGATTGATGTGATTCGTCGAGTGAAACTTGCCAAGATTTTCTGTCAGAACACTGATATTATCACTTCGATCAACACGGATATGTTCGATTTGAACAGTAGTCAAGTGTCGTGCTCATCGATTCCAGATATTGACTTGAACAAACTTTTCTAGATGACTTTTCTATAGTATGCAGCTTGAAATGGAAATAAACGTGTCAGTTTTTTTGAGTGGTTTTGAAGTTCAGATTGTACACAGTCTATACCCCAATCTTTGTTTGTACAGACAGTAAAACATTTGATCCGTTTTTTGCAAAGGGTGGGCATTGCTACTCGACTGTTGGTTTGTAACTTTTGGTCAGATTTTGGTTAAATTTTAACCTTTCCCGAAAACGGCTGTATAGCGCGTCATGGTCAGGTTTGGGTCATAAGTTGAAAGTTGAAGGTAGGAACTTTGTCAGAAGTTTATTGGAGTTTGGTCGTCTTCTTATCCGGAATCTGACCTACCTCACTTCAGACCGAAAGTTTCCGGCAACACCTGACTAGTGACTAATATTGATGATAGTAAAAAAAGAGTTTAAAATTTTATTGAAAATACGAATTTCACATTTTTATAACATTCACGCCAGTGAAACACTGTTGACCATGATTAGGGATTTCAACTGTTCATGGCACATTTCTATTTCTGCCACGATAAAATCCAGTGCATCTGACTTCAACGAAGTTGGCCGATTTTTCTCGAACGATTTCACAATTTTCGCAACTTTCTCCGACAACTTCATCTCGATAACATCACTGATAAGATTCTGGTTTTGAGATAACGAGATTCTTTCTGAAAACGAATTATAATTTATGATTTCCTGAGTTCAACTTACTCAACATTGTCTGCAACAAAGTTATCGTTTGACGAGTCTTTCGAATTTTTAATTCGTTCCGATTTTCCTTCTGTTTTCGTTCTTTTTGCGGAGCAACGATAACTTTTTGGACAGTACCAGCGGCTTGAACAACTGTCGCCACATCTTTAACTGTTTTCAAAGCTTGCATTGAGAAAATAGAAAAATAAATTTGCAATTAATAAACGTATGACTGATGAAGTAAATGATACCTTCCAAGTTGCTATCAGTGAAAAATTATTTATTTCATACAGCATTATCAATGACTTATGGAAATTTACACGATTCAGAGAGTGGTGTTGAGCTACGCAGGGTCTTTTTTATCAAACATTCATTTCACCTCACAAAAATTAGCTTTACATTCACAATTTCGAGTTAGAATATTTATCTGGAAGAGGCTGTGGCTGTCCAAGCAGATTGGCAATCAAATTGAAACGATCGGATCCGAAAAACGGATGTTCTTCTCCATCGGAAGTGGTGACATTGATCCATGGTGCTCCATAAGCCTGAATTAACTGAATATAACTTCTCAACTAGGCGTTTTCTTACATTAGTGTCCAATGCCTTGTTGGTATTTTCTTCTAGAATTTTCTCATATTTTTCCTCCTTACTCTTCTTGATGATCTCATCTGGAATCTTCACTCCTACGACTTTCAGCACCTCCATGTAATCCTGATCCTCGAATATTTTTTCGCTTCTCGACCATAGTCGCATCCACATTTCCTTAGCTGCTCGAAGCATTAGTTCTGAATCCTGCTCTTCCAAAACCAACAACAGCTTCATGGCACCAACAGTACTGAACTTCATAATCCATTCTTTGAACTTGGGAGGTACATTCAGGGGAATGTCCCAGAACTTCGAAGTACGTTGAACATCTCTGAACAACATGATGGATCTTGCTGGAAGCATTGCAGGGGGACGATTTCCGGAAGTAACCATTACTTGGCGGAGGGAGAATGGAATATAGCTGATGGAGACATCTTTCCATTTGTGTTCCAGTTTTTGGAGGATCTGAATTATATTCAAATCAAATTCATAGATGGTGTTTTTAAAGGTGCATACCTCAAAAACTCAAGAAATTACAAAAAAGTTGTTATCCACATAATTGAAGCAGAGTATAATTAATAAATCTCACCTCAAAACCAATCCAACTGTACGGCGAAACCACATCGAAATAGAAATCAATTCTTGGTTTAACCATTGTCACTCGAGAAAAACTGAAAATCTAAGTATCCAAAAGAGAAGAACAAATGAACCAACAAAACTATTTGTCTTTTTTTTACCCGAGACAAGATAGTTTCATAAGAAACAGAGAAACATTGGACAGTATGTAAATTAGAAAGACTTAGACAGTGAGAACACGTGGTGATAAGAAGTTTACAGGGAACAGTGTAGTGTGATAAGATGAGAATGACCTATGGTCGGGAGAAATCGGGAAAACCGATAGTAGACTCGAAATTCACCTTTTAAAACAGTGAGGAACACAGGATTTGGGGTTTTGAACAGTTCCAGTCAGCCGATTATCAGATGCTTTGGAATTCAGAAATTCAGAAATTCAGAAATTCAGAAATTCAGAAATTCAGAAATTCAGAAATTCAGAAATTCAGAAATTCAGAAATTCAGAAATTCAGAAATTCAGAAATTCAGAAATTCAGAAATTCAGAAATTCAGAAATTCAGAAAATTCAGAAATTCAGAAATTCAGAAATTCAGAAATTCAGAAATTCAGAAATTCAGAAATTCAGAAATTCAGAAATTCAGAAATTCAGAAATTCAGAAATTCAGAAATTCAGAAATTCAGAAATTCAGAAATTCAGAAATTCAGAAATTCAGAAATTCAGAAATTCAGAAATTCAGAAATTCAGAAATTCAGAAATTCAGAAATTCAGAAATTCAGAAATTCAGAAATTCAGAAATTCAGAAATTCAGAAATTCAGAAATTCTTCAAAATCTACCTGATCTCTGTCCAACCACCCTCTCACTACCACGGCATATCTATTTTTTGCATAATTCTAAATGCAAATTATTCCTGATTTATAAAAACCACCATTCATTTTTTCCTCTCACTTTGCAACCTCCATGATCTCAATTTCCAAAAAAGACGTTTTACTTTATGCAGCTTATACATGTACTTGTTTAGAAGATCGAGCTTGGTCATTCTTTGCCACTATTGTGTTCGAGCTATTAGGCGGAATGTATTTCGTGTCGATTGCTCAGTTTTCGGAGAGCTTTCTTCAAATGATGCTTGGTGGATTTCTGGGACAATTTATTGATAGAATTTCTAGAAAACATGGTAAGGTTTCGAAGGATTAAAAAAAACAAACTCCGAAACAACTTTCAGCTATTATTATAGTAGTTGTCCTGAACAACTTCTCAATTCTATTCTCAGTTTTTACACTGACATCAGAGTACCGTAATCCTAGTTCTGGTCCTCCCATTTTACTTTATCTCTCTGTAGTGTTATGTGCTATTAATCGGTTGTTTTTAAATGTCGAAAAATCAATAATTACCAGAGACTGGGTGGTTACATTGAATCATAAAAACGCACTTGCTCGACAAAACGCAATGTTGACTGGATTCGATCAACTGCTGAATATATTAGCTCCAGTGATTGTTAGCACTATGATAACCTCTCATGGAATCTTCTGGAGTTTAATTTTCTTTGCTATTGGCTCTATGGTCTCACTAATTTCAAAATTTACACTTCTATTTCTTCTATACACTTCTCATAGTTCTCTACACAATCGGAATAGTAAAAACTACAAGACTCTAGAACAGGTACCCGAAGAGGAATCCCTTCTGGGTACTCGAACTACTAAAAAACATGGAGTATTCTCCACCTACTACAAGCAGTCAACATTTTGTGCTGCATTCGGTATGGCGTTATTTTACAAAACCGTCATGGGATTTGACAACTTGGCCGTTGGATATGCTAAAGGTGCATCTGACCTTTCAATTTTCACAATTGGAATAGTAAAATCGTACGGAGCAATCGCTGGAATGGCTGGCGTAGCTTTTTACGCTCTAATCGAGAAACGATGCGGACTAGTTCGTGCTGGATATGTGGGATTGGTGGTTCAACAAGTCTTCGCATTGCTCGCAGTATCTACCATATGGATGCCAGGGTCGCCCATATGGGGGCTTACTTCTAAAGGACCAAGTATTCTCATTTTTCTGGTGTCTATTGCAACATCTAGATTTGGTGAGTTTTGTGAACTGGGAAACGTGTGCTAATCGCGGCTGAGGTTAGGTTGCCGTGGACTGCGCCACCGTATCCTACTGCCCCGGAAGCCGTTGCAAAGCCTTATATTAATATTATAGGTCTCTGGTGCCTCGATATGGCTGTCACTCACGCAATGCAACTTCACGTCCCCGAATCAGAAAGGAATACTGTATTTGGATTCCATATGGCACTGTGTCAAACATTTTCTGTACCCAAGGAGATGTTAGTCATTGCATTTCCAGAGCCTTCACATTTCGCATTGTATATTTTAAGTTCGTATTTTTGTGTCACTTTAGGGCAATACTTTTTCTATTTGTACACCAAAAAACATGTTGAATGAAGCTGGTACAAGAACCGGTCAAAAAGAGGTGTCTTTTAACAATTGGCAAACAACTGAAAACTTAGGAATATCTAAGAAAAATTATGTGAATGATATTTTTCAACCCAAGTCTGTTTTGCACCCTCCAAAACTTTCAGGATGATCGGAAACTTGAACGCCGAGCTCCAGAAGTTCAACTTCTCAATAGGCACATAGGAACGAAACTTAAGAGAAAAATAATTTTGTTCCTGTCCCTTAATGCGTGGGTAGGTTACCGGAAATCACTACCCCTTGTCTACACCGGAAATTTCTGACCAACAAAATAATGATAAGCATAACAATCTATATCTTCTGTTATCATTATCCGAATATGCCCTTCGATGCTGTAGCTCTCATTGGTGAATACTTTTCCAGAGTTTGTTATATTCTTACTGTACTTTTCAACAGTATGCTCATCTATTTGACCATAAACCATACTAGGCAGATTACTGGGACATATCGAAATATGATAGTAGTTTTTGCCTCTGTGGGAATGGTTTTTTCAACGGCTGATATGCTGGTGAGACCGGTAAGCAGAAAACAAGGCTGTGAAAATCAGGGCCGCGGTTCGAACCGTAGGCTGGGACGTAGGTAGCCTACTCAGATACTTTTAGGATCGTTAGGCCCTACCTATCCCAAAAGTACCCTAACCAAAAAAGTGATCTTATTTTGGACAGCCTTGCAGATGTGCCACTCTTACAACGGCTGCTACATGTATTTCACGTTGGGTTGCTCATTCAGGTTCTCTAAGACTATTTCAGAGATTTTCCTCCGTGAGTGACCCTAGAAAGTTCAGCATTTTTAACAATTTTTTCAGTAGTGCATGCTGGTTTATACGGATCAATTTTAACATTTCTAACAATACAATTTGTCTATAGAGCTTGTTTGCTTTCCAAATCGAAAAACAATTGGGTCAAGCATTTTGAAGGCTGGAAGCTGTCTTTTTCTATTTTTTACTCATTATTTATTTCTACTATCTGGGCTTCTTCACTGAACTTTGCATCAGCGGATTCGGATTCAGACAATTATTTGAGAAATGTGATTTTGAAAAGTTATGGTGTAGAAATTACATCAGTACCATATTTTTCAATTTTAGCTTTTGTGGGTTCTTCTATTCTCTAGCTTTTCTTATAAAGCAAATTTTCAGGACGAGGAAAAAACACTCAGATGGAAAAATGTGCCCTGTGTATTGATTCTTTGCACAATTATGCTTTTCCACTACACCATCATGATCATATGTGGGCTATATATGTATCGGAAAACAACAAAGTATTTTAAAACATCTTCAACGTCTCTCGAAAAGCTTCAAAGGCAGTTTTTCTACGCGTTGATTTATCAAACAACGGCACCAACCTTATTATTTCACTTGCCAGTTTCCGTGGCTGTACTTGTCCCATTTTTTGACTTTAAATTCAGTTACAACTCAAGTATAGTGCTTTATGAGCTCAGCGCTTATCCATTGACAGATACGTTGATCTTGCTGAAAGTTGTGACAGAGTACAAGCTGGCTTATGGGAGTACGTGGAGAAACTATTTTGGGTTGTAATCTAATTGAGATTCAGGATTTGTAAGCGGTTTGGCCAAGACATTCCTTGTCTGTCTGGGAGAGGAGACACCAAGAGAGGATACAAAAACCAGTGTTCGGGGTCTCAATACGCCATTATAGATTCTTTAAAGGAGAATGGGACAAATCATTGAATATAAATATTTTCGTTAATAATAACACTTTATTTTGTAATTTTATGACGTATTTGTCACATCTTCAGAAAAATTTAGAAAAAAAAACAAAGTAGATTCAGGAGACTACAACATTTTCTTTAGAACTTTTGAGATTTGAGTAAAAATGAAAAGTGGTAATTATGGAATCGAAAAACCAAAAAATGACACCAGTATCAAAAAAGCCATATTTGAAAAATATGACTCTAAATTGCTCTTCAAGTCCAGTTCTGTTAGGTTAACCATTTTCCCTGGAAATGAAATTTTTTCTTCAAATTCCAGAACTTTCTACCTACCGCAATCTCCGCCCGTGAAATTCAATCTGGCTCGGTAAACCCAGTATTTTTCCGAAGTTTCAATAAGAATGCATTTTCCTTTATGTTCTTTGAAGATGTCTTCATGGTTATCCTGAATAATTGCATTACGGATGTCGTCCCGTGTGTAGATGTTCTGAAAATAAATTTTAAAACAGGGGGGCATATGAAAAAAAAAATAAAAAACCCCGAAAAATCTCCTGTCCCTCCTCCATTAATACCTTTAAAGTATGAAACTTTGCACTTGTCATATTCTTATTCGAAGTGATTCGGATGACTGGACCATCGCCTAAAAATGAGATGATCTTCTAATTTTGTTGGAACACTTTACCAAAATATACAATAGCTTGAATTGCGTAAAAACTGTCCAAATTTTTCAGCGAGGTACTGTTCACCGTCAACGAACCAAATATATAGGATACTCTTTCAAGTTTTCGAATATGTTTTTCACTAACCGAATCGATTAAAATATCCCCAACAACAATTAAACAATTATTGGGTAAATCACTCATTGATACAATTTTACAGAATGTCATTCCTTCCGTAAAATAACTGAAAATTGTCGATAAATCTCCAGTTTCTTCGCATATCTTAGAGTGCAGATTCTTGAAAGCGACGTTGTTTACTATGAAAAATAAGAATTCTTCGATCGTCAAGCAAAAATCTTGATGAAGATTTTCAAAATTAAATAATAGAAGTCCTTTCTCCCATTCGACAGAGTCCATACTGGCAAAATTAGTGTTTTTGATTGTCTGAAGAAAAGAAAGATGGTAAAATCTAAAATAATAAACCTTTTAGGACTTTAATTCGAGTTCCTACTGAGATTCAGAATTCCAGAATTTAATAAGAATTTCTGATTTTCAAAAATTCAGAAATCCAGGGTTTCAAAATTTCAGAAATTCGAATTCAGAAGTTCAGAATTTCAAAAGTTTAGAATTTAGGAATTTCAGAAGTCGAGAACTGTTCAGAAGCTCTGAGTATCAGAAATCCTGATACTCAAAAAATCACTATCAGAATTTCAGAAGCTCAGAATCACAAAATCTCAGAATCTCAGAATTTCGGAAAATTAAACTGAACCTCCAACGACTGTAATCCAAGTCTTGTCATCTGTGCATTGTTCTGAAGATTGAATGAGACTTTTTCTTGAAGGCCCTTATTTTCGAATTCGAAGGTTTTCAAATTCTTCAAAAATGTCAAGTTTTGAATATTTGAGTTAGTGATATTGATTGTGCCATTTATCGCAGTGACATTGGACAACCAAGTTAAATTATCAGTCATCTTTGAAATAATTAAATCATAAATTTGAAAATCTTCTATTTTATTTTCATTGGGAAAGGGAAATGAAGACAAGATAGAGAAGAGGATATAAATCAAAGCTTTCATTTGTGAATTTTGTGAAAAAAGAGTGAAACTAAAATTCTGAAGAAAACGAAGGTTGTTATTATGACACCATTTATCTGGAATTCATAATTTGTTTCCATAAACATTCAACTAAAGATTATCCAAAGTTTATGAATTCGGAAGGAGACTAGGATTTTTTACAGGTACAGTATGAATTCTGACATGAGGTTGTACACTCAGGCGTCGCCGGTTACTTCTGGCCGGAGCTTGGTCAGATTCCGGCAAAGACATTGTGGGAAGCCGACCAAGATCCGACCAACTACCGGCCAGCTTCCGACCTCTGAACACTCAAATTCCGGCCAAAATCCGACCATTGTCCGTCCCACTGCTGCCAGTGGACAGCTTCTGACCAGAATCTGACCAAGATCCGTCCAAAAGCCGAACCCCCCTCAACTTCCGTCCAGAAGTTGCAAGCCGACACCCGAGCTATTAATGTTTACAAGTACGCCGCCTCACAATGGAATCTGCCGCCACCGTAGCCTAGCAACGCGCGCCTCCAAAAGCGAGCTCAAAAGATCTACTCTTCGCGAGGCTTTTCTCAATTTTTGTTGAACTTTTTCATGTCTCCCCTTCTTTAAAAAACTTTCAAAAGTTCATAAACTTTTCCGGGGTGTCGCCTTTTTTTTGCAAAAATCAAAGTATCAAACTTTTGCTCTCTTATCAGTCATTTGGGTGTGTCATTCGTGTGTTGGCTATGATATCAACTGAATGTTCAATGAAACATAACTGGAAAAATTGGATTAGAAAATTCCGGAACTCTAGCAGACAACAACGAAAAAAAAACACAGCAAAAAAACGGAAAGTTGATTTATTGCTTCACCTTTTGCTCCCAGACATGTGCCACTCAGTCACACAGCCGTGCGCTTTGAATGCGTTTCCGTAGAATTTTTGTCTTCCGAAAATCCCGCAAAAAAGAGTCCAAAAAACCAATGCACTCGTTTTTAACAGATCATGTATGCCTAATTTATGTGTAGTTTGCATATATGATGAGAGCTGTTTAGCAATACAGAAAAAAATCAGTAGTTTACTTTTTCGCCGGTTTTTGGGGTTTTCACCTTCACGGAAAACTAATTAGATTTAACTTTTTTTAACATATTGACCTCGTTCGTATAGTTTCATCTTATTAATCATACGAAAAACTTTTGTCCACGCTTACGCAGGGATGTTCGGAACGGAATTCGGAATTCCGAAAATTCCGATCATTTTCGGAATGAAATTCCGACCGGAATTTTCCGAAGCATTTTTTTCGGAATTAAAATTTTTTCGACTACTGTATTCCTGGAAAAATTAACCTGTGCGTCTCGAACAGAATTAATATTGATACTTTTTTGCGCTGTCGAAATCTTTCTGTCAATTTTCGAAAGATTCTAGCGTTTTTGTGATGGGAAAATGAAATTTCTGCTGTAAAATTCGAATTTTGAAAATTTCCGAAACTTCCGAAAATCCGCAAATTTAAAAACCGGAATATTCCGAAATTCTCAAATTCCGAATTTTTGAAAATCGGAGAATTCCGAGATTCCGAAATTCCGAAATTTTTAAAATCGGAATTTTGCGAAATTCCGAAATTCCGAAAAAGGCCATTCTGAACATCCCTGCGCTTACGGCTACACGAAACTCATAGTTTTTAGGCTTTTTTTCCGATTTCTGAAGAATACTCCTTTTTTCTGTTTTTTATTGAAGACACGAGTGTCTTTCAGAAATGTAAAAGCTGGGAAAATAGGAGTTTTAGATCTGCTTCACACCCAGCTATTTAGGTATGCTTCACACCCTCCAAAATTTTCGAAGTGATCAGGCTCTTGACAGCCGAGATTCAGACTCCTGAAAATTGTCAAAATCAACTACGAAACACGTTTTCTTATTGACCAGTACTGTAGTTAACGGTATCAGTAGACTTATCACAAAAGTTCATATCACAAAACTGACTACACATGGCTAGAAATAGTCATTTTGGATCTCTAGAGATCAAAAAATCAGGCATATAGGCAGCTTGTAACTGTGACGTTTTGCAACTAATTTCAGGCATGAAACCTCTTAATTTCCGGTGCCACCCAGTTGTGAAATGCCACAGAACTGAAGTTATCAAGTAAACAGCAATTTATCAAATACTTTTCCAACAGTTGTAAAATAAATAAACGCGATGACTCCTCCAGCAATTTCGTCTTTAAAAACCCAACCCCTTTCTCCGTCCTTTTTTGTTTGCATCCGCATAAAACAAAAGATAAAAGTGTGTTTCATTGGTTTTAGTTGTTAAAATATGACGTTCTGACTGGTGGGGCATTTATATGAGTTTTTTAAGATAGAAGCCCCTGGCGAAGAGACAGATTAGAAGCCATTGGAAGAATTGAACTCTGGGACCAAATATTATTGGTGTATCGTTGCTTAGTTACGCGGTCCCGAACCCAGAACTTTTTGCTTTCCTCCTTTTGAAGGTACCGTAATATATCTAGTCGAGTTGCAACTTGACGGTCGAAAAAATCTCACCTCATCAAATTTCCAGGCCATGACCACCTCAAAACGAAATGATTTGCAAGGAATCCGTGGTTTGGCCATTCTCTCAGTACTGGGGTTTCACTTTTATCCAAAATTATTCTCAAATGGTTATTTAGGAGTTGATCAGTGAGTCCCTGACCTTCTTTGAAAATAATCGGAAATCCAAATTCAGATTTTTCGTTCTCTCGGGTTTCCTTATGTGCATGCTATTGACCAGATCTCAAAAACTGCCAATATTTAGCATAGTTTTCGAGTTCTATAGACGCCGGTTGAGACGAATCCTTCCACTGTATTTCCTTTTCATATTTTGTACTATTCTGGCCTTATATACAGTATTTCCGGACACTGCGATTGTACAAAACCGGGACTCGGCTGGTAAAGCCTTGCTATTCATTTCAAATAGACCTCATACACAGGATGAACAATATTTTGAAAAAGTACAGTACTTTAAAATTTAAAAAAAAACAATTTTTATACTTTATTTCATTTTTCAGTTGTCTCTGGCTCTGGATTTATTCACTCATACCTGGTCCCTCTCTGTTGAAATTCAGTTTTATCTAATTGCCCCAATTATCTTTTTAATTGGCCATCAATTCAAAAAATTTACAAAATACATTATCTATGCAGTTATTGCGCTTTGCTCTTTTGCATTCTACAGTTTCTCCTCTCCATTGACATCATTTAATAGTGTTTTTGCAAGGATCTGGCAATTTTTGATTGGAATGTTGACCTATTTTATGCTTAACCATACCGTGAAACTAAGCAAATTATCACCAGGAGTGGATCAGAAAGGAGAGGATAGAGAACGACTGCTAGAAGAAAATACTGAGGACCCGGAACCAAAAATTACGAAATCCGGACCATCAACTGTTTCATTATATGTGAAGTATTTGATTCTTATATTGACAATCATGGTAATGGGATTTCCAGAAATTTTGGATTCTACCTGGTCCAGGTTTGTTTTATCTCATTTCAGCCCAAAAATCGATAGTCTAGCTCATCTAGAATCCGAGATACAATCATTTTAATTCTGGAGAGACGCAGACAGTTAGAGTCTCTTGCTGTCTGCGGCTCTAGCTTTCCAAGCTTAAAAACGCTATATCTCGGCTTCCAGGAGAGCTATAAAAATTATTTTTGAATAAAATGATTATATTTTCAGACCATTCATCACTACACTAACTGGACTTGTGATTCTCATCGAAGCGGAGAATTACATTCTAAACTCTCGAATTTTAATATATTTCGGAGACATTTCATATGCATTATATCTTATCCACTGGCCAATTTACGCCTATTTCAAACTTGTGTACAAAGAAAAGCAGTGGATTCTCCCTGGAGCGTGTTTGCTCTCCATTGTACTGGCTGTGTTGGTTCGTGAGACGTATGAAAAGTGGTATCTGAAACAATCAAATGCAATAGTCTTCTCATTGATTTTGCCCCTATTCTGCTTGTCCGCGGTTATGATTCACAAAGATGAGATTCTGAAACAAATGGAGAAAACTGAAGTGGTTCCAATGTAAGTTTACTTTCTTAAAATAAAAATTTTAAAAACTAAAAATCAAATTCAGGTCGCCAGAGCGCAAGTTCCCGAGGTTAGATGGAGTTACGATGAACATGACTCTCGGTAAAACAACGTTCTTCTACTGGAGGGGCCCTTCTAATACAGGTTTCATTCAAAGTTTTCAGATGATGCTGAGAGGCTAAACACGTATTGGAACCAACACGATCATATGGCTGCTGAACTACAGGAGCCTGGGTGTATCAAACGGCGCGGAGATCGATGGTGGTGTGATTTCAAGGAAAATGGAACTGAATTCAAAATTGCTCTACTTGGAAACAGTTACGCGAAGAATCATCACAAAATGATCATTCAAGAATGTAAACATCGTGCAAAAATGATCTCATTGCAACATGAAACAGGATGCGAGCCATTAGCAGCTCCTAGAAAACCAGTTGATAATGGAGGGATGTCGATTGCATGGGCGAGGGAATGCAAAGATAAATTGAGAGAGTTCGTGGAGTTTGTGAATGAAACGCAGCCGGATTATGCGTTTATCTTGACCAGGTTCGTTTTTCGAATTTCGGGAATTTCGGATCCTCGGTCCAAAGAGGCCTCGTAATCCCAAAATGACGAGCGTGGTCCCATAAATCATAAAAGCGGTCAAGTCACTCCGACCATGATCCCATCAACCACGATCTCATCCCTTAGGGTTTCAAGACTCTGATTTCAAAGTTTTGAATATTTGAGGATTTGTGTTGTTGGTCCTTGGTGGGATCATGGTAGGTGGCTGAGACTGTGGTCGTAAAGATGGGACCAGAGGTACCTTTTCAAAACTGATTTTTTCATTATGGAACCTACGGGTACCACTGTGAGACACCTCTTGTGCTATAGACCCCGAGCTTTCAGGTGGTACGCTGTCGGAGAACCGTATGAAATCGACGAGAGCCATTTGGGCAACGACACAATTTATTTGGAAATGAGAAGTCAACTAGCAAAACTGTTACCGAATATCAGAAAGAAATTGTTCATTCTGGATTCCTTTCCAAGGGCAAATATGGAAAACTTGAAAAATATCGTCAAAGAGATGAAAACAGGGAAGAAGACAATGGAGGAAATTAATGTGAGTTTGTGAGAGAGGGGGCTGAAAATATGGACTACTGTAATAAAATAATAATAAGACACTTCCGTTGATGTTCGGTGCTTGTGTTGATTTCCGAGGTTCCGCCCCCAAAACGTCGTCAATCAAACGGGAACTAGTTTCGGGTCTATCCCAGAAGAGAAGCTTCAAATTGGAACGGTCGGTCCCATGATAGAACGACTGGTCCCGAAGAGGTAACCGCAACCTCATTCCTCCGATCAATGGTTTCATCCTTTCTATCACAGTCCCATCTCTGAATCAGAGTCTCAATATCCCAAGTGACGGGACCGTGATAAGAGAGATGTGATTGTGGGAAGGTTGATGGGACCATGGGCGTCATGTCAAGACCGCTCCTACATATTATCGCTGGAACCGAACTTACGGTTTCGGACCGATGACCCCATCATTGAACCGATGGTCAAAACAGAGAGACTCTCTTCTGGAATCTACCCCTAATTTCTGTCATTTTTTTTAAACTTTTTTGAGCCAATCTTCAAATCATGAGCGAATAGACCGTATTTTTATTTCAGAGATCGCTCTATGATCCGACTGGCTTCGAACAAGGACGTCGTCGACATGCAGAGCTTATGAAAGAATGTGGCTCGAAATGCGAATTAATCGACTACGTGGACGCCTTTTGGAACAAAACCATGGACGCTTTTCAGTATTTTGATACCCGCGGCTTTTCATATTTTACGACACCTCTACATTTATCAGCTCATGGAATTGAATATGTTCGACCGATTTTCACAAAAATTTGTGATAGTTTATAGGGGTTGTTTTTAGAATAAGGATTTAAATTTGTGATGATTTATAGCGCTTTCACAATACGGATATCAATTGTTACAATAAACGTTAATACAAGTTGACTCATTTTTAAGCAAAATTAGTCAGAACCACAAAACTGAACACAATTAGAGTAGGAATTTTCGACGATGATGATCGATAAACAAAGTCGACTTTTTCTCCACAATCTCCTCCAGCAAAATCCAAACGCATTCTTAATTTGCTTTCATCCGTATCCACACCCTCAAGTAGACTGCATGAGCCTTCCTCATCTTTGAAAAATTCTGGATGATTGTTTTGGAATATAGCCGTCCGATTTCCGTTAGTAATAATATTCTGAAAACAATTTAAGATTTTTCACGTAAGGAATAGAGTGGCCTAACTTTCGCGACATGATTTTTCTAGGCCATCGTAGTGGATGGTCGAACATTCACTTGATGTGAATTTAAGGTCATTCGCCTTGATGGCCTAGAAAACTCATTTTGTAAAAATTAGGTCACCAAGATAAATGTCCAAAAAAACCCACAAGGTTAGGTTTTCATTTTCAGATCATCATAAAACAAACCTGGACGCCCGGCAAATACGCCCTATTTAATTTTTGGTTCCCGACTATTTGAACAATTGGGTTTGAACCATTCAAGTGAAGAATATAACGAAGCTTATTGAGTGGCTCCATATTTTCTATAGTCGTGTTTTCAATGACTAGTGACCCAAACAAGTATACCAGATCCTTCAGTTTTGGAAAATGCTCTTCATCCCCTGACTTCATAATTATATCTCCAATAACTAAATTGCAGCTATCCTCTAGATCCTTCATCGATTGGAAACGACAAATATTCAGAGTGGATGTTTCGTTTTTGGCATCCTCGCACAGTTTAGTGTCCAAGTTGATAAATGACACATTGTTCTCCAAAAAGAAGCAATATTCTTCAATCGTGAGACATAAACTTGGATGGTTGAATTTGATGTTGGCTAGTTTAACTCCCTTGTCGTCCATATTTTTCAATTCCGGAAGGTTTGAAAACGCCAATCTCTCCAATATTACATTGCCAACAAGATTCAATATCATCTTGTGCCCAACAATCAAATTGTTGACTTTTAGAGTTTTTAGATTCTCGAGGAACGATAAATTATGCACACCACTGTCCTGAATATTGATACCTCCTTTGATGACTTCGAGGTTGGACAAGGCATCCAGGTTATTTATCATAACTTCATTTTCATAATTCAATCCTCGGTAAAGTTTGGTGCAGTTTCTATAGTTTGGCAAGGAGGACTGAGTGATTTCATCTCCTGGACAACCTGGAATGTGTGGTGGTTTTGTTGAAATTCGGACACTGGGCCCAAAAATGACCTAACATGCACCTGATGTGTTTCATAGACAATTCACCTTGTTGACCTAATTTTCTCAGAATGAGTTTTCCAGGCAGTTTTAGTGTATAAACTGTGAATGATCCAATATTCACCTGGTGCGTTTTCTAAACTGTTTTCATAGTAGACCAACTTTAGAAATTTGAATTTTCTAGGCCACCACATTAAAATGGCCTGTAAATTTACCAGGTGTCCATCTGACTATTTCTAGGCCAAAAAAATTTATAGCCTAGAAAACGCCAATTGCAAAAGCTAGGCCTCCATGCTAAACATCCTAGGAAACACGCCAGGTGAATATTAGGCCGTTTGTAGGTCATAAAATTTTGTGGCCTAAAGAGCTAATGTTGGTGGATGTGGCTGAGAAAACTCTCCTTGCGAAAGTTAGCCTGAAAACGCACCAGGTGAATGTTAGGTAGTTTCTAGACCATCAGTTGATGTGGCCTAGAAAAATCTTGTTAAGAAATTAGGCCACTCAATTCCTTACATGCGATATTTGAGCACCGACAATTTCCTTCTCAAACCAAAACTAAACTAACAAGCTTTAAAAATTACCACAATCTTTCATGTTCCCTTTAACTTTGAGGTCCATGAAAAAGCGTGGGTATCCAGTATCACACAAATTTTCTGCATCTAGTTTCGTATTATTTTCAATTCGATAATCGCATTCCTCTCCATATTCATCTTCATACATGTACATAGCCCCTAAACTTGTAACATCCGTTAGATATTGATTGTTCTGTATGTAGACGCCATCTGGAAAATTTTTGAAGCTTCGAAATTTAGATTTCAGAGATTTTCCAATATTACATGTTTTACAGTATACCCTGAGTAGTCCATTTTCAGCGGCTGGGAAGAAAGAGAGATTCGTCATTTTTGAATTCTCGATTCGTAATCCACCATAGAGTGATGTCATGTTTTGAAACGCTTTTTCCAGTTGTGATGTCTTCAAGCTCGTATTCTGATTGATCACAATAATACCGTAAACCTTAGCACATTGTGGGAAAAATTTAATAGTCTTTGAGTTGACTTCTGTATAATTAAAAACGCATTCCGGGCTGGCACCTGTAAAAAGTATCGAGAACTTTCCTTTAAAAATGTTTGATTGCTCACTCTTATAAGATTCCAGGACGTGCTTCAGGTCTTCTGCAATGTCTTGAGTACTATAGTGAAGCAGAGAAATTGTGAGAATTAAAAATATAAAGCGCATTTGGAAGTTGAGTGAAAAAGTTAGAAGTTGAAAACAAAGTAAGAAGTTTTATACTTGGAAAACAGCAATTACATGACATCAAGGTTGTAAACACTAATATTTAATATTCCAAGTTTCGAGAAGAAAGTGTGTTCAGTTAGGAAAAGGCGAATATCAATTATGAGAATGACGGTAATAGGACAAGAGCTGGGCAACAGATGGACATGACTTAGAAAAAGACATTGAACAAAAAATTGGGAAGCTTTAGGACGTTTAGAATCAGGGACCTAAAGGTTAAGAAAAAAAACGGTTTATAACATTCTAGAAATCACGAAACTGAAAATCGCCAAAATCTGAATCCGCCACGATGCTCTATTAACAATTTCCACTTCCTCCCCACAATCTCCTCCAATGAAATCCAAACGCAATCTATAGTTGGTCTCATCGTTATCCATCCCGTAAAATAAACTACAGTCCCCTCCGAAAAGATCTGGATGGTTATCCTGGAAAATAGCGGTTCGATTGCCATTGGTGATCAAGTTCTGAAAAAAGGAAATTAGCAGTGGAGCGCGATAGCGAACCAACCTCAACATCCACTAAGCGAGCTTCTTCCAACTTTCTGTTCCCTACTACTTGAAAAATCGGATTGGGATTGTTCAGGTGTAGAATATAACGCAGATTATAAAGTGCGTCCAATTGCTCAAGTGTTGTATCTTGAATTGCTAGCGAGCCAAATAAGTATAACATATTTGTCAACTTGTAAAAAAATTCTTCATCCCCAGAATTGATTACTAAGTCGCCAATTATCAAATTGCAATTATTCTCTAACTTCTTCATCGATTGATACCGACAAACGTTTATAGTGGATATTCTAGTCCGCGTATCCTCGCACAACTTCATTTCCAGGCTGACAAACGACACATGATTCTCCAAAAAGAATGCAATTTCTTCAATCGTTAGACAGAAATCCGGATGGTTCTTCTCGATCCGGGCTAGCTTAACACCATCTTTTGAGTTTGACAATTCTCGAAGATATGGAATTGCCAACTTCTCAAGATTCGCATTTCCGACGAGATTCAAAATCAAATTTTCGTGATCCATCTCATTATTGACTTCTATAATTTGTAAATTTCCGAAAAACGATAAATCGGTTAGTCCAGAGTCATGAATATTAATTCCTCCTCTTATGGTTTCGATGTTGGACAGCGCTGTCAAGTTATTTGTCAATAATTGGGTTTCCAATTGGAATCCGCTGAACAATTTCGTGCAGTTTTTGTAGTTGGGTAAGGAGGATTGGGTGAGCTCATCTCCTTGACATCCTGAAAATAATAAAAAGCTCAAGTTGTCATGAAAACTCCATTAGAAGGGCTCTCACACTTTATGGAACAGTTGTGTCACAGGTTCTACAGTAAGAACCCTGACTCTGTCCTAAAATAAGGATACCTTGCGTTTTTGGAGGTCCTTTAGAAAAAATAAAGGTCAATTGACTATTGAAAAGCTTATTTTGTCAAGACAAGGTTTTTGGAAATAAGAAGGTCCAAAAGGATATAAAGAAAGATTATTCAAAAATTTGAATTTGGAACTATTCATCGGATGTTCCAGAAAACATTACATGAAACTTTTTGGAGTTATCTTTAAGTTACGGTAGACATTACGGTAGACATTCAGACGTTA
Organism: Caenorhabditis nigoni; assembly: GCA_027920645.1. Classification (NCBI taxonomy): domain Eukaryota; kingdom Metazoa; phylum Nematoda; class Chromadorea; order Rhabditida; family Rhabditidae; genus Caenorhabditis; species Caenorhabditis nigoni. Next base: position 4,429,239 of record CP115868.1, read on the forward strand.
CAAGGTACAATAAGTGTTCACACAGCGTGGAGCTATCGTACCGCTTCCATATTTGTGCTACTGTAGCTCAGCTGGTAGCGGCGCCGCACCTCCAATGATGGATTCACAAGTTCAACTCCTCGAGGGGCGCATAACACGTCCCCACGCTGTGTCAGGAAGCCTGGTCGCAAAAAGGGGCCCCAGTGAACTTGAAAAATCACTGCGCAACGTGTCAAATTTCTTCGGCTGAAGATCAAACTTTTACGCGATGAGCAAAAAAGCAAGATTTGGAACGCGTTGATTAAAATTAATTAGGTCAAATCCACGTCAACTTTTAAATTATTAAATTTCTTCTGACTTAAAAGTTTTCTGGGGCGCGATTTTCGACCCGTGGCTCTGACACACCGTGCGTCCCCCCACCTTTAAAGGATCATTTTATTTCTCAAAGGACCTTCATTTTGGAATACAGCCTAATAAATTCACGTACCACAATCTTTTAGATTCCCTTTAACTTTCAAATCCATGAACATATACATAGATCCATAAGTACAAAAGTACTCAGCATCTAATTTCGGATTATTCTCCATTCGAAAGTCACACTCCTTCCCATTCTCGTCCTCTGTCAAATATACATCCCATAAACCATCAACGTCTGCCAAATTTGGATTATTCGAAACGTAGACACCATCTGAAACGCCCTGTATCATTTTTTCGATACGTATCCTAACACTTACAGGTTTCGCAGTACATATAAAACCATCCATCTTTATCTACGGATAGGAAATTCAGATTTTCGAATTTCGAATTTTCAACTCTCATTCCACCGTAGAGTACTGTCATTTTGCTGAACGCCTTCTTGAGTTGCGACACTTCCAAATCCGTGTTTTCGTTAATGACCAGAATCCCATACACCTCCTTACATTTTGGGAAATTCTTGATCGTCCGGGAGTTAACTTCCGTGTAGTTGAACACACATTTTGGGTCGGAAGCTAGCAAATAAAATGTTCAAAAATCTCGAAAAAAAACTTGCTCACCGTGCTTATAACTATCCAGAACGTATTTAAGGCTTTCAGCTATGTCTTGGTTACTGTAGGAAATCAAGAAAACGTGAAGGAGGTATAGAATTTTCATGTTTGAAAGTTGAGTTGAAGAAAAAGAAAGATGAAAGTTGGGAATCAGCAGACTGGGTAAAGTAGCAATTACTAGACATAAAGGTTGTCAACAAGAATTTTCAATATTCCAAATATCACGAAGCAAGTGTGTGTAGCTAGGTAACCGCTGATATTATAGAGCAACTTTGACAAAAAAGAAGTGAATAACGGGAATGGGACAAGAGCTGGACAGCAGATGGGCATGACTTGGTCAAGACTTGGCCAACTTTTGAATGTATGCACAAAAACTATCCGGTCCTCCGATTTTGTCTCTGAGAGGATGAGGTGGTATTCCCTGTAATAGAAGAGCACTCCGAGAGAGCCTTGGAAAAATAGAAGGGCCCCTGTAATGGAAGGGCCCCCGTGATAGGGCTCTCCGTCAGAAAGGACCCCCTTCAAAATGTATTTTGAAATCAGAAAATCTTTGTACTTTTTCAGTGGAAAATATTCCGGGAACTCCACAATTTAATTTAAAAAATAGAAGGGCCCCTCTAATTAAAGGGTCCCTGTAACAGAAGAGCGCTCCGGGGGAACCGTGGAACAATAGAAGGACCGGCCCTTCTAATACAGATTTTACGGTATCCTAATTTCCGGAAGTCGTCCTCTGAGTTAGTCTACTCGGATTGTACAAAAATCCATATTTTGTACAATGACGCTCAAACTTTTTTTTTTCAGACTGACGTCTTCTGATGAACAAAGATCTGTTTTTATTACATTGTACTATTGCTTTTATTCTGATTCTGACAGCAAATTATGATGAGTAATGAGTCTTATTCAGATTCTGGATTTCAGAAAATTTCCACATGTGGTGCGTTCGCAGGAGTTACTGACGTAGTTGACTTTGTCGGATAGTACATTGCTTTTAGCGATTTTTGCACTTCTTTGTTCGCTGTTAGATAGATAACAGCGTTTGATGAGCAGTTGAGAACAACAAGAAATGCTATACAGATTGACCATTCCGGAGTGTCTTTAGGAACAACTCTAGGGCAAATCTCAAATAACATCCAGCTCATGACGAAGAACAAAGAAATTAAAAGGAATTGAATTAGATATCTGTAAATGCTACATTTTCAACTTAAAGACTATTTTTGTCAAACTTGATATCCTGCTTCTGACGGCTATTGCTAGTAAATGAGGTCATTCTGCTACTAGTCTCTCTGATTTTTCCGAATATCGCACCGTAGCAGAAAATGGAGACGACTAAAGAAGTGATACCATGTCCGATTATCATGTAGTTGGTGTAGGGGATTTCGCCTTCAATCCTTGCCAAAACGTATGACATTGCTTCGTGATCAATTATAAATCTGTAAATGAACTAATTGATTTGGGAACTTCCACTCGGACGGGGATGGAAAACGGACCACTCGGTTGTCGGCGCCAATACTAGCATAAGTTTCTGAGCACATTATTCAATGTATTAGTTAAGACTTGTGAGAGACTTGTGCAAGACTTGTGGTAGGCCTGTCCTAGGGGAGCTTTGGCCAATCTTGCGTCGTTATAAGATCAACAGAAACAACAAAATACAAAACTACCAAGTCTCCCACAAGTCTAGGACAAGCCTACCACAAGTCTCAGCTAATACATAGATCAGTGTGCTCGACTTGTGCAAGTATCGGCGTCGACAACCGAGCATCTCCTAATTACTTTTTGATTCAAACGGAGTGTTGGCACTAAACTTACACACAGCATGGAAGCACGTACTCCATCACATAAGCCGAGATACATGGGATGGGGACAAGGAAGAAAAAGAGGAGCATCGTAGAGCGGTAAGTGAAAATATAGTGTTGGTTCATTTTGATGACCACATAACGATTGACGGACATAACAACTTGAATCCAACTCTCTAAATACCACGAGGCCATGAATACCGTTGCCATGAAAACACTTCCCTTACTCAATCGGTTGTCAGGATCTTCAGTGAGAATGTAATGCTGAAACCAAGATAATGTGACTTTTCGTGGTATTCGACCCTTACATTGGCCATGACGGAGCCTCCGAAAAAGATGGCTGTGGTGAGAAGTTGACCAAAATCACTGACAATATTAAAGAATGCAATGATATAAACAGTGCTTGTTTTTTTGATAAAAGCTAAATAGAAGACGGGAATTATAATGATGACATTCAGAAGAATGGCAAATGTTCCAGAAGAAAGGAGAGCAAACCCAAGGTAATACTTGAGCGTCGCCATGCTGAAATCCTAATTTTTTGGCTTTAAAAAATGAGAGAAGAGGGGGAAAATATGTTTGAAAAAATAATACAGACTACCACTATCACTTTCCTTTCCTTTATTCCTTTATACTAATTCTCAGAAAAACAAGTCGCAATACAATTAATTTGTATTTTTCATGTCTAGTCAGACGGTGATGAACGCTGATGAGGTTTTTGTTTTAGGTAGCTCGTGAATATGGTAGGAAATGGTAGGAAGTCGTCATGATTCTGAGAAAAGCAATTACGAATACTTTGTATTTTTCCTGTTCAATCAGATAGAGGTGAGCAAAAATGATCAATGATGGTGAGCACAACCCCCACAGAAAAATTTGAAAAAAATAACAAAACAAAGCGATTTTTATTGTGAGAAAGTTTTCAAACATCATGGAGTTCTCGTTTTCATCACGAAACATTAGCTTTATCCCGTCATTTAGGTGGTCCAAATCCAAAACGATAGTTTTGGATATGATACTCTTTTTTGTCCTATCTGGTTCACCGATTTTGGCTTTCTAATGATACTCAGACATTTTATTTTTCATTTCTGATCAAAATAGGTCCGCTTGTTTGACTCCGAACTATTTTGTACGATAACAATTTATTGTGAGTTCGAAACCTTATCATCTCAATAAAAAATGTCATTATCATTTTTTTTATCATTAACTTCATGCTAACGTTAACATCAGATCACAAAACAGATCAGAACCTGGTATCAGGTCACAAAATAGATCATAATAAAAAGTTTGAGATCTAATAAAATTGATGTTCGTGAAACAGCAAGATTACGGTAAATTACAACGCAATGTTTGAAAATGGGATCAATATGTCCGGATTCCGGATCCCGGCACCCGATTTCAAGATTTGGAGACAGATAGTTCTGTAAAGCACTCTAACACACAAATTATTGATTTCAAGATAAAAAATGAAAACGTCCATGTCTGAAATTTCAATAGTAGGTGCAGACTTGGTTCCGGACGTGGTGATAGAACGACCTCAAGTACTTATGTAGTTTGCTCTTATATCAAGTTTCTGTTTAATCATGTTGATTTTCCCTATTTTTCAATTATGATATCTTTCCATCACATCACCTTCAACCCATAAGCTATCTTAATGGGCAATCAAAAACTGATAAGCGATGAAAGGAAGGACGGCACGTGTGCACCGAAGCTTCTCGCCGTCAAAAAAAAACTAGAAGAGAAGAATCTAAGGATTGATAAGGAAGACGTTTTTCGAAGAATCTAAGGATTGATAAGGAAGACGTTTTGGTATATAAAAAGGGTGAGTGCGGGAAAGAAGACAGTTCTTCGCTCAATTAAGAACAATGATGGTGAGTGTTAACTTCTCATGTCTTACAATTAGGAATTTGTTTATAGACAACTCGATTCTCAATCTACCCCTTTTCAGAAGATCTTTGTTCTTGCCGCACTGTGTGCAGCCACTCTTGCATTCGTCCCAATCGACCACAAATCCGCCGTTGAAACACTTACTGGAGAAGCCCTTGTCGAATATGTCAACTCTGCTCAATCCCTTTTCACCACTGAACATGTCGATGTTTCCGAGGAATTCATGAAGTCGCGTGCAATGGATATCAAGTATGCCGCTGCTCACCCCGACGAGATTCGTGCTACCGAAGTCAACACTGTTCTTGACTCCATCCCAGCCTACTTCGATGCTCGTACTCGTTGGCCTAACTGTAGATCCATCCAGGTCATCCGTGACCAAACCAGCTGTAATTCCTGCTGGGCTTTCGGAGCTGCTGAGATCATCTCCGACCGTATCTGCATTGAGACCGGAGGAGCCCAACAACCAATCATCTCCCCCGACGATATTCTTTCCTGTTGTGGATCTTTCTGTGGAAATGGATGTGAGGGAGGATACCCAATTCAGGCTCTCAGATGGTGGAACTCAAGGGGAGTTGTCACTGGAGGAGACTACCGCGGGCCTGGGTGCAAACCATACCCATTTGCTCCTTGCACTTCTAGAAACTGCCCAGAATCACAGACCCCGACATGCTCCTTGAGCTGCCAATCCGGATACCCTACTGCCTACGCTAAGGATAAACACTTCGGTAAGTCTAACTTCTAAATGATTCCTAAATGATTTTTCTCTCTAGGAACCTCCGCCTACAATGTTGCCAGGAACGTTGCCGCCATCCAAACCGAAATCATGACCAATGGACCAGTTGCGGCTGCCTTCACCCTCTACGAGGATTTCTACAAATACAAGAACGGAGTCTACAAGCACACCGCCGGAAGGGCCCTCGGCGGACACATCGCCAAAATTATTGGATGGGGAACTCAGAACGGAGCTCCATACTGGCTGATTGCCAACTCTTGGGGACCGTACTGGGGAGAATACGGATTCTTCAAGATTCTTCGTGGAGTTGACGAATGCGGAATTGAAGAATACGTCGTCGCCGGAAAACCTAGTTTGTAACTGTGTGAAATGATTACGTGTATGTGACATTTCGTGTAATCTTATTAACAAAAAGTTGCAATAAAAACTTTATCAATTTGATTTTTACATGATTAAATGAATGGAGGCAAGATAAAATACGATCTCAATGTTTTCGTATTAAACATTTTCAACTTCAATCTTTCTTATATATAAAACGCTAGAGGCGTCTGTCCGTCCCGGTGTCCGTCTGTGGACTTTTGAAAAACGTGGAAAATAAATATAGGTTTACGTGATCTTTTTCAAAAAATTAGGAGCAGAGCGACCAATCAGTAAGAAAATTGATTAAAACGCGCCGAAGGCGCACCAGCTTGCTGGTATTTCATAACTTGTTATAATAGCTTCTGTGATAGTAGTACCGTTTAACCATACAGTAACTGGTTTCAAGTCATTGAATGTATGTTGTCAAGGAGAAGGTACCAGATAACTTCTTTTGTGAAAAGAACATTACTTCTCCAAGTTTGTTCAAAGCGTCCAGTTCAGATGTCGGATTAATACCGCTTTCAAAGTAAATTTCCAGAAGATATTGCCTGGATAACTCTGTTTAAAGCTGCTTTTTTTCCAGATTTCTGGCTACTAAACTTCGATCAATCCCCGAAGCAACATCTACCTCGTGGTGTTTTTCATCTCCGATTACCTTCTTTTTCTGAGTCCAACTCTCCTGAGAATATGACACTCTAGACTTCGGTCTATAAAACAACACTCATTAAGTGTTCTTACCACGCTACTACTATTTTTCTTGTATCACACCAAAAATGCTCCCCGGTCCGTATACCCGTTACGCTCAATATGCACGAAACGTTGCACAACTCGGATTTGTCTCAACTTCCTTTTTCTGCTTTACCATAATAATTCTGACCACGTTCTTTGTGAAACGAAACTTCGGGAGCTATAAATATCTGTTGATTGTGTTCCCAGCCTTTGGAATTGTGTTTGCTTCTATTGAGTTCCTGATTTATCCGGTAATTCCAGCATATCTTGAAATGTCTCTTACTAGCTCACAAATTCCAGGATGTCTACTCGCATAACGCTGGCTACGTCTTCTACAGTACCAGTCATCCATTTTACTTCGGCAGAGACGCTGTTACATGCCTAATTTCATTATATACTGGTATTTACGCCTGCACAATTTCTCTATTATCTGTTCAGTTTCTGTACAGATATTGGGCCGTTTTTCAGTAAGATTTCATTCAGAGACTTCTAGTTCAAACTCTCTGAAATTTTAGCGCGACAAAACTAAAATTAGGATGGAAGTTTTTGATCTGGATGGTTTATGCGCTATTCTTCGGAACTCTTTGGTGTCTATCTGTACACTTTTTGAGCAAGAGAGATGATCATGCTGAAAGTTATATGAGATTTGGAATGGAACAAAAATACAATTTGAATATATCCGAGATTTCTGCTATCATCCTTGTTACGTATAACATTGATGGTACAATAAGATGGCGGAATTTTCTATCACCTCTGAGTTTAACTTTAATAATTTTGATCCAATATACTATCATCATTTATTGTGCCGTACAAATGTATCTGTCCATGGAAGAGAAACTTCAAATTCTGTCTCAATCGCTTCGAAATTTACATAATCAGTTTTTCAAGACCCTTATTCTACAGATTGTCACCCCAACAATTACTTTATTCTCTCCAGTGGTTTTTATAATTAACCTTCCTTTGCTTAATCTTGAGCTGGACCTTCCCACGGGAATCTTTTTATGTGCCTTCACATTGTACCCAGCTATGGATGCCATAATTGTTATGTACGTTGTACAAGACTACCGGAGAGCCGTAAAATGTAATTAGCTAGGGATATTGTAAAGATGAATATCCGGATTTTAGATTCGCTGAGAAAACTAGCCAGTCCACTATACGAGTGGTTGGTCAGAAATTACGGAGACCCAATGGATAGTCGTAGTCAAACTGCTAATGGTCCAAATGCACTGTATTGAAGATTTCGAAGCCAATTTCGAACTTTCTTCGTAATTTGAATAAAATTTTAATGACACAAAATTTATTTAACACAAAGAACGTATTTCGCAGTTGTGGAGCAGTCGGCTGCATACTTTCCACCAGACTTGAACATGTAAAAATAGCAGTAGTCACCATTTCGGATATTTACCCAAGCTGTGTCCCCAAAAACCGTATTGGCTCCAATGATACCTGGATTTTCTGAAATTTTGGAAATCCGACTTCGAATCACTCACGTTCTACAAGTGTCATGTTGTCACCATACGGCGTTTTCATCATTTGAGCGCCACAAGCGATGCAAGCAGCGTTGGAAGCATCCCAATCGGCGTTAGTGGAAATTAGCTGAAAATTGTTTAATGGGACTTTTAGGAATTCTAGTTCATCTTACAGTGTAACTCGATCTTTGAAATGGGGTAAATTGGCACACGCCATCAATTGGTTGGGTCTGATGTACAAGGAGAACGACAACGAGTAGAGAATAAATCTTCATGTTTTGCTCGACTCGTTTGTTATCATGTTCCTTTTTAAACAGTGAACTTATGTTTTTTAGTACTCCAGAATGGAATGTAATATTATGATACAGGAGGTGTATGACATCACCATTTTCACAAACAGCTAATTTCTGATCGTTGTTATTCCGCTTCTCCTATCAATCCTATCCAACCTAGAAATTAAATGAAACGTTCATGGAGAGACTCGTAATCTTATGAAAAAGTTATGACTTTTTAATATGAGCCATGAAACTTTATTGAAGAAAAAAAAACGACTTTCAAAATTCAGAAACTCTCAAAATCTCAGAAAAAAAAATTAAAATGTTATCTTTTTGAGCGCAAAGGACTGATTTTGATATGTATCAAACTTGTCTGCATGATTAAGTTGTCGGGGAACGAAACATAATTTTTTTATCACACAGTTTAATGTGTTGTTTGTGACCGACACAAAATATATGTGATGCGTTTTCCCACCTAGTCACAAAGTTTTTGGGGTATAAATGAAAAACGAAACTTTTAAAATCAAGCCACTTTTAAAAACATGAAATTAGTTGTATTTTTATTATCATTTGTTCAACTCGCTTTCTCTTATAATTTCCTTGTTTTTTGTCCACTATTCGGTCATAGTCACACAACATACTTTGCTAAGATCGCTGATACTCTAACGGATGCCGGGCATAATGTGGTATGTTCAAAACTGTCAGCTTTTCTGAAATTCTTCAATTTTCAGACATTCTTCACTCCTACCATTATGCGAAGATTTTCAAAACACGCTTACTTAAAGTCAACTAAAAATGTAATCCATTTGGAACCAAGTGAGAAACTTGCAATTCTAGGAGATAAATTCGAGGCGGGAGACACTTCCCAATTCTGGGTATCAGATTCCACACTTCTCAAAGCGCTTCCAGTAATGGATACTTTCACTAGAGCATTTGAGGAACAAACTGCAGTTCTTGGGAGAAACCTAGAACTCCTTGATAAGCTCAAAGCTATGAAATTTGACGCCATGATTTTTGAGAGCTTTGTTATTCCAGCTTATGGTGAGTTTGAGACTTGGCAGTGGAATTTTTTATTAGTATCTTTTCAGCTCTTCTCGACTACCTTGAAATCCCAACTATTCTACCCGCCACATCCATCGCTTACGATGAAATATTGGCTCGTTCAATCGGTGAACCAATTATGACAAGTGCAGTTCCAGGTATGTTATTTTTTCCAATTTGAAAAAAAAAATTAAATATTGTAGCTTTATCGTCTGCATTCACTGATCAGATGACTTTTGTGCAAAGAATAGTCAACACAATGAGCTCTCATTTGAAATCCCTGATTATGCCAAAACGAGAATTCAAATCTCTCCGCTTCCCTCATTCAACTATAGAAATTTCATCTCAAGGATCGATGAGCTCATTCGTTTTTACAAATTCCAATCCATATCTGGATTACGCTCGTCCAACAATTGAGAAAAATGTTCAAATAGGAGGAATATCAGTGGATGTTGACCAACTAAAAAGTCAGAAAGTCAATGAGGATTGGGGTGAGATTCTGAACTTGAGAACCAAAACAATGCTGATTTCTTTTGGATCCATCATGCTGTCTAAGGATATGCCACTGGAAAACCGGTCAGGATTTTGTTTGGGAATTTTTTCTGAAATTGAAATATACACTTTCAGAATTGCTTTGGTTTCTACTATGGATAAATTCCCAGAAGTGACATTCATCTGGAAATACGAGTCAAATGACACTGACGAATTTGCAAAAGGGGTGAAAAATATCCATTTCTCGAATTGGATCCCACAAACTGCTCTTCTAGGTAATTCAGCTTCCTAGGTGACTTCTCATATTTTTAATAATTAAAGCTGATTCCCGCCTCTCCGCCTTCTTCACTCATGCTGGATTAGGAAGTACAAATGAAGTCAGCTACTTGGGAAAACCAGCAATCTTGGTAATCCAGGTTAAAAGTTAGTGTAATTGGTTCTCATTTTAGTGCCCAATTTTCGCTGACCAAATGAGAAACGCGAAGATGTTGGCAAGACACAACGGGTCCGTCGAAATTTCCAAGTACGAGTTGGGCCAGTCCGAGAAACTTGAGGAAGTGTTTAAGAAGATTCTATATGATCAATCGTACACCACGGCATCTGAAAACTTGGCTCTCCAGTTAGCTAATCAACCAGTGAAACCAAGAGAGTTATTGGTACGACATGCTGAGTTTGCAGCGAGGTACGTTTTACACAAATCGATAACTTTTGTTCTGAAAAATTAAATTTTTGTAGATTTGGACGTCTTCCATCTTTGGATCCATATTCCCGTCAGATGTCGTTCGTCTCCTACTTCCTCATTGATGTAGCTGCCACTCTTTTCCTGATCTCTTCATTGATACTTTATATGGTCTTCAAGATCGCCAGAAAACCGATCAATTATCTCTTTATCACCCCAGTCAAATCAAAAACTAACTGAATCCCTCCGACACAAACCACAATTTTACCTACAACATCTATTTTCACTGTGTACGGGTTCTTGATCTGTTCATTTGTTTGATTAGCAAAATAAAGTGTTTTGACTTTAAAGAAACAAAATAAATACTTCATATAGTCTTTTTGTGGCTTATTCTTTGTTTTAATCAAAATTTTTGTAAACGTTCTCACAACACATGGTTTATAACGAGACCAGTTTGAATAACACAACTCTCTTGCGAAAACTACGCGCTGAAATTTTATGTAAACTAGACAATTCCATGTAATCCTAAACGAAATAATAATTTTGAGTACATCACCTGATGGAAAAATCATAACATGTATTTTATGTTTTGAATCTAATCACGTGTCTTGGGTTACACGGATCCCCTGGGAAGACTATGGCACATCTTCATCGCCTCAGTTTTTGTATCCAAGTCCCTATCAATTATGCCTACCGTGTCTTTGACCCGTTATGTCGAATATGCACGTCGAATTGCTCAAACCGGACTTTTCTCCACCACTATTTGCTGTTTGATTCTAATTATTCTAACAATTTTCGGTGTGAAACGAAACTTTGGAAGCTATAAACACTTTTTGATAGCGTTCCCAAGTTTGGGCATATTTTTTGCCATTCTTGAGTTCATTTTGTATCCGGTAACAAGATTAGCTCTAGAATATTTTTTCTAGATATTAGTTTTAGAATGTTCATTCTCACAAAGCCGGCTACGTATTCTACAGTACCAGTCATCCATTCAATTTGGGAAAAACCGCGGTCACATGGATGCTAGCATTTTACAGCGGCATTTACTCGTCAACGATTTCCCTGCTATCGGTTCAATTTCTATATAGATATTGGGCCATTTTCAGGTTCCTATGACTTCCTTTAATTTACAAACTTTTTCGGGTATATATTTTAGCACAAAAAAGTTGTGGTATTTCAAGGGTTGGAGATTTTCCATGTGGTTTTACTACGTTCTAATTTACGGAATCATGTGGGCAATGGCAAATTACCATTTTACAAAAGTTGATGATTATGCTGAAAGCTATATGAAACAAGTGATGATGGAGAGATATGGTGTTGAATTTTCTCAGAACGCTTGGATTATTTGTGTAGCTTACAATCCAGATGGTTCGCCTAGATGGTGGAACCTGTTTTGCACTATTACCATGACATTTATTATGGTGGTCCAGTATACTGTAATTATATACTGCTCCATTCGGATGTATATTGACATGGAAGCCAAGATACAGATTTTGTCCCCTTCCTTGCGAGCATTACACAAACAGTTCTTCAAAACACTGATTCTTCAAGTCGTGACCCCCACTATCACTTTGTTCTCCCCTGTCATCTTCATTATCTATCTCCCGTTATTTGATACGGATTGGGATATTCCAACTGGAATATTTTTGTGCGCTTTTACTTTATATCCCGCTATGGATGCACTAATTGTATTGTACGTTGTTCAAGACTATCGAAAAGCTGCTAAATGTATGAGTGCCTATCAGAGACTTTTTGTTGAAATGTTTAGTTTCAGACTTGCTCAGAAAGATGACCATGTGGGTACGAGAAAGGTCAACTACAGAAACGAATCGGCCAGCTACACGGTCTGCGTCGTTTAACATTGCTGCAACTTTTCATTGAACAATTTTAAACTGTTTTTATGGGTCATACACTTTAACATCAAAACCAACAGTCCAAACTATATCATGCTCTTCCCATAAAACGACGTATTGTCCAAAAAATCAACTATATAATAAAAATTATTATTCTTCGTACCAGTAACCGCCCATTCGATTTCCGTCATAATAAGAAACGTAAAAAAAACAATAACAGCTGTCAATTTCCTTTCCAACTACGGTACTGCCTTCTCACAAGTGAAATAATATATCGGACTCAAATCCATTTTTGAAAGCAAAATGGTCGACTGGTTTTTGATCGATCAGACGATCGCACAGCTCGGATTTTATTTGACAACGACGTCTCAATTTACGCTCATCACCTTGACCTTGTTTTTTCTGAGAAAAAGCTTTGGAGCGTACAAGTACCTGATCCTATTGTTCTCCGGAGTTGGGTTTGCGTTTGCCAGTTTGGAGTTTATGTTATACCAGTCGGTTTTCGCCCCTTCGGGGCTAAACCTCCTGGCCTCCGCTTACAGTGCGTGTAACCTTACAGAAAAGTGATTTCCATTTTCGCTCAGGGGATATTTTTTTAAGGTCTAAACTCGAAAAATTGGAATATTTATCTTTGAATTTTGGAAAAGAGTTTCAAATTTCCGAAATTATATGTTTTTGATATACTGAATTTGAGAAATTCCGATTTTTAGAAGATAGATGATTCGGAACTTGCCAATAAGGGTTACGGATCATGGATCTCGGATTCCAAATTCCGGATTCCGGTTTCGGAAACCCGGGTCTGGAATTCGAAACTCGGAATTCGGATTCCGGATTTCGGACCCGGGTTCCGGATTCCAAAATTCGAAAGCCGAGATCCGGAATACGGAATCTGGAATACGGAATCCGGGAATCGGAACTCGGACCCAGGAATCTAAAATCCGGATCCAGGAACCCGGAATCCGAAACCCCGGAATCCCTGGTCCGGGAACCCGGGCCCGGAATTCGGAATCCGAGATCCGGTTTTCGAAACCGGAATCCGGAAACCGGGATCCGGAATCCGGAATCCGGAATCCAGACCCAGAAATCCGGAACCGGATCCCTCCCCCGGGTCCCTTTTCGGGAGCCCCGAGAAAGGAGAACTGATTCTCCCTTCCACTTTTCTCTTCTTTTATAGTGATCTTATCTCCCTGAGGTCATCTTGGATCGTGAGTTTCTAAACCAATTCACGTAGTTCTTTTCTTCTAGAATTTAATTTTTTAATTTTTTTCATCACGTTTAAATGACTCTTGATTTTTTCACTTTTAAAATGTGTGAAACTCTTTAAAAAGGTGACCCCTCTGAAACTAATTATCTCGTTTCCTGTAAGAGTTATCAAGAAATATTCAACTAAAAAAATGTTTTTGATATCAAGGCTGACATTTTCGCTGTCAGATTTTTCGAATATCTCTTACAGGAATCCAGATATATTTGGTCAAAATCGTAAAATGATTGAAGCCATTTTTTGTCGAATTACTGCCCTTCAGGGATGAACCTCCTGGGCTCCGCTTACAGTACCCGTAACTCTTAAGAAAAAAGCGTGAAATATACCGATTTTTGTACCAAATTGTTGCCCAAAACTTTTTGATGACACAAAAGGAAACTAAAAGTTTCAAATCTCAATCCAATCTTTCCCTTAACTTTAAACAAATGAAACTGGAAAAATCTTTGCTTGGGTTTCATTCAAACCGATTTAAAAACAGTCGGACATTTTTGTATTCATTTCTGAACTCTCTACAAAAAACCAAAAAAGTTTGCCACCAAGTGGACTCGAACCCGCATCGCTCGAACAAAGGCATGATGCGCTAACCACCACACCACGCGGTCGCCACAGGCAGGGTGGGAGAAATGGCATACACGTGTGAGCGATTTCCGCGCCCTTTTCTCTCTCGCCCTCCTCCCTCGTCCTCTGTGCCCACCACGCTTTACTGTGGTAAAACCAAGGAAGGTCTCAAGAAGACTTCAAAATCAAAATTTCGAAAAATGAAAAGGTCGGGACATAACTAAGACACATTTCTGATTTATCTGTCTAGGTTTCAGCTCAATCGGTTAACTTTGAATGGGCTAACGGCCGCGCGACATACAAACCAACATACAGAATTTGGTGAATGTTATTAGTAATGATCCGGTAAGTTAAATAAGGGGAAATTTTTCAGGATGTGTTTTTAACGGTTTACAGTGATTAGTGTTCACACAGCGCTTAGCTATCGTGACGCTATTGAGCCTGAGCTAAGGTAAGCTGCGCTGCCGATCGCTGTGTTAACATTAACTACTGTACACCGTCAGGTCAAAACGCATATCGTTACTCCGCCTACCGTAACTCCACTGAAAATCTCCCGTGTCCCTTCTATCATATCCCCGAAGCATATCACCAAATTTTAGGTTCTTCACTCCCACAACGCCGGCTACATATTCTTCACCACAAATCGTCCACTAAAAGCTTCAAATGAACTCCTCGTTGTTCTGCTCGCAGTTTACACCGGACTCTACTCAACCACTATCTCCTTGCTCGCTGTTCAATATATCTACAGATACTTTGCAGTCTTTGATCAGCCACGTCTCAAGTATTTCAATGGCTGGTACTTTATTCTTTGGTTACTGTATGGTACGTGGTTTGGTTTCGAATGGGGTGTTGGTCTCTACAAGTTCAATGAAGTCGACGACTATTCTCGAGAGTATATGCGACAGGAAATGCGAGACGTCTATGGGCATGACATCCCAGATGTTCCTTGTGTCATACATGTCGTTTACGTGAGCTTATTGATGAGACTCAGAATACCTTTTTGCTTTAGGAAAACATCAGTAACTCATCCACAATTGACTATTTAATCCGCTGGCGTTGTGTGATGTGTACTTTCAACATGACTTTCATCATGATGGTACAATATGGTATCATGATATATTGTGGATATCGACTATACAATGATATGGAAGAAAAAATCAGCATGCTTTCGGCTACAATGAAGAAATTTCATCGACAAATATTCAAGACGCTTGTTCTACAGGTTCAATTAAAACATGAGCATTTTTTACACTGTTAAAAATACCATTTCTTTAGATCACAACTCCCACCATTGTTCTTTTTTCACCAATTGTTTTTGTCATCACTGTACCGTACTTGGATCTTGAAATCAGTGTTCCAACTGGAGTATTCCTTTCTGGATTCACTCTCTATCCAGCACTCGACGCATTTATATTAATGTATGTGGTCACAGACTACAGGAAAGCTTTTCAAAGTGCGCTTGGAATGCTTGAATTTAAGAAAACCGAATATTTTATTCAGATGCCGCGAAGACTTTCTCAACTCGTGCGAGTCGATCGTAATCTGAATGTGTCTTTGAATTTTTCTGATTAGCAACCTATTTTTTTTTGGAAGTAGTATTCTGTTTTTCAGCTGGTTGAAGTAAAATTATTATGGTTGTGTATCAAAATCATATCGAGAGTTTTTCAGGCTCTGTTTATTTATCTTGGTGGATGTAAGAACAGATTTAAAAAAATAGCTTATGTTAGCAGGTGAAATACGTTAGACGTCTGTGAATAGGTCTCAAAAGATTACTTTCCGGAAATTTTACTCTGTGTACATATTTGACTCCAAAATGGAAAACCGGTTTGCTGCTGCAATTATCACAATACTCGTAAGTTAAACTTTAATGTTTAGATATTTAAATCCTGAAGCTCAGATTTTTATGATTGGTGCCATAACAAATATCCTTGTTTTGTATGCTGCAAAGAAGCTACCTTCCATGAACAGTTCCTTCGGTATTATTACAAAAAATCAAGCAGTGTCAACTACGATCCTTTGTTTTATATTTATTTTCTTTGCGTTTCCATGGCAGTTAGGGTAAGAACAAAACATGGTGATATCGTTACTTAGATGATGTTTCAGATTGGCGACTAGCTTCATTGCCTACTCTCATTACGTTGGTATAGTTGCTACAACAATGTACCATTCGTCTATTATGTTTCATTTCTTCCTGGCTTTCAACCGATGGTGTGCTGTATTCTTTCCACTTTATTATAAGAGAATCTTCACTAATTTTTTCACTCTCAACGTCACGATAATAATTTGGATTATCGCTGTTATCAAATGTACCGTATCATACGGTGTTGTTGGATGCTATTTCCAATACTACGAATCCTTCTGGACATTCTCCTCCTTGTCATCTGAATTTTGTGACTCTGTAAACTGGTATACTGATTTTATCCCCAACAACTCCTTTGGTATCTTAATAGTAACTATAAACCTGATGTCTGCTTATAGAGTTGGGAGGAACAGAAAATCATTGAATGAAGGAGATCAAATGGCGAAACAGCAGAGGCAACGAGAAATATATTTCATCAAACAGACATTTTTCCAAGGAACATCAGTTTTTGCTGGACTCGTAACCTATTATCTATTGGCTCCATTATTTGTGAACGAGGTTATTCTCTTTGTTCTGTCAAATGTCTGGGCTTTCATGCAAGCAGCGGAAGGGTTAGTATAAAGAGATTTTCGAATAATTTTCAAACAATTTTTCATATTTCAGATTAGTTATCTTTGCATCAAATCGCGAAATGCTTTCGGTAATACGGAAGCAAAAAAGTTTGTGGCAATATAGTGACTTCATCATTTCTACTTTTCCTTTTTCAGATCAACCAAATTCAGTAAATGTTCCGAGTTCTTCTATGAATTGGTCACTAAGATAAATGTCGTATTTCAGAAATAAATCATTCAGAAAGTTGTTGAATAACCTGGCTCCTGTGTGAAATTTTGAGCTGAAATTGATAGGAAAAATTACAAGGAAGCTGGTGATCATCTTACCTGTGTTCGCGGCCTTGTTCGAGCCTTGGTAGCTCAAAATTGAGCTCGATCTTACTATTAGTACCATACTTGCTAAATCTCGGCCCGGCCCGGGTTCCAAAAATTTCAAAAATTTTCAGTTGATTTTTGATACATTTTTTTGAAAATAATTATTCTAAAGCACGAAATTTATCCCAGGACCCTTCTTAAAGTTGGAAATAAAGATATTTTGATAAAATGCTCCCAAAAATCCAGGTTTCTCTCAAAAAATGACTCTTAAAAATTTTTGCCTCAAAAACCCGGGCCAGCCGGGCCGGGCCGGCCCGCGACATGTATGGTTAGTACTGAAAAATACGCCTAGCTATCATTATGACCCGGTGCGCAGAGAGACTTTTGGTTACTGTAGTCCTACAACACTTGACTGGCACTTGATTTTTGGATCGTATATGGTTTTTTTGAGATGTTGAATCGGATGGCATTTGCAATTTTTTCTAAGTTTTTCAGTTTTTCTGAGAACCTCAAACAATGTTGTGGTGCTATTATTATGACGCACACTGTATTACCTCGTAGTATTCATGATCGTAATGATGATTCATCTGTATCTAGGAGGATATTTGTAGGAAAACAATAATAGATATTCGGTTGCTTTTCTGTTACTGACAAATCAGAAATCAGATTTTGCGTTAAGAGAAAAAAAGTTTTGATGAGATGGATTCGTTTACCACTTTTTCTGAAACTATTCAGGCGAGTGTAAATGTCTAGCACATGAATCACGAAAGCAAACCCTTTTATCCACACTTGTGGTTTTCCTATTCTGAATTTCTGATCAGAATCTTCTAGAACATATTACTCATATTTTAGGTATCCGATTGAAAAACAACTCAACAGACAGGAATTACAATTTTGAACTTGTATTCTGTATTATTCACGAAGTCATAAAAAGGCGTCTCATTCCCAGGAACAATTTATTTTTCCTACATCTCTTGGCGGCCGTGATCATGACTCTTTTCTACGAATATTCTTATATTTTTACTCAATGTGGATTCGTTTCAACCTCAATTGCGAATACTCTCTTTATCTATTTGACCATCCTTCATATCAAAAAAATCACTGGAACTTATAAAGTGATGGTGCTTGTGTTTTCGTTCATTGGGCTATTTTTCTCGGCATGGGAACTTGTTTCTAGACCATTTTGTCATAATTACAACAAGGCTTTAATGTACTTCAGTCTCAATACTTGGTTGGCAGAATATCCTGAATTTCTGAGAATTGCTATCGGTATTTATGCCGCTTTATATATCGTTATCCTGGCTATCATTGCTGTTCAGTTCCTTTTCCGTTATTTCACTCTTTGCCAACAAAATTTTGCTCGAAAGTTCGGAGGTACGGGTGTCATCGTATGGATGTTCTACGTTTTTCTCTCTGGCTCAATTTATGCAGGAACCATGCATGTTTTCTGTGGCTCGGATGAATTCTCTGATTCTTATATGAGGTTAGTGAGAGAACGTGGTATAGCTCGGAACTTGGAATTTCAGAGATATAATTGCTGAAACATATGAATTAAACATTACAAACGTACCACGATATGTCATAGTTCCATATGTGAGTCAAATTCAAAGTTTGTCAGCGAATTCCAACTGTAACTTTTCAGTCCGAAGATGGATCAATTACAGTGGCGAACGTTAGTGAGTGTCCCTCCATACTTTTGTTCATAACTTTGCTCAAACTTGTCCAATCTTTGAAAACTTTCCTGTTAAATGTAGCTGGGTTTCCAACAAAACGTTGTATAAGTTTTTTGAAACTCGATCAATTTTTGTGTCTTCTGAATCTTCACAGACGTGACGATGACTCCAGATGAAAAATAAAATTTTCCGTCAGAATTTTTTTAAAGATTGGCTTTGTAATGAAAAATGTTTGGCATAGATCAAATATATACCAAAAAAAATTTGAAGCGGTTTGGAACACTTGCTCTTGAGATGTGCTCATTAGAGCATAAAAGGTATGGTTCTGGAGTTTGGCTATAACTCGGCTCACAATAATCCAAATTTGCTCAAATTTTGAGAGAATGTGTGTCTTAAACTGTTCTACAATATACATACAAAACTTTGTTTTTTGGGAACAAAAATTTTTCATGATTTTTTCATTTTTATGTACCGAAGACAAGCTAGGTATTATGAAAAAAAATTTTTGTTCCCAAAAAACAAAGTTCTGAATGAAGATTGTAGAACAGTTTAAGACACACATTCTCTCAAAATTTGAGCAAATTTGGATTATTGTGAGCCGAGTTATAGCCAAACTCCAGAACCATACCTTTTATGCTCTAATGAGCACATCTCAAGAGCAAGTGTTCCAAACCGCTTCAAATTTTTTTTGGTATGTATTTGATCTATGCCAAACATTTTTCATTACAAAGCCAATGTTTAAAAAAATTCTGACGGAAAATTTTATTTTTCATCTGGAGTCATCGTCACGTCTGTGAAGATTCAGAAGACACAAAAATTGATCGAGTTTCAAAAAACTTATACAACGTTTTGTTGGAAACCCAGCTACATTTAACAGAAAAGTTTTCAAAGATTGGACAAAATTGAGCAAAGTTATGAACAAATGTATAGAGGGACACTCACTAACGTTCGCCACTGTAGGTGGGGAGTCATAAAGTTCCTTCTGTCCGGAGTGGCTATCATTGCTCTTCAGTACCTCATTATCATCTATTGTGGAGTCAGCATGCACAACGTACTTCAGAAGGAGTTTGCTCAACAATCCGTTGTGAATCGTAAACTCCAGAAGCAATTCTTCAGGGCGCTAGTTGTTCAAACTATCGTTCCAACGTTCCTTTTTGTTTTACCTATTGCGCCATTCTTGATCGGACCCTTGATTCAACCTTTCTTCTTGTTCGAGATGAATTTCGAAACCGGATGGATGTATGTCATTTTATGTTTATACCCACCAATTGATACTATTGCATTCATGCTTATTGTATCAGAATACAAGACAGCAACATTAGGTAAGTTAGCTCTAATGTACTGTTTGGATTATGAAAGTCGATTTTCAGAGATGTTCAAACCAGTTCTTCCAAAGGGAGTCAAGGTCACCAGCGAGATTTCCACGTCGACTGCTGCAGCTGTCACCAGACAATAATTTTGAAGAGAGTCCGGAATTTAAAACTTTTTTGTTCTTTTCAAAAAAAATTATTTTTCAATAAATCTCCTGACATAATCTCTGAAATAGTCTGTAGTTTGACTATCCCGATTCTTCATCAAGATTTTCGTATGTGAATGTATTTTGTCTTCTACCCTCATCTATTTTTCCGCATTTGATCTTTTCGTCTCTATAGATTCCCCCATTTTCCCAATAATAAAGTTCTTTCTCATCATAATATGAGACTGGATATACAATGTCTTCGTGGAATAGCTATTCTACTTGTATTCATTTTTCATCTCTTCCCCAAAGTTTTCATCAATGGCTTTTTCGGAGTCGACATGTGAGCCCCAGATAAAGAGTTTTACTTAATTTTGAATGGTTATAGATTCTTTGTGATATCTGGATTTTTGATGGCTCAAAACCTGACGAAATCAGAGGTGACTGGGATCAAAGACTTTTTTTCGTTCTATTACAAAAGGTTCAGCAACTCATAAAATTTAATTCGAAGGTCCTTTTTTTTCAGATTTCGCAGAATTCTTCCATTGTATTACCTTGTAGTATTTTTGATCGTAATAATGGTCCATCTGTATCTCGGAGATTATTTATGGGGAAATAACAACAGATATTCAGTGGCTTCACTGTTTCTGGTTACTAATCATCTTGTCATTCACGATCAGATGGATTATTTTAGTGAGGTACAGTTTATGAAGAATAAGGTGGCCTAACTTTCTCCACAAGGTTTTTCTAGGCCACCGTAGTACTAACCAAAAAATGACCTAAAATTTACCTGGTGTGTTTTCCATGCCATTTCAAATTGGTGTTCTAATTTTTGCGAGTTGAGAATTCTAGGCCACCATGGTAATTGCCTAAAAAACGCACCTGGTTGGACGTTGGACCATTTTTAGGCCCTTAACTTTGGTGGCTTAGAAAATTGAGAAAATTAGGTCACCATGGTAAATGGTCTAGGCAACACATCGAGTTTCACTGAATCACAAGCCTAGCATGTTTCAGTTTTTCACATCCACATTTTCCATCAACGCATTCCTCCACCTATGGTCTTTATCTGTCGAAATCCAATTCTACCTACTTGTCCCATTCATCTTTCTTGGACTACAGTATTTAAAAAATGATTATCAAAGGGTAATATTCTTTTTTTGTGATAACAAAAATCATACAGATTTCAGTTTGTTGTTGTTTCACTAATCACGTTGTTTGGTTACATTGCGTTTGCTATGGCTATGGATAAATTCGCATTCAATTTTATGCTTCTCCGACTATGGCAATTTTCAGCTGGTTTTATGGCAGTGTTCTGGAATCGAATGAGAGTGAACATGTGCCCAAAAGAGAAAGAAAAACCGGGCAACCATATTATTGGACACTCGAACTCAAACAATGATATCTTCACTTTATCATTATCAATCCTTGGACTTTGTCTGCTTCCCAACCAAAACAATGTTCTCATTTTACGTCCGTTGATCACCATGTGCACCGCCTTCATTATTGCATCTGAAATCAACAACTACCAGGTATCGTAATCACTCTAATCGGTTCATGGGTTCATGGGTTCATGCGATGATGTTCAGATACTCTCTTCTAAGTTACTAGGATACATTGGAGACATATCATATGTCCTTTATCTTGTACACTGGCCGATAATTGCAATATTCCAACCTTACAATATTCAAGATTACGTGTTCGTAACTGGTGAGTCTCTTGTCTTTTTTCAGTTTCCCCAATCGTCTCAAAATTCCAGCAGCCACTTTCCTATCATCAATGTTCTTACATCACGTTTATGAGAAGAAGTACTTGAAACTGAATTCGAAAAATTTGACCATATTGTTATTAACTCTCATGTTTGGAAACGCCTTCTTGCAATACAGTATCCGAAATCACACAATTTGGAACAAGACCTACTCAGGTGATCTTCAAGAAAAAATTGATGCTAATAAAGCACAACTTCCATTTTCCTGGATGCACGATTTGTCGGACCATGAGTGCTCTGAAAAGAAGATATTAGAAGATTCGGTGCTGGAAGAAAACAATCTAGGATGTGGTACTTGTATGGTAAGTCAGAGCTAACTCCTTAAGACACAATCTCTGAGAAATTCGAAAACACCATGGCAATGGAAAAATTCAAAATGGTCGTAGGAGTCTGATATTGTATGTGGTGGGTATAGGGGCTACTCTAAGACTTTTGACCATGGTACCTATAGGCCACGCCCCCTCCTAGCCGCGATATAATACCGTGATCCCGAAAAATTGTTTTTGTGGGAAATGATGATATCGACTCAAATGTTTCAGATATCAGTCCCCGGTACTATTATGACCATTTTTTGTGTTAGGACCGATTTTATACAGTAATCCTGAAGTAGAGAAAATTTAACTTTTCTGAATTTTTTTCACTTTTTTGGAAATTTCTCAAAAATTTTCCACTGGTCCAAAAACCAAACTTTGAAAATTCGATTTTGTGGACTTATTTACACTATAATACCATAAAAATTTAAAAAAATCCGATGCCCTTAAAAGGGTTATTTTCGAAACCAACTTTGGTCAAAAAATGAAAATGAAGATAATGATTTGATCTAACTTGGAATAGATTACTCTTGCTTTTTTGAGCATTTTTTGTGTTAAGACAAAATTTCTAACTCGTTTCCTTTCAGCTGAAAATTTTGATTTTTCATCCGGTTGTCAAAAAAAATAACTGAAAACTGGTCGTTGTGAAAATTTTAAAATTTTTGGAGAAAAGATACTTTTAGATTTGAAATTAGCGTAAAAATTAACACTAGAAAATTGTTTTTTGAGTTTGCACACCTCGAGCACAAGATGAGTTTTAGTCCAAAAAGTGCGAAAACACCATGTGGGGGAGTACATGGCAACTAAAATTCGCCCAAAATCGACCATCTCCAATTTTGATGAAATTTATATCCGCCCCCCTTTCTCTCTATATCGGTTAGGTATGGCCTTCCCCGTTTTCTACATTTCACTTTAAAAATCTGTAACTCCGTTTGGAGTAGGCGGATTCTGATGATCTTTTTTTTGATCGATAGCAAATGTCTCTGGCTACCTTCAAAAAAATCAAGACAGTACGCTTATCACTGATAACGAAGTAGTGATAAGGAAAGTGAGAGCCATTTCGCGATTTTCGAGGTTTTTTCGACTTTTCTCGAGAACTAGGACCTAAATCAAAAATCCGTCTTCAAGAAGTTGTGCGCAATACCGTTAGCGACATGTAGGAAAAAAAATTTTTCAGATTCCTTATCACTGATAAAAAAATCTGTACTTTTTCTGAAATCTCAAAATCACGACATGTCAACTTTAAGTGCTCGGTACGCGAGCACCAGATGACGTAATGACATGGTTTTTTCGTCTTCCCCTCAAACAAGGTCCGTAGATTCCATTTTTATCATCAGATTCCTTATCAGTCCACTGATAACAGAGATTCAGGCGTGGAAAAGTGACCCAAAAACGCCACCACCCTTTTCTCCCCCTCCCCCTCTCTCTGCGCCTCTTCCTGTGTGTGTGCGCCTCCGAAGTGGAGCACGCGCTGACGGCTTCATAACTCCTTTCAGAGTGGAGATAGAGGCTTCTGATCTTCAGAATACATACTGATACGGATTCTGAAGCCGACGTCGGTATGTATTTTCAATCCATCATAACTCTGTTCATTTTTATGCTAGAATTTTCATCTTACCACCATTCGAACCCTCTTCTCAAGCTTAACACATTGGCCACTACTAGAACTTAAAGTAGGCGGGGCTGCGCGGCGCAGCCGCGCCTAGCCGAACCGGCCGTAGGCCGGGGAGGCTAGTCAGATATAGTATTTTTGATAAGTAGTATTTTGAAAAAGTTTCGAAATTCGTTCTCATCGTCTTTGTGTATTTTTTGAGGTACCAAAAATTGGCAAAAATTGCTTCAAAGTCCATTTTCAGTGGAAAACTAAGGGCTGCAAAAAATCATGAAGACGATGAGATCAAATTTCGAAACTTTGTCAAAATACTACCCATCAGAAATACTATATCTGATATAAATTTCATCAAAATTGGAGATGGTCGATTTTGGGCGAATTTTAGTTGCCATGTACTCCCCCACATGGTGTTTTCGCACTTTTTGGACTAAAACTCATCTTGTGCTCGAGGTGTGCAAACTCAAAAAACAATTTTCTAGTGTTAATTTTTACGCTAATTTCAAATCTAAAAGTATCTTTTTTCCAAAAATTTTAAAATTTTCACAACGACCAGTTTTCAGTTATTTTTTTTGACAACCGGATGAAAAATCAAAATTTTCAGCTGAAAGGAAACGAGTTAGAAATTTTGTCTCAACACAAAAAATGCTCAAAAAAGCAAGAGTAATCTATTACAAGTTAGATCCAATCATTATCTTCATTTTCATTTTTTGACCAAAGTTGGTTTCAAAAATAACTCTTTTAAGGGCATCGGATTTTTTTACAGTTTTATGGTATTATAGTGTAAATAAGTCCACAAAGTCGAATTTTCAAAGTTTGGCTTTTGGACCAGTGGAAAATTTTTGAGAAATTTCCAAAAAAGTGAAAAAAATTCAAAAAAGTTAAATTTTCTCTACTTCAGGATTACTGTAGAAAATCGGTCCCAACACAAAAAATAGTCATAATAGTACCGGGGACTGATATCTGAAAGATTTGAGTCGATATCATCATTTCCCACAAAAAAAGTTTTCGGGATCACGGTATTATATCGCGGCTAGGAGGGGACGTGGCCTATAGGTACTATGGTCAAAAGTCTTAGAGTAGCCCCTATACCCACCACATACAATATCAGACTCCTGCGACCATTTTGAATTTTTCCATTGCCATCGCCTGTTGGCCCGATCTCAATTCTCTCAGAGAATGTGTCTTAAGGGGTTCATGTAGTCAGAAATTTCGAAGAACTAATCTTCAGCGTGGCAATGGAAGTATCTCAATGATGATGTTGGGGAACAGCTATGTGATGAGTTTGAAGAACTATATTCGGGATCAGTTCCACTACAACTACTCCGATTTTCATTTTTGTTCTATTGGAGGTACGGTTTAGTACTGTACAAAAAATACGTATTCTGTTACAGTACTTTTGCTTCACCATTTATTCGATTTACAAACTGTTTTATAGGAGGCAATGGCTTCTACATGGATTCCCCTGCTAGTCAGAGAGCAATCAATTTTTATCAAAGAGAAGTTGAACTGCACAAGCCTGATGTCTTATTTCTATTATCCAGGTTTGACTGTTCAGTTTTTTCACGATTTGATTATTCCAATTCAGACATCCGCCGCCTATGAAAGACCCCATTGAGCATAACAAACGTGATATTGAGCAAATGAATAAGAATATCAAGTACTATGAGAAGTTCGTAAAGAAAATCTACATCCTCGGCGCCCACCCACTTTACCAACACTCGTTTGTTGATTTCTTCTTACAAAATGTCATAAATCGGCCGGAAGTTCCGGAGACCCTTCATTTGGATCGAAGGGCGGCTGATAATGAAATGAAATTTGTGAGAAAACGATTAAGTATGGTGGAGTGTGAGAAGTGTGAAGTGAGTTATATCAAACTACATACTTTCCGTCATTCTTTCCATTTTATCATTTTCAGATCTTCGAACTAACTCCTGCATTCCTCTATGCCGACAAATATCTAACTTTCGATGAAGAAGAATCGATATCATATGTCGACAACACCGGTCATCTAACTTCAGCTGGTCTGAAGCTATGCGACCCGATTCTGAAAAATATTACTAAAGAAATTATGAGGACAATCTGAACTTTTTCATATATTATAAAGCTAAAAAGCACTCTTGAAATGAAAAGGATTTAATATCTCTTTTTCTCATCAGCTGGTGTTGTTTTTCGGAAAATTCAAAAGATCGGAGATGTTTGATTCGCTGGAAAATTTCGTATACCTGGCGCGCCTGCGATAAGATCAAAAGGCTGAAGTACAGCCGATACAAACTTCCAGGAAGCTTTAGAAAGGGAAAAAAGATTTGGAATCAAAAAATTATTTCAAAATTGACAAACTTTAAAGGTGTTTTCCGAGTTATTATATACTTCGAACTCTTGATAGTGTTAGAGGGTGAGCAATGCTTCTAGTTCTCTTTTTTAAAGTGGCTTCATTATGAAAGAGAATTATTATTTTTCACAGAAAAAATTAACAGTCTGGAACTCTTAATACTGAACGGGACTGTTCAGTGCTTGTAGGTTCGACTTCATTTGGAGAGGCTGCAGGTCTCAAAAACTGATGAATCTTATCCAGCCACTTGCGGAATGAATCTGAAACTTGCCCTTAAAACATCTGTATCTAAAATATCATTCCAACTTTTAATAGCAATTCTGTAGTCCTTTACGACATACATCACAATAATAGCGTCCATGGCTGGATAAACAGTAAAACCGCAGAGTAAGATCCCAGTTGGTACGTCGATTTCCAAATTGAACAACGGCAAATAGATAATGAGGGAAATCGGGATGAATAAAGTGATTGTTGGTGTTGCAATTTGTAGCACGAGAGTTTTGAAAAATTGTTTGTGCAACGTTCTTAATGATTCTGACAAGAGCGCCAGCTTTTCCTCCATTTCAATAAACATCCGAACTGTACAAAATGTAATGATCGAATATTGGAAAAATACTATCACTGTTACATTTATAGTGCAGAATATATTCCACCAGCGGGGTGAACCATTCTCATCATAAGCCACTTGAGCTTGTCCAGCGATCTCAGAAAAATCGACGCCGTATTTCTTCATCATATCTTCCCTGAGTTGTACATAAATATTTATGATCACTGATATTAACTCACTCTAAATATATTCTAGTATAATCATCGATTCTCTCAAAATAATACAGGCCGAACCCATACTGTATTCCAAAGTATACAGCGTAAAAGACCCAGATGAAAAACTTGAAGCCTTTAAAGTATATCATCTTGGTAGTGCTGAAAGAAACCACCGTGATATTGCTTCAGACACAAATTTACTGAAAAATAGCCCAGTATCTGTATAGAAACTGAACGGCTAGAATTGAAATTGTTGATGCATGAACTCCAGCATACAGTGCCAAAAGCTTGGTGATTGTCTCTTTATGCAAGCCGAACGGGCGATCGGTACTATAGAAAATGTAGGCGGAGTTATGAGAATACATGTTCTGAAGGGACCTGCATAATTCACGATAAACTAACAAGAATACTTACCGGATACAGTATTACCTCGATTGTGGCAAAAAATATGCCAACGGCGGGGAATAGCATCAAAAGATACTTGTAGCTTCCAAAGTTTCTGGACACCCCAAACATGGTTAGGTAGATCAAAATGAATCCGAATAATGTGCTTGATACAAAACCGACTTGCGCCATTGTTTGGGCGTATCGAACCCAATGCTTATAAGAAATCGGTTGCTCAGCTGCCATCAAGAACACGTTTCGTGAAAGAACTAATATTCAGTTGATGTCTTCTAGTTTTATATGTAGGCCGCGAATCCGGAAATTGCAAGAGAATACTGGTACAAAAGTCGTTTTTCTGTTAATCGATCATCTAGAGTGTTCTAGAGATCATGTATCTAGAATACTTATATTTCACATGACAGCGTGGTGTTGAATCACCACGGGATGGACAAATAAGTTTCTGGAAATGTCAGACATCGTCAGTGGTCTAAAGTAGAAAAGTTTCGATGACGGATGCGATTTCTGATTCCATGGCGTTCGGAGAATATAGCTTATAGCCGGAAAGATAGCTAAGGGTTTCGAGGAATGTTTGAAAATGATTATGCAGATTAAAGAAAGGAGACCATGAAGGAAATAATTATCTCGAAATGTCATCTAAATTTCGTAGAGTCCCTCGAGGAGTTGAACTTGGGACCACCGTTGGAGGTGCCGATAGCCAAGTGACGTGTGAACCCTAATCACTGTACACCATCCCGTCCAAATGCATACCATAATCCCAAAACAACTTTAAAAAAAAGCTCGTCTCTTTCCCTTCAAGGTGAGGATGTCATAAGAAGCATTTCCCAATATATTTAGTACAAGTCCGCCCTTCTCGTGGTCGTCTAAAATGTCCTGAGCTTTGTACATGAACTTTTTACCAAAAAACCAATTATCTCGTCTTTTATTCGAATTTCCGGTTGTTTATAGCCCTAAAAGTTTTTTTTTACTGTTCCAAAAAATCGTTTTCTTAAAAACAATACTAGGAACTAGATATTCTGCCAATTTCCGGTACATACTTGTCTTATTTAAGAATTGATCCAATACCAATACTCCCCACAAGTTTCTCCAAAAAATGAATATTTATACGCACTGGGTAAAAATTGCCGAATCAATGGCACAAATCGGTTATATTTCGAGCCTAATATTCGGATTCATTTTGATCTACCTAACCATGTTTGGGGTGACCAGGAACTTTGGAAGCTACAAGTATCTTCTGATACTGTTTCCGGCGGTTGGGATATTTTTTGCTACAGTTGAGGTGGTCATTTATCCGGTATGGAATTTGAACGTAAAATGTATAGGACTTGATTTCAGAATGTGTATTCTCACAATGCTGGCCATATTTTACACACCATACATCGTCCATTTGGTCTCAAAAAAGAAATGGTAACCTGGCTACTCGCGTTTTACACCGGCGTTTATGGATCAACAGTTTCCATTCTAGCTGTACAGTTTGTATACAGATATTAGGCAATTGTTAGGTGAGAAGAAGACATAAGACTTTTTAAAAAATTTCTCCAGTTTTCCGCTTCAAAACCCACCAAACATCTTTCAAAACAAACCACTTTAAGCAAAGATACAGTAATTTGAAGTTTGGAGGTGAGAGACGCAGACACTCTCGTTTCTCTGTGCTCTCTCAAACTTCAAAAGCGCATAACTTGCTTCAAAATTGAGCTAGAAAAATGATGTTTAGCTAGTTCTGTAGGGAATTTGAAGTGGATCAGAATAATATAAAATTTGCTTCGAAAATTTGAAAAGTTCAGCCCAATAAATCTCCGATTCTTCAAAGGACCCAAATTTCTCGTATGGATTATCTACTCGTTATTTTTCGGTATCCAATATGGAATGGGACTTTACTACTTCGAACGAGTTGATAGTTTTACCAGAAATTATTTGGAGTGAGTTGATGAACTAAAAAACTACTGTGATAAAATTAATTCAAGAGAAGACATGCTAGAAAAATACGGTATTCATTTTTCGGAAATCTCCGGATTGGCTTTAGTCGCCTATGATCCAGATGGTTCTGTGAGATGATGGAACATGGGATGCACAATAAATATCACTGGAATATTGCTGTTTCAATATGCTGTGATCACATATTGTACCATTCGGATGTGCCTTGAAATGGAAGCAAAACTGGAGCTGGTGTCAGAATCTTTGAGAAACTTGCATAGACAGTTTTTCAAAACTCTTGTCCTACAAATTGTAACCCCAACAGTCACCCTTTTTTTCCGGTTATGGTCATTATTTATCTACCTATCCTTGACTTGGAGCTTGATGTGCCAACTGGCATATTTCTTTGTGCGTTTACCCTCTATCCAGCCATGGATGCAATCATTGTGATGTATGTTGTGAAGGACTACAGAATGGTTATAAAAAGTTGGAAATATAAAAATCCTTTAATTATTTTTTTTTGGATTTCAGAGAAATTCAAAAATGCTCTGGATATTTTCACTGGCAGTCTCAGACCGACAGATATCACCAACTCTACTGAAGCTACTTCCGGGCTACCTCTTGCTTCATTTCGTGCTATTAACTCTTGAATTCAAGTTTCCTACTTTTTCCAGCCAAGTTCAGATGATAGCAGCGGGGCACCTCATGTGTTATGATCATGTTATAACAATGTTGTTATAACCATAATATAACTCCTCGAGGGGATTTTTTTCCAAGAAAAATACAAAGTTTATTTTCTCATCACCACCTCGCTATCATGTAACATAAAATTATTCTAGAATCTTACTGTCTAGAACAATCTAGATTTTTGATTACCGGAACATCTGTATTGTACCGTTTTAATTTCCGGTATTGCTGCTAATCAATTTTCTCGTGTTCGTCTATCTTTGGCTAATCAACAGTAGTGATTCACCACCTGGTTGTCTTGTGAAATATGAGTATTCAACACAGTATGGTCATACTGTTTAGAATACTCTAGTCTAGACAGTCTGATCATATTGTCTAGAATACTTTAGATGTTTGATTAACAAAAAGCCGATGTTTGTACAGATCTTCTAGTCTGATTTCCGGATTCACTAACTCCGTATAAAAACTGGAAGACAACAACTGAAAATTAGTTTTGTTGTTTTTCTCGCAGCTCGTTCCTAATGAATGCTGAGATGTCGATTTCATATACAGATTGGGTTGGATACGCCCAAATAATGGCGCAAGTCGGCTTTGTCTCCAGCACATTCTTTGGATTCCTTTTGATCTACCTAACCATGTTTGGGGTGACCAGAAGCTTTGGAAGCTACAAGAATTTTTTGATACTTTTCCCCACAGTTGGCGTATTTTTCGCCACAGTCGAGGTAGTACTGTACCCGGTGAGTACTGTGAATTATTAGTCCATCATAAACTATGCCAATTCAGAATGTGTACTCTCATAATGCCGGCTACATTTATTACAGTACGGCTCGCCCGTTTGGCTTGGAAAAAGAGGCAGTCACCAAGCTAATGGCACTTTATGCTGGAGTATTTGCATCAACAGTTTCAATTCTAGCCATTCAGTTTCTATACAGATACTGGGCTATTTTTCAGTAACTTTTAGACTGAATCAATATCACTGTAGTTTTTTTTTCAGCACTACCAACTTGATATATTTTAAAGGATACAGATTTTTCATTTGGGTCTTTTACGCTGTTTCTTCCGGAATTTTGTATGGGGTGGGATTATATTATTTCGAGAGAATCGATGATTATGCTATAAAATATTTAGAGTGAGTTAAAATCAGTGTAGATACATACATATTGATGTACAACTCAGGAAAGATATGATTGAAAAGTACGGTGTCGATTTTTCGGAGATCGCTGGGCAAGCTCAAGTAGCATATGATGAGAATGGGTCCCTCAGATGGTGGAATTTATGTAATACTGTAAATAACACAGCAATTCTATTTTTCCATTTCTCGGTGATAACGTATTGCACCGTTTGGATGTTCATTGAAATGGAAGCTAAGATACAAATGTTATCAAAATCGTTGCGAAACTTGCACAGACAATTTTTCAAAACTCTGGTTCTACAAATTGTTACTCCAACGGTCACTCTATTCGTTCCAATTTCAATCATAATTTATTTGCCATTATTCGATATGGAAATCGATTTGCCAACTGGAGTCCTACTCTGCGCGTTTACTCTCTATCCAGCCTTGGATTCTACTGTAGTGATGTTTGTCGTGAAAGACTACAGAATTGCTATCAAAAGTTTGAATTTTACGTTTTTTTAGATACAGATGTTGAAGAGCAAGTTTCAGATTCATTCCGAAATTGGCTCGATAAGATTTATCATTGTTTGAGACCAGCCGATTCTCATAATTCAGCTGACGCTACGAGCACTGGCCACAGTGGACAGCCTCTAGCAGTATTGCGTCATCCTAATTTTTAATTTTTCTTCCTTTGAAATATATTTATTTTCTATAATAATAAAGACACCTTTAAAAGAAGAGAATCAGAAACTTATTGCTGGTGTTCGCTTGACTATTGTTCAAAAACTGGATATTTTCAGATGTAGTAAACCGAAATAGAGCTTTAATAGAGCTTTTGTAGACAACATTGTAGTAGACAAACCTTTGTAGTAGACAAACCGCTGGAAAATATCACTACTTCGAGCTCAGTCCCATTACTGGAAGTTTCGGGAATCGATTGGTTTCAAGCTTTGTATCCCAATGAATTCGTACGTAAAAGTTTTCAACTACAATAAATAAGCTCTATATATGTTCACCAGAACTTAACATTTCTCAGGCATCCAAAGTTAAATTTTGTGCCTCTCTTATCAGCTCCCATTGTTTTCCAATGAATTTAACGGTTCATAAAACAACGATCAGCCAACCTAACAGGTAGCGAATCCGGAAATTACACGAGAAGAGCGGTGCAAATATCGGTTTTTTGTTGATCAAACATCTAGAGTATTCTAAACAGTATGACTCAAGAATATTCATATTTCACATGACACTGAGATGGTGATGAAAAAAAATGGTAGGCTAAAGTTAGGCAGAAATAAAAAAATAAGTTCTCGAAATGTTGTTCACACTCAAGAATTTTCTGGACTACCTATTGCTTCCATTCGGGTTATTAACTCTTGACTTTATATTTTTACTGCTTCCTTCTGATTACAATCAAAATTAACTCATTCAGCGTCGCCGACAACCTCCGGAGCTTGGTCAGATTCCGGATAAAAAACTACTGAAATTGGCATAGCTTTGCCAAGCTTGTGGCAAGGCTCCAGCTTGGTACAGCATCAATTCAACTTTCGACTTCCGAGAAAGCTGATCATAATCCGCTATGCATCCGTTTTTGGGCAAGAGCCGAGCAAAACCTAGCCCGTCCGTCCATAAGCCGACCCCCGGACAGAAGTTACTAGCCGACTGCCGAGCACTTCCATGTTCTTAACACCGCTTCGATATCATATGAAACAAAAGTATTCTAGAATAATACTTTCTAGAATATTCTATAGGTGTTGTCTGGAGGTTCTTCTCGTGTAATTTCCGGTTATATCGCAACCTATAAAAAAGACATCACATAAACTGCATATTAGTTTTTTCACATAATTTGTTCCTAATGAACGCTGAAAATCCGACTTCTTACAAGCATTGGGTTCGATACGCCCAAATAATGGCCCAAATCGGTTTTGCGTCAAGCACCTTTTTTGGATTTGCTTTGATCTACCTAACCATGTTTGGGGTGACCAGAAACTTTGGGAGCTACAAGTATCTTTTGATTTTATTCCCCACAGTTGGCATCTTTTTTGCCACAATCGAAGTAGTACTGTATCCGGTGAGTACTAAACATTATTAGTACATCATAAATTTTGGTCATTTCAGAATGTGTACTCTCATAACTCCGCCTACATTTTCTACAGTACCGATTGCCCGTTTGGCTTGCAAAAAGAGACAATCACTAAACTTTTGGCGCTCTATGCTGGCGTTTATGCG
The DNA here is from genome assembly GCA_027920645.1 of Caenorhabditis nigoni. Lineage (NCBI taxonomy): Eukaryota > Metazoa > Nematoda > Chromadorea > Rhabditida > Rhabditidae > Caenorhabditis > Caenorhabditis nigoni. The sequence continues at coordinate 4,462,624 of CP115868.1, forward strand.
TCAACGGTTTCGATTCTAGCCGTTCAGTTTCTGTACAGATACTGGGCTATTTTTCAGTGAATTTTAATCTAAAGCATACATGTCGCGGGCCGGGCCGGTGGAGGAATTTTCACTGGCCCGGCCCGGCCCAGCTGGCCCGGGTTTTTGAGGCAAAAATTTTTAAGAGTTATTTTTTGAGAGAAAACTGAATTTTTGGGAACATTTTATCAAAAGTTCTTTGTTTTCAGGTTTAAGAAGGGTTATGGGATAAATTTCGTGCATTAAAATGATTATCTTGACAAAAATTTATCAAAAATTATCAGAAAATTTTTGAAATTTTCGGAACCCGGGCCGGGATAATTTTTCTCCAGCCGGGCCGGGCCAGGGCTGACCCGGGCCGGGCCGAGATTAAGCAAGTATAATCTAAAGCAATATCACATGTAATTTTTTTCAGCACTACCAACTTGATATACTTTAAAGGTTTCAAGTTTTTCATCTGGATCTTTTACGCTGTATATTTTGGAATTCAGTATGCGTTTGGATTATATTATTTTGAGAGGATCGATGATTATACTAGAAAATATTTAGAGTGAGTTAATATTAGTGTAGAGAGATAATTGTGTAACTCTGTCTCAGGGAAGATATGATGAAAAAATACGGTGTCGATTTTTCGGAGATTGCTGGACAAGCTCAGGTGGCTTATGATGAGAATGGCTCTCTCAGATGGTGGAATATATCTTGTACTATAAATATAACAGCAATAGTGTTTTCCCAATATTCCTTGATTGCCTATTGCACAGTTCGGATGTGTATCGAAATGGAAGCTAAAATACAACTCTTATCAGAATCGTTAAGAACATTGCACAGACAATTTTTCAAAACTCTGGTTCTACAAATTGTAACTCCAACGGTCACTCTATTTTTTCCAATTTCTGTTATCATTTATTTGCCGTTGTTCAATATGGAAATCGATGTGCCAACTGGAATCCTGCTCTGCGCATTTACTCTCTATCCTGCCATGGACGCTATAATTGTGATGTATGTCGTAAAGGACTATAGAATGGCTATCAGAAGTTAGTGTTTTGTGTGTCTTTTGGGACAGGTGTCTTAAGATCAAGTTTCAGATTCATTTCGAAAATGGCTCCATAAGATTTGTCAGTTTTCAAGATCAACCGACTCTCTGAATGCACCTGACCCTACAAGCACTGGACAACCTCTAGCAGTATTGAGAGTTTCTAATTTGTAACAATTGTTTTTTTGTGAAAAATCTTTATTCTCCTTAATAATGAAGACATATTTGAAAACAAATTAGAAGCTTGTTGCAGATCCTCGCCCTTGTCCTATTCTCGACTTTAATCTGGAACATTACATCATTCACTTCTTCCAGAAAAGTCCTAACTTACCCAAACAAATTCTTCTTAAGGAACATTTTGAACGGTCGAAAAAATATCAGTAGCGCAATTATATTAAATGAGGAGTGCGTAGTGAACCAGGCAATATAAAATTGGCCAGTCTTTTGCGCATCTGGGAGTTCAAATAAAATAGAGACACCGCACAAAACGATTGGTAAAACTGATAGACCTGCCGTTCCGACTTGGACCATTAAGAATCGGACACCTTGCGCGTGTTTCTCATAGTTCAATGGCGCGATTCGTTGTTTCAAGTGATGCATTTTTCGAAAAGTGTCGAAAATAAAAAGGGACACTAGCCCAATCGCCAGGATTCCTACGAATAGTATAAAAAATAATGGATAAAGGACAAACCGACTTCTAGGTATGACAACAAAGTTCGGGAGTGATCGAAACCCCTCGACATAGTTTGGCACAACCTGCAACTCAATCGCAAAATTTTTTGATCCGAATTTTAGTATAGACCAAAAGTTTTCAAATTTAAACTACATATGTTTACCTCTCCTATCAGTTCCCATTGCTCTTCTTCTGTAAGACGGGCTGAAAAGGCAAAAAAATCGCCCAAGATAACTCCAGAGATGACAATAAAAAAAATCAAATAATCAAATTGTGCAGGAAGAGCGCAAGAGTTTGCCAGAGAACTAACAGTACGATGTTTTTTGATAAATAAAACAGCAAGTAATGTATATTGCATAGTGATAAAGTCAATAAGTATGTAGCATGAATGAAATGGTGGAATACCAAACCAGCTGGATAGTATACCAACTGTATAACAACCAAGTAGAGGGTATATAGGGACAAGTTGCATTAAAAGAGTCATAAAGATATCAGTGATAAAGCATCCGAACTGATAAGCAATTAGCCAGTACCGAAATTTTTCAAGTTGTTTGCACTGATATTTTAAGAGATAAATACAAAAAATGTTTAAGATAATGGATAGGGTACCAATCACATGGTAAAAGATAATGAACCATCTGGGCTCGGTGAAATCTAGTTCAATCATTGCCGACAGGAAAAAAAAACCTAATGAAATAGGCTTTCATATAAAAAAAGAAACAGAAACAGAGCAGGTGGAATTAAAAAATTTGAACCTGCTCTGACAAAAATTCTCTAATTGTTCCCGCTATGTAATCAACTTCCTCCAGCCCAGTATTCATGGGCACTTCGAGAAAGGATATATCAAGTTATTAGGGAGAACTGGTTTCAAGAGTACATGGGATTTTGTAGTGCATGTCGGAGACGAAAGATAAAACAAACTATTCATGTGCTGAAAATTTCGATTTTTACTTTAATGAGAGCTTCTGTCATATCATTTATTCTAGAGTGAGACGTAGCGTAACAGAAGGGAACTATGAAGATAAGGGAGTAATGAACAGATACCGGTTACACGATATGGGGAGGTTAAAAAAAGAGGATTAGAAACTGATTGCAGATGTTCGCTCTTGATTTATTCTTGACTTCAATCTAAAAGAAAATATTGTTCTCTCCTTCTTGAAGAATCTAAACTTACCCTGACAAATATTTCTGGAGGAATTGTTTATACGGTGGGAAAAATATCAACAGTGCAATCATATTAAACGAGGAGTGAGTAGCAAACCAGGCAATGCAAAATTCGGATAATAATTGTGAATTTGGAAATTCGAAAAGCACAGAAATCCCCAACAGGATAATTGGAAAAATTGATAGACCTGCCGTCCCGACTTGAACCACCAAGCACCTGACACCTTGTGCGTGTCTCTCATAGTTCTTTGGAGCAAGTTGTCGTTTCAATCGATGTAGTTTTCGAAAAGTGTCTAGAATAAGAAGGAATACTATTACAATAACCAGAAATCCAAGGATAAGCACAAAAAATAATGAGTAGATGAGAAATGGACTTTTTGGAAGGATTTCAAAATTTGGGAGAGATCGAAAACCATCGACATAGTTTGGCACGACCTGAAAATTGTGTTTATGGAATTTTCGGCACTTAATTGGTTAGATAGGTTTATCTCATTTGGATTAATTTGTACAAAACAGTTGTCAACTGCAAAATTAAAGCTCTATTTGTGTTTACTAGACCTGCGAATTTCAGAGTATTCCACCAAAATCTACTATGTTTATTACGTATTAAGTTGACTACTTTTGGTTAGGTAGGATTCCTGGCGGCCCTAAAAGTTGATGGTTCCGCTTCAAACTACCCACAACCCAAGCCGTAACCATCCGCGGACTTGTTTTCGACAGCCTTGGTTATACCTCCTTTATCAGTTCCCATTGCTGTTCTTCTGTAAGCCGTGCTGAGTAGGCAAACAAATCTCCCACAACGATTCCAAAAACGAGAAAAAAGAAAATCAAATAGTCAAATTGTATGGGAAGAGCACACGAGTCCGCTAGCGTACTAACAGTACGATGTTTTTTGAGGAATGATACAGCAAGTAATACAAATTGCACAGCAATAAAATCACACACAATATAACACGAGTAAACAGGAGGAATGTTAAACCAACTGGATAGTATACCAACTGTATAACATGCAAGTAAAGGATATAATGGGACGAATTGCATTAAAACAGTTATGATAATATCTGTGATAAAACAGCCGACCTGATAAGCAATGATCCAGTATCGAAACTTTTCGAGCTGTTTGCACTGATATTGTAGGAGATAGATACAAAAAATGTTCAAAACAATGGATACAACACCAATCACATGATAATACAAAATAAGCCATCTGGGCTCGGTAAATTCTAGTACAAACATAGGTGACATGAAAAATACAACTTTCTTTCGGTCAAAAAAAGAGCTACACGGAGCAGGTGAGATTTAAAGTTTAGAACCTGCTCTGACAAATTTTGCAAGTTCTCTGCTTATATCAGAACTACATGCAACCTACGTAATCAGCTCTAAAGATTAGAAAAACTGCTTTCAGCCACGATCTCAGCTTTCAAGCTGGAATAAAATTTTAATGAGTTTTGGCAGAAAAAAACAACAAATTACCCGGAAAATTACATTATGTCCCATTTGGCTACTTACGGTGGATATTTAGCCGAGTCAAAATGATTGTCTAAAAGCAGTATTCGCCATTTCCGGGTGAAAATAATTCCGGGAAAAGTGGGAGGAGCCTAAGTTGTAAGCTGCACACGGTTTTGTAGTCTACCGTAAAACCTGTATTAGAAGGGCCGGCCCTTCTATTACAACTAGAGGGGCTCTTCTATTTTTCCGACCATTTTTCCCGAAAATTTTCATCAAAAAATTCTACCAATTTACTTTCAAAATGTATGAAAATCTATCAATTTCACCGAAATTGAGCAAGTTAATTGTTGAAAAAATAATCTTTCAACAAATTCCTATTAAATTGTGAAATTTCCGGAATATTTTTCAGTGAAAACATACGGAAATTTTTAAATTTCAAAACACATTTCCAAGAAGGTCCTACTTCACGAGGTCCCTTCTATTACAGAGGACCTTACTCCTCTCGGAAGGCTCGTCCATTAGAGGAGCTCTTCTATTAAAGGGGCCCTTGTAATACAGGTTTTACGGTATCGATTGAATTCAAATTAAAAATTAAAAAAAAACAAAACAAATAATTTTATTATGCATTAAAAAAAAACAAAATTCAGATTAAGCAAAAAAGTTCATAAAAAGTGATAATTTCAATGTCTCGGTCTTGGTTGTTTTGGTGACCATACGGAAATGGCAATTTTGTAGAATCCTTCCTTGTTTTGGAAAAAGTGAAACACGAGAACTGCCCACTCATTTTTTCTCTTTTGAAACATCCTACTATCATTTGACAAGTCATTAAAATTGTCTACAGGTTTGTGAGTCCTGTTTAAATCAACGTCAAATGGCTCCAAATTCAAATCGGTCCCGAATGCATTGACTTGATCCCTTGTCCAGTCTGGAATTGCACCGCGGAAAACATGGAATTTCGAATTTTTCCGTCCAAGAAAGTTCCTGACATATTCAGTGAGAAAGTTGGAATCCAGATTAGTAAAGTCGATTCTGCCGGAGATATAATCCAGTGAGGAGAGAGCTTCGATGGAGACGGATCGAGGATTTCGAATTTCCGCAAAGTCAATGTGGGTACGCTGAAAAATAGGGATTTTATTATTAGTCTGATTTTATAGAAAAGCATTTGATGTTTTTTATTGGTCCATTTAGTGCGATGAATTTTTTTTTGAATTTTCTAGGCCACCAAGAATTATACCCCAGAAATGATCTAACATAGTTTCTTTTACAAAAATATTTTAAGATCAACCAAATCAGATATGATAGAACTCTGCGAGTTCTACAAAATGATACTATTTGGAGAACTGTGTCTTGTCTATGAACAAAGTTACAAGTCAACAAGTGGCCGGGCCTTGCCGCGTCGGCCCTGGTCGGGCCGGGTCTCTGTTTTTTGCATGTAGCTTTGTTCATAGACAAGATAATATTTTTTAAATTATATCATTTTGTAGCACTCGACAAGTTCTATCATATCGTTTTTAGTTGTTATCAAAATATTGATTCTGAAAGAAACTATGACCGATCCTGCGAAGGCCTGGCAAAGGCCCGGTCGCAAGTATGGTTTTTTTTTCAATTTGGGACAAGTTTTCCAAAAGTCGTTCGAACTTCGAACGTAATGAAAATCACACACTGGTTGTTATGGAACTTTTATTTATTTTTTTACACTAGATAAAAAAATTCAAAAATTTAAAAATTACCAATTGCTTTTCGTTTCTTCTCTCCAACAATTCTGTGATGAACTGCGATTGATTAGATTCACTGATGATCAATTTCGGTGTATTCAGCAATGGTTGCCAGTGAAGAATTTCGTCGTAATTCTTGATGCATTCGGTTCCAATTTTTATATCCGTCGGTTCACACTTGAAAAACTTTCGCAGCCAATCCACAATTTCCAGAAATCCCGTCTGATATTTGGTCATGTACGAGTGCAAAATTGGATAATATTCTCCATGATCTCCTGGCAAGAGTCTTGAAATTAATTGGTGCTCGCCAATCTTCAACTTCATTTTCGCACCACCAAACAATTCAGGATGCGAATGAAATCTCCAAACGAATGGAACATGATCTTTGAATTCCATTTGAATTTCCCAATAATTTCGAGAGCGAGCTTCCGGTGGTGTTTCAAAATTGACGCTGAACTTGGTTGGAGCCACTGCAATTTTTTGAAACCAAGCTGTATGAGGAGTATTCGTAGCAAGGTTTAAGCTGGAATAGAAGAATTCTAATTTCAAAAAATATTCAAATTTCAACTCACAATTCATCAATTTTCGTGCATTTCCAGAAAGCTTCGCCTACTGTGGGGACCGGAAGTTTTGAAAAATTGATATGAGCGAACAGAGACATTTTTATCTGAAAAAATTGAAAAATCTCGGTCAAAAACAAAGAAAAATGAACATGTTAAGTGTGAGCAATATTTATTTTTTTTTCTTTTCTGCAGCCGCGCGTCTCGGTGTATGCGTACATTGCAGTGAATCGGACGACAGTTGTTGTCAAAAAAGCGCGGAAAACGGAAAATAAGTTGAAAAAAACTTTAATTTTTTAGAATGGAATTTTGAATGAGTGATCATACATTTTCAGACAAAAGTTCTTGATTTTTAAGTTTTATCTAAAAAATTCTGTTTATCAATTTTCAAAAGTTTGGTCAAAGCTGCAACTTTAATCAAGCGCAATTATCTCAATTTCTACAAGAGAAATCGAAAATCTTTCAACTGATTACATGTTTGCCATAATGTTATCAACACTTTGTTAGTTTACAGATTGTTGTTATCTCTCACAGATATCGAGATAATTGAATTCGAAGTAAAAGATAGAGGCCGTATCATGGAGTTAAAATTGAATTCAACATTGAAAATTGAACAAAAATCATTTATTTGGCAATAGAAAACAAAAAATTCAGATCAAGAAAATAAGCTCATAAAAAGTGATATTATCAATCTCTGGGTTGCGGTTCCTCAAGCAACCATACGGTAATGGCCATTTTATCGAATCTATTTGTAATGACCACATTACCGAACCTCAGCGTGGGTCGAGAAAAGTGAAACACAAGTACTGATCTCTCGTCTTTTCTTATTTGAAACATTCGACTGTCATTTGTCAAGGCATGGAATTGATATCCAGGTTTGTGGGTCCGATTTAGATCAACGTCAAAATGTTCCAAATTCAAATCGGCCCCAAATGCATCGACTTGATCTCTGGTCCAGTCTGGAATTGCAGCGCGAAGAACGAGGAATCTCTCATTCTCTTGTCCAAGGAAGTTTCTGATATATTCAGTGACAAAGTTGGAATCGAGATCAGAAAAGTCGATATGGCCTGAGTGATAATCCAGGGAGGAGAGGCCTTCAATGGAGACGGATTGAGGATGGCGAATATCCACAACGTCAATCCGGGTGCGCTGGAAAGTAGGGATTTTGCTATTTGTTTTTTTCTATCAATCTGAATCTTTAAAAAAATTATTTAAAATATTTTATTGATGTATTCGGTACAAAAATATGAATTTTCAAATTTTAATCTTGAAAAAATTTATGATCTCTATCCACCTTCGAAGTTTTCTGGTCATAGGATTTTTGAATTTTTTTTACACTAAAAGAAAAACTCAAAGTCTTACCAATTGTTTCTCGTGTCTTTTCTCCAACAATTCTGTGATAAACTGCGATCGCTTAGATTTCATCATAGCCAATTTCGGTGTATTCAGCAATGGTTGCCAGTGAAGAATTTCGTCGTAATTTGTGATACACCTGTTACGAATTTTAATATCCGTCGGTTCACATTTGAAAAACTTTCGCAACCAATCCACAATTTCCAAGAATCCCGTCTGATGTTCTGTTATGTACGAATGCAAAACTGGAGAATCTCCTGCTTGATTTCCTGGCTCCAGTCTGAAATCTTGCCTTTTAAAAATTGAAGTTTGAAAATTACTTTAAAAATTATACCAACTTTGAAAGTATATTGTGCTGGCCAAACTTCAACTTCATTGTTGCATCATCAAAATTGTCCGGCAATCGATAAAATCTCCAAATGAATCGACCATGATCTTGAAATTCCATTTGAATTTCCCAATGATTTCGAGCGCGAGCTTCCGGTGGTGCTTCAAAATTGACGCTGAACTTGGTTGGAGCAACTGCAATTTTTTGGAACCAAGCTGAATGAGGAGTGTTTGTAGCGAGGTTCAAGCTGATATAGAAGACTTTTTGTTTTAAAAAAGTTGAAGTTTTCCACTCACAATTCATCAATTTTTGTGCATTTCCAGAAAGCTTCGCCTACTGTGGGGACCGGAAGTTTGGAAAAGTTGATATGAGCAAATAGAGACATTTTTTATCTGAAAAAATTGAAAAATTACGGTCAAAATCAGCGGAAGAAAACATGTTTTAGCATGAGGAATAATAATTTTTCTTTTTCTTTTCTGCAACCGCACGTCTCAGTGTATGCGTACATTGCGTTAAACCTTACGACAGTTGGTGTCAAAAAACGGCGGAAAACAGAAAAAAAGTGAAAAACTTATTTTTTTTCTGGCATTGAATTTTATTAGGAGGCGTAATTAATGGCATTTCCAGACTAAATTCTAGATTTTCAAATTCTATCTGTAATTTATTTATTTTCATCGAAGGGTAAACACCACTAACACGTGAAAGGTGTATAATTTGTGAAATAAATAGGAGTAGAGTTAATTTGAGGGGACGGGAGAGGCAAAAATGAGACGGGGAGAGGCAAAGATGAAACTATCTGAAAAAATTTGAGTTTACAATTTTCAAAATTTGTTTGAAGTTGCAACTTTAATTAAGCGCAATTATCTCAATTTCTGCAAGAGATATCGAAAATCTCTCAACTGATAAAATGTTTTTCTTAACAATATCAACACTTTGTTAGTTTACAGATTTTTGTTATCTCTTACAGAAATTGAGATAATTGAAATCGAAGTGAAAGATAGAGACCGTAGCATAAAAATAAAATTGAATTCAACATTTAAAATTAAACAACAAACATTTATTTGGCAATGGAAAACAAAAAATTCAAATCAAGCAAATAAGTTACTAAAAAGTGATATTTCAATGTCCGGGTCTCGGTGCATCAGGCGTCCAGACAGTAATGGCCATTTTATCGAACCCTTTTTCGTTTTGAATAAAGTAAAACACAAGAACCGATGTATTTTTTTTTCTCATTTGAAACATCCTACTACCATTTGCCAAGTCATTGAACCAATCTCGAGGTTCGTGGGTTCGATTTAGATTAATGTCAAAATGTTCCAAATTCAAATCGGTCCCGAATGCTTGGACTTGAACCCTGGTCCAGTCTGGAATTGTAGCGCGGAAAACGTGGAACTTCGAATTTTCTCGTCCCAGGAAATTTCTGATATATTCGGTGACAAAATTGGAATCATGACGATAAAAATTGATTCTACCGGAGATATAATCCAGGGAGGAAAGACCTTCGATGGAAATGGATTGAAGATGGAGGATCTCCACAAAGTCAATGTGGGTTCGCTGAAAAAAAAAACAATTATTCCGAGTTTAGAGAAAATCCTTTGAACCCTTTTTGTTATATTTATTTTAAAAACATGGAATTTTTCTGGTTAAAAAACTGACCAATTGCTTTTCGTGTCTTCTCTCCAACAATTCTGTAATAAACTCCGTTCGGTCACATTCACTAATAACCAATTTCGGTGTATTCAACAATGGTTCCCATTGAATCATTTCGTCGTAGTTTGTGATACATCGGGCTCCAATTGTTATATCCGTCGGTTCACACTTGAAAAACTTTCGCAACCAATTCACAATTTTCAAAAATCCCGTCTGATAATTGGTCATGAACGAGTGCAAAATTGGATAATATTCTTCTTGATCTCCTGGCAAGAGTCTCGAAATTAATTGGTGCTCGCCAATCTTCAACTTTATTTTCGCACCAGCAAACAATTCAGGATGCGAATGAAATCTCCATACGAATGGAACATGGTCTTTGAATTCCATTCGAATTTCCCAAAAATTTTGAGCGCGAGCTTCTGGTGGTGCTTCAAAATTAACGCTGAACTTGGTTGGAGCAACTGCAATTTTTTGGAACCAAGCTGTATGAGGAGTATTTGTGGCCAGATTCAAGCTGGAACAGAAGGATTTTAATGTCAAAAAAAAATGCAAATTTTCAACTCACAATTCTTCAATTTTTGTGCATTTCCAGAAGGCTTCGCCTACTGTAGGGACCGGGAATTTGGAAAAGTTGATATGAGCGAACAGGGACATTTTTTATCTGAAAAAAATTAAAAAATTACGGTCAAAAACAACGAAAAAAGACTTGTTTTAGCATGAGCAATAATTCTTTTTCTGTTTCTTTTCTGCAATCACGCGTCTTGGTGTATGTATACAATGCAGTAAACCTTACGACATTTGGCGTCAAAAAGTGCGGAAGACATGAAAAAGTTAAGAAAATGTTACATTTTTTTAGATTCGAACTTCATATGAGTGATAATACATTTACAGATGAAAATTTTTGATCTTTCAATTTTATCTGAAAAAATTTGAGTTTACAATTTTCAAAATTTGTTTGAAGTTGCAACTTTAATTAAGCGCAATTATCTCAATTTCTGCATGAGATATCGAAAATCTCTCAACTGATAAAATGTTTTTCTTAACAATATCAACACTTTGTTAGTTCACAGATTTTTGGTATCTCTTACAGATGTCGAGATAATTGAAATTGAAGTGAAAGATAGAGACCGCATCTTACAATTAAAGATAAAATTGAACTCAACATTAAAAATTCAACGGAAAACATTTATTACGCAATGGAAAACCAAAATCAGATCAAACAAAAATGTTCATAAAAGTGATATTCTCAATCTCTATATTATTGTTCTTCAAGCAACCATACCGTAATGGTCATCTTATCGAACCCCAGCGTGCCGTGAGAAAAGTGAAACACAAGAACAGACGTCTCGTTTTTTCTCATTTGAAACAATCGACTATCATTTGTCAAGCCATGGAATTGATAATTAGGTTTGTGGGTTCGATTTAGATTAGTGTCAAAATGTTCCAAATTCAAATCGGTCCCGAATGTATTGACTTGATCGCTGGTCCAATCTGGAATTGCAGCGCGAAGAACGTGGAATTTTGCGTTCTTTTGTCCAAGGAAGTTTTGGATATATTCGGTGACAAAGTTGGAATCAATATTAGAAAAGTCGATATTGCCTATGAAATAATCCAGGGAGGAAAGGCTTTCAATGGAGACGGATTGAGGTAGGAGAATCTCCACAAAGTCAATTCGAGTGCGCTAAAAAATATGGATTTCGCTTTGACGTTATCCGGTTCTAGGATTTTTCGTTTTTTTTTTTTTTGCACCAAATGAAAATTTCAAAGTCTTACCAATTGTTTTTCGTGTCTTCTCTCCAACAATTCTGTGATAAACTGCAATTGGTTCGATTTCATGATAACCAAGTTGGGTGTATTCAACAATGGTTGCCAGTGAAGAATTTCGTCGTATTTTGTGATACACCCTGGACGAATTTGGCGCTATGTTGATTAAGGGGGGGGGGGGATCCAAATTTTCGAATTTTAAGCTAGATTCTGGGTGTTCTTTAAAAAAAATGAAAAAACGGTTCATTCTAAACCTGAAATACATTTTTAAAAAATAGCGAAAAAATTTAGTGAAAAAAGTTCTGAAATTGGAAAAAATCGGCGATATTCTCTCTTTTTTCACTGATTTTTTTTCGGAATATATCAGTTTTCGTTGTCTGTTGTAGACTTAGAATTAACCGCCTTTTTATTGCCTATAAGAACAGCCAAAAAAAAATGCTCAAAATTCAAAATTTTGGGTGCCCCCCACCCCAACCAACATTGCGGCCGAATTTTAATATCCGTCGGTTCACACTCGAAAAACTTTCGCAACCAATCCACAATTTCTAAGAATTCCGTCTGATCTTCAGTTATGTACGATTGCAAAATTGGACGATTTTCTGTTAGTTTTCCTGGCTCCAGTCTGAAACCATGCTTTTTAAAAATCAAAGCTGCAAAGAATCTTTAAAAAGTATACCAACTTTGAAATTAAATGGTGCTGGCCAATCATCAGCTTCATTTTTGCACCACCAAAATGGTCCGGATATGGATAAAATCTCCAAATGAATCGACCATGGTCTTGAAATTCCAGTTGAATTTCCCAATAATTTTGAACCCCTATTTCTTGAAAATCGAGGCTGAACTTTTTTGGAGGCACTGCAATTTTTTGAAACCAAGCTGTATGAGGAGTATTTGTAGCTAGGTTTAAGCTGGAATAGAAGAATATTTGTTTTTTGAAAATTTTCAAAAATTTCAACTCACAATTCATCAATTTTTGTGCATTTCCAAAAAACTTCGCCTACTGTGGGGACCGGAAATTTGGAAAAGTCTATATGGGCGGACAGAGACATTTTTTTCGATCTGAAAAAATGAATGTTTTGGGCGAATAAGAAAAATACGGAAAAACCAGTTTTTGTATGACCAGTAATCCTTGTTCTTTTTCTTTCCTGCAACCGCGCCGCCTCTTGCTTTCTGCGTATCTGCATTTAACCATACGCTGGTGTCAAAAAGTGCGGAAACCATAAAAAAATTTTTAAAAAACTTCCATTTCTCAAATACAATTTTTTGGAGATGTAATGAATGAAAATGCATTCATAGATAAAAATACTTAATCTTTCAATTTGTTCTGAAAAATTGAGAATTTTGAATTTTCGAAAAATAAAAAATGTACTTCTATTTAAGCGCAGTTATTTCATTTTCTAGAAGAGATATCAAACATCTCTCAATTGTTTAAATGTTTTTCATAATATCGCTATCACTTTGCTAGTTTACAGATGTTTGTTATCTTGTACAGGAATCGAGATAATTGAACTCAAAGAAGGCATTGTGTAATCCGCGTCAGAAAAGTTAGAATCCCAGAATTGCATACAGTAATTTCGCTTGTTAGGCGGACTGAAAAAAACCTAACTGAAAAACAACAGGAAAAGTGATCTGCACACTGTTGTGTACTGTGTTCAGGGGATTTTTATTAAATTATTTTTATTTTAAATTCAAATTTGGAAATCATTACTAATAACATTCACCAGATTCCGTATGTGCGTATGTATGTCGCGTTCCCGTTAACCCATTCAAAGTTAACCGATTGAGCTGAAACCTGAACAGATAGATCAGAAATGTGTCTAATTGAAGGCCCGATCCTTTCGTTTCTCGAAATTTCGATTTTGAAGTCTTCTGGAGACATTCCTTGGTTTCACCACTGTAAAGCGTGGTGGGCAGAGAGGGCGATGGTGGAGGGTGCAAGAGAAAAGAGAGAGGAAAACACACACAGGTGTATGCCATTTCTCACACCCTTCCTGTAGTGACCGGGTGGTGTGGTGGATAGCGCACTACGCTTTTGTTCGAGCGATGCGGGTTCAAGTCCGCTTGGTGGCATACTTTTTTTTGTAGAGAGTTCAGAAATGAATATAAAAGTGTCCGACTGTTTTCAAATAGGTTTCAAGGAAATACTAGCAAAGATTTTCCCAGTTTCATTTGTTTCAAGTCGAGAGTAAGATTGGATTGAGATTTGATGCTCTTAGTTTACTTTTGTGTCATCAGAAAGTTTCGGATAACAATTTGGTGCAAAAATCGGTATATTCTACGCGTTTTCTCTAAAATTACGGGTACTGTAAATGGAGCCCAGGAGGTTCATACCTGAAGGGCAGTTATCTCGACAAAAAAAGGCATCCATCATTTTGCGACTTTGACCAAATATATCTCGATTTCTGTGAGAGGTATTTAAATAATCTGAGAGCGAAAATGTTTGTCTTGATATCAGAAACACTTCTTTAGTTGAATATTTCTTGATGACTCGAACTGGAAACGAGATAATTAAGTTCAAAGGGGTCATCTTTTTTAAGAGTTTCACACAAAAAATTGAATTTAAAAATTTAAATTCTAGACAAAAAGAACTACGTGAATTGGTGTAGAAACCCACGACTCAAGATGACCCCTGGGAGATAAGATCACTATAAAGGAAAAGGAAAGTAGTGGGAAGAATCAGTCCCTTCTCGGAGCTCCCGAGAGGGGACTGGAGAAGGGATCCGGTTCCGGATTTCTGGATCCGGATTCCTGGATCCGGATGCCGGATTCCCGGATTCCGGATATCTGTATTCCGGATTCCGGATTTCGGATTCCGGTTTCCTGGATCAGGATGCCGGATTCCCAGATTTCGGATTTCGGATTTCGGATTTCGGATTCCGGATTCCCGAATCTCGATTCCTAGATTCCGGGTCCCGAATTCCGGATTTGCAAGTACCGAAAAAAAAATTCAATGATAAAGATTCCAATTTTCCGAGTTTGGAAAACACTTTTCTGTGAGGTTACACGCACTGTAACCGGAGGCCAGGAGGTTTAGCCCCGAAGGGGCGTAAACCGACTGGTTAAACAAAAAACAACAAAATCATTTATTATGCACCAGAAAACAAATATTCAGATCAAGCCAAAAAGTTCATAAAAAGTGATATTATCAATTTCCGGGTCTTAGTCCCCTAGGCGACCACACGGTAATGACCATTTTATTGAACCCCAGCGTGCCTTGATAAAAGTAAAACACAAGAACAGACGTCTCGTTTTTTCTACTTTGAAACATTCGACTATCATCTCTCAATTCATTGAACATCATTCGAGGTTTGTGGGTCCGATTCAGATCAACGTCATAATGTTGCAAACTCAAATCGGTCCCAAATGCATTGACTTGATCTCTAGTCCAGTCTGGAATTGCAGCGCGAAAAACGTAGAATTTTGAATTTTCTCGTCCGAGTATGTGGTTTCTGACATATTCGGTGACAAAGTTGGAATCAAGACAATAAAAATTGATTCTGCCTGAGATATAATCCAGGGAGCAGAGAGCTTCAATGGAGGCGGATTGAGGATGGAGAATCTCCACGTAGTCAATGTGGGTTCGCTGAAAAAATGGGAATATTGGAATGTTATCATTCTGGATTTATAGATCACCATTTGAAATCTTTTATTGATACATTTTTTTAAATGAACTTTTTCTAGTTAGATAATTTTTTGCATTTTCGCAACAAATGAAAAAATTTAAAAACTGACCAATTGCTTTTCGTGTCTTCTCTCCAACAATTCTGTAATAAACTGCGATCGGTCACATTCACTGATGACCAATTTCGGCGTATTCAACAATGGTTCCCAGTGAATCATTTCATCGTAGTTTGTGATACATTGGGCTCCAATTTTTATATCCGTCGGTTCACACTTGAAAAACTTTCGCAACCAATCCACAATTTTCAGAAATCCCATCTGATATTTGGTCATGTAAGAGTGCAAAACTGGAGAATCTCCTGCTTGATTTCCTGGCACGAGTCTGAAATGTGTTTCAAAAACTGAGAATTGAAAAAAAATTCTAAAAATTATACCAACTTTGAAATCAAATTCTGCTCGCCAATCTTCAACTTCATTTTCGCACCATCAAACAATACAGGATGCGAATGAAATCTCCAAACGAACGGAACATGATCCTTGAATTCCATTCGAATTTCCCTATAATTTCGACCACGTTCTTCCGATGGGGGTTCAAGATTGACGCTGAACTTAGTCGCAGGAACTGCAATTTTTTGAAACCAAGCTGTATGAGGAGTGTTTGTGGCGAGGTTCAGGCTGGAAACATTTTTCATTTAAAAAAATTTATGGTGAAAATTTTCAAAAATTTCAACTCACAATTCATCAATTTTCGTGCATTTCCAGAAAGCTTCGCCTACTGTGGGGACCGGAAGTTTTGAAAAGTTGATATGAGCGAACAGAGACATTTTTTATCTGAAAAAAAAACAAAAAATTACGGTCAAAAAACGAAAAAAAAACATCGAAAACAAACATGAGCAATAATTATTCTTCTGCAACCACGCGTCTCGGTTTATGCGTACATTGCAGTAAATCTGACGACAGTTGGTGTTAGAAAAAAGGAAAGCAAGAAGGAAAAGTTGGAAATTGAAAAAAATTAGAATTTTTCGAAGAGGAAATTTTTTTTGGGAATGTAATGAATCATTTCCAGACATCTCTTCTCTGTAAGAAGTTGTGAACAAACGTCTGAATCCAATTTCGTACTTTGAAAAAAAATTTATTTCATGTTTGCGAAAATTTTGTACAAACAAGAGATCCAGGTCCGCAATTCGCAGAAGAAGCTTGAAACGGAAAGTTGTAGCCTCGAAGAGAAGTTTGTATGTTCAAGACCGTGTAGGAAAAAGAAACATTCAAAACATCACTACGAAAGATCGACCGTGATTTCTCAAAAGATCGCTTCCAAGATTTTCAGTGGCGATAACGGAATAAAAGTGAATGTTGTTGTTTGAAGGAGAGTGCAAACTACACAGAAAAGATCATTTGAAAGCGTCTATTACAAGTTTTTAACTTTTTTTAGATATTGACTTTGCCAAGTAAAATTTTAAGAAATAGTTATTATTATATCTGTTCAATAAAAATATACAAACACATATCAAACACGAACTTACAGATAGTTATTTTTTCCGGAATATTCCATTCATAAATTTTGACAGTGATTTTGTGAAGAAAAATCTTTTCGTGCTTTTTCCATTAACCAATAAATTCTAGTTTTGAGCTACAAAGGAAAACGGCCAAGCTCTCAACAATGGCAGGAATTTCTCGAACAACCTGATAATAATAAAGAGAAAATGTATATTTTGAACACTGTCATTGTTTTAAGCGAGTAGATAAAAAGTTAGGTATACTGCAGCAAGAGGAAGCTGAAGAGAACGATGAACTGCGGACATTGAGGAAAACGTGAGATCGGAGATTGAAATCATGGATATCGGAATTCTCGTCTTGATCATTAAAGAGACTGTGCGATTTGTGCCCTACAAGCAGCTTTGTTCATAGCCGAGGTGAGAATTCCAATTTCCATGATTTCGATCTCCGTTCTCACGTTTTCCTGAATGCCCGCACTTCATCGCTGCACTCAAGCTAAACCGTAGTTCATAACGTTCGTCCAGACTAGACACGAGAATCCGGAGCACCGCCCATTTTTTTTTAAATTATAAGGTCATTCCGAACGACACCAAAACGATCGTCTGCTTTTACGGTCGAGAAATGACACTTTCTGAGTTGACCCTGTTATTGTTCTTTTCGGATCTTCTGCAAGATCAATGCCTTCCCCGCCGACTTTAGATGAAATTTGTCACATCTGTGGAGACCGTGCAACAATTACAAGATACGGAGCACCTGCGTGTCTACAGGGTGGCTTTTAATTACCGGCACAAAACTTTGGCGCAATGGTTCTCGGTACTGGTGCGCAATAAGCGCATCTAATTTTGTAGACTGATTTATTGATTCATAATTAGTATTTCTGCCATATTTCAGACTTATTGGTTAAACTTCATGTAAATGGCGAGACCTAACGTCCACCATGCGACAGTCATCAGTCTTCATAAGTAGTGCATTATTCCAATCGAGGTCATTAAACGCAATGGGATTGCAGACATGTGGTTTTTTGAAGTTATCCAAAGATTCACCGAGTTTGGATCTATATTTGATAGCATTGTGCGAGGAAAAAAAACTACGGTGACACCTCCAGAAGAGGTCGAAGCTGTTCGAGACCAAATCAAGAGTAGCCAACATAGATCGCTCAGAAAATTGGCCTTGAACATGGGTATCTTTTGGCTTTTAGTCTAAAAGATAGCCTGAAAGAAGCTTAATCTAAAATGCTATTGTATTCCACAAGCAGTCATATTGTCGAAGAGCAATAAGCAATAGCGTCTGGAAAAGGCTAAATTTCCTCTGGATGGCACGCAGTGAGGAGACAATTTAGGGCCCGTTGTCTTTGACTAGCAGTGGCTCACGATTGAAGCGGAATCCCACTCTCAAAGTTATTTTGTGTTAGCAAAGGATATCAATGAACCTTTTGAGAAGGAAAACCCCATACCTGGAGTCTTCCACCCGGCCAGTATTACGGTTTTTGTTTCGATATGCTCAAATTTCAAATTTTATTGAACAAAACGTCCATATGACCAAGGAAGTGTATATTGAGCTAATTTTGAAGAAGCATCTGATCCCACGCACCAAATGCCACATTATATGGGAATTTTCGGTTCACCAACATGACGGAGCGCCACCCCACACCATCAAATTCATCCAGCCTTGGTTTGAGGCGCACCTGCCTGGGGGGACAAATGGCCGGCGTACTCGCCGGATTTGAAACCCATTGACTATTCCATTTAGAGTTTGGCAGAAAAAGGTCTGCTCAAGACCTTATTCAAATTTCGTGGCTCTGGAAGAAACGCTTTTCGAGAAATGGGACAAACTTCGGACCGTGCCACCATCAATGCCTACCGAAGACGTCTTCAGGCCGTAATTGAGGCGAACGACGACAGAATCGAAAAATTCTTTTTGATTATAACTTTTGTACGCCCAAATTAATATAATGTTGAGTTTCACCAGTTTTCGGCTTTTACTTTTCGAGAAGATCTCTTTCAAACATGTGCCGGTAATTAAAAGCCACCCTGTAGGGTGTGTTGTGTTTTTTCGAAGAGCAGTAGGGATGAATACGAGTTATGAATGTTTGAGAGGAAACAAGTGTAAAATTTCTTACCGTGAGTTTGTTGGTACAAAACCAGAGAATTGCTACTTCAAACAGTGTTGTTTTCAATCGAAAATTTCCGATACTCACTAATTTTTAAAATACCTAAAATTTCAGCGCACCGAAGTATTTGCCGATCCTGTCGATTCGAAAAATGCCTTCAAGTCGGATTACGAAAAAATGCTATTCATATAAGGGATCGTTTTGGACCCAGAAAAAAAGCTTCTAGAGAAACTGCAGCTAGTCCGGAAGTAATATGTCTCAGCGGTAATCAATTTTTAATCTGGAATCAGATCGAATTTCAGTTCTCAGACAACCAACCCAGCGCTTTCCTAGCATCGTGGGTTAAATTGCAAAGGGAACAGCATAATCGAAATTTACCATTTTTTGTAGCTCATGGCGCTAGCGTGGGATTCCGTAAAGATGATCAGGTATCCATTCTGTTGAAAGGGGTAGTATGATTATCTTGTAATTCCAGAACGTCTTGAAATATCGCCGCAGAGCCACAGCACAGGACGTGAAATTGGCTATACAATTGGCTATAAAGCAAGCAAATGAGTGGGGTGATGGTCTGAAACCATTCAAGAATTTAAATATCGAAGTGAAGAAAAATGTCCTGTCGGAATACTTTTTGGCTTTTCTATTAATTGATTCGGTTTACAAAACTGCAAAAGAAAAAGATCTAGGAATCTGGATACTTCCAAATGGAAGCTTCGTACATCCTGATTATTTTTTTGTACTTCCCCAAACTAATTTTAATGTGGAAGGCATTAAAACTAAAGCACAGTATGTTTTTGCTTTTATAAACGTTCGATTATTAAATCTTTTTAGACTCCACCACAATTTTGTGTCCAATATATTGGAGACAGTAGTATGGCCATTTCGAAAGTTACAAATCGATGAGACAGAGTGTGCCGTGGTAAAAACGATTCTGATATTGAAGCGTAAGTCACAAGAATATCTATCAAAAATTTTTTTTGTTTTCAATTCCAGCATCTTGCTCCGAACGAGCGGTGTATTCTGGCCAGGAAAAAGTGCTAGAAGGTCTCTATACAACTTGTATGAATGATTTAATGAATTACTGTATGATGAAAGATTTCAAAACTGGAGTAGATCGATTTGGGGAAATTCTTCTGCTACTCAGCTCAATTCGATGTGGTGTCAAGATAATTTACAACCATACAAGAGTTTCTGATTTATTCAGTTCTATGAGATTCAGTGACAGTGTTAGAGATATACTTTTGAATTGAAATAAACTTATATTTCAAATATGTATTGTATTCTTTCTTTCGATTCTTCTCCTTTTTTCTTCGATTTTTCGAAAATAGATTTGGGGGAAAACTGATTTGGGGAAACAGAGAGAAAATGCGAACAAGTATACCCGTCTTATAAGACATCAATACACAAACAATTCCAACTCCAATTCACCAAATCACAAACCAGGATTCCGCAGAGATATTTCTTCCAAGATAAGCACGTTTTTTCACAGATATAAGACGTTGGAGTGGAATAAAGATATTCAAAACATCCCGTACCAAAGATCCACATGATTTCTCGGAAGATCATTTCCAAGATTTTTAGCGGGGATTTTTTAAAGTGTGTGCTGATGTTTAAAGGAGAGTTCACACTAAATATATATTTCAATTTTCAAAATTAGGATCATTTTTTATTGTTTTCAAATGCCAAAAAAAATCGATTTTTCAGCTGAAACATTTGTTGGTCGGCTAGCAAACCGAAAAATTAATCATGAGAACCACTTAGAGTTTTCCAGAATTCGTCATGTGCCAACTTAATATTAGTATTTGGGTGTATGATTATCTCGAATAGCAGATTTCCAAACACAAATTTCCAAATATAACGTTTTATCTAACTCTTATTTTCATTCCAAAATAAATTCTGCTCGCAAAATGCCCAGATCTATCATGTCCGTCAAAACTACCACCACCTATTCGCCTTTAGTTTTCTACCCGTGGACCGGAGAATGTTCGCATTGTGTTGATTCCAGTTTATCATTACCTTCCGACGTTTCTGAAGCAATTTTAAAATATACAGAAATTTTTACAGAGGTTGTGACTGATATCAGTTTGGTTTTAAATTTGATCCACTTCTTTATTCTAACAAGAAAAGAGCTGCGAAGCAATACTGTATTTTTCATCATGATCGCGATTTGTGTCTGTGATATTTTAGCGTTATTCTCGTGTATGTTTGAATATCTATTCAAGTATTATGAACTCAGACCTGATGTGAATTGCTTGCTTGATAATTCAAAGCAATGGTGGATTAGAGGAATGCTATGGTATTCTGAAAGAATTCAGAAGTTTGGAAGATTGTGTGCAGCTGTTCTGGCACTGGCCATGACTTTTTTGCGGACCTTTTCGGTGATGTATCCCATGAGTTCCTGGGCGAATACAATAATGAAGTTGAAATCTGCATTTTTAATAATTTCCATTTGTATTATTATTTGTGGAGCATGGTATGCTCAATTCTATTTAAGTGGAGATCTCGTAACAAATGTTGGTACTGGGTGAGTTAAAATTCAACCCAATTTTTATCTTTTCTGGGAAAGATATCAAAAAGTGTTCAACTAACAAAATTTTCAATATAAAATGCAGAATGTTTCGTCAGTTGAACATTTCATGGTACCTCTTACAGAACCCGAGTTGAATTGGGTCAAAGTTTGAAGGTTTTCTATTATAGATACAGTATTTGCTCTAATAGAGACTCTCTACACTTTGAGCTCAATTATCTCCGTTCCTGTGAGAGATATTAAAAATCTCTCAACTGATGAAACCTTGATGATATCATGATAAATAATTTATCTGTTGACAGATTTTTGATATTTCTCAAAATAACCGAGATACTAGAGCTGAAAGATCACGCATATACAGTAGGTCGATTAGAGCGAATCAAAAAAGTTCACTATTCTGATATTCTGAAACTCTAGCAACTTTTTCAGATGCTACTTCCACTCTAGCACTAGAAATTCCGATTTTTTCACCATTTGTGAAGGCTACATCACTTTAATTGTAAACATCACATATTTATTTCTAACTATAGTTTTTTTGCTTGCACTGAAAAAAGTCAAAAACCGACGGAAGAATTTGAGAACTGATAAGTAAGTTGATAATCAGATTTCGAAACCTTTTTTTTTCGAAACTTCACTTTTAGACCTGATAACACTTTAAACTTGGTTATTGCAATGTCAACATCTTATCTGATTGCTGGTTTTGCCTATAGTGCTGTATTCCTAGCAGCCGATGGACCATACGAGATGGATAATGCTTGGATGTGGCTTCGGATGTTTGTTTCTGAATTTTTCAAAAAATATTTGAACTTTAAGAATTTTCAGTCAACTCCTCGTCATGCTACGTCAACTGCCAAAAGGTCTCCTGGCGGTTCATTCATTCACACATGCTTTCATATGCTTCTTCATGTCTTCACAGTATAGAGAAGTGGTTTTGAGGCTTTTCCAGAAAAAGAAGGTTAATATTAAAATTTGAATAATTTCATAATTTGAACTGGAAATTTCAGAATGGCGTTGTTGTGGAAGCTTCAAAGACAGACTCTCAAATTGCAAGGACTCTCAAATCTTCACAAGACACTTCCAAGCAGACTTTTTGAATTCTCGAAATTTTCAATTTCAATTTTCAATGTATGAAACTGAACTAAATATCATCTCTGAAAAAGTATTATATAAATTTCTTTCTACGGAATTACCTTTGATCTTAAAGTAAAAGTTGTCTCATACGTTTGCAGCATTCTACTGGTCCTCAATTTTACGCAGTGAAAATTGAAAAGGCTACAGTGAATACTGTGAACATATGACATCTCTTCACAGAATAGTTCAGTAGAAAGTTGAGAATAAAAGAGCAGGAGAGAGATAAGATAAGACGCGCAATGGCTTAGTCAGGTGCAGTAGTATCACCAAGAGATCACTAAGCGGGGGCTCATTTCATTATTTCCGCTTGGTGGGCGGAGCAGAAGCTCAGCTGACTTGGTACGTCAACCTAATAAAAGATATCGAAAGGTCATTTACGAAAAAAAAAGTTATTGGAGTGTAAACAGGAATTAGCGAAACTTTAGAAAAAAAGTTGAGGGAGGAGACATCATTCCTCAGAAATGCCGCAATATTAATCAGCACAAAAGGTCCGAATAAAAAGTTTTGGAGATTCAGCGGTCAGGAAAAAGAATATAATGTTTTTAATAAAAAAAATCGATAAACCTGAGTGGTCCGCTTTTCCTGCGCATACATATGTGACAGCTTGGCCATAGGACGGGTCACCTAAGGGGGTCATTTGCTGCATCTGCCCAAAATCGACACACCAAGGGCGGACCATCATCTCGTATTTGGTCAGGGGATATGACTCAAGTGCGTATTTCCTACTGTACCTTTTGTTTTGGACATTGCATTACGTTTATGGACCTTGCATTACCTTGGAAGCAGGGGACCTAGTGATTTCGCAATCCCTCGTTTTTAAGTAATTGTTCAGCTTGAAATCTTGCTCTTCAACTTCAACTTCCAAACTTAGCTTCAGGAGTAACTTCAGAATTGAGGAAGAAACATGTTTTTATCACTGATAGGGTGTCTGAAAAGCGCTTTCATTATTTCTCAGCGCTCACTCTCTCGTGTGGATCAATATCCTATATCCAAAGTACGCTCAACTGCACATGGAAGAAGTTTTAGGAACTTGTATTGTTCACGTGTTTTTGATTTTTTTCAGTGCGCATTCTGTTGCTGTTCTTTGGATATGTATTCATTTTCCCACATACCATAAAATCTCTAATAGAAAGGTCGCCAAACTTTGAACTTTGCGACCATATGTCACATTTTCTGTGAAAGATATCGAAAATGTGTCAACAGAAAAAATGTTTTTGATATTACATATGGTAGACATTTTTTCAGTGGACAAGTTTTTATATCTTTGATAATAACTGAGATATATCGGCTTAAAGTTGAAAGTTAGGGGCCCTCCAATTTCATGTTTCACGGTGTTTCTTTTTCTTGAGAGCTCTTTCCAAAAGTCTTTCTGTGACAATTAAATGGACCACTTTTTTTTGCTACACAATTTCTTAACCTGCCATTCCCAGCTACCGTAACTCTTTCCTCCCTAACCGAACAATCTAAGCCCCTGCCACATTCAATGCCTTCAACGCAATCCGTTCACTATGGATGACAGACTCGAGACCCTGAACCATCTGTCTATCCAATGGTCGATATTAAAACTGCGTTGAAATAAAATACCGTAGTTTGTAGTTCGGAAACTTCAATTTTGTCAGGTAAACGTTTTTAAAATGCCTCTGACTTACCGGAACATCACCCCACCATTTTGAACAAATTTATCTAGTTTCCTGGGCGAAGTATCCGAAAGTTGTCAACTGACAAAATATTTCTGACGTCTTGGATAACGTTTTTCCAGTTTCCTACTTTCTGATATTTTTTCCAAGAAACGAGATAAATTTGCTCAAAATTAGGGACCCTCTTTTTCAGGAAGCTCTACCTTTCCCATATTTTCTCACTTCCTTGTTAGTCCCTAACCTCCAACTTTTCTGTTCCACCGTTTCTCACATTTGTAAACAACTTTTGCTAAGCTCCGTGAGCCAATCGTTAGAGCTTCGGAGCACGCGGACCAAGGAGGTGGAGTTTGTGCCTCGCTAGTTAGTAATAACCGGATTTGCAGAGCATTTTTTCTCGCAGTGTGGGCAGATGAGGCCGTGCTTTTTCTTAGAGATCGAAGATTCCAGAAAAAAAACGAGGGAACAGAGACGTAGACACTGCTCAGCAGGCGAAGAGCATCGATTGGGTGTGCTAGTGTGTTTGTAAATGCGTATGCCAATACTAAGAATGCTTCAAAAGGGGAATTGGGAGAAAGAGAAAAAATTCCAAAAAAAAGATAATAGTGATAAATAATCAAAACTATGAAGGGGGCGTAGTTTGTATACAAAGCATATACAATTTTCAGGAGTCAGGAGCTTGGCTGTCAAGTTTCCAATCACTCTGAAAATTTTGAAAAGTGTGAAACAGAGCTAGATTGAAAACTTTGATTTACAGAATTTTCAAAGAATTCCTAATTTTCAGATATTTGCCGATTTCTGTCAGACACCCATTTTTGTGCCGTTTTTGTACTGAAAACGTTAAAAAACAGGTGTCTTTCAGAAATCGGCATATAGCTGAAGAACTAGGAAATTCTTTGAAATTCTGTGAATGCAAAGTTTTCAATCTATTTCTGTTTTACACCCTACAAAATTTTCGAGAAGGTTGAAATCATGAAAGCCGAGCTCTAGTCACCTGAAAATGGCAGAAAATCAACTGAAAAATACGTTTTTGTATATCTTATAAAGCGGTACTGTATGTCCTATATAGGTTCGAAAGGGCCGGGGGTCGGCAAGCCGACCAATATCTGGCACGAACATTGCTAATTCGGAAGGGTGCGCGGCTTGAGTGGTCCGTGTAATAACCAGCAGACCATTTAGGACGGACCACACACCTCTCTCATAACCTACACATGAGAGAGGTGACCTTACATAATTTTCGATCAAAAATCTTGTTTTTGCACGTCCCTGACCGTGTAGCTCAGCTGTTCCCCTTGATATTTGTCCGGACTTTGAACTAGAGCCTAGGGGGACCCTTCCCCTGTACGTTTCACTTTTTTTGGAATTTGCAGATTTCTGCCTCAGCTTCCTTGTCTTAATCATCCTCGTCCCGTATGTGCGAAATTCGATTCTTTGCCGCCGCAAAATCAGATATTCGCAAACCACAAACAACCAATGCTCGTTTAGCCACGCCCCTCTGGGATAACATGGATGCCAGTAAACATTCCAAAATTCTCACATCTATCAAGAGTCCGTTTTTTTTTCAGATTAGTCATCCTAATTAGCGAATCTAGCTGTATCGCATTTCAGAATCTTTCAGTAATTAGCTCCGCCCATTTGCGATCTTCATCCCCTGCGAAAAATTCTCATTCTTTCTTCAGAAATCCTGAGGTCCTGAATATCATGTTTGTTGCCTCCATTCTTCTCATATTTTCACTGCTTCAATTCTCAAGTGCATTGGAGTGCTTTGAAGGAAACGACTTGGTTACTGTAGCTCGTGGGGACTACAAGTATTGTGTCATCTCCAAGGACACTGAAACCAAGTTGAAAACCTATTCGGGATCCAACAAGGATGTGGATCTCTCAAATGACAATTGTTACATTCAGGTGGGTTTTTTTAGTCCTAGTGGAAAAGTTTAATTTAATTTTTCAGTACGATCACGCCTCCCAAGTGTTGAATGTTCATTGCTACTGTGCAACGGACAAATGTAACGTACCTTCAATGTTCCCGAAGAAATGGTGAACTTGTGAACGATATTTTTGAGAAAAAATTTACTGTAGATTATTTAACTTTCCGACCTTTTGTTCAAAATATTATTTAATAAAAGTTTTTATTTGTATCAGTACCCAGACGTTCAATTTCCGGATCCACAATAAAAAATATATATAGAACTTACTAAAGGTGGGACATGAAAAAGTAATTTTTACGAAATTCTGCTGTGGTGCTGTAATTGTGAATCTAGTGCTGAAGTGCCGCATCGCTATCAGTGCCGCATCGCTATCATTTGAGCTACGGGGGCAGAAGCTGAGGCAGCGAACAATGTAATATATTACTAATAACATTCACCAAATTCTGTATGTCCGGATGTATGTAGCGTGTTTTTTCACCTATTCAAAGTTGACCGATTGAGCTGAAACCTGGACAGGCGAACCAGGAATTTTTATTAGTTGACGCACGAACTTTCCGTTTTTCAAAATTTTGATTCTGAAGTCTTCTGGAGACGTTCCATGGTTTCACCACAGTAAAGCGTGGTGGGCACAGAGGGCGAGGGAAAAGGGCGAGAGGCGGAGAGGGGGAGGAAACCTCGCACACGTGTACGCCAATTCTACCACCGCTCGCTGTGGTGACAGTGGTGTAGCGGTTAACGAACTATGCTTTTGTGCGCGAGGTGGGGGGTTCGAGTCCCACAGGTGCCAATTCTTTTTTGGTTTTTGTAATGAGTTCAGAAATAAATATGAAAATGTCTGATTGTTTTCCAATTGGCTTGAATAAAATCTTAAGATAGAGTTCCCCAGTCTCATTAGTTTCAAGTCGAGAGAAAGATTGGGTTGAGATTTGAAGCTTTTAGTTTTTTTTTGTGTCATCAGAAAGTTTCGGACAACAATTTGGTACAAAAATCTGTATATTTTACGTTTTTTTTTCTCTAGGATGACGGGTACTGTGAGCGGAGCTCAGGAGGTTCATCTCTGAAGGGCAGTAATTTGATAAAAACGACATTCGTCATTTTGCGACTTGGACCAAATATATCTCGATTCCTGTGAGGGATATTTAAAAAAAAATAAAAGCAAAACTGTTTGTCTTGATATCAGAGAAATTTTTAGTTGAATATTTTTTGAAATCTCAAACAGGAAACGAGATGATTGGGTTCAAAGTAGCTATATTTTTATAGAGTTTAACAGATTTTAAAATTTGAAATTCAGGTGTCATATAAACGTGATGAAAAAAGTTTTAAAAAATTCAAATTCCAGACGAAAAAAACTACGTGCATTGGTTTAGAAATCCACGACTCAAAATGACCTCAGAGAGATACGAGCACTATAAAGGAAGAGAAAAGTAGAGGGAAGAATCAGTTCTCCCTTCTCGGGGTTCCCGAGAGGGGACCGGAGAAGGGAGTCCAGATTTCGAATCCCGGATTCCGGTTTCAAGATTCCGGATTCGGGGTGCCGGATTTGGGATTCCGGATTCCGGATTCTTGAGACCTATTTTCTGGATCCGGATTCCGGGTTCGAGGTTCCGGATTCCGAATCCCGGATTCCGGATTCCGTATTCCGGATTCCGGATTCCGGATTCCGGATTCCGGATTCCGGATTCCGGATTCGGGAAACAGGCTTCCAGATACCCGATTCCGGATTCAAGATTCTGGATTCGGGATACAGGCTTCCGGATTGGCAAATTCCGAACTTTCTATCATTTGAAAACATGAATTTCCGAGAACCCGGGTCCGTTACTCGGGATCTGAAATTAGGGATTCCGGATCACGGAAATCGGATTTCGAATTCCGGTTTCAATTTCAAAATTACCGAAATTTTGAACATCCGAACTCAGAAATTCTGAAACTCTAAATTTTCAAATTTCCAATTTTTCGAGTTTAGATTTTTGAAAAATAGTCCCTGAGCGAAAGTGGAAAACAACTTTTCTATAAGTTTACACGCACTGTAAGCGGAGCCCAGGAGGTTTAGCCCCGAAGGGGCGTAAACCGACTGGTACTTAAACAAATCTGAAAGCGAAAATGTCTGTCTTGATATCAGAAACATTTATTTAGTTGAATATTTTTTGATATCGCGAACAGGAAATGAGATAATTATGTTCAAAGGGGTAATCTTTTTAAAGAGTTTCACAATTTTCAAAAGTGAAAATTCAATAATTATTTAAACGTGATGAAAAAAAATTTAAAAAATTAAATTCTAGAAGAAAAGAACTACGTGAATTGGTATAGAAACCCACGACTCAAGATGACCTCAGGGAGATAAGATCACTATAAAGGAAGAGGGAAGTGGAGGGAGCAATCAGTTCTACCTTCTCGGGGCTCCCGAGAGGGGACCGGAGAAGGGATCCGGTTCCGGATTTCTCGATCCGGATTCCTGGGTCCGGATTTCCGGATTCTGGATTCGGGATTCCGGGTTCCTGGGTCCGGATTCCTGGATCTGGATTCCGGATATCGGATTCCAGAAACCGGAATCCGGATTCCGGATTCCTGAATTCCGGATTCCATATCTGGATTTCTGGATTCCTGGATTCCGGATTCCATATCTGGATTTCTGGATTCCTGGATTTCTGGATTCCTGGATTCCGGATTCCTGGATTCCGGATTCCTGGATTCCGGATTCCTGGATTCCGGATTCCGGATTCCTGGATTCCGGATTCCTGGATTCCGGATTCCGGATTTCTGGATTCCGGATTCCTGGATTCCGGATGCCGGGTTCCTGATTCCTGTGTCCGGATTTAGGATTCCGGATTCCGGATTCCTGGATTCCGGATTCCTGGATTCCGGATGCCGGGTTCCTGATTCCTGTGTCCGGATTTAGGATTCCGGATTACTGGATCCGGATGCCGGATTCCGGGTATCGGATTCTAGATTCCGGATTTCTGGATTCCTGGATTCCTGGATTCCGGATGCCGGTTTCCGGATTAAATTGCAAGCTCCGAACTTTCTATCTTCTGAGAACCGGAATTCAATCAAGTATTTCAGAAACTTATAATTTCAGTAATTTGAAACTTATTTCCCAAATTCAAAGATGAAGACTCCAATTTTCCTAGTTTGGGAAACACTTTTCTGTAAGGTTACACGCACTGTGAGCGGAGCCCAGGAGGTTTAGCCCCGGAAGGGCGTAAACCGACTGGTAAAACATACTTGCAAAATCAGGGCCCGGCCCGGCGGGCCCGGATTTTCTACACTTGAAATTTTTTTGAAAAATTTCCGAAAATTTTTTCAAATTTTTTGTTAAAAAAACTATTTTTTATGACCACTCTTATTTTGAAAAAAAAATGTCTTGTCAGAAAAATCGTTCATTTTTTTTTCTGTTGACCCCGAAAAAAATTTTGAAAGACAGAAAAAAAAATTCCGAAAATCCGGGCCGAGACGGGCTGGGCCGGGCCCTGAAAATCCTGAAAAAAAGCCCGGCCCGGCCCGGCCCGGCCCGGCCCGGCCCGGCCCGTTGCAAGTATGATATAAAAGCGGCACGGTAGGAATGAGCTGAGGGGATCCTATCCGGGTTTCATACAAATAATCAACCAATTTTCTGGATTGGACAATCTTGTGCTGGCCAGAATCGGGGTTGCAATGGAAGGCGTTTTTCAAAGGTCGCTTTCAGAATTTTTTAAAGGATTAAAGTGAAAAATTTTACATCTAGTTCCGAGTTTGATCCTTCCGATTCTGACTATCCTACTTTTGTTAGAAATCAAAAAATCCTTGGAAATGGTTTTGCCCAATACCCGAAGTGTTATAGCCAGTAGAAATCGTACCACGATTCTCACAATTTGTATTTCTTTGTTATTTTTTCTGCCCGAGTTTCCGATTGGGATGACAAGAATCTTTAAAGGAGGTGAGACAGCAAAAATTTTGGGGGACAGTTTGGGGGACGAAATAGCACCGCGCTTATGTAGGCCATCGGTCGTCAGCCGCGTTTGCGCCCCCGCAGCTCGACCGGTAGCGGCGCTGTACCCCTGAGCTGCCAGTCATGAGTTCAACTCCACATGGGGGTTCTCTAGGCAAAATATCAGGAAAACTTTTTTTTTGATGTCTGGCCTCCTTTAATGCAATCTGGATAGATGATGATCATTATAAGTGAGTTTTTCGGACTTTAGCTGCGCAGAGCTACGCGGTCGGCTGATAAAAATTTACAGAGGGTTTTCTCGGAACATTGTCTTCCTCTGTGACGCCATATTCTCCATTAACGCTTCCATACACTGTTTATAGGTCTTTGCAATGTCTTCACAGTATCGAGAAACTTTTTGGGAAGCTGTACATTGCTTCAAAAAGGTTAGACTCATATTTTTTCCAATTAATAACACTTTTTCTGATTAATGAACAATGCTCACATTGTGCCAGTCACAACTACACGATAATTTCCCTGCTAATTTCCTGTCTATTCTTTCATAACATCGCTGTACGATTTTTATTGTTCTTCATTGTTTGAATAAAAAATGAGCGGAACCTACTCGATCTATGTAAAATACGCTCAAAATGTTGCTGACATTGGCTTCTTGACAACCACAATTTTTTGTTCAATCTTGATCTATTTAACAATTTTCAAAGTGAAACGAAATTTCGGCAGCTATACATATTTATTGGTTTTGTTCCCGGCGCTTGGCATCTTTTTTGCCACACTCGAAATTGTTCTGTACCCGGTAGGACACTACCAATTCACCGTTTTTTTTAAATTTAAATCCAGAATGTCTTCCATCACGACGCCTCATACGTTTTCTATAGTACCAGTCGACCATTCGGTATGGGAAAAAATGCCGTTATTATCTTATTGGGATTTTATGGTGGAGTCTATGCATTCACTGTTTCAATGTTATCCGTGCAGTTTTTGTATAGATATTGGGCAATTTTTTAGTAGGATTTTTGACTTCGCGTCACTTCCAAACCGTGACGTTTCGGAACCGGTCATTTCGCAACCAGTCGTTTCGAAACTGCGAAATTTGCACGCTGCAATATTTTTTTTCTTTAATTCAAGACTCAAAATTTCCAAATTTCAATTTCATTTTTACGTGGGCATGTTTTTTTTTCGGTTTCGAAGTGACCGGTTTCGGACCGACTGGTTTCGAAATGACTGGTTTCGAAGTGTGGCGGTTTCGAAGTAACCAGTTTCGAAGTGTCGCGATTTCTAACTGACTGGTTTCGAAGTAACTTGTTTCGAAGTGTCGCGGATTCTAACTGACCGGTTTCTAACTGACTGGTTTCGAACTGACTGGTTTCGAACTGACAGGTTTCGAAGTGTCACGGTTTCGAAATGACTGGTTTCGCAATGACTGGTTTTGAAGTGTTACGTAGTTTCGAAATGACCGGTTCCGAAGTGTCGCGGTTTCGAAGTGACGCGGAGCCGGATTTTCAAATTTGGACAGGAACTGATAAAAATTGGCTCAATGTGGACTGTTTTAGGAGCCTCTCATTACAGGTCTTACGGTGCATTAAGGTTGTGCAAAACGTGGACCAATCCAGCCATTCTTTCGAAAATAAGCTCAGCGACCAATAAGCTACAAAGGCCGCTAGGCCGCCGTACCTTACCTATCCCAAATGTACCCGATTCAGCATCGCAGCCTTGCGGTGCATTATTAAAATCATCGAAACTCTCCTTATTTGTCAAATTCGCATAGTTTTAGAAATGTAAAAATTCTTATTTTTTTTTCTCAAATTTCTTTCAGCGAAACCAAACTTCTATATTTCAAAAGTTGGAGATTCTTAATTTGGATAATCTTTTCTTCAATTTTTGGATTTCAATGGGGCATTGGACTTCTTTTATTTGAAGAAATCGACGAATACTCCATCAGCTATATAAACGAAAGTATGACGCAAAAATTCGGAATCGATGTTTCAGAACTTGCCGGAATGATTCTAGTGGCCTATAACCCCGATAATTCCATTAGATGGTGGAATGTGTCTGCCACTATGAATATGGCATTCGTCATGTTCGTACAGTACACTTTGATTATTTACTGTGCAGTTAGAATGTATCTTGGAATGGAATCCAAGCTTCAGATGTTATCAATGTCTCTGAGAAATTTACACCAACAATTCTTCAAAACTTTGGTCCTTCAAATGGCGAGCCCAACTATTACCCTGTTTGCACCAGCGATCCTTATCATTTGTCTTCCTATTTTTGATCTTGAAATTGATCTACCTACCGGAATCTTTTTGTGTGCATTCACTTTATACCCAGCTATGGATGCGATGATAGTAATTTATGTTGTGAAGGATTACAAGAAAGCTGTGAGAAGTAAGGCAAATGTTTCGATTGAATTTCTTTGAAAAGTTTCAGGCACACTTAAAAACTTCGTGGAGCCAATATACTCCTGGCTGAAAACTGGAGAGACGACTCGGTCCGTGCAAGGGACTCGGAGCAATAATATTCCACTTACAAGGGAAGTGTTTTCAGACAGGCGTTGAGAATTTCTTGAAAATTGGTACACATATACAGGGTGGCTTTTAATTACCCGCGCATCTTTGATTGAGTTTTTCTCAAAAAGTAGGAGCCGAAAACTGATAAAACTTGACAATAAATTTATTTGGACGTACAAAAATTATAACCATAAAGAATTTTTCGATTCGGTCAAAGTTCGCTTCCGTTACGGTCTGAAGACGTCTTTCCTAGGCATCGGCGGTGGCACGGTCGAAAGTTAGCCAAAGTTAGCCCATTTCTTGAGCAGTGTTTTATCCAGCACCTTGAAACTTGAATAGGACCTTGAGCAGATCTTGTTTTCCATAACTCCAAAAGGAATAGTCAAACGGGGTCGAATCCGGCCAGTAGGACGGTCATTCTTCCCCCCATGCAGGTGCGCTTGGAATCACTGCTGGGTGCGTTTGTGGGTGTAGGGTGAAGCTTCGTCATGTTGGTGAATCAAATGTTCCCGTCCAAAATGGGATTTTGTCCATAGAAGCAGATAATGCTTGGAAATTCTCCCGATATACACTTTCTCGGTCATACAGACGTCTTAATCTGTGAAATTTTGAATTTGAGCATATCACACCGAAAACCATAGTGCCGGCTGGGTGTGAAACTCTAGGAATGGTTTTTTCTTTCTTAAAATGTTCCTTGATATTCCTGGCTAACACACAATAACACTGAGAGTTGGATTCGGCTTCAATCGTGAACCCGTGCTCGTCAAAGAAAACGGACCCCCAATGGTCTCCTCACCGCGTGCCACCGAGACGAAATTTAGCCTTCTCCAGACGCTGTCGCTTATTGCTCTTCGACAAGATAACGGCTTTTAAGAAGCAATAGCATTTTAGATCAAGCTTTTTTCGGGCTATCTTTTCGACTAAAAACTCAAACATACGCATAACCATGGCCAATTTTCTGAGAGATTTATGTAGTTTACTCCTGATTTGATCACAAACAGCTTCAACCTCTTCTGGAGATGTCACCGTAGTTTTTCTACTTCTCAAAATGCGACCAAATATAGATCCAGACACGGTAAATCTTTTGATAGGCTTAAAAAACCACATGTCGACAGTACCAATGCGTTTGAAGATCTCGTTTCGACTAATACTCTACTTAAAAAGACTGATGACAGTGGCATGATGGACGTTAGGGCTTGCCATTTACCTGAAACTCAACCAATCAGGCTGAAACTTGGCAAACATATCAACTATGAATCAATGAATCAATAAAAAAAATCTGCTACACTAAATGCGCGCCAGCACCAAGAACCATGGCGCCAAAGATGTGCGCGGGTAATTAAAAGCCACCCTGTACTTTCGGACATGGTGAATAACGAGACGACTTTTTTTTCTCCCCGTAGGTACCTAGAAGCTGAAAAAATGCGTCTGAAATTATACCCCTGAAAACACCTCTCTTTCACGCGTTAATTCTCCCCCTTTCTTATACAAATTAGTGAAGCAGTGATAAACAGCGAAGTGTGGTGTGGTGGGGAAGAGGGAAGGTCACTATGGTCAGGTTCGATCCCTCTGCCTCGGATTTTTTTTTGTTTTTTTTTTCTGAACACTCTGGAACTCTCAAAATGTGGTATGATCTTTGAAAGAAAATATTCAATCATAATTTCATTTATTTCCAGAGAAAAATTCAATTTGGACTTGTTTCGAAAAATATCCAAGAAATAACTTCTGAAACCTTCTTGAAACACTTCTGGAAAGCCTCATCTACTCAAAATGTCTGTCGAAAACCCTCGATTTGATTATATCGGGTGTGGAAAAGTGATAAATCTGTCAAGAATTATGTAAATCTATGTTTTCACAAGATTTGAGCGTTATTGGGTGATAATCAAATGACTACGATCCATTGAAGATTCGAAACAAGTCACTTATTTTTGACTTTCAGACAAATATAGGGGACCAAATTTTGTCAAGAGGCTCCTTTTATGATTTCTTTACGTTTAGAATTCATTTTGGCGAATTTTAAAATTTTTCGAAAATTTCATAAAATTGCCAAGGGGGTATCCCATGGCAACTTTTTCTCAAAAAAAAAAATTTTTTTGAAAAATGTTGAAACTTTCTCAGATTGTAAAGAAAGTTTTAAAAGTACGATTGACACTCAAAAAGCTTCAAAAACTGTTATTAACCCCTTCAAAAATTCACTCAAAAAGTGAGAAATTAGTACTGAAATCACTTTAATAGCCCATAACTTTTTTGTGAGTGGATACGGGGAAAAACTAACAACAGCACCGTAATCAGCATGTTCGAAAGTACCATAGCCCAAAGTTTCAAGAAATTCTCAAAGCCTGTCTGAAAACACTTCCCTTGTTAGTTGATAAATTTATAATTTTTCACTGATGAATGTTTTAGTTTCTATTCAAACATCAAGAAGCTGCAACAAATTCAGATCAACATCAAAGTTCTATCGGAGACGCAGAGAAACGAGAGTGACTACTTGTCTGCGTATCTCACTGTGAATCTTTAAATGACTGTATCTCGTTTCATAATAACCCGTTTGAGGTCATTTTTTGTGTATTTGAAAAAGGAAATTCTGAATATTTTCTATAATATAGCTAAAATTTGAAAAAATATATGTCATAATTGTATCGTTGAATCCATGACATTTTGATACTGTACGTAGTCATATGATGAAATTGACCATATCTGAAAAGAAATTTTCGAAACTCAAAAGTCAAATTTTGTTTGCCACCAATATCTAAGAGAAAGCGAGGATTCACTTCTGGTACTTCCCGAAATTCGAAAAGGAAAGTTAGATTTCTGAAATCTTCTTATTCAAACGCTGTGGAAAACACTTGAAAATGAATTATGCGTTCTGTGATTTTTCTTTGAAAACGAACAAACTCAGCGTTTCAAAGAATATAAATTGGTTTGAAAATTTTTTCACGAGAGTCTCTTTTTTATTTTTCCGGAATCACAAGGATCACATTATGCAAGTTCCTATGAATATCAAAGTTCTTGGACATCTGACTTCTAATGCCTCAAAAAATACGGTGTTTGTCCCAGACATTCTATGGGGAAATAACCGCAGACAATGAAGAAAAAAAAATTTATCACCAGCCCACACATACAATAACAATAAGTCAATGATCAAGGGTTGCTCATCCAACTTGCACTGCACTCAACTCCATGGCTCGGCTGTCGGATGATCCTTGTACGGGAGCTTGACCAACTTTGACCAGTATCTGGGGATAAATCTTTTGAAAGACAGCTTTACGTATTGACCGATTTAGCGTCAAGTAGACCATACAAACAGAGCCAGAACCGAATTGCCATGCGATTTGTCCAATGAGAATAAAAAACTCTGGTGCTGACACATATTGCATATAGGTGTACATTATTGAGCTGATGAGGTGGAAAATGCAAAACATGAACGCTTGGAAGAGAACCTGGAAGTTCTGTTATTTGCCTCTTACAGTAAGCAATCTTCTCATTGAAGTTGCCGGCTATGGGGTCCTTCTTTTTAAATCACGTACCCTGGTTTGGTATCTGGACAGCTGTGTGGCATTAAAATCACCAGTTTTGTTCAAAAAGATGTATGCCAAGTATCCATATAAAGATACTGTACCAATCGCCATTGAACAGTTGTTAAAGAAGTGATAGATGTTTCGATAGAGCTTCGGATCTTTCCCAAGTCCGGGGTCGAAGAACCAGGACATGTAAAATGAAGAGAATGTGATTGGCTTGGTGAATAACGCTGCGCAAATCCCGTACACCCAACACAGCCCAACGAAAAAGTAGATCCTTCGACCCACATATAACTTTCGAATTTTCAACTTCGGCCGAACATCACAAATTCGAATGACAGCTAGGATTAAACTAGTGATACAACATCCCATCCATGACCCATATCCAATAGCTCCCATCACAAATATGAATCGAGGGCAATCACAAAACGCGACGCCAAAAAATCCCAGAATTCCAGTCACTATGGAATCCATGAAAACCGATGACAAATCATATACACCAAGAACGAACATAATTTTGTAAGCTGGCGTTTTCATCAAGTCATGAGTGGCAATTGCGATGAAACATATGAGATAGAGAACCTGGAATAGAAAATTTAAGGATTTTTTTGAATGTGGTGACTCTTACAAAAATTAGAATACCGGTCCAGAAGAAATAAGAACCCCAGAACTCTCTTCGAAGTCCTACTGGTCTCAATGTTGTGTTACATTCGTAGTAGTCAGGGTTGAGTTGAAAACCGTTCAGGATGAAATAGGACAGTGACATTTTGAAGTCGGTTTTTATGTAATCCATATTTAGTCACGAGGAAGTTGAACGAAGGAAATATGATTATTTATTAGAAAAAAGTGGTAGTAGGTTGTTGATAGTAATCTGTCTGAAGAGACTGTCCTCTGGGATCTTTTATGACGAACATGGTGGCTACGTATACTATACCAGGAACGAGCCAGAAATTGGTTTAAATGCATCGTGGTATATAGAATTTCAAATGGTTCATGTACAGTACGATATGTGCTAAAACCATTGTGAAGTTTGAGATAAATTTACTCGGTTCCCGTACAAGATAACAAAAAGTAGTAAACTGATAAAATGTTTTTCATATCATTCTTATAATAAATAAATGAAGTTGCGTCTCTCTGTTTCTCTCTCTATCTCTCTGTCAGTCTGTCCGCAAATTTTGAAAAGCTGGAAAATAAAAAATAGAATCACGTGACCTTTAAAAAGAATGAGTCGCGAAGCGACGAACAGCAAATGAAAATGTTATTTCCAGCTGTTGGTAGCGCCGGAGGCGCGGCAAACAGGCTGGTTATGATAAACAATTTATCAATTTATCACTTTTTGATATTTTTCCACAGAGATATATGAGCTCAGATTCGGAGCATTCTAATAGAATGTTTACGGTATCTGAAAAATGTACTTCGCTATCCTATTCCAGATAGTCTTTTTCGTATGTGGACATCTTCAATGTTTGCTTTAAACCATAAATATGTAGTTTGACTTATTTGTTATAGTTTTGATTTTTTCAACGTCGTATAGTTAACCACACCTTGAACACAAACCCCGGAAAAAAAGCGAGACCAAAAGTTTAACAATATTTATTTTGTTCAGGTTAGCCAACGCATTTTTTGGAACATATTGTAATGGGTACGATTTTGTTTGTTCAATAGTAATTCCAGGCTTGGTACTTAAGAAACTTCTTTCACATTTGCAACATTGCTAGTCGGTGCTATACTATGCGGAAACCTAGTTTCCTTATTGCGTATTTCCCTCTGTTAGTATTCTCATGCGGATCTTTCGGGCCCGGTGGATTAGGTATGGTACCTCAAAATACTATCAAGTCAAAAAATATACCTAGTTTTAGGTCACTCCTCTCAGTCTGCAAAATTCGATATATCATTTTTCGCACCTCTGTCGTACACATATCCTCCAACTGCTCCGGATTTTCATAAGGGACAATCTCTCAGTAAAGATCTTGCTTTTCGTCAAGTCAGAGCAGATTTGAATTCGGCGGTAAATTGATGTTTTGAACCAAAATTCTGTATTTCCAAAGTTTCCAGATCGTAAGAGGTCTGACCGCCAATCAAATCTATCTTTATATGCCACCAAAGTTGGATATAGAATTCACACCCCAAGAAATGAAAATTGATGACAAAGAGAGCTGTACAGAAGACGGAACATATGTGGAAATCGAGGGAACAGTTGTCTATAAATGTGAAAGTGTTCAGATCAAGGTAAGTTTGTTAGAAACCGTCTGTAAATCTGTAATTGGTTTTTCAGTTGACAACCACGCCACGGGTAACAACGACTACCAGAAAAACTCCATCTAGTCAGTCAACTCCTACTTCTGTACCTTCTACTTCTTCAACATCTTCTGAACCACCTAGTGTTTCATCTACGTCTTCTTCATCATCTAGTACTTCAACTTCCTCTTCTACCCCTACTTCTGAACCATCTACTTTTTCCACTTCTTCTTCCAGCTCTACCTCTGAACCATCAACTTTTTCGACGCCTTCTTCTGAACCATCAACTTTTTCGACTCCTTCTTCTGAACCATCTACGTTTTCGACGCCTTCTTCGGAACCATCTACTTCTTCCACTTCTTCTTCTAGCTCTATCTCTGGACCATCTACGTCTTCGACTCTTTTTTCTGAACCATCCACGTTTTCGACGCCTTCTTCCGAACTGCCTACGTTT
This sequence comes from Caenorhabditis nigoni, assembly GCA_027920645.1. Lineage (NCBI taxonomy): Eukaryota > Metazoa > Nematoda > Chromadorea > Rhabditida > Rhabditidae > Caenorhabditis > Caenorhabditis nigoni. The sequence goes on from CP115868.1 coordinate 4,501,418, forward strand.
TCGACGCCTTCTTCTGAACCCTCTAATTTTTCAACATCGCCTTCTTCATCGTCTACCTCTTCGACCCCTACTTCTGAACCATCTACTTCTTCGACAGATTCTTCTGAACCATCTACTTTTTCGACGCCAGTTTCTGAATCATCTACTCCTCCCACTTCTTCTTCAACCGAGACACCGACATCTTCTACCCCATCTAGTTCGACGAGCGAGCGTACGGAACCACCACGATTGGTCAAAAAGGTAATCAATTTTTAGCACACATATTACTTTTTAACCCGTGTGTTTAGCAAAAATCTCGTCCTCGGCGTAGCGCTTCTGAAGAAATCAAGCCCGTGTTGTTTGTGCAATCCATGACCGTCACTGCCACTACAACTCAATTTCTCACTGAGAATCAATGGAAAAATATTGGAAAATCTGTGCAGAAAATTCTTGAGGATAAGCGCTGGATTTTCGAGGAAGAGATGGATGTTGTGTTACTTTGAATATATTTTGAAAATGTGTTTTTAGCTTTCGAGAAAATTTATGATTATAAGTAATAAAGTTAAATAACATTATTCTGCATCCCCAACGCTCTGCTATCCGATGACGGGACGTTTGGAATTTGACTAACTTTAATATTAATTTTTGGGATTATCATATGAAGCACGGCTTTTTGAATCGACCGATTTAGAGTCAGATATACGATACAGATAGACCCGGTCCCCCACTGCCACGTCACTTGTGCAACTAGAATCAACACTTCTGGAGCTGCCACATATTGCATGTAGGTGTACATTAGAGCGCATATGAAATGGAATATACAAAATAGAAAGGCTTGGAGGAGGACCTAAAAAACTATTAGGTCCTAGAAAAGTTTGAAAAGTGGTACTCACATTAATTTTATACTTTGAAAACTCGTTAGAATTCGATCCCGGCTTTTTGATGAACAAGTAGGCTAGGTATCCATTCAAGGTTACTGTACCGATGGCCATGGAGAAGTTGTTGAAAATTTGAGCAACATTTATGTATAGAGAGGGCTGCAAACGTTGATACAGGTTTTGAAATCTATCCAAAAAATTACATCTTTTCCAAGCCCTGGATCAAAAAACCAGGACATGTAAGCCGACGAGAAAATTAATGGTTTGGTTAGAAAGATACCGTAGAATCCATAAGAGCAGCAGAAGAACAGGGAAAAGTAAATTCTGAAGCCTTCAAAAAGCTTATGGATTTTTAAGTCGCACACATCACAAATTCTGATAACCGCTAAATTTAAACTGGTTATACAACATCCCATCCATGATCCGTATCCAATGGCTCCCAAAATGAAAATAAGACGCGGGAAGTCACAATAAGAAACTCCAGCGAATCCAAGAATTCCAGTAGCTATAGAATCAATGCACACAGATAGTAAATCGAAGATTCCAAGAACGAACATCGCTTTGTAAGCTGGAGTTTTCATCAGTTCATGGGAAGCAATTGCGATAAAACAGGTGAGGTACAGTGTCAGAATCAAGATCCCGCTCCAGAAAAAATATGCTCCCCATAACTCTCTTCGAATTTCAGCTGATTTTGGCTCAGTTGGACATTGATAATAGTCTGGGTTCACTTCTAGTCCATTCCACAGAAAATAAGTCAATGACATTTGGAAGTCATTAGATATATAATCCATTTTCGGTGGAATAAGGGATAATTCAAGAATTTGTGTGGGTTAGAAGACAATGTATGATGTTTATATTGTTTTCAATGTGAAACATGGTCCTCATGAGATTATACACATATGAAGAGTCTTGTTGTGAGTTAGAATACATTATTAGAATACAATTATTGTACTCGAAGGAGGAAAAATCTGTATACGCCTTTTGTAGTTAAAAGATTAGAGATTAAAATATTAGCGTTACGAGATACGGTATGCATTCTGAAGTGACGGTGTAAAATGGTTAGTGTTCACACAGAACGTGGCTAGCACATCATCTTGCATCAGTGAAGCTTAGCGTAGCTCAACGTTGCTCATCGTAGCTCAACGTAACTCAACGTAGCTCAGCGTAGCGCAACGTAGCTCTACGTAACTTAGCGTAGCTCAGCGTAGCTTAGCGTAGCTCAGCGTAGCTCAGTGTAGCTCAGTGCAGCTCAGCGTGGCTCAGCATAGCTCAGCGTAGCTCACATCAGCATTGCTAAGTGTAGCTTGGCGTAGCTCAGCATAACTCATCCGGTGTGCGGCACCTCCAACTGTGGGACCACCACAAGTTCAACTCCTCGAGGAACCTATATGAAAGAAATTTGACGAAAATCGTTTTTTCATGTCTCCCCTTCTTCGAAACACCTTACAACAAAAGCCACGAATTACGACTGCAAAATTTCAAAATTATTGGAAAATCTAAAAATCAACTAATCCCCAAAATTTCTTGTCTTAATCAATCTTTATCACATTTTACTTCCCTTATAAACTTTGAAGCAGATGCTCTCCAGGAAACACCTTCTAGTAGAATTCCTGGAATAAACTTTAAAAATTTGTGACAGACTTTATAAGGTGCAGCTGTTGTTAACTAGTTTACATTGAAGTTTAATATTGCTACTCTCTTTTTCTGAAATCGATGATCCCCATATTTTTTTTTCGAACATGAAAAATATTTTCGATCACCAGACATCTCCCAATTGACTTCCAATAACGCGTTGTCTGGCTTAATTCAGAAAACAAGAGAACATAATTCCAATTTCAAGCTTCATTTAATAACTTGAGAAACTTAAAGCACTCTACTATCCATAACAATGAGAGTTGGACCTGGATCGACTTTTGTCAAACTCTTTGGGCATATCATCATCGCCACAGATTTCCGGATCGATCGGTTCAAAGTTAGGTAGACGATACAAACGGAACCGGTCCCAAATTGCCAGCATAACTGGCTCAGCAATACCAAATAATCAGGAGCTGACACAAATTGCATATAAACGTAGAGAATAGAACCAATGAAATGGAAAATGCAGAAGAAAAATGCTTGGAGGAGGATCTAAAATTGTTTCTCTTTTATCAATTCTTGTTCCTGTGGGCTCACATTAATTTGATACTTTGACAGTTTAAAGTTTCCACTCGTACCAGGTTTGGTTAGTGCTAAATAGGCCAAGTACCCATAGAAAATTACAGTGGCAAAGGCCATTATTCCATTGTTAATTGTGTGGGCCATATTGATGTAGAGATTTGGCTGAAATTCTCTATTTAAAATTTGAGGAAACTTAAAAACGATTTCCCACATCATTTCCTACTCCTGGATCAAAAAACCAGGACATATGTGCCGGAGAAAATGTTACTGGTTTCGATAGAAGCAAAGCGTACAAGCCGTAAATCCAAAACAGCATTATGAAAAAGTAAGTTCGGTGTCCATCGAAGAGTTTCCGCATTTTCGATGTCGTAGTTAAATCACTTATTCTAATAACTGCCAATGTCATACTGGTGATACAACATCCCATCCAGGAGCCGAGACCGACACTTCCAAGTACGAAATTGAGTCGAGGAAAATCACAGAATGTGATTCCAAAGTAACCAAAGATACCAGTGGCTATTGAATGCACACATGTAGAAGAAATGTCGTAGATGCCCAGTACAAACATTGCTTTGTATGCTGGAGTTTTCATAAGGTCGTTTGTAGCGATTGCTATGAAGCACATCAGGTAGAGAACCTAAAAATTGAGATTATGGGGCTTGAGGTTGATCGCGATTTCTAACAACTGGGTTTCGACTCTTGTGGGCTTACACTCACCAAGATAGCAACCCCACTGAAAAAGAAGTAAGTTCCCCACAACTTTCTAGAAACTGCTTTCGGTCTCAATGCGACGTCATCTGGACAGGAATAGTATTGGGGATTTAATTGAAACCCATTCAAAATGAAATAGGCCAGTGACATGTCATAGTCAGCGAAGAAATAATCCATACTTGACAAGTGAATGAGGTGAGGTACATGTCTATAGGATTGTGTTTTTATAGACAGGGTCCCCAGAGATGAGATTCTTGGTAATAGACATGTTTTTGGTTTTTAGTGGGTAAACGTACAACCCTGTAATAGATTGTGTACCGGTCATTGAGATTTATTGAGGATGGGGGATATGATTTCAAAAAAAAAACTTTCTCAAAATTTTTGTCATAAAACTTTCGAGGAGTTGAATTTGTGGAAATTACTGTTAGCCATAGTTGCAAAAGGCCGGGCCGGGCCGGTAGAAAAATTTTCTCGGCCCGGCCCGGCTCGCCTACCATTGCTGAAATATTTCCAATGAAAATTTGGGTACTTTTTTTGAATTAAAAACGAAAAAAGGTTCCGTTATTCAACAAAATTAACAAAGTATGAAATAGTCGAAAAATAGGTCGTTCTGTCTGCATTTTTGAAAAAAATTCAAAAAAAAATCAACGTCTGTAGGTACCCCGGCCCGAGATATGCTGTTAGCTACCTGCTGAGCTACGGTGGCATGAGCTGACGATCGAAGTCATGTATGAAAGCGGTACAAATCCACGTGCCTTCCTCTGAAACATTTTATAACGGAAGTTACAAACTATGACTACGAAATTTGAGACAACATTCTTGGAAAGTCTAAAAATCACCTAATCCCCAAAAACTCTATTCTTAATTAAGTTTTATCAGCTTTCCACTTCCCTATATAAACTTTGTAACACATGCTCCAGGGAGCATACTTAGTGGAATTCCTGGAATAAATTTGCACGTTTTTTTCTGACTAGCTTTACAAGGAGCAGCTGCTTTTCAACTGGTTTATATTAGAGTTTAATATTGTTACTCAACCTCAACTTTTTGCTTTCAGTTACCCCAAAATGTGCAGAACACCACAAGAAACCATTTTCCTTGATTCTCCATTCGCTTACTCACTTGTACTCCATTTAATGACTGCGCTATCCACACCTGTAAATATCCTGGGACTTTATATTATCTTATTCCGAACCCCAAAATCTATGGGGTCCGTGAAATGGTACTTGTTCAATCTACAAGTCTGGATTGTTTTATTCGACACTTCCGTTGGTTTGCTCACTATCCCAGTACTATTATTGCCACGTTTTGCTTTGTTTCCAATGGGGATTTTGAAAGTTCTGGGGGTTCCCAGTATGCTTCAAACTTTCGCAGTATTTGCGTTATTGGGATGTGAGTTAGAAAATGTTACATGGATTTTCATGAACCTCTCAAAAATTTTTTATGATGATTTCAGTTATGATGATTTCGATAATCGCAATATTCAAAAATCGATTTTTCGCTGTGTGCAGTTTTCGATGGAAAAAGTTTTGCGTCAATTGGAAACGAACATGGATAATGCTCCATTACTTTGGTGTGATAGCAGCTTTGATAATTTTCGGTTTCATGGCGCCAAATCAAGAAGAGGCAAAGCAGAGACTCTTAGAGGTGAGCCATCGTAGCTCAGATGGGAGCAACGTGGCACCTTCAACGGTGGTCCCACAAGTTAAACTCCTAGAAAGGCGGATATAAACTTTAAGAGTTCAAACTTCTTCCAGGTACTTCCATGTTTACCAGCCTATATCCAAACATCTCCAATTTTCATCGCATGTGAAGACTACACGTATCAACTTCTACTCATGGTATTATTTACCACCCTGGCATGTTTAGAAGTCTTATTTTTTGTAATCTCTATTGGCTGGCACTCAATCCAACAACTTCGGCTCAAACAAATTTCGTCGAAAACCTTCAAAATGCAACGAAATTTCTTTTTCGCTCTCATGATTCAAATCGGGGTTCCAATGGTATTACTACTATTTCCATTTGGCTATCAATGGATGGCTGTAATATACAATTACTACAATCAGGGATATAACAATTTGTCAATGATGACCGAGGTTATGCATGGATTGGTTTCTACCATTGTTACGCTTTTGGTGCATCGACCGTATCGGAAAATATTGTTTTCAATGGTGACTAGACATTTTGGGATTTTTGCTCATAATGGAATATGCTGTAAAAATAAGAGAAATGTAGTTTCACCTGTTTTCTTGTACTGATTATGAATAAAGTTATTTTTAACGGTCTTCTTTGGTCGAGGGACCTTATAAGGGCAAAGGGCCTCCAAATACCCGTTTACCTTGGCACAGTGTCAATTTTCTGGTGTTTCTGTCTAGACTCAACCTCAAGCTATCAACTTTGCCAATTTCCTCAGATCACATACACTGTAGTTTATGTTTATCACTACAAACTGATTTCTGAGTCATACATCCAGTGATTCGGTCATTTTCAAGTAAGCAAACAGGAGCACGACATATTTCGTCACATGTGTACGGAGTTTGTTGTTTGCCCTGAGGAATATCGGTTTAGATCAAAATGTTACGAAACTGGCATGTTGCCTAAAAAGGGGGTTCGAAGGGTTCATTATGTCATGTTCTTTTCTGATTTTCCGCTTATTATCCTAACCGGGCAAGACTACATTATATATTAGGTTGGCGGGAAAGTCTTTGTCACTCTGTTTGTTTAATCACTGTTCTCGTATATGGAGGCTGTGTATGATATCGACTCTAGTGAATAACAAGGTGATAAGAACCTTCCATATAAACAAGTCCCCATTTCCTTCCCTGCTCCTCATCTGTAATTGAAACGATATGTTTGTTCCCACTGCTATCCACATCATACATGTTTTGATTTACCTCTTCCTATCTCACACCACGATGAAGGATTCGGAAACTTTCTTGAAGAATGTGTACAACACACATGCCCCTCACTACAATACTATTCGCAATTGGTTCCATCGTTTCGAAAAAGATGACTTCTCGCTCGATGAAAAGGATCGCTCTGGGAGACCCCGTGAGTTGGATTTGGACAAACTGAAGCACGCATTGCAATCGGATCCATTTCAATCCAGCCGTGAACTAGCTGTCACATTCGGAGTTCACCATAGCACAGTCCTTGAAGGTTTGAAGTCTCTTGGAATGAGAAAACTTTTTGGTCGATTCATACCTCATTACCTGACTCAAGCCAACCTTGACCGCCGAGTCGACGATTCGATTACTCTTCTCACTCTCCACGCGGGCGATCGATGGCTGGACCGGCTAATAACCGGAGATGAGAAGTGGGTCTTCTACGATAATCACCACAGGAAATCCCAGTGGGTTGGAGAAGGAGAGAGCCCACAGGATGTCCCCAAACCCGACCTTCATCCGAAAAATGTTATGCTCTCTGTGTGGTGGGGAGTGGACGGCCCCATCTACTGGGAACTTCTGCCCGAGGACAAAACAATAACTGGAGACCTCTACACTACTCAACTACGAAACCTCAAGAAAGCAGTCGACCGTTCGGCCCTGAAAGACAAGAAAGTGTACTATCAACATGATAACGCTCGCCCACATGTTTCGAAACAAGTGAAGCAGGAGCTGATGGGATATGGATGGAATGTTCTCCCTCACCCCCCGTATTCTCCTGATCTTGCTCCTTCCGACTATTGGTTATTTGGCGATATGACACGTGCCTTCGAAGGAAGAAGCTTCAATTCCCGTGGAGCGGTCGAAGCGGCACTCAAACAATACTTTGCCTCACGCCCGGCTGGATTCTACCGCAATGGAATCCATAAATTGAGGGAACGTTGGAGACATGTTGTTGATAATGATGGACAATATAATTAATTATTCGGTTATTTTTTCTTTGTGAAATAAACTATTGAAAAAGTGACAAAGACTTTCCCGCCAACCTAATAATATTCTGATACTTTCTTGAATACCGTAAAACCTGTAAATTGCTGGCCCTTTTATTGTTTCAGCTACCTCTGGAGGGGTTCTCTATTAGAGCGACCTTTTTGTTGAAGCCCAACCAACTCAAGTGTCCAATTGATGTATTCCAGAATTTAACCTTCCATCGAGTTCAAATTACTGTACCCACTCTAATAGAAAAACATCCGGTACTTCTACTTTGAGCCCATTTATCTTGATTCCTGTGAAAGATAACAACAAACAGTCAACTGACAAAATGTTGATGATATTATGATAAACATTTTGTCAGTTGACAACTTTTCAATATCTGTTACAGGAACCAAGATATATGGGCTCAACGTCCAAGTGGACTACTATCAGAGTGTTTACGGTAAATGAAACTCTGAAACTTCTAACTACTTTTTTCGTACTTCAAATTTAACTATTTTTCACAGCTACAGTATGAAAATGTGAAATTTTCAGACATGTTCTACTACAAACAACACAGGACGGTTGCTCACTGGAGGAGCACCGCGATAAAAGAAGAAATTTGCTGGGAATTGAGGCACGAAGGTTTTGTGAACCTCGATGCCCTTGTGGATATGGATATGAAAGTTTACTACTATGAAATTAATGACTATAAAATTGATGACAGTAAAGTTTACCCTACAATTGACTTTGGACATAAATAGTGAGTTTGAAGGCTCAACTTTGAAAATTATAAGAATTTTCAGCTACAATTGGGAGGATCATTGGGTAAGGAAGGACCACGTTTTCGTGAAGAACGGTTATCGAGACTTTTGCGATTCTCCGAGATTGGTCCATTGCTAATGATTTTTTAAAATTGTATTTATTTTTGTGACATGCCAAAGTTTGAATTCCCAATAAAGATTACTTATTTCATAATTGCGAGAATTTCTGAAATATTCTAAAACAAGAAAACTAACTATTGCGAAATACTTCGCAACATCCCTATATAAGCTCACTGGTTGCGGCTAAATGTGTTCCGGCTGAAATGTCTGACGAGTTGTATTTTTGGTAAGTCTATCTATCAAACCTGTAAAACCTGTAAAAAAAGGGTCAACACACTGTATAGTCTGAGCCAATTTGAAATTCTCTTACAAGTTTGATTCAAATTTTCTCTGTTCAGAAGAAAAAACAGCCGCCCGGACCAATACAAAAATCGAAATCGTAATGCTCATTGTCACTATGTTCTACAAAAGTATATCAGAAATTGCGTTATCATTAAAACATATCATACCAGTAATCAAAGTATTTCTATCGAGGATTTGTCCCCATTTGTGAGGTATTCCACGAATAAGAAGCACCGTTGGGAATTCCTTGAAAATCTGAGCACTTTGTCCAAAATGAATCCCGAGACGGATGTTTTGGTTTTGGAGAGAGTTGAGTTTCTGTGTTCTCCTTATTCATGTAAGTTATAATTTATTCGAAATCAAAATAAATTCAAAATTTCAGGTCATGTTCCATTTCCATTTTTCTTCGATTTCTTCAAAGTACGACAACTTACTAATTTGGCCAACGATCAATATGAGACTATTTCCATAAACTCTGTTTTTGGTCAGCCCTATAAAAACTTTGAAAGTCGAGTTCTGACGAATCCAACAATCGCTTATCATATAATCACACCACCCAAAAATTTTGAGAATTTGAAAAATAAAGATTTCCATCCGGGCTGTTATGGGAAAAAGGGACATAGGACCAGTGGCCACTGGAGAAGATCAAAGAATATGGTAGAAATTATATTGGAGGCAAAGTATGATCGATTCGAGGATGCAAATGACGACTTGATTGATGCCTTTTTGATCACCGAGGAACGAAAATTACCAAAAAAATAGTGAGTTTCAGATTGTTTTACTCTCATATGTTTTCAATTTTCAGTTATAACTTTGAAGATCATATATTGGAGAGTTATGTTTACATCAAACGGAAAAGTAGAACAAATCGAATTCTTTATTTTAAAAATGTTTGTTTTTGAATCCTGAAAGCTTTTCAGTTAATAAAAAACCATTAAATTATCACTCGACTATTTCTTCTTTGAAAAACCACCGATGAGTCACATCCAGAATGAATCCTTGACGAATTTCTATGCCAGAAGCTGAGCAACGTCTTACGATAATCCTCATGCAAAAAAATCACCAAAACAGAAGACACAATTCCATGAAAACCAGTACTTATCACCACGAAATTGTTTAAAGCCTGGTTATAATAATCGAAAACTATTGAGAACATAGAATATAGCAATGATAGTGCCATGGTGAACAATGGCACCCATACGCCCACATGAAGTTTGAAAAATAACCAAAATTGGGTATGAAATGTGACGCGAGACATTTTTCCTGATATCATTTGTTCGGATGAAAATAGCATAGTAAGCATGCCAAAAAATATGCTCTCTGAAATTATTATTAGCACGAAGAGTGTAAAAATTATGATAAAATAAGAATAGGGTTCAGTTAGAACAAATACTGATGAAGGGTTGAAGGTGTCAGGAATGCAAGGGATATTCTGAAAAAAAAGAAAGATTATAGACAGTTCCGGGAAAAAAAAAGTACTGTAACTCCTTTAACTGAAGCAACCCCTATTCGTTTACTTTGAGCTCAATTATCTCGGTTCTTATGAGAGATATCAAAAAATTTGTCAACTAATAAAATGTTACTGATAACATAATAAACATCTGATTAGTTAACATATTTTCGCTATCTTGCATAGGAACCAAGATAATTGAGCTCAATGTGCACGTATAGGATAAGCTTCAGAATAGTCCGGAGGCCGGATTCCGTATTGCGGATTTCGTGATTTTTTTCATTCCGGATTCCGTGAAAATAAGTTTTTTCCGGATTCCGGATTCCGAGAAAAATTTTATTTGTCCGGATTCCGGATTCCGGAAGATTTGCATTTGTCCGGATTCCGAGAAAATTTATCTATTCCGGATTCCATTTCTCAAAAAAGTCATTCCGTGCATCTCTGGAGCTTCTATTAGAGCAAATACGGTATGATATATTTTTGTCCCTATCAGGGCTAAAGAGGGTTATCTTGGTTATATAAGTAGTACCTTGAAAATTTGATCTACAGCTTGTTGCTGATTCGGTTCGAGATATATTGACACAATGACCAGAAGAAAGGGTAAAAGATAATGAAATCCAATCCACCATATCCTTACTTTTGACCACACTAATGAATAACTATGAAAAAGTATATAGTACCAGCTCTCAAATAGAATAGTTGTGGAAACTGCGAACACTGAAAACTTAATTTTCTTTCTCTTATACCCAAAAATATCAAAATTACATGCTATACTACCAACCAGTAATTCTGCCTGAACTTCACAAGATGCTCCTAGAAAGGAAATGACTGCAAATGGAGCCCCAGCTATAGCTGGAAGCATTAAATATGGGGAATCAAGAGCGGTTAGCAAATAGTGAAACTGTAAAACCATGGCGTGATAAGTAATAAGGTTGAACTTAAGGACATTTAAATACGAAGTGGAGTTTTCGAGAATACTGTAGATGCAGACAATGTGGATTGGTGCTCCAATGATAGTGATTGTGTTGAGGGAATTTGATAGGAAGGTGAAGGAAGCGAAAATAGAACTGCAATTACTCATATTTGAAAACTTTAGGAAAAACTTCTGACAGGGAAGGGAATTTTCGTGATTTCATGAACAGGTGGTTTTTAAAAAATTAATTTTTCATGAGATCTATACTTTTTCTTAGAAATCTACACACTTTCTTCAAATCGTCATGAACGTGTGTCCAGAATGTAGTCAAAGTTCGTTCGGGTCAATCACTTTCTTATCAGGGGTGCTCCATTTCTTTGCTATAATCGGCATCCCGTTCCATGTCTATTGCTTCTATTGTATTCTGTTTAGGTCTTCTGGAAACTTGAAGACGTTAAAATGGAATATTCTGAATTATTATACCTCCATTTTATTCTTCAGTTATTCTATCACCGTTCTAGCCTCTCCGTATGTATTCCTTCCATATTTGGTGGGAACTCCTTTCGGAGTTTTGACATATTTCGAAATACCTGCCAAAGTTCAAGTGGCGTTTCTGGTAGCCAGCTTAGCATGTATGATGTGAAAATTTTACTTTTGAATGAGCCAGAATTTTCAGTGCTGTCGATTTCGTCAACGGTGTTGTTCGAGAGTTGGTTTCATAAACTGATTGCTAGCCAAATTTGGAAAAGTGCTAGAATTATATGGATAGCATTTCATTATTGTAGTCTACCGATTCTGGTGTGGATAGCGATGGATCAGGCGCCGGAGCAAGTGAAAGCCAAGGTGATGTTTCTAGAAGTAAGTCAAATCGCTCTCATTTAGTTAAAGGTGGTGCGAGGCACATAGTTGGGTAAGTACAACGGGAACAACCAAAGCAATTTAGTGGTACAAAATCCAAAATTCGAAGTTACAACATTTGAAAATTTTCAGGTATCTTCTGCCCCTTAAAGGAGTCCCGACATCAAAAAAAAAGTTTTCCTGATATTTTGCCTAGAGAACCCCCATGAGGGGTTGAACTCATGACAGGCAGCTCAGGGGTACAGCGTCGCTACCGGATGAGCTACGGGGGCGCGAAGGAGCCTGCCGACCGATGGCCTAATCATTTGCTTTTCCTCCGAATCATTTGCCAAAGTACGCGGCTATACTGTCGGGAGCATGTTTGACATCAGTCGGCCAGCTTATGCCAAGCTCAGCTGGTAGCGACGCGGCATCTCCAGCGTTGGGTCCGCGAGTTCGACTCCTCTAGGGCTTTGCAAAAACAAAATTTCGAGAAATATATTTTTATATAACCCTCCACCATCAAGGGCTTTTTTCTTGTATTTCATAATTTTCTATTTTCAGCTTCTTAATTGCATCCCATCTGGCTTCAACCCCAATCACATTTTTGTACTCACCCAAGAGTCATCAGCAATCGTCATCGCATTCACCGCCCTAATTCTAATTCTTATTGCTGAGAGCCTATTCTTCACAATGCTCACAATGTTATACTCATCTGAAAACCCTAGAATGTCCCAAGAAACGCTCCGGAAACAGTCTGGATTCTTAGGCAAACTTCATTTACAAGTCTTGATTCCAATTCTAGCTCTGATATTTTGTGTAGCCTATGGCATCATTTCGTCTTGTTTGGGTTATTATAATCAAGTTTTGAACAATTTATTTGTGTCTAGCGCTGGATTTCATGGGTTGTTGTCTTCAATAGTTTTGATATGCATGTATGAGGAGTATCGGAAACCTTTTCGAAGAAGCACAGTGAAGCAGAGTCTTGGCAATGAAATGGCGTTTGAGAGAAGAAATAGTCGAGTTGTAACCAATTGAAATGTTCTTTCAATAAAATGATTTAAAAGAAAAATTTGGTTGTTGACTTGTTCAATTCTTTTTATTTTTCAATTACTTTCCTAGTTTTGTTAGACAGGTGTTTTTGAAAATTCGCTGCTCAATTAATATATTGATCGGTTTCTTTACATTTCTGTCATTTCGCTTTTCCGAACATTCAAATTATGAACTCTCAATGTATCCCGGAAAACGAATATATGGGTTCTCCAGAATTTCTAAAACTCAGTTTACATATCACAACGGCATTAGCCACACCAATTCATTGCCTTGGCGTCTATTTTATACTTTTCAAAACGCCAGAATACATGAAAACGATAAGGTTGTATCTGATAAATTTGCACACGTGGATTATCTTGTTCGATTACTCAGTGGGAATTCTCACAGTACCCGTCATCTTGTTACCAGCGTTTGCTGGGTATCCCTTTGGGTTGTTACAAACATATGGGGTCCCTACTATGGCTCAAACTTTGGTTGTACTCCAATTTCTAGCATGTAAGTATCAAAAAATAAATAATTATTCAAAATGTTTTTGAAGACGTGAACAATTCTAACATTATCATTTTTGAAAGTCGATTCCATATTCTTTGCAACTATCCTGGAAAATCGTGTTGGTCCTATTTTCGATATCCATGGATACTACTTCACTATTTCGTTATTTTAGCAGGTCTGGTCTTATTTGGGTTTATGACTCCAGACCAAAGTTCTGCGGTGGAGAAAGTTCTGCAAACTCTTCCCTGTTTTCCACAAGATTTTTACAAACAACATATCTTTGTTTTGGCGGACGATCACACTTATCACCTAGTACTTCTCGTAATCTATATCCTTGGCACTTGTATAGAAGCCTTATTCTTCGTCTCATTCACAATTTGGCATACCGCCACTCAGTTTCTAACAAAGAGAATGTCACAAAAGACCTATCAAATGCAAAAATCGTTTTTCAAGGCTCTATTAGTTCAAATGAGTGTACCAACGGTTATGCTTATCATCCCAATGATCTATGCCTTGATTGTAGTCGTGCGAAACCATCATAATCAATCACTTACCAATATTTGTATCATAATTGCATCGTTGCATGGATTCGTGTCAACAATTGTCATGTTATTCGTACATCGACCTTATCGCGAGGAGTTGTTTCATTTTTTCACAAGAACCTCACAAGATTCTGTAGCCCCGTGTAAAAGCCCAGTATTTGTGATAAATTGAAATAAAAGTTTTGGAATAAATTAATGCTTTTAGAATGAACTGGATGTATTCTTCTTTTTCTAACGACGAGTTAATTATTTCCTATATACCCCAATTTTTATAATTTATAATTTTCTGATATTCCAAAAAAAATTGCAAAGGCTGTCTCCGGCTGCCTCCCGCTGGTTTATGCTGTATTTGAGTGTCTTAGGCTGGCAGAGACTCTCATTTGCTGTCTTTGAATGACTTTGGCTGGCTCAAGCTGGCTTAGGATGGCTTAGGCTGGCTTAGGCTGGCTTAGGCTGGCTTAGGCTGGCTTAGGCTGGCTTAGGCTGGCTTAAACTATCTTGGGCTTGTTTAGACTATCTTAAGTTGGCTCAAGCTGCCTTAGGCTGGCTTATGCTGCCTCCACCTGTTTTAGGCTGGATTATGCTGCCTTAAACTGTCTTAGCCTGGCTTATGCTGCCTTAAACTGTCGTAGGCTGCCTTACGCTGTTATACGGCTCCTGCGCGTTTACTCATCCTACGCAGAGTTGTTGCTCCCCTCCTCCATCACCCCTCATCCCAAGAGAAAAAAAACCGTCGCGTACTTTCCCATGAGACTCTTATTGATTTTCCGGAAATCAATAAAAGCGTTGTCGATCATACAGTCTTCATTCATATTTTCTCATTATCCTTGTTTTTTGATTCTCCTCTTTTCCAATCTGTTACCTTCAATTTTTTTTCTACATCAACGAATCGACCAAATCCTGATGAGCCAAGGTCAACCGCTGTCGTACGCATGTACCAAGAATGTGTTTCAACAAATGGATGTTCCTTTAAGGTACGATCAATGAAAATCTTGTTTTTGAAAATGAAAACCGTTATTGCAGACGTAATCTTGCTGAACGACTACCAAAAATCAGAAGCGCCGAGAGAGCAACACCGCTGAAACTGAGATGGTTGCGATTGACACCAATAGATGTTACAATCAACGAATTCATATATCGGGTGCAGTTGGTTGCAGTTGGTCCAGATGCTCGCAAATTGATGAAGTTATATGATGATCGAATTGATTTTGATTTGACTGAATACGGAAAAAGAGATTATCAAGAATCATTAACGGCTGGTGATATCGTTATCGAAGCTAACGATTTGGAATCATGGAAGCGAGCAAAGAATTCTGTAGAAAGATACCAAGCTGAAATCCAATTTCTACTCAATTGTGGTCGGACAAAGGATCAATATGGCAAAAATCTGACTCCAGATGTCAAACTCTATATCAAGTTCATCATTCTCGAGTACAACGACAAGATCATTAAGACTGAGTATGTGGAATGCAGACGTGGAAGAAGACTGCGAGACGCGGCCAAGTACATTACCACAAAACTTTTGGGAGGAAGAATGCGAAATTTGACAGCTAATAAGTTGACAGTTACAAGCTACGGAGGAGTGCTCCGTTTGCCAGCAGAGCTTAGGATAAAAGCAAGCGAGATCGAAGTGTTTCACAATGCCTCGTCGGTTCTGAACTCTATTTCTCCAATAATGAACAAAGAGAGCTTCCCACTGAAGCAGATATCCATCACTAATGATCGTTATGAATCGAACATTGATAACTATCGCCATCCAATCATTGAATCCGCCGAAAAACTTTTCATCGTGACTGGAAAAGATGATTGGAAAAGACCGTTTGCATGGGAGAGAATGATTTTTGAAGTGCAAACAAAAGTCGTTCGTTTTGGATACTCTCTTATGTCTAGCCTGAACCAACTCAACAGAATTATTACTACATTGACTGATTCGTGGATAATTGCCGAGAAACACTTCTTGATCGAGTGCCACAATCCTTGTTCTGTGCTGCGATTCATGACAGAAACTCAAAACATGGAAAATGCCGAATTTGATGTTCTGGAGCATAAAGGGTGAGTTTCGAACCATAAATGGGCATTACTTCTAATTTCGCCTGGAATTCCAGATGCGATCTATTCCATTATACAATATTCTTCCCAATGAAATCTGGTTCGAGATTGTTAGTGTACTTAAATAAAGGTTTGGCTTATAACGAGCAACGGCACTATATAGTCAACTTCGAGGTCGTCGACGCTAAATAATTCTTTGCTCCATAACTTGTCCATAATTTTTTCCTTCATGTTCTTAACTTTTTAATCTTCAACTGAATGTCACTTTTTATTTGATTGATGAACTACTACGTATTTCCAAATTTTGTCCTCCAAGTCACTTTTCCCTCTCACCGAACCTTGACTCATTTGAACTCATTTTGTATCTGATATATCAAAAATTATGGAATAAAATTCTTACAAATAGATTATTTTACAGCTGTTCTTTTCTGTCTTCACATTAACTACATCTACACCACATTACGTTTCGCCTCCTACTGGAATTCCCTGAAACCAATTTCCTAGTAATGAATTGCACAGCAGATGGTTTATGAAACTAAATCAAGTCTCGATAGAAAGCTATTCACATAATGTTGAATTACACGTGCATCTCAGATTTTGGATATCTGGATTCACCTAGATTCCTATTACTCGCTCTTCATATGATCACAGTTGTTTCAACGCCCATTCACTTTATAGGGCTATCATGTCTACTATTAAAAACTTCGGATAGAATGAAGTCCATCAAATGGTACTTGTTGATAGTACAAATCTGGATTATCACTTTTGACTACTCTCTATCTGTACTTTGTGTTCCCTATCTCCTATTTCCAGCACCAGCTGGGTATGCGTTAGGCTACCTGACTACTTTTGATATCCCTATGGAATACCAAGGACTGGTAGTATTGCTTTCATTGGCATGTAAGTGAAAAAATTTTTAGAATTACTGTATTTGCAGCTTCCAGATTTTTGTACCGGAATCCTTGCAGTTTTTGAAAAGAGGTTCTACATAGTATGCGCTTATCAAGCTACGTTTTGGAAATGGTTTCGGTATATTTGGCTTATCGGGCATTATTTGGTAGTAACAGGATTGTATTCAAGCTTCTTGCTTCTTATCCCGGATCAAAAAGGGTTGAAGGAGAAGGTTTTCCGGGTAAGAAAAGATTGAACCACAGCAATAAATCTGAAAATATTCCAGACTCTTCCATGTCTCCCTCAGTACATCTACAAAGCCCCTATCCTTGTCATAACTGAAAACTACACTTACCATTTCATAGTTAGTTGCTTATTCATAATAATCTACACCGTTGAAGGAACACTATTGAGCGGTTTTGTTATTCTTACTACCAAGAAACAACTGCAAACAAGAAAAATGTCTCGGAACGCATTCCAACTTCAAAAGAGCACATTTATCGCATTGCTCACCCAAATGCTAGTCCCATTAATCATGATTATTGCACCTTGTACTTATGGATGGGCATCTTTAGTAGCACATTATCAAAATCAGGCACTTATGAACTTTGCTATGATTACCGGATCGCTACACGGTGCATTGTCAACTGTCATCATGGTTACTGTACATCGATCATATCGGGAAGCAATTCAAGATGTGTTTAGGAGTAGCTCCAGAAGAGAATCAACAAATGATCACAATAAATATTTATTCGTTGTAATAAATTATTGATTTTCAAACTTTCAAGTGTTTTGAAGTATGTATTTACTATCCCAGAACAATATTTCCTCCGATTCGATGACTCTGAAATATTAATCCAAAAATTAAAACATCCAATTTTGTATTGCTATACCTTTATATATTTTTGCCTATGTCTGTACGGCTTCCGGTGCTCCAGCAATCTTTCCAAACCAAGAATGTTTCTGAGTACACTGATCCTGATCATGGCATGATCCTTCACATCATAGCATTGCGTTGAAATAGTAGTTAAAGTAAGGAAAATGAAAAAACTGCAGAAAAGATGCATATTCGTTTTTCTGTAAATCCAAAAATGAGGTAAGAAGATAGTTCAAGGATGCGGAAATACCGAGAATAATCCTCTTGGCGATCGTTGCTCTCCTTTATGATATTTCCAGAAAGAGAGGGATTACGGGATTAGTATTGAGAAGAAAAAATAAAGCAGAAAATGAATATTATGAAACTAAAACCCATTATCAGGAAAGCTATTAATACATAAATTTTCAGATGTCGTTGTGACGTAGTACGGTAGTTTTCAACCTCATTTTTCAGATGTACGTGACATTTACATAATTACTTCTCGCCTACATATCAGTCTATGATTAACATTTATCAGAAACATACATAACTATTTTTGGAAAGAAATCAGGGATAAAAATAACATTGTTTTTGAAGTACCCACAGCAACCGTTTGTATACAACTTTGTGGGGACTACATATACAGTGACTAAAAATGCTCTGAAAAATCTCCTGTCTCTACTTCTTGAAGGTTTTCATTTTATGTCAATTTTTTAATTTTTAAGAGTCCTGAAGTGGAGGAAATATTGTTGAATGATAGCACATACTTCCAAAATCAATGATTTATTACAACGAAAAAATATTTTCTACGATCATTTGTTTCTTCTCTCCTTGAGCTACCCTTAAACACATCTTGAACAGCTTCCCGATATGATCGATGTACAGTAACCATGACGATAGTTGACAATGCGCCATGTAGGGATCCCGTAATTACAGCGAAGTTCATAAGTGCCTGATTGTGATAATTTACCATTAAAGACGCCCATCCATAAGTACAAGGTGTAATGATCATAATCAAAGGAACTAGCATTTGGGTGAGCAATGCGATAGTTGTGCTCTTTTGGATTTGAAACGCTTTCGAGGACATTTTCCTCGTTTTCAGTTGTTTTATCGTTTCCCAAATAACAAAACCACTTAATATGGTTCCTTCAATAGTGTAGATTATTATGAACGCTGTACAAACAATGAAATGATAAGTATAGTTTTCAGTCATCACAATGATAGGAGCATTGTAGATGTAACGAGGGAGACATGGAAGCGTCTGGAACATTTCCAGATTTTTAGCGGTTGTTTAGTCTTTTCTTACCATGAAAACCTTCTCTTTCAGTCTTTCTTGATCAGCCGGGAAAAATAGCAAAAAGCTTGAATACAATCCGGTTACTACCAAAACATGCAGGATGAGCCAAAAATGCCGAAACCATTTCCAAAACGTATTTTGATAAGCGCACACTATGTAGAACCTCTTTTCGAAAACTGCAAGGATTCCTGTACAAAAATCTGCAAACTGCAAATATATAATTTTTCAAAAAGTTTCCGACATACACGCCATTGAAATCAAAAGTACCAGAGCTTGGTATTCCGCTGGAATACCAATACTACTCAGATAGCCCAACGGATATCCAGCGGGTGCTGGAAACAAGATATATGGGACAAAAAGTACAGATAGAGAGTAGTCAAATGTGATAATCCAAATTTGAACTATCAACAAGTACCATTTGATGGACTTCATCCTTTCCGAAGTTTTTAAGAGAAGACATGATAGTCCTATGAAGTGAATGGGTGTTGAAAAAACTGTGATAACATGAAGAGCGAGTAATAGGAATCTAGTAGAATCTAGATATCCGAAGTCTGAGATGCACGTGTAATTCATCGTTTTGTGAATAGCTTTCTATTGAGATTCTAGTTTAAATACATCTGCTGCAGTATTCATTACTAGGAAATTGATTTCAAGGAATTCCTAGAGTTTTTGTTGCAAGTCTTTGGTTTCAGGCGGGAGCAAAATGTAATGTGGTTGTGGTATATGTGTGTAGACTGGAAAAAAACAGCTGTTGATTAAGAAAATAATTTATTTGTGAGAACTTTATTCAATAGTTTTTGATAGTCAGGTGATGAAAAAAAAGGGGCCAAATGAATGAGTCAGGGTGCTGAGGTGAACGGTGACAACAATTGGAATTAAAAGATCGAATCATATAGTTGTCTCGAAAAATTGATCAGCCTGGTAGCGACGAAAATTGAAGTTAGGTCACTATGTTAAATGGTCCAAAAACACATAGGTGTATCTGGGCCATTATTTAGTTATTTTTTGAAAAAATGTAGTTATTTTTTGAGAAGAGATAAAATGGATAAAAGTTTGGGGTCTTTGATTACGAACAATAAGTATGTACACATGTTAGATCTTTGGATATGTTATGTCAGAGGATGTCAGGAAAAAGAGCAGATGCAAATGGTTAATCAAATAAAACCTCAACCTTTCTCTTGACCAACCACATTTTCTTATTATTCCAATGAACCTGACATGTTTTCCAAGTATTAGATTATTCGATTCTCCCGAATTTCTCACTTATTCCATGAATTGTATAACGGTAATATCCACACCAATTCATATCATAGGATTGTACTGTATCATTCGAAAAACACCAATTGAAATGAAAAGTGCAAAATGGTATTTGCTCAACTATCATATTTGGATGGTCCTGTTTGACTATTCTGTTAGCTTTTTGACGATTCCAGTTTTATTGTTTCCCGCGTTTGCCGGATATCCATTAGGATTTCTGCGGTATTTCGGGTTCCCAGCAGTATGGCAAACGTTGTTGGTTCTTCTTTTTCTTGGGTGTAAGTTTTTTTGTATTTCATTATTCATATGTCTGCGATAGACGGGTCTTCTTTTCAAGGACTAAAATACCCGAAAGTCGAAAAACTGTGAAATTACTTCCAGATGTCTTGGCTTCAATAATCTTCATCTTTGAAAAACGATTTTTCACCATTTGCACTTTCGCAAGACTCTGTTTTTGGAGATGGCTCAGGCACATTTGGCTGACAGCTCATTATGTAGGAATCGCCGTTCTTTTAGCCCCGTTTGGTTTTCTAATAGCTGATCAAACTACTGCAAAGCGCAAAATTTTTCAGGTGGCTTTACTGGTCACATCAATCAGTTTAATTTGATTTTCAGTCACTTCCATGCCTACCCAAGTACATGTATGATGCTGATGTGATTGTGATTGCTGATGAAGAAACTTATCTTTATCCTTTGTCAATGTGTATTTTATTAGTGTTCCTTTCAATTGGAGAAATCGGTATATGCATTTTATTTCTCATGTATAACACTGCCAAACAACTGTTGGCTAGGACAATGTCAGAAAGGACACTTGGACTGCAGAAGAAATTTTTCATTGGTATCGTGATCCAAATCTCGGTTCCTCTGGTCATGTTTTGCCTCCCGTTTCTTTATGCGTTGATTTCGGTGTTGTCGAATTACTATAATCAATCTCTGACCAATTTCGCTATAATCATTGGATCTCTCCAAAGCTCCGTGGCAACGATTGTTATGGTTTTAGTGCACCGACCGTATCGCCGAGCAATTTTGTCAAGATGCTTCAAGAAGAATAGTCCACTAATACAGGAGACAAGAATAGGACCAAAAAGCATTTTTCCAGTTGTTTCTTGATTTTTATCTGTCTATAGAAATAAAATTGTTTTTGTTTCAAATATCCGGTTTAATGTGAGAAATAGAGTGACTTAATATTCTTGAAATTATTTTTTAGACTCTCACAGTTTTTTAGGACGCAGGACCCAGGAAGCCCGGAAGCCCGGAATCCCGGAAGTCCGGATCTATGGATTGTCAGAAACCTGGAAGCCCGAAACTCCGGGATCCCGGATGTTCGGATAAGCCCGGAAGCCCGGATGTCCGGATAAGCCCGGAAGCCCGGAAGCCCGGAAGCCCGGAAGCCCGGAAGCCCGGAAGCCCGGAAGCCCGGAAGCCCGGAAGCCCGGAAGCCCGGAAGCCCGGAAGCCCGGAAGCCCGGAAGCCCGGAAGCCCGGAAGCCCGGAAGCCCGAAAGCCCGGAAGCCCGGAAGCCCGGAAGCCCGGAAGCCCGGAAGCCCGGAAGCCTGGAAGCCCGGAAGCCCGGAAGCCCGGAAGCCCGAAAGCCCGGAAGCCCGGAAGCCCGGAAGCCCGGAAGCCCGGAAGCCCGGAAGCCCGAAAGCCCGGAAGCCCGGAACCCCGGAACCCCGGAACCCCGGAACCCCGGAACCCCGGAACCCCGGAACCCCGGAACCCCGGAACCCCGGAACCCCGGAAGCCCGGAAGCCCGGAAGCCCGGAAGCCCGGAAGCCCGGAAGCCCGGAAGCCCGGAACCCCGGAAGCCCGGAACCCCGGAAGCCCGAAAGCCCGGAAGCCCGAAAGCCCGGAAGCCCGGAACCCCGGAACCCCGGAACCCCGGAACCCCGGAACCCCGGAACCCCGGAACCCCGGAAGCCCGGAACCCCGGAAGCCCGGAAGCCCGGAAGCCCGGAAGCCCGGAAGCCCGGAAGCCCGGAAGCCCGGAAGCCCGGAAGCCCAGAAGCCCGGAAGCCCGGAAGCCCGGAAGCCCGGAAGCCCGGATCTCTTCTCCGGCTCACCTCTCTGGAGCTGGAGAAAGCGAGAACTGATTTTTCCTCCACTTCTCTCTTCCTTTATAGTGCTCTCCCAGAGGTCAATAGGATTCGAAACCATATCACGTAGATTTTTTTAATTCTATCAAAAATTTTTTTCCATCACGTTTAAAAAACACTTGAGTTTCCACTTTTGAAATCTGTTGATCTCCTTAAAAAGAGCGTCTCTTTTACCTTAATTATCTCGTTTTCTGTTTGAGATATCAGTAATTTTTCCATTAATAAAATGTTTCTGATATCAAGGTAAACATTTTTGTTTCTGATAGCTTTTTGTTATCTTTCACAAGAACCAAGAAAAAGTTAGTCAAAGTTTCTTTTCATCCAATTTATGTATCTCGATTCTTATAAGATGAAACAGAAATCTGTGAACTGTGAAAATGTTTTCCAGGAATTTCCATGTCTTCCAAAATACATACAAAATCTTTGTTAACTTTGAAAATCACATCACTCGACTTTAAGAATCTTGATTTTTTGAGAAAATTGTTTCATTCGAAAATAGCACCTCAATTTAATTGTAGTGCCTTTACAGGTGTTAACCATAAATCAAAATGTGTTTTATTATTATACCAACAAACAAACTACACACATCTAGTGAGTATGGATCTTTCCTGTACAGATGTCGGCTATTTTGACTCTCCAGAATTCCTCTCCTTATCTTTACACATCGTCACAGCGATATCATTTCCAATTCACTTATTCGGTTTGTACATTGTTTTGTCAAAAACTCCAAATTATATGAAAACAGTGAAATGGTACTTGATAAACCTCCACTTTTGGATTATATGCTTTGATTACTCAGTGACTGTGATAGAAATTCCGATGCTACTATTTCCAACGATATCTGGAGTTCCACTTGGACCGATAAGATTTGTGAACATGAATTATTTGCCTGTAGTTTTATGGACGCTCGTAGCTTTTGCATGTAAGATAATTTCGCTGAGGAAAATCTAGAAAATTCGGTTTTCAGACGTTGTTACATCGATTCTTGCAATCTTTGATAATCAATTTCATGCGATCTGCAATAAACCAGAATGGGCAAGATGGAGGAGCTATTGGCTTGTTTTACACTATGTCATTGTTTTTCTAGGCGTCTGCTCATATACATTTTTCGTTCCAAATCAAGAAGTTGCAAGGCAAAACGTTTTTCGGGTATATTATTGTTCCTTAAATGGAAGGAACAGAAAATACAACTTCTGCCACCGTAGCTTAGCTGATAGCTGCGTGGCACCTCCATCCGTGGTCCCACATTTTCAGTTTCTCGAAGTGTTCATGTGAACAAAATTTCGGAAACAAAATTTTCCATGTTCATCCCTCCTTCAAAAGAAGTGGGATAGCAAAACTTGCCCGGTAGCTTGCTTTGCGACCGTGTAGCTAAAACGTTAGCTTTGCGGAACTGCAGAGGGCTTTCCTAGACAAAATGCCTTGAAAATCCATCTTTTTGATCTTCCACTACCTTCAACGCTTTCCTTGCTTGCATATTTCAAGCTAATATTCCAGGCCCTCCCGTGTCTACCCACCTACATCCACGAGCTACCATTATTTGTATTCACTGAAAATGCCACGTATCACTTGAGCACATTTGCTCTATTTTTCATTCTCATATGCTCCCAGATAACATACTTCGTTATATCCCTAGTACTCAACATCAAAAACCAACTGAAAAATCGGAAAATGTCGCATAAAAGCTATCAATTGAAGAGGAAGTTCTTTGTAGCTCTTGCCACTCAAATGTTCCTCCCGCTGACTTTATATGTGATCCCGTGTGCTTATACTTGGTTCACAGTGATTTTCAATTATTACAATCAGGCTTACGCAAATGTTGCTGTGATTTTGGGAATGTTACATGGGTTACTGTCTACGTTGGTGATGCTATTTATACATCATCCTTATCGAGAAGCTGTGGTTGTTATAGTTTATGGTTGTGCTGGGAAACGACCTTCAACTAGTGTGTTAATGGTTTCAACGTCGCAAAACACAACTTGAAATGTTGTTGAAGAGGATACAGTATGCATTTTGACGTTGTACAGTGGTCGGTGCTCACACAACGCTTGGTTATATATCGTGCTGACTTCATATACGACATTGTCAACTTGAGCTAAAGTAGCTCAGCTGGTATCAACTCCCCGAAAGACTAATTTAAACGAATTTAAGAAAAAAAAATTTTTTTTTGATGCCACTCCACATTGATGCATTTTTTCTCTTTTTTGTATCTTACTTTTTAGTTTGAGATAAATTTTGAATTCAATGATTTCTAAGAATCAACAAAACCAATTCTACTTCATTTCCAGCTCTATTCCATGGCTGTTGTTATGCTGATCAATGTTTCACGGATCACTGACTTCCCTCGACAAATGCACTTGATAACTTCGTTTAGATTCTAAAGATTAGCATCTAAACCAAAAACTCAATTTTCTTTCTTTCGAATTTTTGATCTTACATGAATATGACAAAAACATAATTGCTAGTTTCATGATAATTCTGCGTATAAGAAGGGCTCTCTGAGTTTTCGGTTTCAAAGGTTTTTGCTCATTCTCACGCAAAGAATGCTTACTAACGGAACGTTCGCGTCCCCATCTTTTCTATCCACATCTCTCCATCTAATTAGCGCAATCTCAATGCCAATCCATTTCTTCGGAATGTGTGCTATTTTGTTCAAAACTCCAGAAATTATGAAGAAACTGAAATGGTACTTGTTATGTCTACATATTTCTACAGTATTATTCGACTGCTCCATTAGCATTTTGACGATTCCAGTGATTTTGTTCCCCGAGTTTGCTGGATATCCACTGGGACTTTTCAAATGGGTTGATACCAAATATTATGTGTATCCAGTAGTTCTTGCTATCATGTTTATGGGAGGTTAGGAATTTTAGATTGTCGGACGATGAACAAAAAAACGAGTTTCAGGAGTGTTGGTATCTATAATAGCGATTTTCGAGAATCAATACTTCACAATTTGCTCGTTCTCTGCTCCAACTCATTGGCTACCTTTCCGAAAGGCTTGGTTGATATTTCATATTGTTCTCACAATTTTATCTTCTATTTCTTTCGGATGCTTTGTGCCAGACCAGTCTATAGCTAGACAAAATGTGTTCCGGAAACTTCCACACTTGCCAGAATATTTTTATGAGATTCCAATTTTTGTGTTTACCGAAAACGGGTCTTATCATCTTATCATGTTCTTGATTCTTGTCCCATTTTGCTGTCTGGAAACTACTGTTTTTGTTAGCGGAATAGTTCGGACTACATCCAGACTGTTCAGAACTTGCAAAATGTCTAGGAAATCTTATAAACTACAGAATAGGTTCTTCATAGCGTTACTGATACAAACTACACTACCCTTGATCACATTGGTTATTCCATTTGTGTATTCTTGGATTTCAATTCTATGGAGACTATATGATCAAGGTCTTATGAATATTGCTGTTATCTTTACCACTATTCATGGGTTATCCTCTACAATTATGATGTTTATGGTACATCAGCCATATCGAGAGTTTTTGATGTCCATATTTTGTAACGAGCGGGTTCTTGAAAAACGAGGATTGTCAAGGAAGAATGTCATAATTGTTGCATTACATGGTTATGTGACGGATTCTTGAAGGAGGTAAGACAGTTGAACGTTCAAGGCAATTATGAGTTACGTGGTTGTCAACAAGGTTCACAACCTTGTAGTTCAGCTGACAGCGTGGCACTCCTAATTTCTTGCTCACAAGTTCAATTCCTAATAAACAAAAATTGGATGAAGGATTTGACTATGTTCCAATCTAAAACAACCTTATTTTGTCTATGAACAAAGTTTCAGATCTACTTCTTACTAAGGAAACTTTTCTGTGTGTCTGTGTGTGTGTCTGTCTCGGACATTTACTTGAATAACTCAAAGGGACATGGGACTCCTATATTGGTGTGTGGTATGTAGTCATGGACTACCGAGCGCTTCATGTCTATGGTGTCCTGGGTCTTCTAGCTTATAGGGAACCTATAGGGTTGATAATCGAAAATTTCTAAATTATGCTCAAAATTAATAAAACTTTATGGAATTCTCAAAAACGGTGTTTAGGCCTATCTATATGGTGCCTACAAAAAATTGAGCTGAAATCTTAGAAACTGTACATTTTTGAAACATTCGTTCGACAAAGTTCTAGAATGTTCCAGAACATCCTAGAACATTCCAGACAATTTTAGAACGTTCCATAAAATTCCACAAAGTTCTAGAACACTCCAGAACATTCTAGAACATTCCAGAACATTCTAGAACACTCCAGAACTTTCTAGAACCTTCCAGAAAATTCCAGAAATTCTAGAACATTCTAGAACATTCCAGAACATTCTAGAACCTTCCACAAAATTCCAGAAATTCTAGAACATTCCAGAAGTTCTAGAACATTCCAGAAAATTCTAGAACATTCCGGAACATTCTAGAACCTTGCAGAAATTTCCAGAATTTCTAGAACATTCCAGAACATTCTAGAACATTCAAGAAATTCTAGAACATTCCAGATCATAATATAAATTCTAGAATTTTCCAGAACATTCTAGAACATTCCAGAACATTCTAGAACATTCCAGAACATTCTAGAACAGTCCAGAACATTTTAGAACACTCCAGAACAATGCAGAAAATTCCAGAACATTTTAGAACATTCTAGAACATTTAAGAAATTTTAGGAAATTCCAGAACTTTCTAGACCTTCCAGAAAGTTCCAGAACATTCCAGAAAGTTCTACTGACGTCTGCAAACCTTCTGGAAAATTGAATTTTGAATTTGGATTTCGCAATTTTGTCTTACTGTCTGCGTATCGTACTATCTCGAAAAGGGTATATAAGGCGAGAATTTTTTCATTTTGCTCATTTGTTTTCAATTTCTTCCACCCAACTTCAATGGCCAAAAGGACAAAAAAGCCAAAGGCAAAGCAGCCCACAGCCCGTGTTGGACGCCCTAGGACCCGTGACGTCAAGGATAAGGCTCGAGAGGTAGGTTGTGTACTGTACGTTTGTAACTAAGCAGGTCCTTTCAGGTCGGGGCAACCTCTTCCACGCCCAGTACATCAGCCACAAAACCTTCCCAGAAACACCGATTGGCAATGAAGAAAGCTGAGGCTGCTGTGAAAAAATCGCATCAAAGAGAGGAAGAATCACAAGAGGTCACATCTAAACGCAGAAGACTCGATGCATTGAGTAAAAAAAAGGCGCGTAAGGAAGAGACAGAGGAAGAACATAAGAAGAGGACATCCTCCAACAGAGAAAGAACTTCGAGAGCACGTTCAGAAGAAACAGAGGATCAACACCATCGTCGGACATCTTCCAATGCGGCTAGAACATCGAGAGCCCGTTCAGAGGAAACTGATGAAAAACGTGGTCGTCGAAAGTCAGTCGATGCTGGAAGAACTTCCAAGGCCCGTTCTGAAGAGTCAGAAGCAGAAACTTTGAGAAGACGTGATCATAATAAAGAACATATGGCTGTGACACGTGCTACTGAATCTCTTGAAGCTTCAGAATCTAGAAAAGAGGCAGACCGGAAACGACACTCTTCTCATGTCACTGAAGATTGTGGAATCGCCAGAAAAGACGTGAGAGTCGAGGAGAACTATCTTGGAACAATGTCAGTACAATGCTCAAGCTGTGGTGCATTGCACTATAAAGGTAACATTACATCTGGAATATTTTTTCAGACTGTAAATCTTTTTTCAGGGGAGCAGCCTAAGAGCAAAAAGTTCAATACATGCTGTCGACATGGATTGATCCAACTTCCAATGTTCGATAATTTCCCAAAAGAACTCCGCGACCTTTTCACATCTTCCACTTCTGAGTCTGCTGAATTCTTGAAAAACATCAGGACTTACAATAACTCCTTAGCTATGGGATCGATGGTCGCAAATGTGGATACTCCAAAAGGAGGTGGTCCATACACTTATCGACTCCACGGACAGGTATTCCACGTCACTGGAGCTCTGCATCCGGAGCCTGGACAAGAGCATCTATGTGCCCAAGTCTTCATTCTGGACACCGAGGAAGCAGCCGCCCAGCTCGCCAATAGAAAAACCAAAATTTTGTGCTCCAAAGATCTATACAAGAAGCTGATCGATCTGCTTCACATGTACAATCCATTTGTGAAGTCGTACAAAATGATGCGCGAGAAAGAGGAAGAAGAGGAATTATTAGCTTCCGCGGAAAACCGAGATGTTAGAGAAGTGAAGATGGTTTTTCGATCGAACAAAAATTTGAACCCCAACAGGTTAGTAATGGAAAGTGAAAAAAAAACGAAAAATGCGAAAGTCCAAAAAAATTGAATTTCGAAATCTTGAATCTCAAAAATTTGAAAACTAAAATTCCGAAAACTAAACAAATAATTCTTTTAAAAATATAAAATTTCGAAAATCTAAAACATTGAAAAAAATTTTTTGAAATTCGAATTTTGAAAGTCTGATACTTTGAAAATCTGAAACTATGAATTCCGAAATTTCTAAAACTTTGATATTCGAAAATTTTGAAAATTCGAACTTCGAAAATTTAAAAACTTTGAATTTCGAAAATTTTGAAATTAGATAATTTAAAAACTAGAGTTATAAAACTTTGAGAACTTGAAATTTGCAAAACTGAATTTTCCAGATACCAACTTCCAACGGCTGAAGAAATTGCTGTGGTGTTTGTTGGCGACGAAGACGAAAATCCTGGAAAAAGAGCCATCACAGTCTATCAAAGGTCCACAGGAACTTTCCAATACCTTTTGGATACCGATAAAGAGACAGATCCATTGTGCTATCCACTTCTCTTCGTGGATGGAAAATATGGGTGGCATGTTAACCAGCAAAGACAAAATGGACAAGGAGGAACAACCAAGATGAGTGCTCGGGAATTCTATTCCTACTACTTGCACATCCGTCCGAACTTCTCTCCACTTCATCACGCAAAAAAACTTTTCCAACAATTTTGCGTAGATGTTTGGACAAAAATTGAGCAGGACCGTCTCAATTTCATCCGACAACATCAGGATCAACTCCGAGTTGAGTCAGTACAAGGTCTGATGGATCACATCAGTGCCGAAGATGATGGTCCCTGTGGAAAAAGAATCTTTTTGCCGAATACTTTTACTGGATCACCAAGGCATTTCGTTTCCCTTTACCAAGATGCTTTGGCTGTCGTCTCCAGATTTGGAAAGCCAGATTTGTTTCTTACTATGACGTGCAATCCAAGCTGGAAAGAAATCCAAGAAGCATTGCTCCCAGGCCAAGAAGCTGTAGATCGTCCGGATGTGGTTTCACGAGTCTTCAGATTGAAGCTCGAAGAATTGAAAAAAGACCTTTTCACCAAGAACATCTTTGGAGAAGTTGCAGCCTGGATTTATGTTATCGAGTTTCAAAAGCGAGGTTTACCTCACATGCATCTTTTGATGATTTTGAAAAACGAATGGAAGCCTAGGTAACTTTGAAATCATGAAAATAACAAATTTAATCTTGGAAAATTTCAGAACGGCTTCTGAAATCGATGACATGGTTTGTGCTGAACTTCCAGATCCAGCTGAAGATCCAGAGCTGTTCGAAATCATCTCCACCACGCAAATGCACCGACCATGCGGAGTATACAACCCAGATTCATCCTGCATGGTTGGTGATTCCTGTTCAAAGCATTTTCCAAAAGATTTTCGCGAGAGAACTTCTGTTGAAAACGATGGATTCCCGATGTACAGGCGACGGGACGATGGAAGATCTGTCGCTTTCAAAACAAAAAATTTTGGAGTCATTCAATTGGATAACAGAAGCGTGGTCCCATACAATAAGTACCTCTCCAGAAAATTCAGAAGTCATGCAAATCTGGAAATTTGTGGAAACGTCGGAGCAGTTAAGTACCTCTACAAATACCTTTACAAAGGTACATCTCGAGCTGCGATCCACATCTACACTGATAAGAATGGAGTCGAGCACAGGACGGAGAATGAGGTCAACAGCTACTTGGATGCTCGATACGTCTGTGCTCCAGAATCTCTTTGGCATATTTTTGACTTCCGGATGTCCGACAGAAGCACTCCAGTCATGCAGCTCAAAGTTCATTTGAAGAATGCTCAAGGGGTAGTTTATAAAGAAGGAGAAGAAAAAGATGCAGCTCAGAGAGGACAGCTCCGAGACACAACTCTAACGGCGTGGTTTGCTGCAAACCAAAGATGCTATGATGAGCTTGAATCGACTGGAATGATTCCAGAAGACGTTGTTGACTGCCGAGGGATCTACTATGTTGAGATGCCAGAACATTTCCAATTCTCGAAAGGAAAATGGGCTCTGAGAAAAAATGCGACACGATCGATTGGAAGAATGCATTTCGTGTCTCCGAGAGATCAGGAAAGATTTGCATTGAGAGTCATGCTTCTAAACGTCACTGATGCTAAATCTTATGAAGATTTGCAAACCGTTGGAGGTGTCTTCTACGAAAAATTCGTGGATGCTGCTAAGGCTGCCGGATATTTGACCGAGGACATTTTCTATGAGAAATCGTTGGAAGAAGCAGCATCATTTCATTCTGCACCACAACTGAGAGGGTTCTTTGTGACTCTGCTGATGTTTGGAGAAATCCATAATGCTGAAGAGTTATGGTACAGGTGAGAAATAAAAAAATAACTTTCAATTTTGTAAATAAACATTTTTCAGATTCGTGGATGATTTCTCAGAAGACTTTGTCTACAAACACTTCCCAAAAGAAAAAGCCGAAGCGCTCGCTTATAATGATCTTATTGATCGAATGAATGCCATGGGAGAAAAGCTTGATAAATGGATGAGCCTTGGATACGAGAGAATCATTCCAGACGACGTCATTGATTTTGACTACTGCACAAAAGAAGGAGATAGGATGAGATCAACGTTGGTAGCAGAACAAGAAGAAGTTGTGAAGGCTGTTTTGGATGCGGTGAAAAGTGGAGGAGGCCTAATTTACGTGGATGGACCTGGAGGCAGCGGCAAAACATATGTACAGTGCGGTCAATATCTTTAAGACCCCCCTTGATTTTGGGCGCACAGAAAAAACAAGAAGAGATATCAAAAAACTGTAAACGCCATTCGATTCACAATCAAAAATAACCCCAGGTGACGACGTTTCATGAATTTAGCACTTTCCATGTCCGTGTACCATCCAAAAAACCCAAATGCAAGCGGTCAATATCTTTAAGACCCCCCGGTTTTTTCGATGTTCCAGTAATAATTTTCATGAGAAAATTTTTCGGAAGTGTAAAATGTCAGTCTAAAAGTTGTTTTTAGATAGTTTCAAAGCAAATAAGAACGGTTTCTGAAAGTTTCCCGATCAGAAATTGAGTTCCGAAAATTCATCTCACAATTTTTGCTGTTTTTGAGAGAATTTTTGATTTTATGGAAAAATACAGCGTTCTAGTTGATGGAATTCTACAAAATGTTATATTTTCAGATAGCCCTTATACCCTTTTTGATGTCTCAGTCATTTGATTGATTATATTGGACCGCACTGTCTCGAAAATCTTCTCAACGTTAGCCCATGAACTCATTAAACGGTCCAGCTCTGACTTTAAGAAACTGTACTCATCTGAATTCTGCCTGAATCTTTACCAAATGACTAAGACATCAAAAAGAGAATAAGGGCTTTCTAATAATATATAGTTTCATAGAATTCCATCAAGTAGAACGCTGTTTTTTTTTTTCATAAAATCAAAAATTCTCTCAAAAACAGCAAAAATTGTGAGATGAATTTTCAGAACTCAATTTCTGATCGGGAAACTTTCAGAAACCGTTCTTATTTGCTTTGATACTATCTAAAAACAACTTTTAGACTGACATTTTACACTTCCGAAAATTTTTCTCATGAAAATTATTACTGGAACATCGAAAAAACCGGGGGGTCTTAAAGATATTGACCGCTTGCATTTGGGTTTTTTGGATGGTACACGGACATGGAAAGTGCTAAATTCATGAAACTTTGTCACCTGGGGTTATTTTTGATTGTGAATCGAATGGCGTTTACAGTTT
This sequence comes from Caenorhabditis nigoni, assembly GCA_027920645.1. Lineage (NCBI taxonomy): Eukaryota > Metazoa > Nematoda > Chromadorea > Rhabditida > Rhabditidae > Caenorhabditis > Caenorhabditis nigoni. The sequence continues at coordinate 4,533,875 of CP115868.1, forward strand.
TTTGATATCTCTTCTTGTTTTTTCTGTGCGCCCAAAATCAAGGGGGGTCTTAAAGATATTGACCGCACTGTATACCTTACCCTTATCAACATCCTCCAAGGTATGCATCTGAAAGTCATCCCAATTGCATGGATCGGGATCGCTGCATCTCTTTTGCCTCATGGAAGAACAGTGGCATCCTTCTTCCATCTCAACATCAAGGATGGATGTAAGACCTCCACCATCCATCTCCAATCCGCTGAAGCCAAACAACTCGCCGAACTGGATGTAGTATTCTGGGATGAAGCTCCTATGAGCCCAAAATCTTCACTCGAAACAGTGGATCAGCTATTTCGTGACGTCACGAAAATCGATAAACCGTTTGGTGGAAAAGTTATCATTCTTGGAGGCGACTTCCGTCAGTGCCTTCCTGTTGTGGACAGAAAAGGAAGAGATGAGCAACTTTCTAATTCCATCAAAAGGTCTCATCTTTGGCCACTTTTCCAAGTTCACCATTTAAAAACCAACATGCGTGCCCAAAGTGCTGATGAAGAATGGAAAAGGTAAAAAATGAGATAATAAATTTATAGTTTTCAATCTTATTTTTTCAGTTTTCTTCTGGAGATTGGCGACGGTTTGAAAGGAGAAGAGGGGACGGGAGTTATGGAAGTTCCAGAAGATCTCAGATGCGATGGAGATTTAGCGGAGGAAATCTTTGGATCTTTACTTCGAAATGGGTCTAATGTTTCTGAAATCTCCAAGGTGGCCATTCTCTCTCCAACCAACCAACAAGCACTTCAAATGAATCAAAAAGTGATGGAGATGATTCCAGGAGAGATGAAGACGTATTATAGCGTAGATGAGGTCGGAGACAACCAAAATAGTCACTCGGATGCGGCCAATTTCCCAACAGAGTTTTTGAATAAAATGACTCCATCAGGATTACCACCCCACAAATTGGAGCTGAAAGTTGGGGCGTTGGTCATGTTGCTCAGAAATCTTGATGTTCGCAATGGGTTATGTAATGGAACCCGATTGGTGATTCGTGAAATGGGAGAACGGGTGCTCCGATGTGCATTCATTTCGGGACCAAATGAAGGTGGAGACGTTTTGATTCCAAGAATCAAATTATCATTCGATTCGGGGATTCCATTCGTGCTCCAAAGACGCCAGTTCCCAGTAAGACCTGCCTTTGCTATGACGATCAACAAGGCACAAGGTCAAACATTCGATCGTATTGGACTGCTTCTGGATGCTCAGATCTTTGCCCATGGGCAACTATATGTTGCGCTGACCCGAACAAGAACCAAGGATGGAATCAGAGTTTGGGCTCCAGAAAAAGTCATGCATAACATTGTTTACAAAAACATTCTGTAGCTCCATTTCTAGCTGAAATTTTTCAACCAATACCCATTTTTCATAGTTACCCTTTTCTAGGAAATAAATTGTTGATCTGATTTTTTTCAATTGTTTTTTAAATTGTTCTTCTAATCAATTGTTCTACTAACAAACTTTCAAAGAATAAAATGATAGTTGGAGCTTTTTGAATTCAAATTGGAGCCAGTGGAAATCGCGGCGTAGCCGCGAATTTTCACTGGTGAAATGGTACGAAAATAAGTAGGCCCGACCCGGCACGGCCCGGCTTGGCACATCCGGACGAAGCCACACTATGGTCTGTAACTTTGTTCATAGACAAGATACAGTTCTCCAAATAGTATCATTTTGTAGTGATCGTTGAGTTCTATCATATCTAATTTAGGTGGTTCGAAACATCAATTCAAAAAAAACTATGGGAGTGCCCGCGAAGGCAAGACCCGGTTAAAGTCAAAATCGTGTTCCGTTTTTACTTAAACAGAAAATAATGAGTGTCACGCCGCTAACATCTGAACTCGGCTGCAAATCTGTTTGACATTAAGGACCCTAATGGCAAATCCGACGAAAGATTACTTTTACATATTTTGTGATGTGATCCAAGATTATCATTTACTCCTAGCTTATCTTCTTAAGAGTCACAGTCATTTGCTTGTATGAACTTTTTGGGGAACTCTTTGGTTCACGCGTTTTCTACAAGGACTTCGTTATGTCTCTTAACGGGAACAGTGTCATTTTTCAATGTCCCACTGTCTTCAACTTAACAAAAACAGAGATTTTCAACAAGCCAATTTTACAGAAGATTCAAATTCTCAAACTCAGACAATCAAAAAACTATTACTCTGAAAAAGATAATCTAGAAGTAAATATCAATCACGGATTACAACACAAAGTATGGGGAAGTAATCTTACGTGGGATTTGGACGTAAAACATCATTCAAAATAGCTTTTGTAATCTGAAACGCCTATTTTTCCGTTTTCCATAGTTTCGGCTCTCTGATTTCTCGTCATCTGTGTTTTTGACTCATTTCACACATCCTCTTGTGCATAATCTGACAGACAGTTGGCAAATGCACGAATCACTGCCAATCAGATTAGCTTCCGGTTGTTTTCCTTGTCAAAAAGGGCCAAATCTCAAAATAACTTCGCGTCACTGCTGAATACTTCAAGCACATATAAATACACCGAGATTGTGGTTCACTTCCTTATTAAGCAATCTGAATGAAAATTTTCTTTTACTTTTTCATTTTCTGCTCTCTTGCTCTACATGTGAAATGCTACGATGTCAAGGACTTTGCAATCATTCGAAACAATGCCCGGAAAAATATGATAGCGCTGGAAAATCTACTTGGATCCAGAAATCGTCAAAGGTCTAGACAATGGTACATGAAGGTATCAGTTGTACGTAACGCTAAAGTTGTGTGTTTAATGTAAAATTATGTTTTAGAGTCATCGAATCGGAGGAAACATTGTCCTGGGATAACGTCAAACGCATAATTTCCGGAATTTGGAATTCTTGAAATACGGATACAATTCACAGAAAAAAGTTTTAACAATGTTGATCATACTTTTGTTCAAAAGATGTTACGGACATAAGACACAATAAAAATTATAACTTTCATGAAGTTTTGATCTCATAGAAGTATTTCTGCTAGATGAAGTGCAGCCCTGCTACCAGTTAAGCCAGACGGTCGCCGCCAGCTGGAAGACTACTGTAGAAGCCCACCCAAACCGGTAACTTTGAGCTCATGATATTATGATAGACCATTTATCAGTTGAAAAATGTTGATGTCTTTTGAAGGAACCGAGATAATTGAGTTCAATGTAGGCGGTCGCATACTTTTGATCTCAAAAACCCAAAAATTTCTCTCCCCACTTTTCTTTAATCATATCAATTCCTTAGCAATACGTGTTTGTTTTTATGTTTCCTTCAATATATTTTTCTTCCAAATGAACCTGAAAACCCTCATAGAGTTCTTCGAATCTCCCAATTCCTTATCCCTGATTCTTCACCTCATTAGTGCAATGTCGATCCCAATTCACGGATTTGGATTCTACATTCTAATTTTCCACTCTCCAGAAACGATGAAAAAAGTCAAGTACTATTTATTAAATTTACATTTTTGGACAGTTTTATTTGACTACTCTATTGGTATCCTAACGATTCCAATGATCCTTTTCCCGGAATTCGCTGGATATCCTCTTGGATTTGTTCGATTATTTGATGTAAAGTATTATGTGTTTCCAGTAGTAATCTCTTTACATTTCTTGGGTTGTGAGTAGGAGAGAAATTGAGTGATGACGTAAAATGAAATTCCAGGTATGCTAGTTGCTATAATCGCAATTTTCGAAAATCAATTTCACACTATTTTCACTTTTTCAAAACCCGTTATTTGGTCGAAGTTCAGAAGGACTTGGTTAATATGTCATTTCCTACTCTCTTTTTTACTTTGCACTTCATTCGGGCTCTTGGTACCAGACCAAGAGAAATCTAAGGAACAAATTCTTCAGAAATTACCTGCTCTACCTGAATATATCTATAATGCCCCTATATTCATATTTACGGAAAACGGATCTTATCACTTGATATCTTTCGTCATAGTAATTCCATTAATATGCTTTGAAGTCTTCTTCTTTGTATTTTCTATCATCCAAACTTTATCAAACCTCCTGAAATCTAGCAAAATGTCCAGAAAAACATATCAACTGCAAAAGCAATTTTTCGTGACTCTAGTCATACAAATTACACTGCCCTTGATCACACTGGTAATTCCATTTGTGTACTCTTGGATATCAATTCTATGGAGGTATTATAATCAGGGCCTAATGAATATTGCGGTAATCTTTACAACTATTCATGGATTATCCTCCACAATTGTGATGATTTTGGTGCATCGACCATATCGAGAAACGTTGATTTCATTTGTTTGTCCTGAGAATTTTATGAATGCAAAAAAACGACCATTGGTTAGGAGGAGTGTAGTGGTATTATCAGTTCTGATTCAAATTTAAACACTCGTCGGTTGACAACCAGTTTGTGGCTAAGCTGGTTACGGCATGGTACTCATAGTCTATTGCTCATAAGTTCAACTCATAAGTTCAAAACAATTCTCGAAACTTTGTTCATGTAAGCCCCATGAGGAAATAAACTCGTTGTAGCAATGTTGAAGGCGTCGCCGCTGAACTTCGGTGACACCAATTTGACGGACGACCCAGAGATGTCTAGTGATATTATCTGATTCGAGTTTGATGTTTTATTGCAAATGAAAAACCAAAGTTTTCTGACCACCTAATCCAGGTATCCTCAGAATTCGATTAATCACCAAACCTTCAGAAATTCAATTTCCAGCTGTCATAGTTTTTTCTTCTCAGTCGGGTTAAACATTCTAGCATGATGTCTTGTATCCCCGATATCGGTCCCTTTGATTCCCCGGAACTTTTAGCGAACACCCTTCACCTAATCACTATCATTTCCACCCCTGTCCACATCTTTGGCCTATATTGTGTTCTTTTCAAAACCCCGAGTCATATGAAATCCGTAAAGTTCTACTTGATCAATGTGCATATTTGGATCGTTTTACTTGATTATTCTCTAGGCTGTCTTGGTGTCCCATTTTTGTTGTTCCCAGCTCTGGCGGGTATTCCATTGGGGTTGCTACGATACCTCGGAGTTCCCACCCTGTGGATAACAATGGGCATTGTGTTGATAATGTCATGTTAGCCACTTTTTGTTTAGACTTTAGAAAATTATATTCTGAAAAATTCCAGATGTCGTGTGCTCTATAACCGCAGTGTTTGAAAACCGCTTCCACGTCGTTTGTACCTTCTCCGGAAAATTATATTGGAATTTCTTAAGACGCCCATGGCTAGCATGTCATTATATAGGAGTAATTCTAGCTCTCATAAGTTTTGCATATATGGTACCAGATCAAAAACCTGCAAAAGAACGGGTGTTTCAAGTTGGTGTCGTTAAGAAAATCCACCTGCGAATATTTTCGTTCCAGAAGCTTCCATGCCTACCAGACTACATTTATCAAGACGAAGTGTTTGTTTTAACTGAAACCGGAGCTTATCACCTTTTCATGTTTGTATTCTACGTGGTTCTTACTATTACCGAAGTTTCTATTTTTGCATATTTTCTTATCTGGTACTCGACGCAACAACTTCGGACCAAATCTGTGTCCAGGAGGACTTTTACAATCCAAAAAAAGTTTTTCATAGCCCTGGTCATTCAGATGAGTGTCCCTATGGTTTTTATTTTGTTACCAGTCTTTTATGCTTGGATTTCATTATTTTGGTATTATTATAATCAATCTTTAACAAATTTCTGCGTAGTTCTTGCCTCTTTACATGGAATTAGCTCGACTTTGGTTATGATTTTTGTTCATCATCCGTATCGAAAAGTTTTGTTGGGGCGGAGTTTAAAGAAGAGTGTGGTGCCTTATGTTTCTGAAAAATAAATTGATTGTGGAAATTTTTTATATTTAAGAAATAATGTTGTTGAATACAAAGATCAGAAGCCAAGATATTTTATAAGATTGGGGTTTTCAGCTGTTCTTTCTGACAAAGATTTTTAAAAAATTCAAACGGAACCGAATTTGTAGAATCAAATTTTCTGTTTGGAAGCTGATCATTCCATGAAAATGATAATCAATAGGGTTTCCACGTGGGTAGCGACATACCCGCCCGTAGCCGCAGCTACCCGTACCCGCCCGTACCCGTACCCGTTCCATTCCCGGAACTTTTTGTGTTTGCAAACAATGCGCGCAACTTGCCGACAATTCGCGCGCGTTGTTCGGTTTTTTCTGAAACAAGTTCGTTCATTTTTACTGGCTGATGAATTTTTCTTACCTGAATCATTTTTATTTTCACTTTAAAACTATTTTCTACAGCAATAAGCGACAAAAATTGTCAAAAATTGTTAAAAGAGGCGAGACAGCAAAAATTTTGGAGGACAGTTTGGGGGACGAAATCGCACCGCGCTTATGTAGGCCATCGGTCGTCAGCCGCGTTTGCGCCCCCTTAGCTCAGCCGGTAGCGGCGCTGTACCCCTGAGCTGCCTGTCATGAGTTCAACTCCTCTTGGGTGGTTCTCTAGGCAAAATATCAGGAAAACATTTTTTTGATGTCTGGCCTCCTTTAAAAACAAATTTTAATCGAAGTGTCGGTAAGTTGCGCGCATTGTCTGCAAACACAAAAAGTTGGGGCGGGTAGCTGGCGGTACGGGTACGGGCGGGTAGCAGCTACCCGTTCGCTACCCTCCCGTCATGAAAAGCCTAATAATCGATGTTAAAAGGCGGTGTAACAACAAAGAGCAGGCGATTTTTCGATTTTGGAAATTCGGTACGCACTCTGACGCGACGGAGTACAGTGATTAGTGTAGACCTAGCGCGTGGCTGTCGTGCCAATGTCCATCGATCGGTTGTGCTACCGTAGCTCATATTCAGTAGCCACGCGGCACCTTGTCCAATGTGAAGGGTTCGATCACTTTGAAAACTTTCAAGGGTTTAAAGCAATCCTAGATTAAAACTTTGCATTGACAGAACTTTTTGAAAATTCCTAATTTTTCAGCTATTTTCTGATTTCTGAAGGACACACTTTTTTTTATCCAAGACATTTTGAAACACTGATCTTGCATTCTGTTTGAAGGCGGAGTCATGATCCGTTAAAGCTGATAACATTGCGCAGCTGCTCCAGGTGAATGACGATTTCTCTGAATCACAAACTTAATTTTTATCCAGATAAATTTAAGAAAAAAAGATCAGAACGTCTTCCATTTCTCACCATGGACTTCTTGTCTTCCACCGAATTCCTCTCCTTGGCTCTTCACTGTACATCAATTCTATCAACTCCCATTTACTTATTCGGAATGTACTGCATCCTTTGGAAAACTCCAGAATCCATGAAAAGTATGAAATGGTACCTGGTGAATCTACAAATATGGATTATGTTCTTAGAATATTCTCTTGGATTATTGGTGATTCCATATGTACTACTGCCTTCTATTGGAGGGTTTCCTTTAGGAATACTCAACAATTATGGGGTCCCTTCAATGTATCAATGCCTCTTGTTGCTATTGTTTCTCTCCTGTACGGAGTTTTTTTTTCAGAGTTAATTTCAAGTTACATTTTCAGATGTCGTCAATTCCATAGCGGCGGTTTTCGAAATACGATTCTTTGTAGTTTGCAACCTTTCTAACAAACAAAAATGGAAGTTATGCCGTTATTTTTGGCTTCCCATCCACTACATTGGCACATTTTTCATGGTTTTATCGTTTCTTATGTTCATCCCAGATCAGATCCACGCTAGGCAGCATTTACTAGAACACCGCCCGTTTCTTCTGAAATATTCTTCTGAATATGACGTATTCGTGTTCTCTGAAGACCCAACTATTCCGATTATCATTTTCACTTGCTATGTATCTTTAGTCTTGTGTGAAATACTATTTTTCACTGGCTTCCTATTCTTTTATACCTGCGGTCAGCTAAAATCCAAATCAATGTCCAGAAAAACGTTCAATCTTCAAAAGGCGTTCTTTCTAGCGCTCTCCGTTCAAATGTTGGTTCCACTGGTCATGCTCTTTGTTCCATTCATATATGGTTGGTTTGCAATTTGTCTAGACTATGAAAATCAGGCAATCACCAATTTGTTTATGACAATCGGGTCTTTACACGGTGCGGTGTCTACCATGGTTTTGATTTTTATACATCATCCCTATCGAAAAGCATTTTGGAGTATTTTTCTGGAAACTCGGATTTTGAGACGAAAAACGACGGGAACTTCGGAAGTGATAAAGAGAGTTTGAAAATAAACTCATTCATCAATTGAATTGTATGCATTGCTTGAAGATTAACTCGAATTATGTAGGGGGGCTAGAGTATGCATTCTGACGTGACGGTGTACAATGCTCGGTGTCCACAATGGCTTTCATACTTTTGGTCAAAAACTGTCCTATATTTGCTCATTAACGGAGGTTACTGCCAATTCTTAAACCTTCAGACACCGTTTGTTCGCTTCTGGGCCCCTTGCCTGTAACCGTAGCTCAACTGGTAACAACGCGGCACCTTAAACGGTGAGCTCACAAGTTCAACTTCTCGAGCAGCCTTATATTAACTAAGAAGAAAGCTCTTGTGACATTTTCTTTAATAATTTCACATCTAATAGTAAGATCATATCTGAAAAAATGTCAAACTTTGATCACTTGACTCATTTACTATTTGCAGTCAACAAGAAATAGGGCCCAAATTCTGTTCACTCTCTAAGATATTTTCAGGTGTTTTTTTGAGTTACGGTAGGCACCTTTGAAATTTTGTGAAAAATATTTTGCAATTTTTTAAATAGGCTCTCAAACACAATACATAGGCATATCTGCAAAATCAGGGCACGGCCCGAGGGCCTGGCCTAGACGAAGATTTCCAGGGCCCGCGGGCCCGGGATCTCCAAAATTGAAAAAATTGAAATTTCAGAAAAATTTTTATGAATGTTTTGAAAAAATGTTTGCTTGACAGAAAGAGCGTCCATTTTTTTAAATTGACCCCAAAAATTATTTTTTAAAAACAGGATAATTTTTTCTGAAAACCCGGGCCGAGTTGACCGATTAGGTTCATTTTATTAGTAATTTTTAACGAATTCCAATATCTAGCCAAGAAGAAAGATCGAAAATCAAAAAGTTGTCAAGTTCCCAAGAAAATTTTTATTTTTGAGCTAAAAGTATCATGCTTTCGGCAGGTGTGGGAACATTTTATTCATAGCTCAGTGGTTCAAAAATTATCAAGCCGTCCAGAAGAAGTTATAGAGTTTCGTATCATACGATTTCTGAATTCTCCATTAAACAAAACGGTGCAAAATCCGTCGAACATTGTAACAGTGGTCCAAATAAGAAAACTTTCAATGAATGAGGCGATTTTTGATTCCTGAGCGTTTCGAAGAAGAATATCGCTAATAATATAGCCAGAGAGATAGCAAAGGGTTTGGAGGAATGTCTGAAAATGAAAAAAAAATTCTGTAACATTGTTGCATACGGTAGTTCCAACATGTAAACAGTTTCCTGAATACCTGCTTTAAAAAGTTCCATTCCTTTACTGTAGTTCTTTCCGGTCCATTCTGCCTCTTTCTCCGGAACCATTGAACTTTTGAAAGTGTCACGATATTGATAACGAATTCTAAAATGATCAAGCCGGTATTTTTAGCAGTGTCCAAATACTTATAATAAAACACACAGGCTGGCTCGGACAAGTTATTGAAAAATGACAAAGTGGTTGGCTCGTAATTCGGACAACAATTGACTGTAATTCTACTGACGTTTAGAATACCTTCAAACTTTTTTGGGGCGACTTACAAACAACATTAATAATTCCCATATAGGCTGATGTGATGGTTACTAAAACGCACACATATATTTTTGTGAGCCTCTCAGAAAATACTTTTCGGTAGGAAAGCGGTCTAAAAACTGCTACAAATCGATTGATGGTCATCAGAGCATGTAAGTTGAGTGATATTTCAAAAGTGATGCACAATAAGAATGCAGCGAAATGAGAATTTAAGACTAGGAAATCGGGAGTGCTGAAATTTCTCGCTTTGAGAAAATTCTTGAATTCTAAACTCACAACACTGCCATCGGTGTAACGTACAACAAGTATGTGCCAACATATAGAAAATCAGATATTGATTTTGCAAAAGTCAATATCAAAAAAGGCGCAGAATACTGACAGTTTTGATGAGTAATCGCCCAGATAATGAAGATGTTTAGAATTGTACCAAAGAAATACACAGGTAAACCAACGAGTCCAAGAAGGAACATGATGTTGTCTGGACTGATAAAGAAAAGATATTCTGATAACTTATTCGAAAAGCTTCTGATTATTTCCGCTTGGATAGTGGTCGAAAATCGAAATGTTTTCTCACGAGATCTAACTTTTTTGGGTTATCTAAACCGTGACTACACTAGAAACTTTTCTGTGGGAAAAATAATATTGTTGCAATTTGGAAACAAAAATAATTAAGAGTGAGCTTCGACCAGAATGATCTAGGTTACTGTAAGAGATCTCAACTGCGACTGTCGTTTTATCTTTCGAAGGTAATGAGAAAATTTATCTCAAACTTTACAGTGAGGGGGCCCTTCTATTATAAGTTTTACACTCTCTGTGTCTCCGATTTAGAATTAAACATTCCTTCAACTTTATTTCTCAACTTTCCCTCAATCCGCCTAACTTCTCGTTATCTGTCTGATTCGTTATCACTAGCATTTTCTCACGCTATCCAATGATGTCAAATGGTCTAGCGTTATCACTCAACGAATCGAATCGCCGAATTCCCTGGAACAGTTTGTAGAGAATAGAGTAAAGCCTGACCATAACACAAATACTATTCAGCGATCAAATCTTCCCCTAAACTTGGTATAAAAACAGAAAGTCTAGGAATGTAGAAGTATAACATAATGAGGATCTTTCTGATTGCAGCAATTGCAGTTCTTGGTGAGTTTGAGCTCCACTTGGTTCAAAAAACTCAATATTTCAGCTATCTCCGCTCATGATCATCATCATGGAGGTGGAGGAAGTGACCATCACCATTCAACCAGTGATAGTGGGCACCATCATCATCATGGGGGTGGAGGTGGAGATCACCATCACCACCATCATCACCATAGCATCGGATCTGATTACAGTAGCTCCAACTATGACTCCAGTAGCTCTGGAAGCTCAGGCGGGATTGGATTAGGACAACTCTTGTTTGGAGGACTATTCCGAAGACCAAGCTACTACGGCTATGGAAACTACAACCGAGGATACTGTAGAGTTGCTCAATTCGTCGACTACGTTGGACAGACACCCCGCTACTACTGTGATTGTCCACCGTACCCTCCAAATTATCAATGGAATCAGTGCGTGCCAATGGCGAACTATGCATATGGAAAGAAATGATTGGATCTTATTCTGAAGACAAAGCAATTTATATACTGCTGAGATTCTTTGACGTGACAATGTTGTTCTTACAATTCACCTGAAATAATATTTCTCGAAATTATCCGTCCCTCTAGGAGTTGAACCTGTGGACCCATCTTTGAAGTTGCTGTGCCGCTATCGGCTGAGCTACGGTGGTAGAAGTTGAGCCAACCGATATGAAAGCGGCACGACATGTGTGAAAACTAATAACCATACACCGTCACGTCAAAATGCATACAGTAACCCCAAAACAACTCGGAAAAGGTTTCGATGCTGAGCTATGCAGTCATCGCCGGCGCTGGACCGACCGATGGTAAATATAGACTCTGAAAACTATTTTTTTTAACACCCCAAAGTCTACTTTCTAGTATTTGCTATGTTACCTTGATGTTCTAACAGTTCACTACCTGTTTGCCAGAACTAATGTTTTCCCAATGATGACATCCCGCCTCCCATAGGTCAACATGCATTTTGTTTAAATGATGCCTAATGGTTCAGAAAGCTCAGGCCTGTTCGCAATGCTCCTTCGGCTCTCCATTTTGCTAGTATCTAGCATTGCATTGGCTAGCTGCCAAACCTGCAGTTTTTCCAAATCCGCTGTAAACGCTAGTTGGACAGTTGCCCAAAATGGAACCCTTCAAATTTCCTATCAAAATAATGGGATTTCTAATAATCAGTGGACAGCGATAGGATTTGGACCTGATATGGTCAGTCTTTGAGAACGTTTTGATAATTGAGATCCTCAAAAATTTTCAGTCCAACCAACAAGTCATAGTTCTGATGGTCCAAAACGGTCAAGTCTCAATTCGCACTGGAAGCACTTCAGGTCACTCGCCACCAACTTTCAGCAGTCAGAATAGCGCCAATTTGCAAAACGTGAATTATTCTCGGACCACTTTAAATGCTACAATTTCTGTACCCTTGAATTTGAATGGTGTTAACTTGGGAGGGTGCCAAACTTGGAATGTGAGTTTTTAAAATGAAATAAGCTCATTATCCCAATTTGGTTTAGTTTGTTCAAACCGGACCACTCAATAATGGACAAATGGGACCACACACTTCCCGACCCGATCAAGTGAATAACGTTTGTGCTTCTCAGTGTGTATGAATAAAGTGTTGTGACTATTTTTTGTGGTTGTTGGAATAACTTCCGTGGGACAAGCTTTTGGAACAGTAAACATTATCAATGAGACAGTTTACCTTCTACAAAAGTAAAATTTACTTGCTCATTGAAACAAATATTTTTGGTCACTTTGAACTACAAATTTTTTGGGGACATGGAAGTAAGGGAGACAGATAAGTTTCCACTGGGTTTTTCGGGAGGGATTATCCGTTTTGATATGACGGTGTACAGTGATCGGTGTACACCCAACGAGTAGCTATCGTGCCATATACTTCTGCCACCGTATCTCAGATGTTAGCTTTTAATTCTGTCGGTCGGCGAACTACGATTGCGACCGCGTAGCTCTGTCAGTAGTTTCACAGCATCTCCTTGATTTCGCCCGCTAGAGGGACTGATAAATAAGATGATTTATCTATTAATATTTCAGATATCTCCAGTCTATATCTTCAGGTAACTCCCTTCCGGGTCGTCCACAGTTCTCGGAATGGATTTTGAAAGTTTTTCAGGCATTTCAGATAAATGTCAAAACTTCAAGATGACCTTCAAATTCTCAAAAACCATTTGATTCTGTCTGGAATTTTTTTTTAAGTCACATCACTTTTTTTCAAATATTTATTATTGACTTTTTTCAAACAAGTTTAACATTTCAAAAATATCAGCTCAAACTTTGAGACTCAAAACATGGCATTTAAATATAAATCAAAAAAACAATTTCAGATCACTTTAAAATTTCAGAAAATATCAGCTCAAACTTTGAGATCCCAAACATGACATTTCAAGCGCTATTGCTGTTCATGGATATCATCATTGAAACTCTCCGTCCATACAAATACGCTTTCGGACAAACCATTTTCATCACCGACTTCCTGATTGTTTTGTTGAGTGTCAAGTACACAATACACACGGAACCTAGAAAAATTTGATTATAAATATAAGTTTTTAATCTTTGTATTATTGGTACCGCTACTCGTTTGCCAAGCAATCTGACTGACTAAAATTAGATATGGCGGTGCGGCGATAAACTGCATATAAGCGTATAGGACAGAAGCGATCGTGTGGAAGATGCAGAAAAAGAAGGATTGGAGAAGGATCTGGAAACTTTTCGAAATTACAGGAATAAACTTATGAAACATACCACAACTTTTCTAGTGTTCGAGTTGTTTGAAGTGTTACCATCTCCTGCTTTGAATCCAAGATATGAAAGAAATCCATAAAACGCCAGTGTACAAATCGCCATTAGAATGTTGTTATAGGTGTGAGGAAGGTTTACATAGAATTCTGGATTCTTTCCAACCATTGGATCAAAGAACCATGACATATAAGTCGGTGTGAATATCACTGGTTTAGTTAGTAGTCCAGCACCAACTCCATAAACAAAAAAGGCCCCTAGGAATATGTAAATTCTCGCGCCATCGAAATATTTCTTAATATTCATTTGCATACTCAAGTCACAAATTCGAATTACCGCCAGAGTCATACTAGCAATACAACAACCCATCCAAGAACCCAATGCGACACCACCAAGACATGCTATGAGTCTGGGATAGTCACAAAATGGAACTCCATAGAATCCAAGAATCCCTGTGGAAATGGAATGAATGAAAATGGAGGAAATGTCGTAGATGGCTAAAACAAGCATGGTTTTGTAAGCAGGAGTTTTGAGCAGTGGGCTGAAAACAATAGCGAAGAAGCATGGGATGTAGAGGAGCTGAAAAAATTTGATCAGGTCTAAACGTTTGGTCTCAAATATCAATTATGGGATAGTGGCGAGTTGTTGATTAGATTTGGCTCTCTCTCTACATGTATGAAAAACATTTTAATCGGAGAAAACTTTTGATCGCTTTTTACTGTGTCTATTTTTAGGTGTTAAATGGAAGATCAAACAGGTTTAGACCCCGGGAATACATTGAAAAAAAGGTTAATGAAGTTCCGAGGGTACCGTAAACCAAGGCTGTGTAAATCGCGGCCGCTGCCATCCACGGTCAGCCGTGGATTGGTTGCCGTGGACCTATCAGTCCCTTCTTTCGAAAATAGGTCAGCGAACTATTCAGAAACTACTAGGCCCGTAGGCCACCGTATCTCTCCAGTCCCAATAATACCCTAATCAAAAAATACCCTAATCAAAATACTGCGGCCGGCAGTGGCGCAGCCTTGCCGTAAACGCTCCAATAGAAGCTCATCGTATACCTTCACTTTGAGCTCAATCATCTCGGTTCCTTCGAAAGATATCTAAAATTTGTCAACTGATAAAATGTTTATCATGAAATTACAAACTTTTTATCAGTTGACAGATTTTCAATACCTCTTATAGAAAGCGAGATAACTGAACTCAAAGTTCACTGGTCAGTTGGACCATTTACAGTAATCTTATGGAAACTATGATGTGCTCTGAGTTGACAAGAAGACGGTAACTTACCAACATGACAACACCGGAGGCGAAAAACCATATTCCCCAATAAGGTCTTCTAACACTTGGCGGTCGTTCACTGATGTTTGCTGGACATTCATAATAATTGGGATCCAATTCAAAGCCATTGAGAATCATATTGGTCAAGGTTAAGTTGAAATCAGGAATAATTTTATCCATGTTTGAGAGCAACTAGTTTACATAGGACTAGACTAACACCTTCAGAATGTGTTGGCCATTTTGGAGAAAATGGGCGGAGCTTGAATGTGTGGTTTGTGTGTCTCGACTGATTGAGATTGAATTTGCGGCAAACAATTTATTAGCACAAAATGAGGACATAGTTTTCTAGCAGGATAACCCATCAAAAGAGCGTGGCGCATTCTGAGGTGTCTTCTGGAACAACGCATATTGGTTAGCAGCGCACGTTTCGTTGCCGTTTTCGAGTTCCCAATCGTTCTCATCTCTGATGTTAACAGCGTTCCAAACGCTTGTAACGATTCGCTGAAGAAAAAATAAGTGAACATTTCGAAAAAAGTTGTTACCTTCAGATTTGCCATTTTTATAGACTTCATGTCTTTTTGTATCTTAACTACTGGTACCAATAATTTGTAGTCTAGAAGTGGGCTGTTTGCTTTTGTCCCATTACCACCAAACTGGGCAATGTGAGTCAAATTTCCCAAACACGAAAGATCATCGAGAGTCGAATTTCGGACCAAAAGGCTTCCATAAATAATTTTCAACGAGTTGACAGTTTTGGTATCGAAATTTGGTCCTATCTGTAAACGTATTTGAAGGAGGGGAGACTGCAGCTTTCGTGAGAAGGTACAGTATACATTTTAACAGTCATCATTCGGCCCTCTCAGCTTGCGACATCGTAGCTCAACTGGAATAGCACCTCCAATGGTGGGTTAACAAGTTAAACTCAAGCGGCTTCTATGAAGGAAATTATGAGAACAATTACCGTATTTCCTCTAATAGAAGTCCACCTCTGGCTGTGCATTTTTCTTTCCGGTTAGTGCAGATATACTTTGTTGTTCATTTTTTCTGGTAATTTCTGTTAATTCTATTCCAACAATTCCAGTTAAGTTGAAATTCGAAAACCCTCTGATTTGAGCATTTTCTCAGAAATTAGTCCGCCCTCAGAATGAGGTTGAAAAATAGAAGCCCATGAACCTCTATTAGAGGAAATGCGGTATTCTTTTCATTATCTCCTCCTTCAAATGAGATATGAAAAATAGTTTAAAAAATTTTTTGCTAGCTTAGGAACTCGTAGTAGTTGGGCTTGTGGCTGCTAACAATTGAGCTACGCGGTCACGAACTCAATCGTCCGACGGCCCCTTTGAGAGGGCACGGTATTTGAACCTCCCTTGAAATCAGTTATACAATTACCTCTAGATTCCCAACAAGCTCTTCACAACCGACTTCAGGTGTTGTGCAAGTTTTCATATCTTCACCAGATGGATCGCAAATTTTAGATCTCACATAAAACTTCTCAATCCTATTGTTCATCACAAACACCTTCATTTCTTCTGTGTTCATACAAAAGTCATTGTTATTGCTGTTAATACTTATAACTGGTACGCATGGGGGTATTTGGCAATCGACAGTCTGAAAAACTGTGTATTTCAGAAACAAAGAATAGCTCTACCTGAAGCTTGGGTAGGTTCAAAACCGTCATCTCTTTGTTTCCAGAAACTTGAAATTCAGGAGTTAGAACTGTTGTCAAATTAACCATTCCCAATTCTTTCATGTTTTCATTGCTGTGAATCTCCACTGACGATGTATCTAAAATTAGTGACAACATTGTTTTGCTGGTAGATTCTGAGTCCTCACCAGCTTCAATGCGCCTCAAATTTTTTAGAAATTTGACGTTGGTGAAATCCGTGTCCACAATTTTCAATCCTCCAACTAAAGTTTCCATGTTTTTGAACGCTTCAGTCAACTCGTCGTACCCCAATATCGCGTAGCCTTCGATTTTCAAAAATGAACAAACTTTTGTGCATTTTGGGAATGAGCCAATATTTCTGGATGTTATTTCTCCCGGCTCGAAAATGCACTCAGGTTCTGGAAATTGTATTTTTATTTGGATTTGTACTATTTTCAAAGCTAGCTTACCACAACGTTGGAATGTACCGCGATCTTGATAGGTTGAGCAACCAGATTTTAATACTAGCAATGAAAACAGTAAAAGTGTAAAAATCATAATTGATTTCCAAAAAATTGTTCTCTACACATGTGACTGGAGGTCGCCAGTAAGAGGTGGAACCAGGGGGATTAAAAAAATCACAAACCTGAATGGGCATAAGAACAGACCTTTTGAAAAATGATACTTTTGAAAATATTTTTTTTTTCAATCAGTACCGGACCGGAGAGAGCCAAAAATACATGAAAAAAATGAGTTGTGCTCTTTTAAACCTCGTAATCCGCTTTTTAAAGATTTGTCTAGAAGCTTGTCAGCTGAAATTTTGTTCAGTGTTCTCTAAAAATTTCAGACAAATCGAAACATTATGCACAACTGAGTAAAATTGAATTTACGGCAAAAAAGATATTATCACAAAATGAGAGCGTTTTATTCTAACAAGATAGCCCATCAAAAGAGCGTGGCGCATTCTGGGGCGTCTTCTCGAACAGCGCGAAGTTTTCAAAAATTTCGGTGTCATTTCCGAGTTTCCTCTTGTTCTCATTCTGGATGTGTGCACCGTTCCAAACGCTTGTAACAATCCTCTAAAAAATGAATGGAAATTCTGAAAAAAAATCTCGAGTTACCTCCAGGTTTGCCATTTTTATAGACTTCAAACCTTCTTGTATCTCAACTACTGGTTTCAAACCTGTAACTATGGAGTTTCTAAAAAGCTCTCTATTTTTCACTTACCATCAAACTGAGCAACGTGGGTCAAATTTCCCAAACACGAAAGATCATCGAGAGTCGAATTTTGGACCAAAAGGCTTCCATAGATAATTTTCAGCGAGTTTACGGTTTTGGTATCGAAATCTTGTCGTATCTGAAATCGTATTCGTAGGAGACAGGAAAGTTTCGGAGACTATGATATTCATTTTGAACGGGAGGTTAGTGTTCTTTTAAAATTGTTTTTTTAATGTTGAGCCTGTGAGAAAATCAATGCGTTACTTACTGCATCGCTAACTCAAGCAGCCCCCGACGACCCATATTAAAGGGGTTCGGTATTTGAACCTCCTTTGAAATCAGTTATGCAATTACCTCTAGATTCCCAACAAGTTCCTCACAACCGACTTCAGGCATTTTGCAAGTTTTCATATTGTCACCAGCTGGTTCACAAACTTTAGAATTCACATAAAACTGCTCAATCCTATTGTTCAGCAAAAACACTTTCATTTCTTCTGTGGTCATACAAAAGTTTTGGTTATTGTTCCACATACTTATAACCGGTTTACACGGGGACAATTGGCAATCGACAATCTGCAAAATTGTATTCGTTTCAGGCAAATATGATGGCTACACCTGAAGCTTGGGTAGGTTTAAAACCGTCATCTCTTTGTTTCCAGAAACGGCAAAATTATAAGTTATGACTGTTGTCAAGTTAACCATTCCCAATTCTATCATCTTTTCATTATTAGAAATCCGAACTGGCGACGTGTCTGAAATTAATAATATCAAAGATTGGCTCATGGATTCTGAGCTCTTACTAGCTTCAATGCGAGTCAAGCTGTTTAAAAATTTGACATCTGTGAAAGTGGCATTCACAATTTCCAATCCTCCAACTAAAGTTTCCAAATTTTTAAACGCTTCAGTCAACTGCTCGTGCGTTAGGTTCGACGAGTGATCGATTTTCAAAAATGAGCAGACTTTCGCACATTTTGGGAATGATCCAATATTGGTTGATATTAGTTTTACTGGCTCGAATATGCACTCAGACTCTGGAAATTGTGGTTTTGTTGTGATTTTCAATATTTTCAAAGTTAGCTCACCACAATCCTGGAATGTTGAACAATTAGTCTTCAACAGTAGAAATAATAAAAGAAATAAAGTAAAAACCATTATTGATTCTTCAAAAAAAAATTTCAACACATGTTAGTGAAGGATCAGTCAGTTGGCAGTGAGAGAGGGATCAGGGGATCATAAAAGATCACAAATCGGAAAGAGTCATGAGAACAAAACTTTTGAAAAAATTTATTTTGAATCACAAACGACACACAATGCTGGACAAAAAACCACAACTCAATGCCCTTCACGCCGTCAACTTCGAGCTCATCTATCTCGGTTCCTTCAAAAATACCAACAAATTTGCAGCTGATAAACTTTTTATCACATTATCACCAATACTTTTTTAGTAGACCGAAGAAATGCCCACCAAATGAGATGGTTTGATCTTAATTTTGTATTTTAATTTCCCTCAGCAAAATAACCCTCCCCTCCTATAGATCATCTCTCCTTTATATGATTCCACTTTTCATTAACTTTTTTTTAATAATTCGATTCTCGATGTAAATAAATTTATCGCTTTTTGCAATTCACTGAATTTCAATTCAAAAAATCAATAAATATACGGTCTGCGCGGGAAACACATTGTTTTGAGGGGGCAAACAGACAACATTTTCGGTTTCTGGGAAAGTTAGAGAGTGTGCAGATCGAGGAGAGAAGAGGGGAGAGAAAAGAAGAAGAAGGGTCCCCATTGACATTTTAAATAAATTTCTTCTTCGAGTTTTTATTGTGCCATTGTGTTGGTATAAATATACATTTTTTGCTATTTTTTTCTGTCCATTTTTTCCCACAAATTTCCATACTTGCGACTGGGCCTTTGCCGGGCCCTTTGCGGGCCTTGCCATAGTTTCTTTCAGAAACATTATTTTCAGATCAACTGAATTACATATGGTAGAACTCTGCGAGTACTACAAAACGGTACTACTTAAAAAACTGTGTCTTGTAAATGAACAAAGTTAAAATATCAGTAAGTGGCCAGGCCAGGCCTTGCCGCGACCGCCCGGGCCGGGTCTTTTTTTTCGCCTGTAACTTTGTTTATATACAAGACACAATGCTTTAAATTATATTATTTTGTAGCACTCGCCGAGTTCTATCATATCTAATTTAGTTGATCTCAAAATATTGCTTCTAAAGGAAACTATGACAGATCCTGCTAAGGCCCGGCAAATACCCGGTCGCAAGTATGCGAATTTCTTTTATGCTGATACATCTCACAAAACTTTCAAATTGAAGATTTCAATTGATTGAAACTTCTTCAAAATGAGCGGACCATCCGAAAAACCAAAAAGGAGAGCAACAGCTAGACAGTGAGTTTTGATCGATAGTGGAAATTGAAATACAAAGGTTACTGGCAAGGCCTAACATAAGATTTTGTCATCCACTTAAACAAAAATCATTCGCCAACTTCCAATATTTTTAGAATGTACGCTCTTCTATCTGCTTCACCAGATGATTCACCCTTTTTTGCTACAGTCTTCAACAAAGTTGTGTTCAACATTGTAATGTTCCATCAACTACACGACAGAGCGGATAGAGCTTGCTTCGAATATAATTGTCGCCAAGCTTTGGATGACACGTTCGAAGGGAGATCACGTGCAAAGCTAAGCGCTGCTCGACCCAGTGATCAGAACTTCCAAGAAGCGTATGTTATTTGAATGTTTTTTTCTATACAACCCCTTTTCAGGTTCTGCGCTCATTTGACGGAGAAATACGCGCCGTTTGCCAGCCTGTCCACCAAGGACCAGTTTCTGCTCTTATTAGCGACCGAAACGGAAGTTCCAGTATTTTTAGAAAATAAGTAGGCGTCCCATGGTGTCTATCTCACCAACAAAAATAATTTTTCAGAATCAACAAGATCCCAGGACGGAGAATACATCTTTCGGAAGATAGAAAACTGAACTTCATAAAGTTAGGAGACGAAATTTTCCATCCTTCAGATATTGTAAGAATATTTGAAACTCACACAGTGTACCTATGACATTTTTCAGAATCGCCGGACTCTTGAAAAATTCTTCGATTCTGGAGTATTGGGAAATGATCGTGCTTCAGCTCAGAGACAGTAAGTTTTTATTTATACATGAATAAGTCGACTTCATTTATATCTTCTAGACCTCAAGCCAACAATTCACCACCACCACCACCTGTTGATCAAACGGAACCAATTGTGGAAATTAAAAAAGAAGTCGAACAAGTTGAAGATGAACAAGACAAGCAGCCGGATCCGTTTTATGTGAAGCCAGAACCACATGCAGAGTTCCAATCGGAATCACAGCCAAAGCCAACACACGCAGAGAAAGTCAATCGGTCATATCGGTTTACACCATACCCGTGAGTTTTTTCTACAGTAATCCTCCCTCTAATAGCAATTCACTCAAATAGTATTTTTCAGGACAAAAAATCCTCAAAACCAGTCTACCATTCAAAACGACGCATCTAGACGTCTGGACCAGAAACGTTCTATTGAAACGAAGCCAAATAAACCGGTCCCTGATAAATCAGAAGACATTGTCACCCCTGTTTCTGTCCGCTCATACACGTCATCCGTATTGAATCAGCAGTTAGTTGAATGATACTCTGAGTTAAATGTAGTGTGAAACGTTTTCAGAGAAATTCCCACGGTGCCTCCCAAATATGAGAAGACAACTCAAAGAACGTTGACCAAGCAGGTAGTGCAGACATGTCCAGATTTCTCGAGAACACCATTAAGAAGGTAGAGAACTTGAAAACAACAAAAAATATAAGATTTTGGGTTTTCAGACTTCAACCGACTTCACAGCCTGGTCCAAGTAATGTAGTTGGTCATTATTTATCCTTTTACCCGTAAGTCTCGCTAAGAATCAATGTAAGAAATCTTCTAAACTTACAGAAAAGTGAAAATCGCTCAAGGAGTGGGTTGGAGAACTTCAAATGATTTTGCCGTTCAACAGCTGGAATCCCTGGCTCCACCTGTGCCAGTGGATCGTGAGAATAGAGAGGCTACAAGGATCACATTTCCAGTACTCCACGCATCGGCCAGCACATCTCCAGTACCAACGCCAGCTCAACGCTTGGCTTCTCCACCTTGTCCAGCACTCATTGCTCTACTCACTGCTCCAGCCATATCTCCAATCCCAACTCCACCGCCAGTCTCAGACACGTAAGTCAAGGGAATAGAGGTCTAAAAAGTCTGAGCCATTGTTTCAACTGATTGTTAAAAGAGGCGAGACAGCAAAAATTTTGGAGGACAGTTTGGGGGACGAAATCACACCGCGCTTGTGTAGGCTATCGGTCGGCAGGCGCCTTCGCGCCCCCGTAGCTCAGCCGGTAGCGGCGCTGTACCCCTGAGCTGCCTGTCATGAGTTCAACCCCTCATGGGGTTCTCTAGGCAAAATATCAGGAAAACTTTTTTTTTTTTGATGTCTGGCCTCCTTTAAATTCAATTTTGAAATTTTTTCAGTGAGCTACCGATGGAGCCAACGACCATGCCATCTTCAAATTCCCCGATGCTCCCAAAAAAGGTGTACCCAACTTGCATCAGAAAAAGGCATTTGCTCGAAACTCTCCGAGATGTGGCTCAGTACGCAAACTTGACCCAGCTTCAAAAAGATGTGGAGAAAGACTTGACGAAAATAGGGTCGGAACACGTAAGTGCATCTTTTTCGAGTCTAAAATTTATAGGCGACCAAATTACAGATGATTGATGCCGAGCAGGTACTAACGAACCTTCAAGCGGCCATCATGAACATGGGGATGTTCTCTAAGAAAGGGACCGAAGGTTCTGGTCTGATGAAGTCTTCGAAGGCTTTCATGTTGATGCTGCACTTCGCCGAGCAATTCGATCCGTTGAGACACTTGACCAGCGATCGGAAGGTTGAAAAAGCTAAGGAGGAGAATATGGAAAATGTGAGTTGTTCGAGTAAAGAATCCTGAAGAATCCTAACTTCATTTCCAGGTAATCGATGTAGAGGAGGTGGAGCATCACCTTTATAATCTTCGTCGAATTTTCGCTCATGTTAGATAAATTCTTAGTAATTTTCATCTGCCATTTTTTGTTTTACCATTCCCCTTCTTTTTGATACCAATTTTAAATTATCATTTGAATGATCTATTCTTAAGACACACATTTGGACGGGTATTTATTAGGTTGGCCAGAAAGTAACTGTCCATTTTTTGATTTGCGAATAACACAAAAACGAGATCAATCCAACATTGACAGTATGTACCGTCGTGGTCCACAACATGCTGCCAACATTCAAGTAACTTGTGGATACCATCCCTCCAACAGCCAGCTAGCTGCGAATCAATATATTTTGCATTGCAGTTTTTTACCTCATCTTCAGTGTAAATTATTTTCCCTCCCGACTGCGTTGCAAATCTCCGAATAACCAATAATAGAAGGGCCGAATCAGGAGTTTAAGGGGCGCAAAGAAGAACCGTACAGCTAAAGCGGTCCGGGACTTACTTGACTTTCCGTGAGACATAGGATCTCGCTTTGTTTAAAGTTAGTCAATTCAGTCCTGAACCGCTTTGGAGGGATGGCTGTCCACATTTATTAAACTCCAGACATGACCCTTTTATTATTGGATATTCGGAGTTATGCAACGTCATCTGGAGGGAAAATAATTTACCACTGTCGATGAGATAAAAACTGATTTTTAGGACTTTTTTGGTTCACAGCTAGCTGGCTGTTGGAGGTATGGTATCCACAGGTCACCTGAATGTTGGCAACATGTTGTAGACCACGACGGTACATACCGTCAATCTTGAATTAGTCTGGTTTTTGTGTTAATCACGAATCAAAAAATGGACAGTTACTTTCTGGCCAACCTAATAGAACAATTCAGAAAGTATTATATTGTTTAAAAATCCGTTGTTTTCCATATTGCAAAGATTCATTTTTCACATGAAAATTCAACATACAAAGTCGATCTTCTACTGAACCTAAAATGATATGGTTGATTCTGAAAGTTGCCAGAAAAAAGTTGAGAAAGAAATGAACATTGCTTCCGCCACTATCTTGTTATTCTTCACCTCCACCAGCTCTGATTCCACTTCCACCGGTTCAGATTCCACCTTCTCCATTTCTGATTCCACCTTCACCAGCTCCGATTCCACCTCCACCAGCTCCAAGTCCAACTGCTCCGACTCCAGCATCAGGATCAAAACATTTAAATCCAATGGCTCCAGTTCCATTTCCAGTACCGCGGCTCCCAGAGCTCCGGCTCACAGCTTCGGGAACTGACGATTCTAACTGTTTCTCTCTCTCCTTATATGCAAAAAATCCAGGGCGATTCTTATCTCTGTGCGCCATTTTTTTCACTTTTTAAAAATAATTTTTTCCAAAACGTGAAATTTTCTTTCGATAAAACTTTCCCAAAATATTTTTAATTTTTAAATTAAAAAAATTTTTCACGCGCGTTAAGCTGGGGTTTTCTGGTTCGACCCCCGCCCATGAATTTCCTTTTCTTGTCGATTCTTGCTGTTTGTGAAAATAGGCAAAATCATTTTTAAAGGATTTCTTGCTGCTTGTTTCTGTATTTTTTATCAAATTCTGGAGTTGGTAGAGGTGGAATCGGATCTGGTGGATGTGGAATCGGAGCCGGTGCAGGTGGAATTCGAGCTGGTGGAGGTGGAATCGGAGCTGGTGGAGGTGGAATCTGTGCTGGTGGAGGTGGAATCGGAGTTGGTAGAGGTGGAATCGGAGCTGGTGGAGGTGGAATCTGTGCTGGTGGAGGTGGAATCGGATCTAGTGAAGTTGGAATCGGAGCCGGTGCAGGTGGAATTCGAGCTGGTGGAAGTGGAATCGGATCTGGTGGAGGTGGAATCGGAGCTGGTGGAGGTGGAATCTGTGCTGGTGGAGGTGGAATCGGATCTGGTGGAGGTGGAATCGGAGCTGGTGGAGGTGGGATCTGTGCTGGTGGAGGTGGAATCGGATCTAGTGAAGTTGGAATCGGAGCTGGTAGAGGTGGAATCGGAGCTGGTGGAGATGGAATCGGAGCTGGTGGAGGTGGACTCAGAGATAGTAAGAATGGCTGCTGGTATGACTACTTTCTGCTGTCAAGCCTGTTCAGATCATGACAGATGTCAGGAATGGCTTCCTGTTTTAGAAAAGATGTGTATGGGTCCTCGAATCATCTTTTGACAACTATAGCCATTTTGGGACGGTTTGGAAGCTCTTTGAAATACAAACCAGTTCATTGCACATTGTTCTGTTTCATTTCACCCTCGCACCTAATGATTCAGTCTCAACCAGTCTGGGGTAACAGAATTTCGACTTCACCTGTTCTGAAAAGGACATAAAAATTTATTAAAAATGAAGCTCCCTTGTGAGAATGTGCATTTGCGATTTTTCGATGTTATCATAAATGTGAAAATCATGACGGTTATCAAACTCAGTACACTGGATTTCTTTACATATTGATTATTGCTTTATGGTTTTGACAAATTTCTAACACACGATTTCAATAAACAGTAATGTTACAAAAAACTCAAATCCACCTGATCTAAAAATTGAATGTAAAATGTATCAAAAATCAAGCTATAACAGCTACAACAGAAACGGCACGTTTATAATGCAAGAACCTCGTGAAAGAATGTTCTCCGAATCTGCCTATCATGCCCCTCTTGAAGAAACTCAAAAATGTATCTCTATAAGGGCGATGCACAAATGTCATAACCATCGAAGACAGCAACCCATGCATCGATACTAAACAAAGTCCGAAATTTGTAAACGCTTGATTGTAATAGTCGACTAAGATTGCAATAAACCAATATATATCAGGTATCACAAGTGTGCAGAGAGGTATTAACGTCTGAATTCCTAAAGCTATGAAAAATGCTTTCTGAAGTTGGAAAGTCTTCTGGGACATAGTCCGACTTTTGAGTTGAACTACTGCGTTCCGCATCAGAAAAAATGCAAATGAGATACCCATGAAAAGGGCACTAAAACCAATCGCCGCAAAAGATATCAAATGATTAGTACAGTCTTCACAGAGAACAAAGACATTGGCTTCATAAATGTATTGAGGTAAGCATGGGAGTTTCTGAAAACAACTGCATACAAATTGATTTCAGACTAACGAAACGTACCGCAAACACATTTCTTATCGCCGTTTCCTGATCAGGTACTAAGAAACCAAATAAAACTGATAAACAACTTGCAACAACGTGATAAAAGATGATACCGCCTTTACGCCAACGTTTCCAATATTGCTTCCAAGCGAATTGGCATACTACATGAAAACGGCTTTCGAAAATTGCCACAATTGAGGCGCTCATATCTAAAAGCAAAGTTTTGACTATAATTGAATATTCTCAAAATTGTCGACTCACTTGCAATGAAAAAGGCCATCATGGTGAACTGAAACAAAACGGGTACATCAAACCAACTTAATATTCCTAGGGGATCGCAAGCGAACTGAGGTAATAGCAAAAATGGTATGCTTAGAATGCTAAATGAATAATCAAATAAAACAATCCAGATGTGCAAACTCAACAGATATAGTTTAGCTGATTTCATAACCACTGGAGTTTTCCACATAATACAGTAGAATCCGAATAGATGAATCAGTGTTGAAATAATTGTATTTATATGGAGAACTAATGATAAAAACTCCGGAGAGTCAAAATATCCAACATCCGGGATGCATGTTGAGTTCATGAGTTTGATTGAATTGTGCACATTGACTAGCTTTGAGGAAATATTTCACCTGTTCAATCATGGGAATATTTTATTATTTCATTATGACGAAAATTGTATTATAACTCATTGGAGTCCAGTTTTTGCCTTTTCTGAAGAACGCCGAAAAATACTTATTTAGTTTGGACGCCAATATCCAGGAACGGGTTGTACTGACAAGCATAATATGTATCCGTATGTCGTTTTGTTATCGGTCGAGCTACGCGACATACATCAGCATCATATGGATTCTATCTAGTCTTCGTATCATCCAATCTCAATGAAAATCTCCAGATGAAAACATGCTGTTTTTTCTTTGATTTGTGCGAATCTCCATATCATCAGCAGCTGTACTACCGGTAACTGAAACGTCATGCATAAAACACATGCTTACTGCTTCTGATGGCTCCAACACTTCTAACCAAAAACATACAATACTACAATGCTCTTCATTTTAATAGCACCGACTTTGATCGATTTTTCAAGCCTAATGTTTTTTTTTCTGTTTCGAAAGATCTTCTCACTATTCCCACATGTGCTTTCACATATCTGTTACGTCTTATTGGTTTCGACAAACTTCAAACACACAATTTCCATAAACCCTATTTTTGATATACGTGAAAAATCACTGCGCAACGTGTCAAATTTCGTTGACTGAAGAGCAAACTTTTGAACGTTAAGCGAAAAAAAAATCGCGCGTTGCAACTCGTTGATTGAAAATATTTAGGTCAAATCCACGTCAACTTTGAAATTATTAAATTTCGACTGGCCTAAACGTTTTCTGGGGCGCGATTTTTGACCAGGTACTTTGAAACACCGTGGGTGTGTCTACTTCATATACATCATTTTTCCTTTTACGCTTATCATTTTTTTGATTTTTTGGCCTTTTTCATGATAAAAATTAGTATAAAATATTGGGTAGACGAACGGAAAACCAGATTTCAGAAAAAATGAACTATTTAATTTTTTTTGTTTTTTCGATGTTTTCCACTACCGTAGGCTCTGAACTATGTGTGGATAATTTCATGGCATGTCCAGATTATAAGGCACAATGCAATGAAGATTATTACAAAAGGTAAGATATTTCAGCACAAATAGACTGAAAAAGTATTGTTTCCCGTATTTTTTCAAAAAAAAAAACCTCAATTTTCCATACTAAATTGAAATATAACAGTTACTCGGAACTCAAAATTCAGAGCTCAAGATGTTCGAAAACGATTTTTTGAATCGTTTTTGAAATTAAATCGGAATTTGTTACCCAATACTCTTCAAATCTTCTAAAAGTTCCAGATATTTACTTCTTTCAGAAACTGCGCTCTAACCTGTGGAGTGTGTACTCCGGATTCTAATCAGTGCTATGATTTGAACGCAGAGTGTCCAAACAATATACTCAATTGTGATGACTCCAGATTCCCACCGTGTGCTAAAAAATACAGTAAACCTGTTAATCTAATTTTTCAGAATTTGTCCGAAAACGTGTGGAAATTGTGAAACTACAGTACTCCCTCCGACTACGAAAACTACGAAAAAGCCGACCCCAACAACTTCAAAACCACCTTGCAAGGATGCGTCGCCAAAGTGAGTTTTTTGAATTTGGCGTCGAAAATTGAATGTTTCCAGTTGTCGAGCATGGGCGAAAGATGGATTCTGTCACAACAAATTCTATCCACTGGAAAAGAGAAAGGAATACTGTGCGAAGACGTGTAAATTATGTTAACTAACCTATTATTATTATTATTATTATCAATTTTAATTGGTAAATAAATTATTCACCGCATCCTCTGAACACTAGGGAACACTATTGGACTTTTCTCCTTGTTTTGATTCGACTGTCAGATTCAATTTCTTCAATTATAAACTAACTATACAAGCCGGCAGTTACCGTATTTCCTCTAATAGAAGCCCACCTCTATTTGAAGCCCACCTCTAATAGAAGCCCACCCCGCGAGGTGTTTCGAAAAATAGAAGCCCACCCTCTAATAGAAGCCCATGGGCTCTTTCTCAATTTTTCAACTTCTCATTTTCTGAGCTGCAGAGTTCCAGAATATTGAATTCTGAGATTCTGGAATCTTAGAATTTCATAAATTCGGAAATTTGGAATTTTGAATTACAGAATGAAAACTTCGTATTGAAAAAAAACACCGAATTTCAGAATTCTTAACTTCCGAATTGTCAAATTTCTGATTTTTTGAACAAAATTTTTTTTTTGAAAATTAATCGTTGAAAAATAGAGGCCCACCCTCTAATTGAAGCCCACCTCTAATAGAAGCCCACCCTGAGAGAGAGAGAGAGAGATTGCAAAATAGAAGCCCATGGGCTTCTATTAGAGAAAATACGGTATATAGGTAATTTCACCTAAACGTTCCCAGTCTCTATTTCTTAAATAGAGCATCAAACTCATAGCATCCCCATTTTTAGGGAAACTTTGGGTTCCGGGACGTCCACAGCTAGCTCTTCTTTGTCAATCGACTGACCCTTCCGCCCATTGATAGAGTAGCGTACCCACATCTCATTTACAGTAATTAGATCATCCACCCGACTGAACGTGTGAATGAATTATACCAGAAAAATGTTCATGTCGACACGGCGACCGATACCGAAATTCTTCAAAAAATTGTTTACTAGTCGACCCACTTCTTGGAATTGGCAAGAGGCTTCAACCCGATACTTGATTGAGTAACGGGTAATGCCTATAAAATTTTACAAGTGGTTTGAAACGGATCAGCTTCAACACTATTCTTCAATAGGGCTAAATCCAACGTTACATTTTTGGAAAATTGGGCAGAAAATGATTTAGACGGATATAAAAGGTGTTTCATTTGAAAATCTGCGTTGTTTCACGAGAGGAGCCAAGGCGCCGCATGACACGCGATGCGAGCTTGGCGCGCTCAGCGATATTTTTTCCTCTCAACTTGTCACTGCAGGATGCCGTGAATGATTTATTTACCAATTAAAATGAATAATAATAGGTTAATTAACATAATTTACACGTCTTCGCGCAGTTTTCCTTTCTCTTTTCCAGTGGATAGAATTTGTTGTGACAGAATCCATCTTTCGCCCATGCTCGACAACTGGAAACATTCAATTTTCAATTTTTCGGCGCCAAATTCCAAAACTCACTTTGGCGACGCATCCTTGCATGGTGGTTTTGGAGTTGTTGGGGTGGGCTTTTTAGTAGACTTGGTAGTCGCAGAGGGTACTGTAGTTTCACAATTTCCACACGTTTTTGGGCAAATTCTGAAAATTTAGATTTGCGGGTTTACTGTAATTTTTGACATTTTTCAGCTTACAATCGGAATCTGGAGTCATTGCAGGTGTCTTTATAGCTTGGGCACTGTGTGTTGAAATCGTAGCACTGATTAGGATCCGGACTACACACTCCACAGGTTAGAGCGCAGTTTCTGGAAAAAAGCAAACTTCCGGAATCTTCAGAAGTTCTGAAGACATCTAGGTAACGAATTCGAATTAAATTTCAAAAACTATTCTAGAAATGGTTTTGCACGTCTCGAGCTCTCGATTTAGAGTTTTGAGTTACTGTGATATTTCAATTTAGTATGAAAAATTCAGTTTTTTTTTGAATATACGGAAACAATATTTTTTAGAATTTTTGTGCTGAAATATCTTACCTTTGGTAATAAACTTCATCGCATTGTGCCTTATACTCATCACACACCATGAAATTATCCACACATAGTTCAGAGCATACGGTAGTGGAAAAAATCGAAAAAACCAAAAAAATGAAATATTTCATTTTTTTCTGAAATCTGATTTTAGGTTCGTCTACCTAACATTTTATACTAATTTTTATCATGAAAAAGGCCAAAAAATCAAAAAATGATAAGAGAAAAAGGAAAAATGATGTATATGAAGTAGGGTGTGTCAAAAAGTGTGACTTGTGGACCGATCGTCGGAGATGCCTTTTCCAAAAAATTTCAGACTTTCAATTAAAAAAAACCACCTTTCTTGAGATTCCGAACACTAAAAGGTGTGATTTGGCAAGAACCAAAATGGTTTGCAATCCGTAATTGATGCACTTTTGTATGCTTGGTTCACCAACAAAAATGCGATTCCAAACTCTCCCATAACCGATTTCTTCTCTTGAAGTTTCAAAGTTTCAAATGATTCGAACAAATTCGCCCAGTTATTGGCATTTCTGAATCCAATATGTAAGCATTAATTGATATCCGATTGATTTGCTCGTCTTTAAATTATGACAAAGCATTTTCTCAGGTGACAAAATGTTGATATTGGTATCTTACAAAAATTGAGTTAGAGCATTTACAGTAATTTTACAAACCCACCCGGAAAATCGTTATGGTTCCCTTTGCAAACTGGAGCATTTCCCTTTTTCGAAATTCGATAGAAAAACAGTTTGCACTTGTAACAAACTTTTCCATTGACTGGCTTCTTTTCAGATAGTAATGCGGAAATGTTTCCAGCCAATCCGCCGATTATTCCCGGGGTTTTATTTATTATAAGATTTATCCAGAATCGGACCAATGATCTCGTTTAGCGACAAATAAGATTAGCGGAGGAGTTTTGAGAAATTAATATTTGAACAATGAAAACATCATTGGAATTGGTCCTTTGGGTCAGTTTGGGAATTCTGAAGTTTTCCAATACCGCTCGAAAATTGAATCTCGTAATTGAGAACTTGACATTTTTTCACCGCCGACTTTCATCAATGTTTTGATCCTACTGCTGTTTTTTGTCTCGAAATGGCTTCCCTATTTCCGCCCGTGTTTTCGCATAACATTTTCACCTGTTTTGATTTTTTGAAAGACTTCATCACACAAATTCAAAAAAAAGTATCGCGAAAAAAAAACAACTCAAAACTAATTGTTATAACCAGAAGAAGGACATATCAAATTCATCAAAAGTCAAGGTAGAAAAACTACGACAGACACATCTCGACGATAACGTGAGAATCTTCCGAAAGATTGTTCTCCGAATCGGACGGTTACGTTCATCTTGAAAAAGCTAAGCAATGCATCTCGATAAGGGTGATGCACTAAGATCATGATCATAGAAGACAAAAACCCATGCATCGATAATGAACACACTGCAAAATTCGTATACGCTTGATTGTAATAGTCGAATAAGACTGCGACTGACAAGTAGACGGCAGGTAGCGCAAATGTGCAAAGAGGTATTAATATTTGAATTTATAAAGCTATGAGAAACGCTTTCTGAAGTCGGAAAGTTTATTGGGGCATAGTCCGGCTTTTCAGTTGAACTACTGCGTTCCAGGTCATGAAATACGCAAATGAAATAACCATTAGAAAGGCACTGAGAGCAATCACCACGCAAGATATCAAATGGTAAGAATAGTCTTCACATAGGACATAAATATTGGCTTCATGAATGTTGTCGTAAACAGAAGAAGGAAATATCGAATTTTTCAAAAGTCAAGGTTGAACAACTCGAACAGAAACATCTCGATGATAACGCAAGAGTCTTCTGAAAGAATGCTCGTCGGATCGGAAGGCCACGTTCTCCTCGATAAAACTAAGCAATGTTTTTCGATAAGGGCGATGCACTATATACCATGATCATCGAAGACAGAAACCCATGCACTGATAATAAACAAATTCCGAAATTTGTAAACGACTGTGTGTAATAGTCGAAAAAGATTGCAATTCCCAAATAGAAAGCAGGTATTACAAACGTGCAGAGGGGCACAGATACCTGTATTCCTAAAGCTATGAGAAATGCTTTCTGAAGTTGGAAAGTGTTTTGGGACATAGTCCGGCTTTTTAGTTGAACTATTGAATTCCGCAACAGAAGAAGTGAGAATGAGATAAGCATGACACAAGCACAGGAAAGACTTGCAACAAGACATACCAAATGATAAGTTATGTCTTCACATAGGACAAAGATATTGGCGTCGTAAATGTATTGAGGTAAGCAGGGAAGTTTCTGGAAATGAACTGATCTAGTTTCTTTTCAAACTGACAAAAAGTACCGCGAAAACACTTCTTATTGCTGTTTCCTGATCAGGTACCAAAAAAACGAAAGCCAGTACAAGACTACTCTGAACAACATGATAAAAAAGAATCCCGGCTCTACGCCAACGCTTCCAGTAAGGCTTCCAAGCGAATTGATAAACTGTATAAAAACGGCTTTCGGAAAGTGCAACCATTGAGACGACCATATCTAAAATTATATTCTTCGCCAGTACGAAATACTCTCACTATTTATGACTATTCACTTGCAATGAAAAAGAACACCATAATAGTCTGGAAGAAAACTGGTACACCGAACCAACTTAATATTCCCAAGGGATAACCAGCCATACGAGGTAGTAGCAAGAATGGGATAGTTAGTATACTAAACGAATAATCAAATAAAACAATCCAAATGTGCAAATTCAACAGATTCAGTTTTGCTGACTTCATTGCTACTGGAGTTTTGAATATAATGCAATAGAATCCGAATATATGAATCGGTGTTGATATGAGTGTATTTATGTGGAGAACCAATGATAAAAACTCCGGAGAGTCAAAATATCCAACATTCGGGATGCATGTTGAGTTCATGAGTTTGATTGAATTGTGCACATTGACTAGCTTTGAGGAAATATTTCACCTGTTCAATCATGGGAATATTTTATTATTTCATTATGACGAAAATTGTATTATTACTCATTGGAGTCCAGTTTTTGCCTTTTCTGAAGAACGCCGAAAAATATTAGGTTGGCTAAAAAATAATGCGCGTTTTTATGATCAATTAAACTTATTATAAAAATGGAACTAGACAATATTATTACAAAAGCTATTTGACATAATTATCAACTAATTGTCGCCAACATCTGCGCAAAGAATAGGTTCAGCTGTAGAAGAACTCCACTGGCTACACCTCAAAGTAGGCGACTACCCATTTTTTGGTCTGAACGCGGCTTTTGGAGTGTTTCTCGGCTAATGATGGTCGCATCGATCTGAATTGGTGGAAATCAGAAAGTACCAAATCAGGGCTATTTGGCGAATTAGGGAGAACTTCCCAGCCCTATTCCTCGCTTTTCTGCTGAGTGACTTTTGGCACATGCGGACAAGCATTATCATGAAGGAGTTTTGTCGTTGGTGTATTCACACCTTGACGACTCAACGTTTTCTGCATTCGGCTCAATTATCATTGATAGAGTTCAGTAGTGGCTGTTAGACCTTTTTCCAGAACTACCAAATATACAAGACCCTTGCTCTTGCACCATACACATAGCATCCCCTTCTTTCCGTGTATCTCTGGTTTCGAGTTGTTTTGGCCGGTTCTCCGCGGAACAACCATTGTCTATTTTGAGTATTATTATCGTATTGAATCACTCTATCATCCGACATAGCATAAGAATCAAGAAAATCGATCTTCTTCGAGAAAAGAAGGATAACTTCGATAAGTGCGAGGAGGGAGTTGTGGTAGGAAAAACTTTCCGCACTTGTTCGACTTCCCGATTTGTGCAAATGGTTTTCAATGGTACCATTAGTACAAGGAAACGGTTTTGCAAGACTTCTAGTCGTTTGACAAGAATCCGATTCGTTTGCGTCCCTCAGGAGATCACTGTCAATGATTTTTGTTCGAACGGTGTGTTCACGGCCTTCCCAGCTTTCACCGTCATTATGAAAACGTTCAAACCAGCGTCGGCAGTGATTCTAATATAGAAAATCGTGTTTGAATACTTTTGAGAGAGAACGAAGAGCTTGCGCAGCATTTTTGATCAACTCAAATTTGTACTCTCCAGTGCATTTTTTGGAACGACATTTTCTAAACGAAATTCCCAATTGAAAAAGCGACATGTCAATCTAAGGTTATATATCAAACGATGCGCAAAGCAACGTTCTTTCGAATAAAAAAAAGAGGGAGAAGAAATGTTTACTGGATAGAGAAATACGTTCCGACAAACGCGGCGCGCATTATTTTTTAGCCAACCTAATATTTATTCAGTTTGGACGCCAATATCCAGGAACGGGTTGTACTGACAAGCATAATGTGTATCCGTATGTCGTTTTGTTATCGGTCGAGCTACGCGGCATACATCAGCATCATATGGATTCTATCTAGTCTTCGTATCATCCAATCTCAATGAAAATCTCCAGATGAGAACATGCTGTTTTTTCTTTGATTTTTGCGAATCTCCATATCTTCAGCAGCTGTACTACCGGTAACTGAAACGTCATGCATAAAACACATGCTTACTGCTTCTGATGGCTCCAACACTTCTAACCAAAAACATACAATACTACAATGCTCTTCATTTTAATAGCACCGACTTTGATCGATTTTTCAAGCCTAATGTTTTTTTTCTGTTTCGAAAGATCTTCTCACTATTCCCACATGTGCTTTCACATATCTGTTACGTCTTTTTGGTTTCGACAAACTTCAAACACACAATTTCCATAAACCGTATTTTTGACATACAGCGAACGTGAAAAATCACTGCGCAACGTGTCAAATTTCGTTGACTGAAGAGCAAACTTTTGAACGTTGAGCGAAAAAAAATCGCGCGTTGCAACTCGTTGATTGAAAATATTTAGTTCAAATCCACGTCAACTTTGAAATTATTAAATTTCGACTGGCCTAAACGTTTTCTGGGGCGCGATTTTTGACCAGGTACTTTGAAACACCGTGGGTGTGTCTACTTCATATACATCATTTTTCCTTTTACGCTCATCATTTTTTGATTTTTTGGCCTTTTTCATGATAAAAATTAGTATAAAATATTGGGTAGACGAACGGAAAACCAGATTTCAGAAAAAATGAACTATTTAATTTTTTTTGTTTTTTCGATGTTTTCCACTACCGTAGGCTCTGAACTATGTGTGGATAATTTCATGGCATGTCCAGATTATAAGGCACAATGCAATGAAGATTATTACAAAAGGTAAGATATTTCAGCACAAATAGACTGCAAAAGTATTGTTTCCCGTATTTTTTCAAAAAAAAAACCTCAATTTTCCATACTAAATTGAAATATAACAGTTACTCGGAACTCAAAATTCAGAGCTCAAGACGCTCGAAAACGATTTTTTGAATCATTTTTGAAATTAAATCGGAATTTGTTACCCAATACTCTTCAAATCTTCTAAAAGTTCCAGATATTTACTTCTTTCAGAAACTGCGCTCTAACCTGTGGAGTGTGTACTCCGGATTCTAATCAGTGCTATGATTTGAACGCAGAGTGTCCAAACAATATACTCAATTGTGACGACTCCAGATTCCCACCGTGTGCTAAAAAATTCAGTAAACCTGTTAATCTAATTTTTCAGAATTTGTCCGAAAACGTGTGGAAATTGTGAAACTACAGTACTCCCTTCGACTACGAAAACTACGAAAAAGCCGACCCCAACAACTTCAAAACCACCTTGCAAGGATGCGTCGCCAAAGTGAGTTTTTTGAATTTGGCGCCGAAAATTGAATGTTTCCAGTTGTCAAGCATGGGCGAAAGATGGATTCTGTCACAACAAATTCTATCCACTGGAAAAGAGAAAGGAATACTGTGCGAAGACGTGTAAATTATGTTAATTAACCTATCATTATCATTACTAATAACATTCACCAAATTCTGTATGTTGGTTTGTATGTCGCGTTCCCGTTGACCCATTCAAAGTTAACCGATTGAGCTGAAACCTGGACAGGCGAGGCAGAAATTTTTATTAGTTTTGGCCCGAGCTTTCCGTTTTTCGAAATTTCGATTTTGAAGTCTTCTGCAGATTTCCCTTTGTTTCACCACAGTAAAGCGTGGTCGGCAGAGAGGGCGATGGTGGAAGGCGAGAAAGAAAAGGGGGAGAAAATCCCACACACGTGTATGCCATTTCTCCCACCCTCTCCATGGCGACCGCGCGGTGTGATGGTTAGCGCACCATGCTTTCGTTCGAGCGATGCGGGTTCAAGTCCGCATGGTGGCAACCTTTTTTTTTTGTTTTTTGTATAGAGTTCGGAAATGAATGTGAAAGCGCCCGACTGTTTTCAAATCGGTTTGAAGGAAATACTAGCAAAGATTTTCCCAGTTTCATTTGTACGTCGAGAGTAAGATTGGATTGAGATTTGATGCTTTTAGTTTACTTAAAAAACGGAGCCCAGGAGGTTCATAAATGAAGGGCAGTTATCTCGACAAAAAATGGCATCCATAGTTTTGCGACTTTGACCAAATATATCTCGATTCATGTGTGAGATATTCAAAAAAAAAACAAAAAACAACATGTTTGTCTTGATATCAGACACATTTCTTTAGTTGAATATTACTTGATATCACAAACAGGAAACGAGATAAGTAGGTTCAAAGGAACGCTCTCTTTGAAGATTTTCACAGCTTTTAAAAGTAAAAGTTCAAGTGTCATTTGAACGTGATGGAAAAGAAGTTTTTAGAAAAATTTAAATTCTAGACAAAAAAGCTGCGTGAATTGGTTTAGAAACCCACGACCCAGGATGACCTCAGGGAGATAAGATAACTATAAAGGAAGAGAAAAGTAGAGGAAGAATTAGTGCTCCCTTCTTGGGGTTCCCGAGAGGGGACCGGAGAAGGGATCCGGTTCCGAATTTCTGGATCCGGATTTCTGGGTACGGATTCCGGAATCTAGATTCCGGATTTCGGACACGGGATTCCGTATTCGTTATTCGGGATTTGGGATTCGGGATTCCGTATTCGGTATTTGGGATTCCGGATTCGGGATTCCGGATTCGGGATTCCGTATTCGGGATTTGGGATTCCGGATTCGGGACTCGGAATTCCGTATTCCGTATTCGGGGTTCGGGATTCCGGATTCCGGATTCCTGGATTCCGGATTCCAGATTCCGGAATCCGGGCATCGGATTTGTAATTCCGAATTCCGGATCCGCAAGTTTCGAAATTTCTATCTTCTGAAAACCTGAATTTCTCGAATTCAGCATTTTAGAAACATATAATTTCGGAAATTTCAAATCTTTTCTAAAATTCAAAGATAAAGAGTCTTCAAACTTCCGAATAATTTGTACATGCTAAGTTTTGCTGTTCGTTTCGAATTTCTGGATTTCCTCACTTACGACTTTTCAAATTTTCAAAATTCTGAATGTCTCAAATTTTAAAATTACCGAAATTTTTAACTTCCAAACTCAGAAATCCTAAAATTCAAATTTCCCATTTTCCGAGTTTAGACCTTCAAAAAATAGTACCTGAGAGAAAGTGGAACACACTTTCCTGTAGAGTTACACGCACTGTAAGCGGAGCCCAGGAGGTTTAGCCCCGGAGGGGCGTAAACCGACTGGTTAATTTTAATTGGTAAATAAATTATTCACGGCATCCTCTGAACACTAGGGAACACTATTGGACTTTTCTCCTTGTTTCCATTCAGCTGTCAGATTCAATTTCTTCAATTATAAACTAACTATACAAGCCGGCAGTTACCGTATTTCCTCTAATAGAAGCCCACCTCTATTTGAAGCCCACCTCTAATAGAAGCCCACCCCGCGAGGTGTTTCGAAAAATAGAAGCCCACCCTCTAATAGAAGCCCATGGGCTTTTTCTCAATTTTTAAACTTCTCATTTTCTGAGCTGCAGAGTTTCAGAATATTGAATTCTGAGATTCTGGAATCTTAGAATTTCATAAATTCGGAAATTTGGAATTTTGAATTACAGAATGAAAACTTCGTATTGAAAAAAAACACCGAATTTCAGAATTCTTAACTTCCGAATTGTCAAATTTCTGATTTTTTGAACAAAATTTTTTTTTGAAAATTAATCGTTGAAAAATAGAGGCCCACCCTCTAATAGAAGCCCACCCTGAGAGAGAGAGAGAGAGATTGCAAAATAGAAGCCCATGGGCTTCTATTAGAGAAAATACGGTATATAGGTAATTTCACCTAAACGTTCCCAGTCTCTATTTCTTAAATAGAGCATCAAACTCATAGCATCCCCATTTTTAGGGAAACTTTTGGTTCCGGGACGTCCACAGCTAGCTCTTCTTTGTCAATCGACTGACCCTTCCGCCCATTGATAGAGTAGCGTACCCACATCTCATTTATAGTAATTATTAGGTTGTCCGGAAAGTAATCGATATTTTTGAACATAAGTTTGTAAGAAGTTTTTTTCATTCGGAAAATCTTTTCCGTAATTAACATATTTTCCATTATGATCCGTCACATCCTGTCAACGTTTTGGTAAATGATCAAAGCCTCTTGCCCACAACGCGGGTGGATATAATGCAAAGAAGACACCCATACACGATTTGGGGTCCTATATTCTATCGAAGAGCTCACTCTGTTAACCATTACAAAGTGAGCGAAAAAAATGTGATTCTGTTAGAGCGAGGTCTGGACTATATGATGGAAGACCGAGTAGTTTGATACCTAGATCCTGCATTTTTTGGCGAGTGGTCAAAGTCGTATACAGGTGCGCATCATAGTGAAGCAGAACAAATGTAACCGCTTCTGGGCGCAGAGCACGATACGCATCGAATACTTTTTGCAGTTGGTTACAGTACATGTCCGTAGTAACGGTCGCACAATTGAGAAAAAGCTCTCTATAGATCAGCTATGACAATACCACCAATTCCTTAACGTCTCCCTTTTTTGACGAATTTCTCCTTTGTGATTGATTTCTGGAGTTTGGCAAACCTTGACCCACTGAAGCTTTTTGTTTTCTTATACCTACAGACATTCTTTATTGTTTCCTGACATAAGATAATGGATCCCATCAAAGGTTCGGTTACGAGTGAGCAAAGACAAACTCAAGTCACAACTAGATTTTTTTGGGAATCACTGAAATGGTGTGGTACCAGTTGTCCATATTTTTCTCTGTGTACAAAACTTTAGAGGTAATATAATATAGTCGTAGTAAGTTGACCAAGAGTAGGACACACTTTACGAGCAGTGAGTCTCAGCTCAGCTTAAAGCCCTTTCTGGATATGGGCATCGAAACTTGAAAATGGGCTGGTTCGCGTTCAAGCGGATAACTGCCGTTTCGAAGGCGATTGAACCAATATCGCAATACAGCATACTAAAGTGACTTGTCGCCAACTACAGAGTATATCTTTCAATGAGCAGCGGCAGCGGATTCTTCTTTTAGAAACTCGAAAAGAAAACAGCCTCAAATAACATACCTTTAGGAGGCGAGGCTCTAGAAAATGGACTAAGATTTTTTGAAACAAACTGGCAATTTTTGTTGAACATGAGTTGAACACTACTAAAATTAAAAAAAGAAAACCGAAATTGATCGGTAAGAATGGATAAAGAAGGCGTTAAAAAAATATCGATTACTTTCCGGACAACCTAATAGATCATCCACCCGACTGAACGTGTGAATAAATTTGAAAAATGTTCATGTCGACACGGCGAACGATACCGGAATTCTTCAAAAAATTGTTTACTAGTCGACCCACTTCTTGGAATTGGCAAGAGGCTTCAACCCGATACTTGATTGAGTAACGGGTAATGCCTATAAAATTTTACAAGTGGTTTGAAACGGATCAGCTTCAACACTATTCTTCAATAGGGCTAATTCCAACGTTACATTTTTGGAAAATTGGGCAGAAAATGATTTAGACGGATATAAATGGTGTTTCATTTGAAAATCTGCGTTGTTTCACGAGAGGAGCCAAGGCGCCGCATGACACGCGATGCGAGCTTGGCGCGCTCAGCGATATTTTTTCCTCTCAACTTGTCACTGCAGGATGCCGTGAATGATTTATTTACCAATTATAATGAATAATAATAGGTTAATTAACATAATTTACACGTCTTCGCGCAGTTTTCCTTTCTCTTTTCCAGTGGATAGAATTTGTTGTGACAGAATCCATCTTTCGCCCATGCTCGACAACTGGAAACATTCAACTTTCAATTTTTCGGTGCCAAATTCAAAAACTCACTTTGGCGACGCATCCTTGCATGGTGGTTTTGGAGTTGTTGGAGTCGGCTTTTTAGTAGTTTTTGTAGTCCGAGGGGGTACTGTAGTTTCACAATTTCCACAGGTTTTTGGGCAAATTCTGAAAAATAAGCTGTGCGGTTTTTCCGTAATTTTTCAAATTTTTTTTTGCATACGATAGAAATCTGGAGTCATTGCAGGCGTCTTTATATCTTGGGCAATCTGTGTTGAAATCGTAGCACTGATTAGGATCCGGAGTACACACTCCACAGGTTAGAGCGCAGTTTCTGGAAAAAAGCAAACTTCCGGAATCTTTAGAAGTTCTGAAGACATCTAGGTAACGAATTCGAATTAAATTTCAAAAACTATTCTAGAAATGGTTTTGCACGTCTCGAGCTCTCGATTTAGAGTTTCGAGTTACTGTGATATTTCAATTTAGTATGAAAAATTCAGTTTTTTTTTTGAATATACAGAAACAATACTTTTCAGAATTTTTGTGCTGAAATATCTTACCTTTGGTAATAAACTTCATCGCATTGTGCCTTATACTCATCACACACCATGAAATTATCCACACATAGTTCAGAGCATACGGTAGTGGAAAAAATCGAAAAAACCAAAAAAATGAAATATTTCATTTTTTTCTGAAATCTGATTTTAGGTTCGTCTAACCATAATTTTATACTAATTTTTATCAGGAAAAAGGCCAAAAAATCAAAAAATGATAAGCGAAAAAGGAAAAATGATGTATATGAAGTAGACACACCCAAATTCAGAAAACGTTTTCCTAGAATTTTTTTTGGTTCTGTGTTTGATTCTATGGTTTCGTGTTTTTTATCAGTTATTAACAAAATTATGGCACATTTGACGAAAACTAAAACTTAGGTCTCTGTTAAAAAGAGATATCTGAATCTAGGACAAAACTAGAACTTCATTTGGCAATTCACTTTTTTTGTTGCCTATTAGCACCCCTTCTCTTCGGAAACGATAAGAAATAGTTGTATTGACTTAAAGTTAGTTATAGAGCACCTCTACAAATGGTCCGAAAAAATGAAAATGTTGAGATTATTTAATGGGCTCTGTTCGATTATAGCGGGATCATGAAGAATGAACGGGACCATGACGGAATGGACGGGACCATGACGGAATGGACGGGACCATGACGGAATGGACGGGACCATGCCCGAATGAGCGGGACCATGATCGAATGAACAGGTTAATCGGTTTTTTATCGACAGAATGAGAAAATATTTTCAAAAATATCTCAAATTTCAAATTTCCAAAATCTTGTCGTTTTTCATTACTCTCTGACTGTCTTGTACAAGTTTATAGAAAGTTATATTTTATTAGATGGAAAGTCATACCATCTCCGGACTAGCACCAGAAGTTTACAAATTATACACTCACTTGCAATGGATCGGGGTTTCTTAATTTTTTCCCTGTCGTGGCAAAACATTTTTGAGACCAATGAAGCTAATAAGCAATTTTTTTCATACCGTAAAACCTGTAATATAGCGCCATGGCGTTTTATTTTTCAAAGTGGTGTTTTGGGTTGATCCGAGGTAACAAAATTGATTTTTTACTTGTTTAAAAGGGAACCAAAATGAACTACCTCCAATCACCTTATCAGGGTGGCGTTGTATTAGAGGGGGTCTTCTAATACAGGTGGCGTTATATTACAGGTTTTACGGTAATTCAAAAAATTGTTAAGAGCAGAGCGTCATTAAGAGCTGTGTTTCACAAAAAGCCATGGAATATTTTCTGAAATTTTTTTGAGGTTTCTCCAATGCAAAAAACTGACCCTGGTTTTCCAAGTATGCTTATAATAATTTCGGTGCAATAAGTGAAAACTGTAAGTGAAAACTGCAAGTTTTCGTGGCCTGTTACCAGCTCTACAAGATAGCGTTACTATTAGTTTAAAATTTAATTAGGTCAGTTAAGATTTTTTGAACAATTTTGGGGTCATTGAGTTGCAAAGGGGTACAAAATTCAAAATTCGGGGGTAAAAATTGCTTGAAAAACTTCAAATTTTGTACCCCCGAATAGTTGACCTTGTACCACGTTGTACCCCTTTTTGTTTTACTTTCCGAATTATGTGCTTTGGTGTTAGTCTTGAAAAGGAACATGATTTGTCACCAATAGCTCTTTCGGTTTTTTACTATTCTATCAGATCATTGAACTGGTTATTAACTTGTACAAGACAGTCAGAGAGCAATAAAAAACGACAAGATTTTGAAAACTTGATATTTGATACATTTTTGAAAATATTTTCTCCTTCTATCGATAAAAAACCGATTAACCTGTTCATTCGATCATGGTCCCGCTCATTCGGGCATGGTCCCGTCCATTCCGTCATGGTCCCGTCCATTCCGTCATGGTCCCGTTCATTCTTCATGGTCCCGCTATAATTGAACAGAGCTCAAAAGTGTTCAATTCTTGAAGTCAATATTGGGAAACTAAAAAATATCAAATATTTATTCCTCATAGTTTCCTTTTCTAAAAAGTCTTAAAAATACTAACTTTAGAAAAAATTATGGTTCTTTGTGATTTAAAAACGTTTTTTTTTGCATTTCGACGTAAGGTTCGGTGTTTGGTTTGGTGTTTGCACAGCGATACTGGTCACCTAAAAAATACTACAGTAACTACAAGAGTACCCCTCCAACTACAAAAACTACAAAAAAAACCGACTTCAAGTTCATCGGATTATGAATTAAAAAATATTTATTTCATTGTATTCAAAATTGAAAACATCAAAAATGCTGAAAAAATGCTGGGAAAAAACACTACGAAAATGCTGCAAAAATTCTGAAAAAATGCTGAAAAAAAATGATGAAAAAATGCCGGAAAAATGCTTACAATTAGGTCAAGAAACAATTTCTAAGAAAATTATCAAAACTGTCAATATTGAAATTTCCACATTGTCTAGTTTGATTGTAGAAACTTTTGACGGCACATCGAATCGAGCTGAGTAGTAGAATGACTTCTCCAAATCGAATTTCCCCATTTTCAGGACATTTTTCGACTGAGTAGCTCATCAGATGACTCATGAATTTTTGAACGATTCCAGAAGATTGTTGAATTTTTGGATGTCTTGGAAATGACGCTGGAAAAATAGTGTATTAAAAATTACTGAAACTGGATTTTGAAAACTGGAAACCTGAAAATAAAAAATCAATTTACTGGCATACCCTGTTTTACCATCAACAGACTGCCGGAGCTATTTTAATTCAAATATATCAGGAACCGGTTAAATTTCACAAGGGAACGTTTTTCAGATACTGGTTGAGAATTTGCTCAAAACTAGTACAAAGGTACTTTCGAACATGCTGAATCCGAATTCGCAAAAATTTTTAGCATGTTCTCAAAAGGAGCCGAAATATGGCCTCTGAAAGCGTTTTCAGTGCTAAATTTTGACCAAAAACATACATTTTTCGAAGTTTAAAACTCGTTTTTCAGGATTTTCTTGAGTGCAAAACTCATTTTTCCACATTTCTACATCTTCTGAAATAGATTTTGTACTTTTTCAGAAAAAATTTTTTTGAAAATTTTCGAAAAAAATCTCCATGGGGTCCCCCACACTCTGAAAAGTGATTTTTTGAAAATTTTTTGAAAAGTTAGAAAAAATGTTCCAATCATTCAGAAACGATAAAAATAGCATTCTGACAAA
The DNA here is from genome assembly GCA_027920645.1 of Caenorhabditis nigoni. NCBI lineage: Eukaryota > Metazoa > Nematoda > Chromadorea > Rhabditida > Rhabditidae > Caenorhabditis > Caenorhabditis nigoni. The sequence goes on from CP115868.1 coordinate 4,577,799, forward strand.
AAATGACAGCCCAATTTCGTCTTTGGGCTCAAAAAATCTCCGAAATTTGATTGTTGTTAGAGTTTTGACAATCCCTTACTTCTTAAAAATTGCTTGAAATCAACTGAAACCTATAGTAATAGGTTCAAATCTTGTATGTGATCGATTTGACAGTTTCCCTCCTCGAAAAGAGCAAAATTGAGCGATTTTCAGAGGCTGAAGTTTTCGTTTTCAACGATAGGAGGATGTAAGGACCGGTCGAAAAGACCATTATCTAAATGTTCATCAAACTTTCATAAAATCTTTTTTATATTTGAAAACCTTCGAAATTCATCAAAAAGTGTTATATTGTGCCTAGAGGGGCAAACTAGAAATCAAAAATTCGTTACGAAAGAAGCAAAAAAAATTTTACCACAGTGGGGGTCGAACCAGCATATTCACTTCTAATGAGTCACCCTCTTACCACAACACCACACAGCCACATTTTACTCTCACGCGGAATTGGTAGAGGAGGGAGGGGGAAGTCGAAATCGGCTGCGTGGAGGAATAGGCCCAGATTTTCAGACAAAGTTTTTCGGCCTGGGAGTGAGAACGGGCTAAAAATTTTTTCGTCATCGTATAGAGCATGTCTTAAACTATAAGTATGCAAACTTTGAGCAAATTCTCAACCGGTATCTGAAAAACGTTCCCTTGTCAGCTGACTCTGCAAAATTCACTTTTTCAGAAATTTCAAAGAAACATTTAAAATTGAGAGGTGAGCAGAAGTTTGAAAATTTGATTTACAAAAGATTAGCCCATGCGATGTGACAAAGTAACGGAAAAAAAACTTACGAGAGAATAGGAGAAGCGCTTTCAGTATGACACATTCAACATCATCGATTTGAAGATTTGAGAATGGAACTTTCAAACTTTGAATCAAACTGTTGACGAACTTGGATTGGTTTCTGCAATCAATCATTTTCAGAATTTCAGAAGTTTCAAAATAGGTTTTTTTTCTGATTAAATATTTCAAAAACGGAGGACATGAAAATGATATTTTTCGGAATTTTAAGCCATTCAGATGTGCCATGTTTAAAAATTAAATCACCTTTCTTGAGATTCCGAACACAAAAAAGTATGATTTGGCAAGAACCAAAATGATTTGCAATCCGTAATTGATGCGCTTTTGTATGCTTGATCCACCAACAAAAATGCGATTCCGAACTCTCCCATAACCGATTTCTTGTCTCGACTCTTCAAAGTTTTGAATGATTCAAACAAATTCGCCCAGTTATTGGCATTTCTGAATCCAATGTGTAGGCATAAATTGATATCCGATTGGTCTGCACGTCTGTAGAGCTTTTCGTCAATTTTGAAACTTCCCGCTGGCTCGGGAAAGGTTCTGCATTGCGCATACTTCTCATGAAGTGCCCATTGGTTGTTTTGGATGTTGAGCAGGTCTTGCAGTTTTGGTATTGGAGCAGGTGTATCGGAATCGGGAAGATCCAGAGGTTTTTCGATACCTGAAAATGAGATTTAGGCATTTCTGGAATGTCTGAAAATGTCTGGAAGTGGAAATTGCCTTACCTTTATAAATCATGCCAGCATTTAAACATTTCTCGAATCGGCAGCCCTGACAGAATCGTGTATCATCTGAAAATTAATTTGGAATTATGAGCATCAATTCAGTCATCTCAATTTCTTTAAAACATTTCAAAAATCTGCGAACTACAATACTTTTTTTAAATTATGACAAAGCATTTTCTCAGGTGACAAAATAGTGATATTGGTATCATACAAAAATTGAGTTAGAGAATTCACGGAAATTTTTCGAACCCACCCGGAAAATCTTTATGGTTCCCTTTGCAAACTGGAACATTTCTCTTTTTCGAAATTCGATAGAAAAACAGTTTGCACTTGTAACAAACTTTTCCATTGACTGGCTTCTTTTCCGATGAGAAACTACATACCGGACACGGTGGCATCGTGAATAAAACATCTATTCATTTCTTTCTTTAAAAATCGGTCTCCCACATGGCGTTAAAGCTTATCCCATATAATCGACGTTTTTTGAGCCGATATTATGCAGGGAAAATGGATTCATACAGAGCTTATTTTAAGCAAGTAATGCGGGAAAGTTTCCAGTCAATCTGCCGATTATTCCCGGTGTTTTATTTATTATAAGATTTATCCAGAATGGGACCAATGATCTCGTTTAGCGACAAATAAGATTAGAGGAGATTTGGAAAACATTGATGCCGTTCTTTAAAAAACAATACTTTGCAAATAAGATTTTGAATTTCTGACGATCATCGTACCATGTTCTGAAAAAAATTGGGATCTCCATGGAGTTTAGAGAAATTAGAATTCAGGGGAACAATGAAAAAATCAGCTAATAGGAATTGGTCCTTGAGTCCAATTTGGAAATTCTGAAGTTTTCCAATACCGCTCGAAAATTAAATCTTGAAATTCAGAACTTGAAATTCTTCACCGCCGAACCCATATAATTTTTTGATTCTACTGATATTTTTTTTTGTGTTTTGAAACAGCTCTTATATAATTCCACCTGTGTTTTTACATGACAATCACACCTTCATGGTTTATACAAATTTCGAAAGCACGATTTCGAGGAACCGTAATGATACAAAAAACTGAATTCCGCTTGATTGTAATGATGGAACAAGATTGCAACTCTCTGTCTCATTTGCAGCTCTTCTCGTGCGGAATGCAGTAGTTGAACTACTGCATTCCGCACGAGAAGAGCTGCAAATGAGACACCTGTAAAAAGGGCGCTAAGACCAATTGTCACGCAAGATACCAAATGATAAGTATAGTCTTCACAGAGAACATATATATTGGCTTCATAAATATATTGAGGTAAGCATGGTAGTTTCTGGAAATATCCTGATCTAGTTTCATTTCAAACTGACAAAAAGTACCGTGAAAACACTTCTTATTGCTGTTTCCTGATCAGGTGCCAAGAAACCAAATGAAAGTAGAACACAACTCAAAACAACGTGATAAGAGAGAATCCCAGCTTTACGCCAATGTTTCCAGTAAGTCTTCCAAGCGAATTGGCATACTGTATAAAACCGGCTTTCAAAAATTGCAACAATTGAGGCAACCATATCTGAGGGTTGATTTTCTAGCTAATGTGAAATGTTTTCTGAATTCATGACTCCTCACTTGCAATAAAAAGGAACATCATTGTGGTCTGAAACAAAACTGATACATCAAACCGATTTAACACCCCCAAGGGATAACCAGCGAAATGAGGTACCAACAAAAACGGGATGGTTAGAATGCTAAGCGAGTAATCAAACAAAACAATCCAAAAATGCAAACTCAGCAGGTAAAATTTTGCGGATTTCATAGCCACTGGAGTTCTCCGAATAATACAGTAGAATCCGAATAGATGAATCGGCGTGGAAATGATGGTATTTAAATCATACTTGCAAAATCTCGGGCCGGCCCGTCGAGAATTTCGGCGGGCCGGGCCGGGCCGGGCCGATGAAGTGCCGGCCCGGCCCGGCCCGGCCGGCCCGGGGTACCTACAGCCGTTCATTTTTTTCGAATTTTTTTCGAAATTTTCGAAATTTTTCTAAAAATTCAGACAAAAATGACATATTTTTCGACTATTTCATACTTTGCTAACTTTGTTGAAAAATGCAACCTTTTTTCTTTTTTAATGCACAAAATTTCCCAAATTTTCATTGGAAAATTTTCAACAGTGGTAGGCGGGCCGGCCCGGGGTCGGGCCGGGCCGACCCGCGGGCCGGGCCGGGCCCAGAAAATTCGTCTACCGGCCCGGCCCGGCCCGGCCCGGTCCGGCCTTTTGCAACTATGATTTAAATGAAGAACGAATATTAAAATTTCCGGAGAATCAAAATATCCAACATCAGGGATGCATGTATTATTCTTGTGCGAAAAAACTGGTGTTGTGGCCGAACTTTCTCCCAAGTTAGGCCACCGTATTTCATGGCGAAATTTTCGAAAACACGCCGGAAAACGAGTGCTACCGTAACACACCAATAAATAATTTCGCAATTTTTTCGGTTTTTTAATCGCTTTTTCTCGTTTTTTCCCCCAATTTTCCGACCTGATTCATAAAGATTTCATAAAAACTGGGAAAAAACGGTCAAAATCGCGAAAAAATCGAGAAAAATCGATTAAAAAAACCGAAAAAATTGCGAAATTATTTATTGGTGGGTTACGGTAGCACTCGTTTTCCGGCGTGTTTTCGAAAACTTCGCCATGAAATACGGTGGCCTAACTTGGGCGAAAATTCGGCCACAACACCAATTTTTTCGCACAAGAATAATAGCGTTCATGATTGTGGCTCAAATGAGCAAACTGAAATAATTCTCGTTCACATTTCACCTGACTGATTTTTTGTTGATTTATGAGATTTATCAAACTATCGAAACTGTAATTATTCCTCATTCGAGCAGTTTTTCGCATTTTATCCATATTAAGAATTTGAAAAATACATCTGCTTGCCGCCCTCTGTTTTGTGTTCTGGAAAATATGGTTTTTGAAATTGGAACTACCGTAAAAACTGGATCATCGTGCGCTGCAGGTGGCTGTCATCTATTTCATCTCATAATTGTCATATTGATGTTTGAACAAGGTGAAAGTCGAGTGGCAGCGAGTAGTGACCATGTTCTCCAAGTACCCCTAAAAGAAAAATCCAACAGGTCAAGATCCGGCAAAGATGGGCCAACCGATTTTGTGAAATTAGTGCTATGCGACGGTGTCCTTCCTTGTGCACGGCGAATGGTTGCTGGTATCTCTACTTTCAGCTGTCATAGCTGGTCAGATCATGACAAAATTCAGGACAGATCACCATGGCAGATTTTTGACGCTTTATCCTTCTCTTTTTTTGATGATTCAGGTTTAAACTTTTTTGTGTTTTTTTTTCCATGTCTTTCACTTCGAAACTGTCCGACAATTTGTGAACCAAGAACAGACTGACGCTGAGTCTGTTAGAAACGATGCAGTTCTTTTTGACATAAAGCTTGAAAGTTTTGGTATTGTCTAACAAGCTCAAAAGTGGGTTTGCAAAATACATCTGCTTGCGCCCACTGTTTTGTGTCCCTGAAAAAAGCTTACGAAATTCGAATTATAAATTATTCGACCAATTATTCGTCTTTTTTTTCTGTTTTCAAAAAGCTTCTGCCTATTTCCACCTGTGTTTTCACATATCAGTTTCACCAAAAATGGTTTTGACAAACTTCTAGCGCACAATTCCAATAAACCGTATAATACAAGGAACACTCAAATCAATTTGTTGTAACAGTAAAAAGAAAATATAGAATTTATCAAAAGTCAAGGTTCAACAACTATATCTCGACGATAACTCAAGATTCTTCTGAGAGAATGTTCTTCGTATCGGAAGGCCACGTACTCCTCGAGAAAACTGAGCAATGTTTTTCGATAAGGGCGATGCACTAGTACCATAACTACCGAAGACAGAAATCCATGCATGGATAATAAACAAATTGCGAAATTGTTGAGCGACTGATCGTAATGGTACACCAAAATTGCAATCCACATATAAAAAGCAGGTATTAGAAACGTGCAGAGAGGAACTATTATCTGAATTATCAAAGCTATGAGAAACGTATTCTGAAGTTGGAAAGTCTTTTGGGACATCGTGCGACTTCTTCGTTGAACGACTGCGTTCCACACCAAAAGAACTGCAAAGGAGACAACCATGACAGAGGCAAGGGCAAAAATCCCCACTAAACATAGCATATGATAAGTATAGTCCTCACACAAGACAAAGATATTGGCTTCATAAATGTATTTAGGCAAGCAAGGGAGTTTCTGGAAATAATCTCATACAGCTTGATTTCAATCTAACAAAATGTACCGAAAACATATTCTTCCTTGCCGTTTCCTGATCAGGTGCTAGAATACCAAATACCAGTACAGAACAACTCTGAACAACGTGATAAAAGAGAATCCCGATTTTACGGCAACGTTTCCAGTAAGGCTTCCAAGCGAATTCGCATACTGTATAAAAACGGCTCTCAAAAATTGCAACTACTGAAGCGATCGCATCTAAAAATACAATTTTAGCTAATAAAAAGATTTTGTGATTTTATAACTCCTCACTTGCAAGCAAAAAGAACACCATAACAGTCTGCAACAAAACTGATACACCAAGCCAACTCAACAACCCGCGGGTATATCCAGCATAATGTGGTATTAGCAAAAATGGGATGGTTAGAATACTCAACGAAAAGTCAAACAATACAATCCAAATATGCAAATTTAGCAAATACAGTTTTGCTGATTTCATAGCTGTCGGAGTTTTCCAAATAATGCAATAGAATCCGAATATATGGAACGGTGTAGAAATAATTGTATTTATATGGAGAACCAAGGATACAAACTCCGGAGAAGCAAAATATCCAACATCCGGGAAGCAACTTGAGTCCATGAGTGTGGTTCAAATGATCGTATTGAGTAGCTTTCCGTTTGTATTTCACCTGTTTTTTTTGTGAATTTATAAGTCGAAAAAAATATATTTCCTTATTCATAAATTTTTTATCGTAATACAATCTAAGAATGAATAAAGTAAATAAGCCAGTTTGAAACAACTTTATGCAGAAATCGAAGCTTCTCGGTAGTGAATCGCAATTTTGAGCAGGTCGAACGTTGAATGGCAATTGAAGAAATTGAATCTGACGGTCGAATCGAACCAAGTAGAAAAGACCAAGATTTACTTTCGGCACGACAGTGCAAGATCGCCCGGGACTAGATGGATCGGCCAAAAATTCATGTTGTTTGGCTGTACTATTCTTTTGAACTCACCGTATTTTCAGGACCATATCCTTACGAAGAAATCGTTGCTTGGTGCTTTTTAACGTCATCTTGATAGAAAAGCTTCGATTGAAATGATGACACAAAAAAGGAGTCACACTTTTTCAAGAAACCTGTTCAGTGCTCATTTTTCTGTTGCATCTCACCCCCGCACCTAATGGTTCAGTCTCAACCTGTCTGGGGTAAAAAATTTCGAATTCATCTGCTTTAAAGGCATAAGAAAATTTATTACTAATCAAGTTGCAATAACTCCAACAGAAACTTTAACTCGGGCAAATCTTCTAGTAGAATTCTCTTTGGATCTCGTTGACGCCTTCTTCGAGAAGAAACTAAATAATGCTTCTCGATAAGGGCGGTGCACTAATGTCATGACCATCGAAGACAGAAACCCATGCATGGAATATAAACACATTGACAAATTGGTGAACGCTTGGTTGTAATAGTTGAGCACGAGTGCAATCCATAAATAAATACCAGGTAGTGCGAACGTGCAAATAGGTATTAATATTTGAATTCCTAACGCTATGAGAAATGTTTTCTGAAGTTGGAAAGTCTTTTGGGACATGGTTCGGCTTTTTAGTTGAACTACTGCATTCCACATCAGAAGAATAGAGAATGAGAAAACCATGCCACAGGCAGAAATGAAAATCGCCACCAACGAGTAAAAATGGTAAGTGTAGTCTTCACAAAGGACGTAGCCATTGGCTTCATAAATGTATTGAGGTAGGCGTGGCAGTTTCTGGAAATAACTTTAAACTATTTTATTTCAAATGTACAAAATGTACCTCAAACATATTTCTTTTTGCCGTTTCTTGATCAGGTGTCATAAGACCAAATGACAGTAGAGAGCAACTCAAAATAACGTGGTAAAAGATAATCCCGGCTACACGACAACGTTTCCAGTAAGGCTTCCAAGCGAATTGGCAAATTGTATAAAAACGGCTTTCAAAAATTGCAGCAATTGAGGCGACCATATCTAAAATTTGATTCATAGCTAGTAATTAAAAATAGAAAAGCAGATTTTAGGTTAATGTTATGTAATTTCACTTCTCACGGTTCCTCACTTGCAAGAAAAAAGAAGACTATTGTAAACTGGAACCAATACGGTACATGAAGCCAACTCAACACTCCCAGAGGATAACCAGCAAATTGTGGTAATAGCAAAAATGGAATGGTTAGAATACTTAACGAATAATCAAACAAAACAATCCAAATATGTAAATTCACCAGATACAGTTTTGCTGACTTCATAGCGACTGGAGTTTTCCAAATAATACAGTAGAATCCGAATAGATGAATCGGTGTGGAGATAACTGTATTAATATGAAGAACCAATGATAAAAATTCCGGAGAATCGAAATATCCGACATGAGAGATGCATGTAGAATCCATGAGTCTTATTGATTTGAGCAAATTGACTAGCTTTATTCCACACAATGACTAGCTTCATTCCACCTGTCTAATTTTTGGTTGATGTTAGAAATTAAAGAACCGAAATTATGAATATTCTAAGCTTGGATGAAAGCTAGAAGAAGAAATAGAAAGAGTAAGAGGAAAAAACAGGGCACGAGGATACTATCAAACTTTATTGATAATTACAAGACAGGCAAACATACCTAGCAAGCAAGTACACAAGAGGTATTTTTTGGTTTGTCCTGGAAATAATTTAACTCAAGACATTCGAACTAAGTGCATTTTTTGACATTATTGAACGACATATCAATAATTATTTGAGTTGTTCCTGAAAATTAAATGCTTTGACAGCGACGCATGCCTTCGAAAGATCCACAAAAAAAATGACCGTGAGCCGCAGGGAGCTTCCGTATATGTATCTCATGACATGAGAATTGATTGCTTGAGTAAGTCGAAAGTTGAGTGACAGCAAGTAATGATGTTTTCATTCAAGAATTCATAAAAAGAAGAATCCAACTGGCTCAGCATCAGATCTGGCGACCGATTTTTAGAAGTTAGAGCTGTGAGACGGTGCCCAGCCTATGAATGAATAATGATTGCTGGCCAAAGTGGCGAGTGTATCTCTAATTTCAGTTTTCAAACACGTTCAGCTGTTGATATATTCCGGAAATGGGTTTCTTTTAAGCGAGTCATCTTTTAACAACGAATGTCGATTATTTGACGTTTTGGAAGCGACAGTTTTGCAAGCAACAAATCAACAATGTAAATGCTCTTCTCGGTATTTTGTGAAATTGTTAAAGAACCAGTTTGACGTTTATCTTTTTGAAACATCTCACTCCCGCACCTGGAGATTCAGTCCCAACTCGTCTGGGGTGACATTATCTTGAATTCACCTGTTCTAAAAAGGAAATATAGAATTTATCAGAAATCAAGTTGCAATAACTCCAACAGAAAAGGCGCGATTATAAAGGGCCAATCTTTTGATGGATTCCTCTGAGGATGTTGCTGTCATCTTCTTCGGAAATAAACTGAACAATGTTTCTCGATAAGGACGATGCACTAATGTCATAACCATCGAAGACAGAAACCCATGTTTCTGTTTTGTCATTTGTGCTCTTTTATCGTACGACACTGATCAGCGTTTAGTTTATATTTCACTTGTCCAGATATTCATTTTGATTCTACTCGGGTCCTCCACATATGAAGAGTAGTGTTACAGAAAAACTGAGAGTTTACTGGTTTACAAAAAAACTTTTTTAAAAAAAAACTTTTTCTTTGAATAAAATATAGATTTTATGAAAAATCAAGTTGCAATAACTCCAACAGAAGCGGCACGATTATAACGGGCAAGTCTTCTAATAGAATTCTCTTCGGATCTTGCTGACGTCTTTTTCGGCAAGAAACTAAACATTGTTTCTCTATAAGGGCGATGCACTAAAGTCAAAACCAACGAAGACGAAAATCCATGCATGGATACTAAACAAACTGCGAAATTAGTAAAAGCTTGATTGTAATAGTATAGCATGAGTGCAATCCATAAATAGGCAGCAGGTATTACAAACGTGCAAAGTGGTACTAATATTTGAATTCCTAAAGCTATGAGAAATGCTTTCTGGAGTTGGAAAGTTTTTTGGGACATGGTTTGGCTTCTCAGTTGAACTACAGCATTCCACATCAGAAGGACTGCAAAAGAGACCACCATTACACTGGCAGATGCCACAATCACCACGCAACATACGACATGATAAGTATAGTCTTCACATAGGACAAAGTTATTGGCTTCATAAATGTATTGAGGTAGGCATGGGAGTTTCTGGAAATCATCTTATACAAATTGGTTTCAAACTGACAAAACATACAGCGAACATATTTCTTTTTGCCGTTTCCTGATCAGGTACTAAGAAACTGAATGACAATGCTACACAACTCACAACAACGTGATAAAAAATAATACCGGCTTGACGCCAACGTTTCCAGTATTGGCAAACTGTATAAAAAGTATTGGCAAACTGTATAAAAACGGCTTTCAAAAATTGCAACAATTGATACGATCATATCTAAAAGCATAGTTTTTGCTATAATAATATATTCTCCCAGTTTATGGCTCACTTGCAACAAAAAAGAACGCCATAATAACCTGAAACAAAACTGATACATCGAACCAACTTAACACTCCAAGAGTGTAGCCAGCCAGATGAGGTATTAGTAAAAATGGTATGATTAGTATGCTAAACGAATAATCGAACAAAACGATCCAGATATGCAAATTCAGCAGATATAGTTTAGCAGATTTCATAGCCACTGGAGTTTTCCAAATGATACAGTAGAATCCGAATAGATGAATCGGTGTGGAAATAATGGTATTTATATGGAGAATCATAGATAAAAACTCCGGAGAGCCATAGTATCCAACATCCGGGATGCATGTAGAATTCATGAGTCTGATTGAATTGAGTACATTGAATAGCTTTGAGTTAACATTTCACCTGTCTTTATTTCGATGATGAGATATTAAACATGAAAATTATAAAATTTCCTCATTCGAGCCGTGTTTTAGTCTTCATACATACTAGGTTTTCTTTGCTTTCGATCTGTTCAACAAGCTTTTCAAACGTTTTCAAAACTTTAAAGTAAGAAAAACATTAACAGAGTGAAATCAGTTGTTGTCTTTTCAGCCTTAACCCATCTGTGGTGAAGACTTCTTGCCACACAATTTCAATGAACTGTAATGTTACAAAAAAGCACAAATCCGATCGTTATAAAAATGAAACGAATAATTTATTAAAAATCAAGTTGTAACAACTCCAATAGAAACGTCGCGATTATAAAGGGCCAATCTTTTGATGGATTCCTCTGAAGATGTTGCTGTCATCTTCTTCGGAAATAAACCAAATAATGCTTCTCGATAAGGACGATGCACTAGTGTCATAACCATCGAAGACAAAAACCCATGTAAGGATAATGAACACACTGCAAAATTGGTAAACGCTTGATTGTAATAGTAGAGCATGAGTGAAATCCATAAATAGATAGCCGGCAATGCAAACGAGCATATTGGCACTAATACCTGAACCCCTAAAGCTATGAGAAACGCTTTCTGGAGTTGGAAAGTCTTGTGGGACATAGTTCGACTTTTTAGTTGAACTACTGCGTTCCACATCAGAGAAAATGCAAATGAGATACCCATAAAAAGGGCACTGAGACCAACCCCCACGAGGCATAGCAAGTGATAAGTATAGTCTTCACATAGAACAAAGTTATTTGCTTCATAGATGTATTGAGGAAGGCATGGGAGTTTCTGGAAATAACCACATAGAGCTAAATGAGAAAATTACAAAACGTACCGCGAACATATTTCTTTTTGCCGTTTCCTGATCGGGCGCCAAGAAACCGAATGCCAATGTTAAACAACTTGCTACAACGTGGCAGCAAATAATCCCGATTCTACGCCATCGCTTCCAGTAAGGCTTCCAAGGGAATTCACATACTGTATAAAAACGACTTTCAAAAATTGCGACAATTGAGATCACCAAATCTGGAAGCATGTTTTTAATTACATAATTTATGAATATTTTCACAATTTATGACTACTTACTTCCAACCAAAACGAACACCATAGTTATCTGAAACAAAACTGATACATCAAACCAACTCAACACTCCCAAGGGATAACCAGCAAAATGAGGTAATAGCAAAAATGGGATGGTTAGAATACTTAACGAATAATCAAACAAAACAACCCAGATATGCAAATTTAGCAGATACAATTTTGCTGATTTCATAGTTATAGGAGTTCTCCATATAATACAGTAGAATCCGAATAAATGAATTGGCGTGGAAATAATTGTATTGATATGGAGAACCAATGATAAAAACTCCGGAGAGTCAAAATATCCAACATCCGGGATGCATGAAGAATTCATGAAACTGATTGAATTGAGCACAAAGAGAGGCTCCGAGTTAATATTTCACCTGTCTCGCTTCTGACGAAGATAAGACATTTAACGACCGAAATCATAACCTTTTCTTCATTCGAGTCGTTTTTTGATCGTAACCCAATAAGACCCTTGAAAATGGAATCTTTTATTTTTTTTCCCACATTATCTTAACTTAGAGATGCAGCCTGAACCCATCTGGGGTAACGGAATCTCGAAACACAATTTAGACAATAATAGTGTTACAAAAAACTCAAATTCTTGTTCTATGGTGAAATAAAGAATTTATCAAAGATCAATTTGCAACAACTCCAACAGAAACATCTCGATGATAACGCAAGAATCTTTTGAAAGAATGTTCTCCGGAACTGACTGCCACTGTTTTCTTGAAAAGACTAAACAATGTTTCTCGATAAGGGCGATGTACTAAGATCATAATCGTCGATGACGAAAACCCATGCATGGATAATAGACACACTCCGAAGTTTGTGAAAGCCTGTTTGTAATAGTCGAGCAAGATTGCAATTAGCAAATATATAACAGGTACTATAAACGTGCAGAGAGGAACTAGTATTTGGATTCCTAGTGCTATGAGAAATGATTTCTGAAGTTGAAAAGTCTTTTGGGACATAGTCCGACTTCTTAGTTGAACTACTGCGTTCCACATCAGAAAAACTGAGAATGAGACAACCATGATGCAGGCAGAGAGGACAATGATCACGCAACATAGCAAATGATAAGTATAGTCTTCACATAACACAAAGTTATTTGCTTCATAAATGTATTGAGGTAGGCATGGGAGTCTCTGGAAATAACATCATAAAGCTTAATTTCAAACAAACCAAACATACCGCAAACATATTTCTTATTGCCGTTTCTTGATCGGGCGCCAAAACACCAAATGCCAGTACACCACAACTCAAAGCAATGTGGTAAATGGGAATCCCGGATCTACGCCAACGTTTCCAGTAAGGTTTCCAAGCAAATTCACATACTGTATGAAAACGGCTTTCGAAAATTGCAACAATTGATGCGATCGTATCTAGAAAAAATTTCCATTTAGTATAAAATATTTCCAAAATTAATGACTTCTCACTTGCAAGAAAAAAGAACACCATAGTGATCTGAAACAAAACTGATAGATCAAACCAACTCAACACCCCCAGAGGATAACCAGCAAAATGAGGTATCAACAAAAATGGAATGGTAAGAATACTGAACGAGTAATCAAACAAAACAATCCAGATATGCAAATTCAGCAAATACAGTTTTGCAGATTTCATAGCTACTGGAGTTTTCCAAATAATACAGTAGAATCCGAATGTATGAATCGGTGTTGAAATAACTGTGTTTATATGGAGAACCAATGATAGGAACTCTGGAGAGTCAAAGTATCCAATATCCGGGATGCATGTAGAATTCATGAGAGTGATTGAATGAGCACACTGAGTGGTTTTTCGTTTATATTTCACCTGTCTTTTTTTGTTAAGGTTTGACATTAAACAGCCAAAATCATAATCATTCCTTGTTCGAGACATATTTTTCTAATTCTTCTAAACTGAAGTCTGTCACTTCGTAAAAATTCGGGTTTTACTGTCCGTTGAAGCCAATGTACCCCAGATACTAGGTGGATACTTTGGATACTGACCCGTTCCTCCTACATTTTCGGATGTATCTATTTTAAATCAGCCGAAAGTTATATTTAAAGTTTCAAGACATATCCATCTGCTTTAGCACCCTCTGCGCAATCCCAGTAGTTGCGTCTCAACAATTTATTTCAACCTTTCGTTCTAATATCAGATACTGAAAACTAATCGTTCACCTGCTTCTGATACTGACGTAAAATTAGCGCAATTTCTGAAAATGTTCAAAAATTGTATTTTGTTTCAAAAACCGACTCGACATTTAAGAGCAGCATTCTGAGAGTTACCCAAAGATTTCAACAATTCATTACTCGGCCTGTATAAGCCTCATGCGAATTCGTCACATTCATTATATCAACCGATCTGCTTTTTAGGTCCACAGATTTTCCACCAAAATTAAGGACCACAGATTTTCCACCAAATTCAGCAAAAGAACGTGTTCTTCTGTATATCTTCAGCAGCTACATCATGAGCCACTATAACGTTATGCAGAGAACATAATATGCATTTATCAATTTCGGGTTTCCGCATGCGTGCGAAATTCATGACTACGATAGAACTCGTCACATTGGATGTTTTTCCGGCATCAAAAGATCCTTTATGGCTTTGAGGAACTTTAATTTTTAATCAGCCGTACTGTTACGAAAGGCTCGGATTCTACTCGAGAAAGAAATACTGAATTTATCAAAAATCAAGATGTGATAACTCCAACAGAAACATCGCGATGATAACGCAAGAATCGATTGAAAGAATGTTCTTCGGATCTTGCCGTCATCCTTTTCGGTAAGAAGCTGAACAATGTATCTCGATAAGGGCGGTGTACTAATGTCATGACCATCGAAGACAAAAATCCGTGCATGGATAAAGAACAAACTGCGAAATTGGTAAACGCTTGATTGTAATAGTAGAGCACAAGTGCAACCCATAAATAAATACCAGGTGCTGCAACCGCGCAGAGGGGCACGGATACCTGAATTCCTAGAGCTATAAGAAATGCTTTCTGAAGTTGGAAAGTCTTTTGGGACATAGTCCGACTTTTCAGTTGAACTACTGCGTTCCACATCAGAAGATCTGCGAATGAGACACCTATAAAAAGGGCGCTGAGACCAATCAATACGCAAATTAACAAATGATAAGTATAGTCTTCACATAGGACATAGTTATTGGCATCATAAATGTATTGAGGTAAGCATGGGAGTTTCTTTAAATAAACACTTTCAATGTGTATTTAAACTGACAAAACATACCGCGAACATTTTTCTTTTTGGAGTATCCTGATCAGGTGCCAAAAAAGCGAATGATAATGCTGCATAACTCACAAAAATGTGAGAAAAGGTAATCCCGATTCTACGCCAGCGTTTCCAGTAAGGCTTCCAAGCAAATTCGCATACTGTATAAAAGCGATTCTCAAAAATTGCCACTATGGATGCGATCATATCTAAAAGCATATTTTCAGATAGTAAGAAATATTCTCACAATTTATCAATTCTCACTCGCAACAAAAAAGAACACCATTGTGATCTGAAACAAAACTGATACATCAAACCAACTTAACACTCCCAGAGGATAACCAGCAAAATGAGGTAATAGCAAAAATGGAATGGTTAGAATACTTAACGAATAATCAAACAAAACAACCCAGATATGCAAATTCACCAGGTATAGTTTTGCTGATTTCATAGCCATTGGAGTTTTCCATATAATACAGTAGAATCCGAATAGATGAATCAGTGTGGAAATAATTGTATTTATATGGAGAACCAATGATAAAAATTCAGGAGAGTCAAAGTATCCAATGTCTGGAATGCATGTAGATTTCATGAGTGATTGAATAGAGCAGATTGGGTAGTTTTCGGTTTATATTTCACCTGTCTCATTTCTGACGAAGGTGAGACATTTAACTATCGAAATTACGATCATTCCTTATTCGATCTGTTTACTTTTCAAATCGTCATAAAGTTGTGCCATCGACATGGATTCTAAGATTGAAAGGATCAGTATAGATAAATTAAAATCAGCGAGGTTCCAAGTCGTTTGATTATTAAACTCTAGATAGTCGACACCAACGAATTGAGCTCTAGCTACTGAAACATCTCCATTTGCATTTGAGTGTCAGTAAGTAATAATTAAGACCTTCTCAAGGTTTTTAAAGTCTATTTTTCTTCTCAATTTCAATTATAAACCAAACTTCTTCTTTCCTTATTAGAATTCAAACTTTGTGATCTGTGTTCATTCTGGTTCAAGAAAAAAACCAGAAATCCACCTGCTTTTGACGGAAAACTGCGACATTTTGAAAAATGTTTAAAAAATTGTAGTTTATTTCGGAAACCTGCTACTAAATAAATGACACGACATTTGGGAGGTAAATTCAGTGAGTTATCCAAAGATAACGACCATTCATGAGTGCGGTTTCTTTTGGCCTGTATAAGTCATTCATTTATGAATAGAGATAATAAGATTCTCGGACCACACTCATACATTCGAACTAGAGGGATGAGATTCTTGAGGATGAAAAGGACCCCAGGAGGTTTAGCCAGGAGGTTTTCATGCTCTTTTGAAACCTCCCAAGTACCTACCTCGTGGAAACATGCCGTAGTTATTCTTATCCTTAAAAAAGGATCATCCTCCTCTCCTGAACAATCTCGTTTACTGATCCATTTGCGAGTATTTTCGAACATTTACCATGCGATACTATCAAAAATGACTGTCTTCCTAAATTCAGTAGGTTTCAACAAGGTTTTCTAGCTAAGCGAACTCAGATCCTCTTGTTCTGAGGAGGAAAAATAGGATTGATCATGAATCAAGATGTGACAGCTCCGACAGAAACATCGCGATGATAACGTAAGAATCGCTTAAACGAAGGTACTTCCGATCTTGATGTCATCTTCTTCGGGAATAAACTTGACAATGTAGCTCGATAAGGACGGTGCACTAATGTCATGACCATCGAAGACAAAAATCCATGCATGGATAATGAACACACTGCGAAATTTGTGAACGCTTGATTGTAATAGTACCAGTCGGTTTACGCCCCTCCGGGGCTAAACCTCCTGGGCTCCGCTTACAGTGCGTGTAACCTTACAGAAAAGTAATTTCCATTTTCGTTCAGGGACTATTTTTTAGAGGTCGAAACTTGGAACACTATAATATTTTAACTATAATATAATATTTTTTTTGAAACTTGGAAAATAAATTCAAATTTCCGAAGTTATGAGTTTCTGTAATACTGAATTTGAGAAATTCCGGTTTTCAGAAGATATAAAATTCGGAACTTGCAAATCCGGAATCCGGAATCCGAGATTCGGACCCAGAAATTCGGAATCCGGTATCTGAGATTTGGAAACCCGTGTCCGGAACCCTGAATCTTGAATTCGGGATCCGGAATCCGGAACCCCGAATCCTGAATCCGAAATCCGGACCCAGGAATCCGGAATCCAGAACCCGGACCCAGGAATCCGGAATCCGGACCCAGAAGTTCGGAATCCGGACCCAGGAATCCGGAATCCAGAACCCGGACTCAGGAATCCGGAATCCGGACCCAGAAATTCGGAATCCGGACCCAGGAATCCGGAATCCTGGATCCTGGATCCTGGATCCTGAATCCTGGATCCTGGATCCTGGATCCTGGATCCTTAATCCTGAATCCGGAATCCGGACCCAGGAACCCGGAATCCGTAACCCGGAATCCGGAATCCGTAACCCGGAATCCGGAATCCAAACTCAGGAATCCGGAATCCGGACCCAGGAATCCGGAATCCGGACCCAGAAATTCGGAATCCAGAACCCGGACCCAGGAATCCGGAATCCGGACCCAGAAATTCGGAATCCGGACCCAGGAATCCGGAATCCAGAACCCGGACCCAGGAATCCGGAATCCGGACCCAGAAATTCGGAATCCGGACCCAGGAATCCGGAATCCAGAACCCGGACCCAGGAATCCGGAATCCGGACCCAGAAATTCGGAATCCGGACCCAGGAATCCGGAATCCTGGATCCTGGATCCTGGATCCTGAATCCTGAGTCCTGAATCCTGAATCCGGAATCCGGACCCAGGAACCCGGAATCCGTAATCCGGAATCCGGAATCCGAACCCAGGAATCCGGAATCCTGAATCCTGAATCCGGAATCCGGAATCCGTACCCAGGAACCCGGAATCCGTAATCCGAACCCAGGAATCCGAACCCAGGAATCCGGAATCCGGAATCCGGAATCCGGACCCAGGAACCACGAATCCGGACCCAGGAACCCGGAATCCGGAATCCGGAATCCTGAATCCGGACCCAGAAATTCGGAATCCGGACCCAGGAACCCGGAATCCGGAATCCGGAATCCTGAATCCGGACCCAGAAATTCGGAATCCGGACCCAGGAACCCGGAATCCGGAATCCGGAATCCTGAATCCGGACCCAGAAATTCGGAATCCGGACCCAGGAATCCGGAATTCGCACCCAGGAACCCGGAATCCGGATTCCGGAATCCGGACCCAGAAATTCGGAATCCGGGATCCAGAATCCGGAATCCGGAATCCTGAATCCGGAATCCGGACCCAGGAACCCGGAATCCGTAATCCGGAATCCGGAATCCGGAACCCAGACCCAGGACCCCGGAATCCCGATCCAGAAATCCGGAACCGGATCCTTCCCCCGGGACCCCTCTTGGGAGCCCCGAGAAGGGAGAACTGATTCTTCCGTCCATTTTCGTATTCCTTTATAGTGATCTTATCTCCCTGAGGTCATCTCGGGTCGCGGGTTTCGAAACCAATTCACGTTCTTTTCTTCTAGAATTTAATTAAAAACATTTTTTTTTCATCACGTTAAATAATTATTGAATTTTCGCTTTTGAAAAGTGTGAAATTCATTAAAAAGATTATACTTTTGATCATAATTATCTCGTTTCCTGTTTGAGATATCAAGTAATATCTAACTAAAATAATGTTTCTAATATCAAGACAAACCCTTTCGCTTTTACCTTTTTAAATATCCCTTACGTGAATCAATTACGTGAATCATATATTTGGTCAAAGTCGCAAAATGATGGATGCCTTTTTTAGATAACTGCCCTTCAGGTATGAACCTCCTGGGCTCCGTTTACAGTGCCCGTAATCTTAGAGAAAAAGCGTAGAATATACCGATTTGCGTACCAAATTGTTATCCGAAACTTTCTGATGACACAAAAGTAAACTAAAAGTATCAAATCTCAATCCAATCTTACTCTCGTCTTGAAACAAATGAAACTGGGAAAATCTTTGCTAGTATTTCCTTCAAATCGATTTGAAAACAGTCGGACACTTTCATATTCATTTCTGAACTGTCTACAAAAAAAAACAAAGAAAATTTGCCACCAAGCGGACTTGAACCCGCATCGCTCGAACAAAAGAGTGGTGCGCTAACCACCTCACCACGGGTTCGCCATGGGGAGGATGTGAGAAATGGCGTACACCTGTGTGGGATTTCCTCCCCCTTTTCTCTCTCGCCCTCCTCCCTCGCCCTCTGTGCCCACCACGTTTTACTGTGGTAAAACCAAGGAAGATCTCCAGAAAAATTCAAAATCGAAGTTTTGAAAATTGAAAAGGTCTGGCCTAAACTAAGACACATTTCTGATCTACCAGCGTGTTTGCCGCGCCTCCGGCGCTTCAAACAGCTGGATAAGGCGCCTTCGGCGCTATCAGATATATTTTTTTACTGTTCGTCGCTCCGCTCCTCACTTTCAAATTTCTCTTTCTCAATAAATCTTGCAAAATTCATTTTCAAACGTTTTGAAAATGTAAATTCAGTGATTCAGAAAATTATAGAACCGGGAATTTTCGGTTTCCCAAAACTTGGATACCCTTGTTTTCCAGTACCGCAATTATTCTCAAGCTTGGAATAACTGGATATTCATCACTTGTATGGTATTCATGTTCACTTTTTTTGTGTGGATTGGTTAAAGAATATATAGATTCAGAGATTCAGAAAATCAAAAACCTATTGAAGAAACTCTCAGATTTCCATATTCAGATATTTTCTTTAACAAATTTATAAGTTTTGTAATTGCAAAAGATTTTGAGTTAGGGCTTTCTCAAATTTTTAATTTCTGAAATTCCGAATTTTCGAAAAACCTTAGAGAACTCGTAAACTTGAACAGTTTAGAAAATTGGAAAAATGAAAATTCGGAAACTTCAAAATTCTAAATCTTCAAACATGTCACTGGCCGGGTCTGGTCGGGTTGGTAATTTTCAATGTTCGGTCCGGCCCGCCAAGCCCGGGTTTTTGAGGTAACATTTTGTAAGAGCCATCTTTAAGAGAAAACTGGAGATTTCTGAAAATGTTCTTCAAATTTCTTTTTTTACGCTAAAAAGGGACCTGGGAAAAAATTTGGTACTTCAAAAAGATTTTTTTGTCTCTTATCGTGGAAAAATGTTTAATTGACAGAAAAACCGACAGAAAAATCCATTGTTTTTCTATTGACACCGAAAAATTTTTTGAAAAGAGAGGAAACAATTATCTGAAAACCCGGGCCGAGACGGGCCTGGCAGGGCCTTGAAAATTAGAAAAAAAGTCCGACCCGGCCCGGCCCGTCGCGAGAATTGTTTTTTTCTTAATTGCTAAATCCCGGGCCGAAGCAAAATTTTCAGTTCGCAGCGCCATGAAATTTAGCCTAGATTCCTTATTAAAGATGGTGTGGTGAAAAATTTTATTCCTTCATTTTGTGCGGAATTGCATGTAGATTCCCATAAAAATAAAGAAAAAATTCAAAAAAAAACCTCCATTGAGAAAAACGGCATCGAAAAATCAAAGTGGGATCCGGTGTCCTAGCGGCCAGGTGTGAGTTTTCTAGGCCAACTACCGGTAAAAGCGCGCAAAATTCGAATCCTTATGGATTTTCAGCGTTTTCTCTGATGGTTTTTATAGATTTCAGAATGTTTTTGTTAATTATCTCCCAGGTGTATAAAAAAGCCTGAAAACCATCAGAGAAAACACTGAAAATCAATAAAAATTCGAATTTCGCGCGCTTTTATCGGCATTTGGCCTAGAAAACTCACACCTGGCCGCTAGGCCACCGGATCCCACTTTGATTTTTCGATGACGTTTTTCTCAATGAAGGATTTTTTTGAATTTTTTCTTTATTTTTATGGGAATCTACATGTATTTTTGCACAAAATGAAGCAATAAAATTTTCCTGGCCGGGCGGGCCGGACCAAGCCGAGTCAGTTAAAATACCCCAACGGTCCAGCTTCTCCCACATATATGATTTTATGGTTTCTCAAATTTTTAATGGTCTTTATTGTTTTTAAACACATTCAGGGTATTCGGACAAAAACAGCTAGAAAGACCTTTGTTATCTATCTCCTCTGGAACCTCTAGTGCAAATGCGACAATGGAATCTGTGAAAGCGCGGAATATCATGAAATGCAGCGGCCGACAAAAAGCGGGCTCGCGTCAATCACTATGTTTTAGCAGCGGCGACCACAGCGACCTCGCAACTCGAGTAGAACATCTACTCCTTTCCTCCCCCCTCTCTATGTGGCTGCGTGGCGCAACGGTGTGCGTGCGCCGTTTTCGTGCGAGAGGTCGCGGGTTCAGTTTTGGCTGCGCCAACTCCTTCTTTAAAAACCCAAAAGTCCACAGACTGACATGACTACCAACAGACGCGTCTAGCGTTTTATATATAAGGAAGATCTGTTCAGGTTTCAGCTCAATAGGTTAACTTTGAATAGGCGTAATGACGCGCGACATACATACCAACATACAGAATTTGGTGAACTTTGTGATCTGTGTTCATTCTGGTTCAAGAAAAAAACCAGAAATCCACCTGCTTTTGACGGAAAACTGCGACATTTTGAAAAATGTTTAAAAAATTGTAGTTTATTTCGGAAACCTGCTACTAAATAAATGACACGACATTTGGGAGGTAAATTCAGTGAGTTATCCAAAGATAACGACCATTCATGAGTGCGGTTTCTTTTGGCCTGTATAAGTCATTCATTTATGAATAGAGATAATAAGATTCTCGGACCACACTCATACATTCGAACTAGAGGGATGAGATTCTTGAGGATGAAAAGGACCCCAGGAGGTTTAGCCAGGAGGTTTTCATGCTCTTTTGAAACCTCCCAAGTACCTACCTCGTGGAAACATGCCGTAGTTATTCTTATCCTTAAAAAAGGAACATCCTCCTCTCCTGAACAATCTCCTTTACTGATCCATTTGCGAGTATTTTCGAACATTTACCATGCGATACTATCAAAAATGACTGTCTTCCTAAATTCAGTAGGTTTCAACAAGGTTTTCTAGCTAAGCGAACTCAGATCCTCTTGTTCTGTGGAGGAAGAATAGGATTGATCATGAATCAAGATGTGACAGCTCCGACAGAAACATCGCGATGATAACGTAAGAATCGCTTAAACGAAGGTACTTCCGATCTTGATGTCATCTTCTTCGGGAATAAACTTGACAATGTAGCTCGATAAGGACGGTGCACTAATGTCATGACCATCGAAGACAAAAATCCATGCATGGATAATGAACACACTGCGAAATTTGTGAACGCTTGATTGTAATAGTACCAGTCGGTTTACGCCCCTCCGGGGCTAAACCTCCTGGGCTCCGCTTACAGTGCGTGTAACCTTACAGAAAAGTAATTTCCATTTTCGTTCAGGGACTATTTTTTTAGAGGTCTAAACTTGGAAAACTATAATATTTTAACTATAATATAATATTTTTTTTTTAAACTTGGAGAATAAATTCAAATTTCCGAAGTTATGAGTTTCTGTAATACTGAATTTGAGAAATTCCGGTTTTCAGAAGATATAAAATTCGGAACTTGCAAATCCGGAATCCGGAATCCGAGATTCGGACCCAGAAATTCGGAATCCGGTATCTGAGATTTGGAAACCCGTGTCCGGAACCCTGAATCTTGAATTCGGGATCCGGAATCCGGAACCCTGAATCCTGAATCCGGAATCCGGACCCAGGAACCCGGAATCCAGAACCCGGACCCAGGAATCCGGAATCCGGACCCAGAAATTTGGAATCCGGACCCAGGAATCCGGAATCCAGAACCCGGACCCAGGAATCCGGAATCCGGACCCAGAAATTCGGAATCCGGACCCAGGAATCCGGAATCCAGAACCCGGACCCAGGAATCCGGAATCCGGACCCAGAAATTCGGAATCCGGACCCAGGAATCCGGAATCCTGGATCCTGGATCCTGGATCCTGGATCCTGGATCCTGGATCCTGGATCCTGGATCCTGGATCCTGAATCCTGAATCCGGAATCCGGACCCAGGAACCCGGAATCCGTAATCCGAACCCAGGAATCCGAACCCAGGAATCCGGAATCCGGAATCCGGAATCCGGACCCAGGAATCCGGAATCCGGACCCAGAAATCCGGAATCCGGACCCAGAAATTCGGAATCCGGACCCAGGAATCCGGAATCCTGGATCCTGGATCCTGGATCCTGGATCCTGGATCCTGGATCCTGGATCCTGGATCCTGGATCCTGGATCCTGAATCCTGAATCCGGAATCCGGACCCAGGAACCCGGAATCCGTAATCCGAACCCAGGAATCCGAACCCAGGAATCCGGAATCCGGAATCCGGAATCCGGACCCAGGAATCCGGAATCCGGACCCAGGAATCCGGAATCCGAACCCAGGAATCCGGAATCCTGAATCCGGAATCCGGAATCCGTACCCAGGAACCCGGAATCCGTAATCCGAACCCAGGAATCCGAACCCAGGAATCCGGAATCCGGAATCCGGAATCCGGAATCCGGACCCAGGAATCCGGAATCCGGACCCAGGAACCCGGAATCCGGACCCAGGAACCCGGAATCCGGAATCCGGAATCCTGAATCCGGACCCAGAAATTCGGGATCCGGACCCAGGAACCCGGAATCCGGAATCCGGAATCCTGAATCCGGACCCAGAAATTCGGAATCCGGACCCAGGAACCCGGAATCCGGAATCCGGAATCCTGAATCCGGACCCAGAAATTCGGAATCCGGACCCAGGAATCCGGAATTCGCACCCAGGAACCCGGAATCCGGAATCCGGAATCCGGACCCAGAAATTCGGAATCCGGGATCCGGAATCCGGAATCCGGAATTCTGAATCCGGAATCCGGACCCAGGAACCCGGAATCCGTAATCCGGAATCCGGAATCCGGAACCCAGACCCAGGACCCCGGAATCCCGATCCAGAAATCCGGAACCGGATCCTTCCCCCGGGACCCCTCTTGGGAGCCCCGAGAAGGGAGAACTGATTCTTCCGTCCATTTTCGTATTCCTTTATAGTGATCTTATCTCCCTGAGGTCATCTCGGGTCGCGGGTTTCGAAACCAATTCACGTTCTTTTCTTCTAGAATTTAATTAAAAACATTTTTTTTCATCACGTTAAATAATTATTGAATTTTCGCTTTTGAAAAGTGTGAAATTCATTAAAAAGATTATACTTTTGATCATAATTATCTCGTTTCCTGTTTGAGATATCAAGTAATATCTAACTAAAATAATGTTTCTAATATCAAGACAAACCCTTTCGCTTTTACCTTTTTAAATATCCCTTACGTGAATCAATTACGTGAATCATATATTTGGTCAAAGTCGCAAAATGATGGATGCCTTTTTTAGATAACTGCCCTTCAGGTATGAACTTCCTGGGCTCCGTTTACAGTGCCCGTAATCTTAGAGAAAAAGCGTAGAATATACCGATTTGCGTACCAAATTGTTATCCGAAACTTTCTGATGACACAAAAGTAAACTAAAAGTATCAAATCTCAATCCAATCTTACTCTCGTCTTGAAACAAATGAAACTGGGAAAATCTTTGCTAGTATTTCCTTCAAATCGATTTGAAAACAGTCGGACACTTTCATATTCATTTCTGAACTGTCTACAAAAAAAAACAAAGAAAATTTGCCACCAAGCGGACTTGAACCCGCATCGCTCGAAGAAAAGAGTGGTGCGCTAACCACCTCACCACGGGTTCGCCATGGGGAGGATGTGAGAAATGGCGTACACCTGTGTGGGATTTCCTCCCCCTTTTCTCTCTCGCTCTCCTCCCTCGCCCTCTGTGCCCACCACGTTTTACTGTGGTAAAACCAAGGAAGAGTTGCCTGGGGCAGCTACCCTCCAACCCCTTCTAAAGGTTCTCTCTACCCACGCAACGACACTCCGCTATCCCGCTCGGCGCGCGCACTGTTTAAATTTAGTTTTGAGTGATTGCGAGTTTTGATTTGACTCGTAGTTAGCTAGAGGCTCTTTTTAAGGATTTTAAGTTAGTTTGCTTAAATTCTAAGCTTTTACTTGTTGTTTCTTACTAATTTGTTCATAATAAACCGATTTGTATACATTTCTTGTTGATTTTCTTCTATTTTATCACAGGAACCTGATACCCCGGACATACCGAGGGCAATTTGGGGGCCGAACCGCTTATTTTATTGTTTATCCGTTCTTTTTCCTCTTTTTCGTTGTTTTTCGCTTCAATTTCCTCCAGAGCTTGAAGGAGCCGGTGAGAGAATTGTTGCGAAATTTTTCGTATTTTTCGCAGTGATTTTCGCCCGAGTTTGAAGGAACCGGTGAGAGAATTGTTGTGAAATTTTTCGTTTCGCAGTGGTTTTTGCCCGAAGTTTGAAGGAACTAAAGGTGAACATTTCTGTGATTTTTATACAAATTTCTGTCGGTGAAGGCCGCGGAAGTTTGCCAAGAGGACCTTCGTGCAGGTGAAGGCCTAGCGAAGTAGTTCGACAAGGTGAAGGCCTGCCGAAAGGACGCGATTTTCGTGAAGAATCAACAAAAGCCCAACATTCTTTTGAAGGAAAGATTTGTTTTCAGGCTGGAAAATGTCAACGATCGGGAACAAGTCAAGAAGCAGCAAGGACAAGTCGCTGGAGGAGGACAAGAAGAGTGCAGTGAGGACGGCGACGATGGAGAGCTGGGAAGATGCGATGAAGAATCAGGTAACGCTGAGAGAGCGAAAGAAGCTGGTCAAAGGTTACGCCGATTTCATCGGAGCCAGCGAGACAGTCGTGGAGAGTGTGTGTGCGCAGCTAGAGGTGTACAGCAAGTGTTCCGAAAGGCAGAAAGATGTGATTGTGAAGCCAGTGAGAGAGTTTTGCGATGAGTTGGTGAAACGCTACAACGAGCTAGGCAATGGAAAATGGGAGCGCGTTGTGATGCGCATAATGCGAGAAAATGGGCTGGAAAAACTGGAGGACTTGCGGGATGCGGTCTTACCGGACAACTTGACAGCGAGCGCGAGAAATACTGAATCAAGAGTGTTTGATAACCAGTTGAAATCGTTGCAGGAAAAGTGGACGCAGGAGCAGGCGGAATTTGAGGAACAACTGGCGAAAACGAGCCGAGAGAAGGAAATGTTGGCTGCGAAGCTCGAGGATGCGTGGAGAGCCGCCGAGAAGGCAGAAGAAACGATCGGAGAGCTGGAAAGAGCACTGACAAAGGAGAAGAAGACGTCGGAAAGATGGAGAAACCAATGGGAGCACGCTGAAGGTAAGAAGAGAGGAAAATTGTCAGAAAATAAAGACAAAACTCAGGTTCATGCAAGGAGATCGCCGTCAAGGAGTTCGGATGGTTCGTCGGTGGATTGGCGCGATGAGAGGAAGGAGAGATGTTCGTCAGTGGATGATGACAGGAAGGAGAGAAAGGACGGTGAGTCTTTTCATAGGAAGTATGACTTGAAGGATGATAGAAGTGAAGACAGGTGAAGAATTGGGAGGTGAAGAGCGGTATGAGGGATTTTCCGGAAGGAAGTGTGCGAGTAAGCGAGAGAAAGAAGCGTGAGAGAGACAGTGAGCGAGGTTCGGGAACGTCGCGGGATGGTTCGCGAATAATGGTGGAGTGCTTGAGCAAGATGCTCAGAGCAACTGCCTTACCGGAGCCGGAAAAGTTCGACGGGAAAGGAGATTTCAAAGAGTTCAAGAGATCGTTTCTTCTGAAGTACAAAGCGGTCACAGAGAAAGATGAAGATCTAGTGGCGATTTTGGAGGATAAATTCTTGAAGGATGCGGCTAGAACCTTGTTCAAAACTCTGAAAAATCGATTCAATCGATCGATAGAGTCGTTGTTCAAGGAGTTTGAGGAGAAATTGAGGAGAAGGCAAGGAGATCGCGAGGCCGAAGCTCTCAACGAGTTTGAAGAATTGACGCGAAAGCAGAAGCAGCCGATGTGGGAATACCTGATGGACGTAGAGAAGTGGTCGAAGAGAGCGTTCCCGCATTTGGAAGAAGAAACAATGTCACAGCTGAGAGTCACGAAGCTTATGAAGGCGCTCAGGGATGATCCGACGATGCAGAAATTGATGACGATGAAGCGATATGAGGTGGCGAAAAAGGACCAGTACGAGTTCCTTAAGGATGTAGTCCTTCAACAAGAGAACGAAGATAAAAGGAAACAAGGACTCGGAAAATCGGATCGATACGAAAAGAAGGAAAATAGCGGGAAGAAGGAGAAGAGCAAGGATGTGAAAGAAGAGGACATGGAAGCGAAAAAGGATGGGACAGAAGACAGTAGCCATCAGAGTAGAAGTGAGAGTGGAGAGCATAGGAAGTCATCGATAAAGTGCTATAAGTGTCAAGGAATGGGGCATATAGCTAGAGACTGTGATGCTAAAGTGATTCACTGCGTTGAGACTGATGGAACAGGGCGCGGTGTGGGAGCGAAGATGAGAGAGAAAGTGGAGTTGTTAGGACAGCAACGCGTAATGGTAATTGACAGTGGCGCAGAAGTATCGGTCATGTCAACAAGAGTGTGGGATGGGAGGCACTGAAGAAAGGATGTGAGAACTGGAGACGTAAGGTCGAAGTACTGGCGAAGCCAGCATTCGTCGTGAGGAATACGTCAGGAAAGAAGATGCCAGTGAAAGGTCAAATCAAGATTCCGATCATGGTGAGAGAAAACAAAGCGAAAGTGTGGTTCCAACTGGTGGAAGACAAAGCTGAAATCCTCTTGTTGGGAACGAATGCTTTCGAAAGCATCGGGGTTGAATTGGCATGGAAGCCGAAACAAGAAGAGCGCGCAAAGAAAGAGGGCAAAGGTCCAAAAGCGAAATGGGAGGGAAATACTGAGCGTGCGAAGTGTGAGACAAGCAGCGCTACAGTAAACCATATCATGACTGAGGGAAATTTTGTTGAAAACAATTATTCTTGCAGGAAGCTGACGGAAGAAGGTTGTGGGGTAGCAGCGAAGAGTGAGATCAAGTCAAGGAAGACAATCATCAAAGAGCCAGCAGTGATAGTTTCCCCAAGATTGAAAATCTCGGGAAGAAGGAACATTCTGGAAGTTCGGAATTCGCATGGAAGCGATTTCATTGAGAAGTACAAGTGGAAGGAAGTGAAGAAGGTGCTCTGGTTGTGGAGAGTCACAAAGGACAAGAAGGTCAACCAAAGGATCTATGAGATGATCGAGAAATTGGACAAAGAAGGCCTAGAAGTCACAATGGTGCCGTTCAAGCTGGAGTGTGTCATGAAGGAAGTTGACGAGGTGAAAGATGAGTGGAGAAAGAAGCTGAAGACGTTGAACAACGTAAAGCTGATCGATCCAATGAGGGAAGTCAGAAAGCGGAAGGTGCCGCTCATCGTGATGTCATTGGATACGTATGAGTCGAAAGAATCGCTGGTGCGATATCTGGAGCAGGCAGTAGAAGATCATCCGTGTGTGAGGCGACTGAAGGAGATGTCGGAGGAGAAGGTGGAGCCACGGAGCAAGCCGACCAAGTCCGACAGTAATTAAGGACAATTTCGGGATGTAAATGTTTCTTTTTGTTTTGTATTTTGTAGTAGTGTAGGGTTTAAATAGATTAGTTAGGTTAAGCACTGTAGGGTATTTTGTTGTAATGTTGTGAGTGTGAGTAGGTGAGGTGCGTTAGCAAAGAGTGTAAGGGTCGGAGAAGAATGTTAGTCGTGGCGAGAGTCATACCTTTCTCCGGTCAGGGGTCCGGATTTTTAGAGGAGGGGGAAGTTGCCTGGGGCAGCTACCCTCCAACCCCTTCTAAAGGTTCTCTCTACCCACGCAACGACACTCCGCTATCCCGCTCGGCGCGCGCACTGTTTAAATTTAGTTTTGAGTGATTGCGAGTTTTGATTTGACTCGTAGTTAGCTAGAGGCTCTTTTTAAGGATTTTAAGTTAGTTTGCTTAAATTCTAAGCTTTTACTTGTTGTTTCTTACTAATTTGTTCATAATAAACCGATTTGTATACATTTCTTGTTGATTTTCTTCTATTTTATCACAGGAACCTGATACCCCGGACATACCGAGGGCAATTGAAGATCTCCAGAAAAATTCAAAATCGAAGTTTTGAAAATTGAAAAGGTCGGGCCTAAACTAAGACACATTTCTGATCTATCTTTTCAGGTTTCAGCTCAATAGGTTAACTTTGAATAGGCGTAATGACGCGCGACATACATACCAACATACAGAATTTGGTGAATGTTATTAGTAATGATAGCACGAGTGCAACCCATAAATAAATACCAGGTGCTGCAACCGCGCAGAGGGGTACTGATACCTGAATTCCTAAGGCTATGAGGAATGCTTTCTGAAGTTGGTAAGTCCTTTGGGACATTGTCCGGCGTTTTAGTTGAACAACTGTATTCCACATCAGAAGAGCTGTGAATGATAGAACCATAAAAAGAGCACTGAGGCCAATCCCCGCGAGGCAGAGCAAGTGATAAGTATAGTCTTCACATAGAACATAGTTATTGGCATCATAAATGTATTGAGGTAGACATGGGAGTTTCTGGAAATAGAGCTCAATGAGAAAATTACAAAACGTACCGCGAACATATTTCTTTTTGCAGTTTCCTGATCGGGCGCCAAGAAACCGAATGCTAATGTTAAACAACTTGCTACAACGTGGCAGAAAATAATCCGGATTCTACGCCATCGCTTCCAGTAAGGTTTCCAAGCGAATTCGCATACTGTAAAAAAACGACTCTCAAAAATTACAGCAATTGAGACGACCATATCTGAAAACATATTTTAGCTAGTATGAAACATTTTCACAACTCATAACTCCTCACTTGTAATAAAAAAGAACACCAAAGTTGTCTGAAACAACACGGGTACATCAAACCAACTTAATATTCCTAGAGGATAACCAGCGAAACGAGGAACTAGCAAAAATGGGATCGTTAGAATACTTAATGAGTAATCACACGATACAATCCAGATGTGCAAATTTAGCAAACACAATTTAGCTGATTTCATAACCACTGGAGTTTTCCACATAATACAGTTGAATCCGAATAGATGAATCGGTGCGGAAATAAGTGTAATTATATGGAGAACCAATGATAAAAACTCCGGAGAGTCAAAGTATCCAACGTCCGGGATGCATGTAGAATTCATGAGTGTGATTAAATTGAGAAAATTGAGTAGCCTTCTGTTTAATATTTCACCTGTACTCTCTTTTGGTTAAGGTTTGACATTAAACAGCCGAAATTTTCAATCATTCCTCATTCGAGTATTTTTTTCAAATCTTTCCAAACTGAAAATTGTTCAAATGCATCGGTCAGGTGAAAATATTTTCGGCATTATGGTACCTTGAAAACAATGCCTGCTTTGGCAGGATATTCTTAAATCGCATCTCGTTTTTGACGCATTCCAGAAAATGTTCAAAAAACCGTATTTTATCTCTAAAAAAACAAGCTATAAAATAAATAACTTAGCATTTGGGTTAGGAGATCCTGAGAGTAACCCAGATTTCGAAAGTTCTTGAGTGTGACTGAATTCGGCTTGTATAAGCCTCATGCGAATTCGTATCAATCAGCAGAACAGTGTTCTATATCTATATCTTCAGCAGACGCCCCACCGGTCACTATGACGCTATGCATTAAACAAAAGGTGCATTTACGGTTTTTTGGATTTCCGGATGTGTGTGTAATTCATGACTGTTATAGAAGTCCACCTATTATATGTTTTCTTCAAATCAATAACATCTTTATGGCTTTGACAATTTTTACGCACACAATATCCATAAATCATACTGTTACAAATAGCTCAGATTTTACATGCTCAGAGAAAGAAATACAGAATTTAGCAAAAGTCAAGATGTGACTACTCCTACCGAAGCATCGCGGTGATATCGTAAGAATCGCTTGAAAAAATGTTCTTCCGATCTTGCTGTCATCTTCTTTGGTAATAAACTGAACAGTGCTTCTCGATAAGGGTGGTGTACTAATGTCATGACCATCGAAGACAAGACCCCATGCATCGATAATGAACAGACTGCGAAATTTGTGAACGCTTGATTGTAATAGTAGAGTACGAGCGCAACCCATAAATAGATAGCAGGCAGTACAAACGAGCAGATAGGCACTGATACCTGAATTCCTAAAGCTATGAGAAATGATTTCTGAAGTTGGCAAGAATTTGGTGAATGTTATTAGTAATGATAGCACGAGTGCAACCCATAAATAAATACCAGGTGCTGCAACCGCGCAGAGGGGTACTGATACCTGAATTCCTAGAGCTATGAGGAATGCTTTCTGAAGTTGGAAAGTCTTTTGTGACATTGTCCGGCGTTTTAGTTGAACTACTGAATTCCACGTCAGAAGAGCTGTGAATGAGAGAATCATGAAAACAGCACTGAGACCAAGCATCACCAAAGATACCAAATGGTAAGTATAGTCTTCACATAAAACATAGTTATTGGCTTCATAAATGTAGTAAGGTAGGCATGGGAGTTTCTGGAAATAACCCAATAAAGCTCGACTTCAAACTACCAAAACATACCGCAAACATATTTCTTATCGCCGTTTCTTGATCAGGTGCCAAAAAACCAAATAACAGTGTTGAACAACTCGCAACAATGTGATAAAAAGTAAACCCGGCTCTACGCCAACGTTTCCAGTATGGCTTCCAAGCGAATTCGCATATTGTATAAAAACGGCTTTCGAAAATTGCGACAATTGAGACGAGCATATCTGAAATTGAGGAGGTAATATCTGGCTATAATTTATTATTTTCATGACTCACTTGCAACAAAAATGAACACCATAGTGATCTGAAACAAAACGGATACATCAAACCAACTTAATATTCCTAGGGGATAACCAGCGAATTGAGGTATCAGCAAAAACGGTATGGTTAGTATACTAAGCGAATAATCAAACAAAACAATCCAAATATGCAAATTCAGCAGATACAATTTTGCTGATTTCATAGTCACTGGAGTTTTCCAAATAATACAGTAGAATCCGAATAAATGAATCGGTGTGGAAATAATTGTATTTATATGGAGAACCAATGATAAAAACTCCGGAGAGTCAAAGTATCCAACGTCCGGGATGCATGTAGAATTCATGAGAGTGATTGAATGAGCACGTTGGGTAGTTTTCGTTTAAATTACACCTGTTTTTTTCTTCTGGTTAAGATTAAACATTCAACAGCCGAAATTATAATCAGTTCTCATTCGAGGAATTTTTTAATCGTTCCAAACTGAAAATTGTTTAAATGCATTTGTCAGTTAATGAAAATTTAGGCTTTTTGGTACCTTGAAACCAGCATACTCTAAAATTGAATGTATCATTTTTCAATGTACCCTGGGACTTTCTTCCACCATTTTTTTTGGATAAAAACGATGTGATGTATTTTAATTCATTGGAAAGTTATATTTAAAGCTGCTAGACAAGTTCGTCTGGCTTAGAACCATATGCTAAACCCAAATAGTTGCTTGTCAATAACTTTTGTGAACTTTTCATTCTGACTTCGGAAAGAAAAAACTTGTAAATCACCTGCTTCTGACGTAAATATCCTAAATTCATGAAAATGTTCAAAAAATCGTATTTTGTTTCAAAAACCGCGCTATAAAATAACATATAGGAGCCGAATTCTGGGAGTTTTTACCAAAGATTACGACAATGTACGATTGTGGTTGAATTCGGTCTGTATTAGCCTCATAAATTAGGCTCCTTGAGCCTCCGGGTTCTCGAATACAAGATTCAGACAGGGTTTCAAATATTATCAACGTTTATTCGCAACTTTTCCCAAGGGTTGGGAGAAAGTGGAAAATAAAGAAAAAGAATGAAAAAGATAAAACGCAATCATTTATATACTAGCTTATTTCTGTGTTCTCCTCCATCTTCCTGCTCTCTCCATGCCTCCATTATCTGAGTCACTATCCATTCCTTTGCTTCCATTATCTGAGTCACCATCGATCCTTGGTCGGGATTCCCGACATTCCCGGGCGACGGCTCGGTGCTTCGTAATTGCTGGATGACCTGGTCTGAAGGGCGTTGGCTGCTCGATGACTGACACGACTGGATTCCTTCAATTGACTTGACTTGGCTGCTAGATGACTGACACGACTGGATTCCTTCAATTGACTTGACTTGGCATGACTGGGTTGGATCGGTGCACTGATTGAGTTGACTTTGGCTTGGCATTGGTGGATCGGTGCAGGAGTTCTTCTTGGACTTAGGATGAGTTAGTACTTCTTGACTGCTTGCTGGGGGTAGACTTCCTGTGGTTGACTGAGTAGAAATGCTGCTGTAGATAAGATAACAATATAATTTCTGAAAAGGAATACTTTTTAAACTTGAATGGGTACACTTCGATGTTAGTTGGGATTCCTATATCTTACGATTTGGGTCAATACAAATTTCCTGAAATGATTACGGGTGGGGTGCTAAACTTAATAAAAAATAGGTGCTTACGATACAACATTATACTACGGGACTTTTCTCACGAATATATATAATACTAAAGGAGCTAATATAAAAAATCTTAAAAATTCTAAAAATTCTCAGTTTGCTGGTAAATCTCCGGCCGACAAGCTGACTCATGTCTACTCACTTTAAACTTATACATATGGAATGGGGAAGGGGGGTTTGGGCCGTGGGTGTTAGTTTAAGTGATAGAAGTTAATGGAAAATGATTGGTGTTAAAAACTTCCCTCTATACACTTACCTTTCCTCCGCTTTTTGTAATTGTGACGCTGAAATAATGCTGTGGGGATAAATTAATGCTGTATAACTAACTAGAGTAATGCTGTGTTAACTAAATAAAGTATTGCTGTGATAACTAATTAAATTCCTTATCTTCAGACTGGGGTGTCCCTCGTACCTAGAATCGGGGTTTCTAGAATTGGGGTTTCCACTTCTTCTACACCTTCCATAGGCTGTTCTTCCTCTGTGGTTATGTGATGTTGTTCCTCTTTCCTGTCTGTGTCTTGGTATGTTGCTGATTGTGTTGTTTCTGAGGGCAGTTGACCTTGTTCGAAAGTATTTTCCTCTCTTTTTTCTGTTTGCTCAGAACTTTCTTCCTCTTCTGCTGTCCTTCCTCTACTACTTTCTGATTGTTCTGGCTTTTGGGGGGCTTCAATTACTGGGTCTTTGTCTAATGAGAGGCATAAATTATAGGAATGAGCAGGTTCTCCCGGGCATAAACCACACCGGTTCCTGTTCTTGCTGTTGTTGAACTTGCACTCTCCTAGTGAATGGCTGTCCATGTTAAGACAACAAAAACACATTTTCAGTTCTTTAGCTCGTTCTCTTCTGTATTTAGCTGATTTTTCTCTGCAATACCTTGCTATGTGTGCCGGGCTGTTGCACAGTCTGCATTTTAATTGCTCGGTATATTTCCTGTTTATCTCAACTTCCCTTGTTCCTGTTTCTTCCTCCCTAATGATGCTGTTGTTATCTAATATTCCTTCTGCTACCCTTATTGCTTCTATGACCACGTGTGGTGGGGCTCTATGGAATAGGGTCCTCATGTACTGATATAACTGTTCCTTTTGTTGTTGGAATGTTCCTGTTAATGCTGGTGGGTTTTGTCTGCTAGGGGGGCTCATTAGTGGGGGAATATTATTAAAAAATTGTCCTACGGGGTTGTTTTGTGGGGGATAGAGTGGATAATTACTGTGTTGGGGAAAGTTTCTTTGCTGATCATTTTGGTTATGTACTATTGGTTGGCTACCTGGTGAATTTGGTACGTAATTCTGGGTGTTGGTTGGGTTATTTGGTGTGTATTGTTGCTGTTGGTAATTCTGGGGATTCTGTTCGTTTTGGTTAGTTATGTACTGTTGTGGGTTAAACTGCTGATGATTTTGCGGACAATTTTGCTGGTAATTCTGTTGATTACGTGGGTTTTGATTGAACTGGTTAATATTTGGCTGATTAATGCTTTGGTTAGGCTGATTAATGCTTTGGTTATGCTGATTAATGTTTTGGTTAGGCTGATTAATGCTTTGGTTACACTGATTAATGCTTTGGTTATCTTGGTTATATTGGTTGATGCCTTGGTTATTGGAGTGGTTATGAAATTGGTTAGATTGATTCTGGAATTGGTTAGATTGGTTCATGCTTTGATTATTCTGCTGGTATGGTAACTGGTTTGACTGATTTGTAACGTTATTTTGCTGGGGGTATTGGTTAGATTGATGCTGTTGGTGGTTAGATTGGTTATAGTTCTGTTGAAAGTTGTTCTGGGGTTTATTGTTGTGATTAAATACCTGGTTTTGTGGAAAAGGTTGGATGTTTCCAGGCATGTTTTGCTGTAACTGCTGATTGTTGGGGTTGTTCCTCCAACCGTCGTCGTAATTCATCTGAAATTTCTACTTATTTCTGCTTGTTTTTTCTCCTTTTATTCTTTCTCTGGTTATGTTGGTAAGCACCATCTAGTAAGCCTTGGCATAATACATAAGTAACCTAATCCTGCTGTAACTAAGAAGATTGTCAGTACTATAAGTATTTTGACTATTCCTCCTACTACTAATTCCCAAACACTACTCATATCGGGTAATTTTAGAGTAGGTAAGCTTCCAATCTTGTTTTCACTATTTCCTAAAATGCTATTAATGTGGTTCATCACTCCTTCTTCATTTACATATATTAGTTTTCCTTCTATTTTGAATACATTGTTTTTCTTTCCACATGTTACTTTGCAAGTATCTACTGGGTTAGTTTCTTCAAATTTTCTGTAAATTTCATTCTCGAATCCTTTTTCATTGCATGTCAGGATATCAATGAACTCTGTGTTGTTACAGCTTAGTTTCGCATGGGTTTCTTTGCTAGCTTTGCATATTATTTTCTGAACTGCTCCTTGGTTACAATGGTAACACCCTTTAAATTCCGAATACTCACTAATTTCGCAATCTACCTCAGATTTCGTTACTGCTATGTTATATTTCTGATTGAAGTTCACTCTCAAATGTACTTTGTTGTGCTTCATTCTTAATACTGGTGTTTTGTCTTTTGTTACCGCTAGTTGATACTTTTCTGTTATGATTGGTAATTTGTAATCTTTATGTTCTAGAATTTTGTACAAGTCTACTTCGCTACACTGGCAATTTGCTTCATCTCCTCCTGGATTGCAATTGCATGTTTCTCTATACTTACACTTTAATTCTTCGTTACACTCTAATGCTAATTCCTCGACTGCTTCTGATGCTAGTGATATTTGTTCTTCTTTTTGTAAAAATGACTTCCCCATAACTGCTAGGCCTGACTCATCTCCTATTCCTGTCAGTTCTATGCTCACTTGTCCTCCGGTTATCATCATAGTTTCTATTTCTCCTTCAGCTAATATATGTTCTTCTCTAGTTTCTTCTCCGTTGGTTACAACCGATGTACTAACTACTAATTGGTGTCCCCATTCTTCGCACTTAAATTTTTCAAATATATCTTCTGTATTAGGGGCTGCGTATGTTCTGTAAAACAAGCATGCTTCAAAGGGTAATAGGCATGAGCAAAATATTGTTCCGCATGAATCGGTACAGTAGGTCCTTCCTTCAAATTTGTTAGATTCTTTAAACTCTGCTAACTTCGATTGGGGTCCTATGTCTAAGCATTTTCTTCCTATGCATTCTCCCATTCCAAAGCATCTTTTAGCTGACTCTACTTTTACTGTGGTATTCCTAGTGTATTTAATTTCTGATTTGTGACATCTTCGGTATACATATTCTACTTTTATTTTTATCTTTGAAATCACATTATTTTCTGATACCGCTTGTAAACATACTGTGTTCTGTAATGGACTGAAAAATATATCTTCTGTAATGACTATTTGACACTTAGTCTCGTTACATATCTTTTCTGTATGCGTTATCGGGATTGTCAAATCGCACACGTCTCCTAGTACTCCTGAGCTTATTGCAAGGAGTAATGCTATGGTTAATATACCTCTGTTTAGGTTTGTTGGTGCTATAGGTAACATCTCTATGTCCCATCTACTTGAGTTTTGTGTAATGTCTATCATTTCTATCTCTTCTTGCTGGTTTCTTTGGTCTAGTCCTAAGTTTCTATTCCTGATTTTTTGGATTTGATCCCAAACGAATCTTCCGCTGCCCGCTACACTTTGTTTACATCTTGAGTGTATCGCTATGATAAATTCCTTAATTTTCTTCCTCTGGGTCCAACTAACTACAATTTTTAGAGGTATAATTAATAGAAGAGTTGCAAATGCTATTAATTTTCCTGGTGTGCAATGAGTGTTGAGAATATACTGTAGGCAAAACGTACAATCTATCTTTTTGCAGTAATCTGTTGGTGGGCAAGTTTTATCTATAAGCACATATTTGTTTCCTATTGGTTTCTTCCACGTTATCTTATGCTTGTTAACAACTTCTCTGGCGGGGAATGTTATGTCCGTTTCTGTCCTTGCTTCTATCTCATTAATGCAGTATGATCCTGTACAAACGTCGTAGGTTTTTCCTATTACTACTTCCTTATCTATGAGCTGTATTCCTGTTTCAGTACAAATTATACTAGATTCCGAATTGTGTGCTACCCACGGTTTCGGTTTAATCTTGTTCTGTGGACTACCTTTGATTCCGGTTAACATTATTAACATTGTTAATATAGCAAGCATCGTAATGTTTACTAGGTTGACTTTTTGTCTAATCGTTCTCCCCTGTTGGTTCTCCTCTCTTTCTTTCCTAGTTTGGCTTCTAGTTTGTACTCTATCCCTTACAATACTACCCGATCTTTCTTTGCTTGATTTACTTGGTTCCATAAAATTTTTATCTTTTACCAACTTTTGCTCACCGTTTCTATTGGTTCTTTCCTTCACGTCTCCTCTTCCTTTCTCCTTTCCTTCTTCTGCCTTCAGTATTTTCCTTGGTTCCTTCTCTTTGCTCTTTTCAATGCTCTGTAATTTTTCTGGGTTAGGTCTTATTTCTAATGGTATTAACTGTTCTATTCTTCTTTTTACTATTTTATTCTGAGTTTTTATTTCTACACTTCTTACTATTCCATCGCTTCCAGGTTTCAATTCAACTACTCTGGCCATCTTCCATTTGTTCCGTGGTTTCTGGTCACTTTTCACTAGTACTATCTCTCCCACTACTGGAATTACTTTGTTACTATGCGCTTTCTTTCCGAATTTCACACTCTCGTAGATTCTATTTTGGTTTTGGTAATCTGTACAAAATACTTGCCAGAATCTTTTAACATGTTTTAATACTTCTCTGAATCTGTAGGTATATTCTAGGTATTCATCATTTAACATTTTTTCGTCATACGTTGGGAAAATTATCTTTGGACTTATCAAATCTATTGGTCTTATCGCTTCGTTTTCTGTTTCTCCTGAGTAAGTTAATGGTCTTTGATTAACGATACTCTCGCATTCTACTACAATAGTTTCAAAATCTTTTCGTGATAATGCTTGTTCTCCGATTGCGTGTTTTAATGCTTTCTTTACTAGTCCTACCATTTTCTCCCAAACTCCTCCTTCCCAAGGAGCTGCTGCGGTATTAAAATACCATTTAATTCTCTTCTTAGCTAGGAAGGATTCTATCTTATATGCATTTGTGGCTACTTCTGCTGCCGCTTTAAATGTGGTGGCGTTGTCTGATGTTACCGTTTCTGGGATTCCTCGTCTTCCCATAAATCTTGTAAATGCTAAGAGAAACTCATCTGTGGTTAGTGAATACACTGTTTCTAAGTGCACTATTCTTGACGTCATGCATGTGAACAATGCTATCCAGCACTTAACTTCATTATAGTTATTCTTTCCTATTGGTTTAACTTTAAATGGACCTGCATAGTCTAATCCTGCGTGCTGAAAAGCTCTCTCAAATGTAATTCTTCTTTCTGGTAAATTTCCTGTAGGCGCTCCTGGGAACGGATGGTTATTTGCTTTCCTACACCTAACGCATTTCCTTAATCTTCTTTTTATAGCTGTTCTCCACTTGCTTCCTGCATAATTTGCTCTTATGATACCTAATGTGGTATTCACACCACAATGTAAATTCTCCCTATGTACTTTATCTATGATGCTATCTCCTAAAACTGCTTTTGGGTTCACAATCGGTTTTGGTGTCATATTAACTGCTCTATAAAGCTGTTCAATCACTCCTGTCCCTTTGTTCTTATACTGATTTAACTTTCCTTGCGCTTCAATCTTGTATACTCGCTGATGCTCTTTTATCAATATTCTCTCTGCGCATTTTAATTCCGTCGTTCTTACTACGTTAATTTCTTTCGCTGCTAAAATATCTTCTCTATCTTGTCGTGCTATACCTTCGCTGAACTCAATGTTTGCTTTAGTTCCTACGTTTATTACAAATCTTAGAACGTATGTCGTTATTCTACATGCTCTGTCTAGGTATCTTCTGTGTTTTTCTTGGATAAAACTTATATGTATCTTCTATTTCCTTCTTAGTTTCTTTATTCCTTCCTATGAGAGAAATACTTTTATCTGCTATCTGGTCATCCTTAATAACTATCTTTTCCTTTTCCGTACTTGGGTTACGGATACACTCCGGTGCTTTGAACCAGTTAGTTTCTCTCAGGGCTTTTACTGATTCAATTCCTCTAGTTATTAAATCAGCCGTATTATCCTCTGTTCTTACGTGTGCTAGAAATACTTCTCTGATCCTCTTCTCCTTTTCGTCAAATCTCAATTCTTCTAGGGTCCTTCTTATCTCGTTTCTTCTATTCTCAATGAATACACTGTCTTTCTTGAATGATTTAATTTGGCTTAATGCTATAACTGAGTCTGAGTATATTCCAATTGACGTTATACTCAAATCTAATTCCTTAACTAGGTATTTTGCGATTCTCACAGCTAGGACTATTCCTACTAATTCTAATCTAGGTATCGTTATAGTATGTCCTTTAGACGCGAGTCTCTGCTTTGCTAGTACCAGTGCTGCTTTTATTTCCTTATTTTCTATCCATGTTATGTAAGCGCATGCTCCGTATACTTCTTTCGACGCGTCTGAAAATACTGCTAATTCGCATTCTAGATTTCCTGGAATTCCTAAATATCTATTAAAGCTGAACTCACATTTTTCTAGCTTGTTTATGTAATTTCTTAGTTTCTCAACTGTTTCTTTTGGCACTTCATCTGTCCATTTTAGGTTATTTCCTGATACTTCCCTTACTAGTATTTTTCCATCTAAATAGACAGGCGCAAATATCTGCAACGGGTCGTACGTTGATGATATTATCTTTACTACTTCTCTCTTTGTTACTTTCTTCCCTTTTTCTAACTCTTTAACTCCCTTTTTTACATTCATTATATCTGTTTTCCCTTCGAAGAGATATCCTAATAATTTAGTGCTTTGTCCTATTTTAATTCTATCTTCCTTAGCTATTTGTCCTTCTAATGGTGAGTTCAATGAGAATTCTCTGATGTTCATGCCAGTTTTTCTAAATACTTCTTTAGATTCTTTATATAACTGAATTAGTTCTTCATCATTATTACTAGTTGCAAAAAGGTTGTCTACGTAGCACATGCGGTGTACTACTTCTTTTAACTTCTCTGACGCTGCCGAGTGTTCTATGGCATATTCTATTGCCATTGCAAGTAAATACGGTGATGCATTCACCCCAAAAGGTATCCTGGTAAAGCGCATATATCGTAAATTTTCTTCTCTGATTTCTCCTAACGGATCTTTCAAATACAGAAAGCGTGTGCAATCTCTGTGGATTTCCTGTAATCCGACCATATGAAAGGCCTTCTCAATATCTCCTACTAACAGGAAGAAATGCGTTCTTATTCTTAGTAGTATTCCTAGTAATTCTGGGATTAGTGATGGTCCCTGGTGGATAGCTTGATTTAGACTTATTTCTCCTTTCACTTTGCTGGATGCATCGAATACTGTTCTCACCTTAGTTGTGTTACTATTTTCATTATATACTAACTGGTAAGGGATATAATATACTGGTCTCCGGTCGTCTTCTACTGCGTTAACTTGGGTATCTTCAATTATCTTTCTACTTAACATGTCCTCAAAATTCTTAATGAGCTGGTCCCAGGCCTTAGTCTGTCTAGAATTTCGGTACATTGCTCTTAATCTAGCTAAAGCCATACTATGGTTGTCTGCGACTTTCGTTATCATCCCTTTCTTAAAAGGAAATGTTACGCATACTCTATTTTCTTCATCCTGTACTACTGTATCATGAAACATCTGTTTAATTTCTTCTGTTTTTGGATCTACTGGATTCTCGACTATTCCTATATTCTGAAGTGAAAAATGTTCTTCTAATGAGAATTCCTTTTCTACTTCTACCTCTCCTTCGCTATCTTTCTTTTTCCTAGTTACGAAACTTTTCCTAAACTCCTGATTGTATCTTTCACTCATACTTCCACAAATAACGCTTCCTAATTTTGTGAATACTAATGATCTTCCCGTTGGTAAAGTAACTTTCTCCCATTTTTCACATATTTTCATGAATGCATCTATTCCTAATAGTATTCCTGCTTGGGTTCCTTCTGGTTTCTTGAATTTGATATTATTTTTTCTTATAAATTCTTTCTCGTTAGTCTCAAGTTTAATAGGTTCGAATTCTGTAGTAATTTTTGGGATTGTTAGAGCTTCAATTTCTAGTTTCCCGTGTAACGTAAGCAATTCAAATTTCACTTTATCGGACTCTACCTTAGTTTCTGTACCTCCTAGTGTTGCTACTGTAAGTTTCTTGCCTCCTTCTACAACTTTCGCTCCTATATATTCGGCTAGTTCCTCATCTACGTAATTCTGTTCTGCTCCAGTATCTAGAATTACTAATGTTTCTGCTACTGGCAGACCTTCATAGCCTGTCTTTTTGGATTTCGGTCCTCTAACTCCTGTCGACGTGATCATAAGATTCGTTTCTCCCACTTTTGCCATATTAGCTCTCCCATAGCTTCTCTCACTGTCTTGCTTGTATGTTCTATTGTTGCTTCTGTACCTATCCCTACTATTATTTCTGCTTCTGTCCTCACTATTTTGTCTGCTTCTGTCCCTACTACTGTTTCTGCTCCGGCTACTGTAACTACTCCTATCTCCGCTGCTTTGTCTACTTCTTTCTCCACTACTTTGTCTATTTCTGTCTCCGCTACTGGACCTATTTCTTTCTCCGCTGCTGTACCTATTTCTTTCTCCGCTGCTGTATCTGCTTCTTTCTTCACTTCTTCTATCATTGAAACTAACTTTTCTAGGACATAATGACGAGTGATGTTTCTTGTCACATTTGTAACAGTGCTTCCTGTTACATTCTCTTACTGAGTGGTTAGATCTTCCACAGTTGAAACATAATGACTTCTCTTTAAAGAACCTGGTTCTGTCTTCTAGTCTGGCCACTTTTTTACAATCGGAACTAAAATGCTCATTCCTACAGAATATACATTCTCTTTTCCTGTCTTTCTTGTATGGATATGGTGATTTCCGAAATTCTCTATCTCTTGAGTATGATCTGCTATAATTGCTATTTCTTCCTTCTCTACTATAGTTACGTCCTCTACTGTAGCTTCGCTCATTTCTGCTATCCCTACTGTAATCTCTCCTATCGTAATTTCTGTGTCTGTCTTTGCTCTCCTCTCTACTATGGTAGTTTCTGCTATTTTTTCTCCCACTTTGTTTAGTTCTAGTTTCTTTTGTGTAGAATGCTTTATGTTCTATGCTCGAAATGTTCATATCTTTTTCGATGTGTTCCTCTCTTCTTACAGTATCCTCGACTATTTGTAAAATGCTCTGGGTTGTCTCGCCCTCCTTATTCCTACTCAACTCTTCGAGTATTTTCCTAGGGAATTTTCTCTTAATTAATACCCTCAATGCTGGGGTTTCTATGTCACTTATCTTCTTCAATGCTGATACTATTGACGCTACGTCGTTAATAGTTTTCCTCATGCTTGTTACTGATTCCCTCGACGTCCTTAGGTCTGATAGTCTATCCCATAACATTCTAAATTTATTTTCTTTATCCTCGTAGTTTTTCTTTAGTCTTTCTATCGCTTGCGCAAAACAATCGGCGCTGTTAAATACTTTAATCATATCTTCTGCCTTTCCTTTACATGACCTTTTTAATATGGCGAATTTTACCACATCGAGTAATTCTGTATTTTCTTCAACGACTGGTCTAAATATCTCATAGAACTCATCCCAATTCTCGGGCTCTCCGTCAAATTCTCCTATAATTACCTGTTTGTTAGAGATTATAGTACTACCTATTTTCTTCTTTACATCTATACCTTGCTTATCTAATTTTTCTGTTACTTCTGCTAGCTTTTTCTCTGTTTCTTTTCCTTGTCTTTTCGTAATTAGGTATGGGTTCGCTACTCTAAATCCTTGAGCTACGGCTCCTTGAGCTGCATCTGCGTGTTCTACCTTAATTACGTCAATTGTTTCTCCCATACATTCTTCTATAGTTTCCATATCTGTTTCCCACTTATTCATAAGATTTGATGCTTGCCTTCCTAATACTGTATTTACTGATATTCTGTTTAAAGATTCTATGGTTTCTGCTAGTACCTGCTCTAACTTGTCATGATCTTCTATAAGTTCTTTATTCTTTTGGTAACATAATAATGCTCTATCTGAGTATCTGCTGGCTATTTCTTTTTTGCTTCCTGTTATGTCTACTGCTGTTAATCCTTCAATTTCAGTTTTAAATTGTCTAGCTTTCTTTTTTATATCTATCAATCTTGCTGCCATAACTGAGCGAGCAGTTACTACTAACTCCGCCTCGGTTTTATTTTTCTCTATTTTTTCTACATAGCCTAGAGTATTGTTCAAACTCTCTTCGTCGTCACCCATTTTTTCCAATTATGCGTTGCTCTTCTCACTATATGCGTTGTTTGATCGCCTTCTAACTGTATGCCTTAGTTTGTCGCCTTCTGACTATATGCTTTCTACTTGGTCGCCTTCTGACTATATGCTTTCCACTTGGTCGCCTTCTAACTGTATGCCTTAGTTTGTCGCCTTCTAACTATATGCTTTCTACTTGGTCGCCTTCTGACTATATGCTTTCCACCCTAACTGCACTTCTCACTTTTGCCTTACTCCCTACACTTTGCCTTACTCCCTACACGTTGCCTTCCTCCCTGTCTTATAACCTGGTCTTACTTGCTTTTATCTCCCTCTCTTATACTACTGTTTCTTGATAGTTCCTATTTAATTTGCGGTTTATATATACTGGTTTTAAGAAATGGAAGTAAACTAACCTCTCACACGGTCCGATGCACCATAAATTAGGCTCCTTGAGCCTCCGGGTTCTCGAATACAAGATTCAGACAGGGTTTCAAATATTATCAACGTTTATTCGCAACTTTTCCCAAGGGTTGGGAGAAAGTGGAAAATAAAGAAAAAGAATGAAAAAGATAAAACGCAATCATTTATATACTAGCTTATTTCTGTGTTCTCCTCCATCTTCCTGCTCTCTCCATGCCTCCATTATCTGAGTCACTATCCATTCCTTTGCTTCCATTATCTGAGTCACCATCGATCCTTGGTCGGGATTCCCGACACCTCATGTGAATTTGTACCAGGCTTGGTCGGAGTCGGATAATCGGATATCCGATTATCCGGGTTTTTCGGATAATTTCGGATAAATTATCCGACGGAGAATTCTCCGGAAATTTTATTCGGAGAAATTATCCGACGGAGAATTCTCCGAGCATTTTTCCCGGATAAACTCGGATAATTTCGGGCAATTTCTCCGACATAGACTAAACATATCCGAAAGTTGAGCAGTTAATTAAACCAAAATATTGCTTCCAGCGGTTTTGCAGGTGTTATTTTCGTCTTCCTAGTTGTTATTAATGTTGCTGTTCATCGGAAAACTGTGTTTTTAAATCGCTCGCCTCGGCAAAAGGCCAAAAATCTTTTTATCCGAAATTATCCGATTCTCCGAAAAATTAATTCGGATAAAATTTCGGATATCCGATTCTCCGAAAAAAAATTTCGGATAAAAACTCGT
This sequence comes from Caenorhabditis nigoni, assembly GCA_027920645.1. Classification (NCBI taxonomy): domain Eukaryota; kingdom Metazoa; phylum Nematoda; class Chromadorea; order Rhabditida; family Rhabditidae; genus Caenorhabditis; species Caenorhabditis nigoni. The sequence goes on from CP115868.1 coordinate 4,622,700, forward strand.
GTATCCGATTCTCCGAAAACTTTTCTCCGACCAAGCCTGATTTGTACCAGTCCTTGTATTATCTTATCTGGAATTTAAATGAAATCCACAGATTTTTCTCCGATTTCAGCAAGAGAACGTGTTCACCTGAATGTCTTCAGCAACTACATCACGGGTCACTATACCGTTATGCAAAGAACATGGTGCGCATTTATCAATTTCGGGTTTTTGGATGCGTACAAAATTCATAACTACTATAGAACTCGACTCATTGGATGTTTTTCCGGCATCAAAAAATTCTTTATGACTTTGAGGAACTTTGATCATACAATTTCAACCAGCCGTACTGTTACGAATAGCTCAGATTCTACTTGAGAAAGAAATACTAAATTTATTGAAAATCAAGCTGTGATAACTCCAACAGAAACGTCGCGATTATAACGCAAGAATCGCTTGAAAGAATGTTCTTCGGATCTTGCCGTCATCCTTTTCGGTAAGAAGCTGAACAATGTATCTCGATAAGGGCGGTGTACTAATGTCATGACCATCGAAGACAAAAATCCGTGCTTGGATAAAGAACAAACTGCGAAATTGGTAAACGCTTGATTGTAATAGTAGAGCACAAGTGCAACCCATAAATAAATACCAGGTGCTGCAACCGCGCAGAGGGGCACGGATACCTGAATTCCTAGAGCTATAAGAAATGCTTTCTGAAGTTGGAAAGTCCTCTGGGACATTGTCCGGCGTTTCAGTTGAACTACTGTATTCCACATCAGAAGAGCTGAGACCAATCCCCGCGAGGCAAAGCAAGTGATAAGTATAGTCTTCACATAGGACAAAGTTATTAGCTTCATATATGTATTGAGGTAGACATGGGAGTTTCTGGAAATAACCATATAAAGCTCAATGAGAAAATTACAAAACGTACCGCGAACATATTTCTTTTTGCCGTTTCCTGATCGGGCGCCAAGAAACCGAATGCTAATGTTAAACAACTCGCTACAACGTGGCAGCAAATGATCCCGATTCTACGCCATCGCTTCCAGTAAGGCTTCCAAGCGAATTCGCATACTGTATAAAAACGACTTTCAAAAATTGCGACAATTGAGATCACCATATCTGAAAGCATATATTAGCAAGCATGTCATATTTTCACAATAAATTCTCACTTGCAACAAAAATGAATACCATAGTTATTTGAAACAATACTGATACATCAAACCAACTTAATATTCCCAGAGGATAACCAGCAAAATGAGGTAATAGCAAAAATGGAACAGTTAGAGTACTAAATGAGTAATCGAATAGGACAATCCAGATATGCAAATTCACCAGATATAGTTTAGCTGACTTCATAGCGACTGGAGTTTTCCAAATAATACAGTAGAATCCGAATAGATGAATCGGTGTAGAAATAATTGTATTAATATGAAGAACCAGTGACAAAAACTCCGGAGAGTCAAAATATCCAACATTCGGGATGCATGTAGATTTCATGAGTGATTGAATGAGCACACTGGGTAGTTTTTTGTTCATATTTCACCTGTCTCCTTTTTGACGAATGTGAGACATTTAAAAACCGATATTTTAATCATTTCTGGTTCGAGCAACTTTTTAATCAAAATCCAAACTGAGAAATGTTAAAATACCTCGATCAGTTTGAGAGAATTTCTTCAAATTTAGAAAAATAGTATTATTACTCGGGTATGATAAAAAAACGAAAAAATTCAAAGTTTTGCTTGGTTAGGGTTGACAGTGATAATTTATTTTGTCATACCGTAAACACTCTAATAGAATGACCCCTCCTTTAATTTTGAGTTCATTTATCTTGGTTTCTTTTAAAGATATTTAAAATTGGTCAACTGATGAAATTTTGCTGACATTATCATCAATATTTTGTCTGTTCACCACTTCTTCATATCTTCTACAGGAATCAAGATAGATTCGTTCAAACTTAAAACGTTAGAGTGTGGGGTCTAGTCAACTCTGACAAAGTATATCTCGGTTACTGTAAAAGACATCCAAAAGACATTAAGAGCAAACATGATTTCCTTAATATAATTAACAGTTCATTAGTTAGACACTTTTTGATATCTCAAATAGGAAACGAGATAATTAGGCTCAAAGGGACACCCGTTTTTCAAGTATCGCAAATTTCAAAAGTGAGAATTCAATTGTTTTATAAACGTGACAAACATATAATATTTATTTGATTATGAAAGAAATCCACGTGGCAAAAAAAAATCAAAAAATTCAAATTCTCCACAAAAACAAAGCGCCGTGAAAACCCACGACCCTCGAAGGCCCAGTGACCCCTGAAGAACACTATAAAGGAGGAGGAAAGAGGAGGGAAGAATCAGTTCTCCCTTCTCTGGGCTCCAGAGAAGGGGGAAGGATCCCGGTTTGGAGCTCGGGTCCTGGATCCCGGGTTTTGAAGCCCGGGTTCTGGAGCCCGGGTTCTGGAGCCTGGGTTCTGGAGATCGGGTTCTAGAGCCCGGGTTCTGGAGCCCGGGTTCTGGAGTCCGAGTTCTGGAGCCCGGGGTCTGGAGCCTGAGTTCTGGAGCTCGGGTTCTAGAGCCCGGGTTCTGGAGCCCGGTGTTCTGTAGCCCGAGTTCTGGAGCCTGGGTTCTGGAGCCCGGGTTCTGGAGCCCGGGTTCTGGAGCCCGGGTCTTGGAGCCCGGGTTCTGGAGCCCGGGTTCTGGAGCCTGAGTTCTGGAGCTCGGGTTCTAGAGCCCGGGTTCTGGAGCCCGGGTTCTGGAGCCTGGGTTCTGGAGATCGGGTTCTAGAGCCCGGGTTCTGGAGCCCGGGTTCTGGAGCCCGGGTTCTGGAGCCCGGGTTCTGGAGCCTGAGTTCTGGAGCTCGGGTTCTAGAGCCCGGGTTCTGGAGCCCGGGTTCTGTAGCCCGAGTTCTGGAGCCCGGGTTCTGGAGCCCGGGTCTTGGAGCCCGGGTTCTGGAGCCCGGGTTCTGGAGCCTGGGTTCTGGAGCTCGGGTTCTGGAGTCCGGGTTCTGGAGCCCGGGTTCTGGAGCCTGGGTTCTGGAGCTTGGTTTCTGGAGCCCGGGTTCTGGAGCCCGGGTCTTGGAGCCCGGGTTCTGGAGCCTGGGTTCTGGAGCTCGGGTTCTGGAGTCCGGGTTCTGGAGCTCGGGTTCTGGAGTCCGGGTTCTGGAGCTCGGGTTCTGGAGTCCTGGTTCTGGAGCCCGGGTTCTGGAGCCTGGGTTCTGGAGCTTGGTTTCTGGTGCCCGGGTTCTGGAGCCCGGGTCTTAGAGCCCGGGTTCTGGAGCCCGGGTTCTAGAGCCTGGATTCTGGAGCTCGGGTTCTGGAGTCCGGGTTCTGGAGCTCGGGTTCTGGTGCCCGGGTTCTGGATCCCGGGTCTTGGAGCCCGGGTTCTAGTGTCGGCGTTCTGGATCTATGGTCCTTGAACCCCGTTTCTGGAGCCCGGGTTCTGGAGCCAGGAGCATTCAACTAGATCAGGAGCAAAATGAAATGCTGGTAAAGGATCTAGAAACGGTGTTCCGAAGAAACCTACTGTGTAATTCAAAACAATTTTTTCAATTCCTGGAACTGAAATCAGAACATTCATACATTTGAAGCATTTTGATGGTTGAGAATGAAAACAAGAAAAAAAACCGAAGTGACTCATCTTACCATTTCTTTTCAAAATATATTTTTTATAACAAATAAATGAAGTCGGAATTTTTTAAATGCTCGATACATTGATTTTTTCCACATTTTACCTACATTTTTATGATTTTGACAAACATAAGGAACTCAATTTCAATATACCGTATTTTTACAACAAGATTAAAACTTGTTTAAAAACTGAATCGATAATAGCATTTATCAAAAATCAAGTTCAAACAACTACAATAGAAACGTTAGTACGGAAGAAACTCTTGAAGGAATATTCTCCGGATCTGACAGCCACGTTCTTCTTGAAAAGACTAATCAATATTTCTCGATAAGGGCGATGTACTAAAATCATGGTCAAGGAAGAAGAAAGTCCATGCAAAGACCATGAACACACTGAGATATTTGTGAAAGTTTGATTGTAATAGTTGAGTATAATTGCGAAAAAAATATATATAGCAGGAAAGAGGAACGTGCAGAGGGGTATTAATATCTGGATTCCTAACGCTATGAGAAATGATTTCTGAAGTTGGAAAGTTTTTTGGGACATAGTACGGCTTCTTAGTTGAACAACTGAGTTCCACATTAGAAAAATTGCAAATGAGAGAACTGAGAGACTGCAGAACATGACAATTGCCGTGAAATATGTCAGATGATATGTACAGTCTTCACATAAGACAAAGATATTGACCGATCTGTATTGGGGTAGGCAAGGGAGTTTCTGGAAATAACAAGTTGTATTTTGATTTCAAATTTTGTAAAACATACCGTAAACATATTTATTTTTGCCGTTTCCTGAACGGGAGCGAAGACACCGAGTAATGGTACATTACAACTCAAAAAAATGTGATAAAAGATAGTCGCGGCAATACGCCAACGTTCCCAGAAAGGCTTCCAAGCGAATTTGCATACTACAAAAAAACGGTTTTCAAAAAGTGAAACTATTGAGGCGTTAAAATCTGAAATTATATTCTTATGGTATATTTTCACAATTCATGACTCCTCACTTGATAGAAAAAATAAAAATAGAATAAACTGAAACAAAGGTGGCACATCAAACCAACTTAAAACTCCCAAGGTATAACCAGCAAAATGAGGTAATAGCAAAAATGGGATTGTCAGTATACTGAACGAGTAATCAGCTAAAACAATCCAGATGTGCAGGTTCAGTAGATACGGTTTTGCTGATTTCATAGCTTTTGGAGTTTCCCAAATGATACAGTAGAACCCGAATAGATGAATCGGTGTGGAGATAATTGTATTCAAATGGAGAACCAATGATAAAAACTCCGGAGAGTCAAAATATCCAACATCCGAGACGCATGTTGAGTTCATGAGTCTGATATTATTGTGAGCATATTGAGTAGTCTTGGGTTGATATTTCACCTGTTCAATCACAGGAGCTTATATTTTTTAGCAACGAAAATTATTATTATACATTCCGATCATACATCACTTCCCACGAAAAATACGATGTTACAGTCTGCATCATAATGATTTCATCTCGTTTTCGAGGTTTTCAGAGAATTTCAAATTTTCAGAGTGAAACGGCTGATTTTCAGAGAGAAAGGGCTGAATTTTCAGAGAGAAACGGCTGAGAAACGGTTCACTCAATTTATACTTTACCAGCAAACTGGTGCTCCTTCGGCGCGTTTTTATCAATTTTGTTACTGATTTGTCGCTTTGCTCCTAATTTTTTGAAAAAAAAATCACGTAAACCTATTTTTACTTCTACGTTTTTCAAAAGTCCACAGACGGACACCGGGACAGACAGACGCCTCTAGCGTTTTATATATAAGAAAGATTGCAAGTTTTTCCATGTGTGAGGACAGATTGACAGATAGAGAGTGAAAGAGAAACAACTTTATTTATTTATCATAAAACTGATTGACTACACCTTTATCGTTCAACGAACACTGAACACACAGCTTCAATGAACCGTATTCTCACAAAAAAACTCGAACCGGCTGATTCACAAAAATGTAGAATTTATTGAATATCAATTTGCAACAACTACAACAGAAACGTCGCGTTTAGTACGGAAGAAACTCTTGAAAGAATATTCTCCGGATCTAACCGCCACGTTCTTCTTGAAAAAACTAAACAATGCTTCTCGATATGGCCGATGTACTAAAATCATTGTCAAGGAAGAAAAAAGTCCATGCAAAGATAATAAACACACTGAGAAATTTGTGAAAGTTTGATTGTAATGGTTGAGCATAATTGCAATCCATATGTATATGGCAGGAAGGCCGAACATGGAGAGGGGCGTTAATATTTGAATTCCTAGAGCAACGAGAAAGGATTTCTGAAGTTGAAAAGTCTTTTGGGACATAGTACGGCTTCTTAGTTGAACGACTGCGTTCCACATTAGAATTACTGCGAATGAGACAATTGTTAAGCCGCAGAATATGACAACCGCCACAATAAATGTCCCATGATAAGTACAGTCTTCACATAAGACGAATATATTGGCATGATTGTGTTGGGGTAGGCATGGGAGTTTCTGGAAACAACCTGATGTATTTTGATTTGACACTGAAAACACATACCGCAAACAAACTTCTTTTTGCCGTTTCCTGAACGGGCGTAAAGAAACCGAGTAATGGCACATTACAACTCAAAAAACGTGATAAAAGATAATGCCGGTAATACGCCAACGTTCCCAGAAAGGCTTCCAAGCGAATTTGCATACTATAAAAAAATGGTTTTCAAAAAGTGCAATTATTGAAGCGTTGAAATCTGAAATTATATTCTTATGATATATTTTCAAAATACACGATTTCTCACTTGATAGACAAAATAATATCATCATAATCTGAAACAAAAGTGGCACATCAAACCAACTTAACACTCCCAAAGTATAACCAGCAACCTGAGGTATTAACAAAAACGGGATGGTCAGTATATTGCACGAATAATTGGCTAAAACAATCCAGATATGCAAATTCAGTAGATACGGTTTTGCGGATTTCATAGCTTTCGGAGTTTCCCAAATGATACAGTAGAATCCGAATAGATGAATCGGTGTGGAGATAATTGTATTCAAATGGAGAACCAATGATAAAAACTCCGGAGAGTCAAAATATCCAACATCCGAGACGCATGTTGAGTTCATCAGTCTAAAATGATTCTAAGCATATTGACTAGCTTTGAGGAAATACTTCACCTGTTCAATCATGGGAGCTTATATTTTTTAGCAACGAAAATTATTTCATTCTGATCATAAATCACTGCCCACAAAAAATACAATGTCACAGTCTGCATTATAATGATAGCACCATATTTTTTTCACTGATTTTTTTACCAATTTCATTTTTTATCATACTTTTATCATTATCATTTTCGTTCCTCGCCAATTGAATAGACCTTCACGAGGGCCGCTATAATTTTGAGGTTTTTTTAGATAGCCTGTTTACTACTATTTAGCATAGGTTTCATCTGAATACCCGGGTAACATATGGAGAGGTTCCCTTGTTAGCACATCTTCATATTTCACGAAAATCATTTTTTCGATACCATGAATTTTTTTAAACATATTAATTACACCTTTATTGTTTAACAAACACTGAGCACACTATTTCAATGAACCGTATTCCTAGCGAAAATTAATATCTACTTGTTTGGAAAATTGAATGTACAATTTATCAAAAATCAAGATCAAACAACTACAACAGAAACGTCGCGGTTAGTACGCAAGAAACTTTTGAAAGAATATTCTCCGGACCTGACAGCCACGTTCTTTTTGAAAAAGTTAAACAATGCTTCTCGATATGGACGATGTACTAAAATCATGGTCAAGGAAGAAGCAAGTCCATGCAAGGATAATGAACAAACTGAGAAATTTGTGAAGGTTTGATTGTAATAGTTGAGTATAATTGCAAAAATATATATATAGCAGGAAAGAGGAACGTGCAGAGTGGAATTAATATTTGAATTCCTAACGCTATGAGAAATGATTTCTGAAGTTGGAAAGTCTTTTGAGAATTAGTACGGCTTTTTAGTTGAACGACTGAATTCCACATTAGAAGAATTGCGAATGAGAGAACCGTAAGACTGCAGAAATTGACAACCGCCACGATATATGTCCCATGATAAGTACAGTCTTCACATAAGACGAATATATTGGCATAATTGCGTTGGGATAGGCATGGGAGTTTCTGAAAACAACCTGATGTATTTTGATCGGACATATATTAGTTACACCATTACTGTTTAACAAACACCGAGCACACTATTTCAATGAGCCGTATTCTTAGCGAAAACTAATATATGTTTGTTCTGACAATAAAAATTAATTGTACGTAGAATTTATTAAAAATCAACATCAAACAACTACAACAGACACGTTAGTACGCAAGAAACTCTTGACAGAATGTTTTCCTGATCCGACAGCCACGTTCTTCTTGAAAAAGTAAAAAAATGTTTCTCGATATGGACGATGTACTAAAATCATGGTCAAGGAAGAAGAAAGCCCATGCAAGGATAATGAACACACTGAGAAATTTGTGAAAGTTTGATTGTAATAGTTGAGAATAATTGCAATCCATATGTATATAACCGGAAGGCCGAACATGGAGAGGGGCGTTAATATTTGAATTCCTAGAGCAACGAGAAAGGATTTCTGAAGTTGGAAAGTCTTTTGGGACATAGTACGGCTTCTTAGTTGAACGACTGCGTTCAACATTAGAATTACTGCGAATGAGACAATTGTGCAACCGCAGAACATGACAACCGCCACGATATAAGTCAGATGATATGAACAGTCTTCACATAAGACAAAGATATTGACAGATTTGTATTGGGGTAGGCAAGGGAGTTTCTGGAAATAACCGGATGTATTTTGATTTCAAATTTTGAAAAACATACCGTAAACACATTTATTTTTGCCGTTTCCTGAACGGGAGCGAAGACACCGAGTAATGGTACATTACAACTCAAAAAAATGTGATAAAAGATAGTCGCGGCAATACGCCAACGTTCCCAGAAAGGCTTCCAAGCGAATTTGCATACTACAAAAAAACGGCTTTCAAAAAGGGAAACTATTGAGGCGTTGAAATCTGAAATTATATTCTTATGATATATTTTCACAATTCACGATTTCTCACTTGATAGAAAAAATAATATCATAATAATCTGAAACAAAGGTGGCACATCCAACCAACTAAAAACTCCCAAGGTATAACCAGCAATCTGAGGTATCAGCAAATATGGGATGGTCAGTATGCTGAACGAATAATCGGATAAAACCATCCATAGATGTAAATTCAACAGATACGGTTTTGCGGATTTCATAGGTTTTGGAGTTTTCGATATAATACAGTAGAACCCGAATAGATGAATCGGTGTGGAAATAATTGTATTGATATGAAGAATCAATGATAAAAACTCCGGTGAGTCAAAATATCCGACATCCGGGACGCATGTGGAGTTCATGAGACTGATTGAATTGAGCACATTGACTAGCTTTGAGGAAATATTTCACCTGTTCAATCATGAGAGCATTTCATTATTTCATAACGACGAGAATTTTATTATTACTCATTAGAGTTTTGTTTTCTGCCTGTTTGAAAACTCCTTAAATCATTCTTCCAATTTTGATACTAGTTCAGATTAAACAGTTTTTTATGTGAAAACAATATTTTTAACACTCTCAATTCGAAAATAAATTTTCATTAAAAATCAGTACAGTTTTGACTCCACTGACAAAAATGCTCAAATGTGATTTTGTTGATAAACCATTGGATTAATTGATGGTATTCGAGAACCTATTTTGGGCTTTTTGAACAAATCAAAAAACACAACCCGATACGGACGGTGTACAAGAACCATAACCCATGAAGATGAGAACCCGTGCATTGATAACATTATGACTCCAATATTCGTAAGAGTTTGATCATAGTAGTTTGTTAAAATAGATACAAGAAAGTAGATCATTGGAAAGGCAAACAGGAACAAAGGCATTGATACTTGAGCTCCGAGAGCAATCAGAAATTTTAGATGGAGATGGAACGTTTTTTTAGACATGGTTTGATTCTGTAGTTGGCGTATTGTATTCCAAAGTAACCCTAATACAAGAGCAGTCGATTTGAGAAGAACTGTGAGGAAGAACGCAATGAATATAACCAAGTGGAAGGTGACATTTTCGGTGAGCACAAAATTGTCACCGTTGTATACCTCTTGTGGCAGACATGGCAGAGACTATAAAAATGCAAATTGTTGAGGTTCAAGGGTTCAATACACAGTAACACTCACTTTAAACACATTTTGCTTTGCCGTTTCTTGGTCGGGTACGAACAGTGAGAATGATAAAAATGTCAGCCAACAATAAGCATGGAAGCTGAAAGCCCACGGCCGTCTCCATCGTGTCCAATGACGTTTACCGGAAAATGTGCAAATTGTGTGGAACCGACTTTCAAATAGTATAGCTATTGAAACACCCATGCCTGAATAGTTCATGTGATCTACAGTAAGCTGACCGCCAACAACCGACATCCGACCAAGCTGACCGATCGGTCGGCTGTCAGTCGACTAGGTCGGCGGTCGGTCGGTCGGCAAAATTTCCCGACCAATACACTCACTTCCTAGACAACCAAATCCCATGATAACTTGGTTCAAAGTTGAAAGGCCGGTGTATTTGATAACTCCTAAAGGATATCCCGCCATTTGTGGTATCAAAACAAACGGAATAGTTAGTATACTGATAGAATAATCAAAAGCTACAACCCAAGCATGTAAAATCAATAAATACCACTTTGCCGATTTCATAGAATCTGGAGTTTTCCAAAGGATGCAATAGAAACCGAATAGGTGGATTGGTGTGGAAATAATTGTGTTCGTGTGGAGACATAATGCTAGGAAGTCGGGAGAATCGAAATAGCCAGCGTCGGAGATACAAGTTGGGTGCGTAGTATTCATAATATGTAGAAATCGTAGAATTGGTTGGTTGAAATTTCAGAGTGGTTCTTTTTTGGCATTTAAAACTATATCACCTGGCGGCAAGAGTTATAAGGAATGATATAATAATGAAATGCTAAATTTTAAGAGCAGTACCAGAAAACAAATTTACAAAAATTTATCAAAGTATATCAAAGTTTCGAACCACCAATTCAAATATTCTCCTGTCGAAAAATACCGTGTTTCCTCCAGTAAAAGTTCACCCAACCCGTTTAATTTGAGCTTAATTATCTCAGTTCCTGTAAAAGATACCAAAATTTTGTCAAGTGATAAAATATTGATAACATTATGATTAACACTTTTCCCCTTTACCGCTTTTTGATATCTTTCACAGGAACTGAGACAAATTGGCTTAAAGTGGACGATATGGGTGCGATTATATTAGAGGTGATTTGTCTGTTTCTGAAAGTATTTCCGTGCTGAAAATTGCTGAAAACTTGGAATCTTTTACATAAGCAACAGAAAAAAATACAGAGAAATTGTAAACTTTATTCAACCAACTCTCATCATCTCTCGCCGCATTACCCTTCTCATTTCCTCATCCTCACTATCGCTAGCAAATTCAGCATATGGGCTTACAGAACGGATATTTTCGTGATCCGGGAAGCTGGAGCGCTTTTTATAAATGTTTTTGACTTCTGCAACAGGTGGAGTTGATCGATTGCTCATGCCTAATCTTCCAAGCAACCAAAAAGTTTCCATAACACCTTTCCCCTTAATTATAACCTCTCCCCGGGAATTGGTCTCGTATTGATAAGGAAAATGGTCAGTAAGAAGAGTGTGAGCAATTTCAGACATGTGAATTAACGACGCTTTTCCATTTGACTCCATCCTCGACGCAGTGTTTACAGTATCCCAAAACAGACAGTAACGTGGCATTGACAGTCCAACGACACCAGCTACGCAGGGTCCTGAAGCGGAAATGGTTCGGCGGGAATTCAAATTAACAAAAAAGTTACCACTATTAATTCCAACCCTCAGCTCTACACGCTCTCTGGGCAAATGTGGCATTCGAAACTTATCGCAATATTCTAGAAATCCTAGAGCCATCTCGACGATTTGTCTGAAATATAACCCACTTTACCAGTAATAAATCGATCCAAAATCGCTTTAAAATGTCTTAGAAATAGTCTAAACAACAAACCTAATATGCTCCACTCCATTCCTATTGGGCAACCCGGATACACATAGAAAACCGTCGCCGATAGACTCCACCTGGAAAAAATTGGTTCCAAAAACGGATATACTATTTTTCCACTCACCTTGTAAACATCATGTTTTTCAATAATGGCATCGAAATTGCTGAAAACTTCGTTGAGAATATTCACAACTTGAAAGGGGGAACATTTATTGGCCAAATCCGTGAATTTGACAATATCCGAAAAGAATACGGTAACTAGATCAAAACTTTCCGGTTCAACTGCTTGACCGGCTTTTAGACGTTCGGCGACTTGTCTGAAAATATTGAAAGGATTGTCAGGTGCTAGCTGAACATATGGGAGCGGTCTTGGTTGAAGAACCAAGGTTCTCGCATTTCTGGGAGTCGAGATAAAGGAATTTGCAGTTTTCGAGAAACGGAGACAGCTAGAATGTCTCGTTGTCTGCGTCTCTCACCTTCAAATGATAAGTTTCTTATATCGCAGCTCCTAAAAGACCGCCACTCACTTCGGCAACATTCTCCCCAGCAAAATGTCTGATTTCTTCTTTTCCAAAACCAATTCTTTGGTCCTTTCCTCCACTTCAACCTCCAAACTTTGGGTATACTCTTCCAACAATGAAAATACATGATCCATGAGATTATCTTTGGTCCTGGGTGTCATATCGAAAATCATTTTACAGATATTTTCAGAATTCGGACGGTCCACTGGGTTTTCCGACCAACAATCTTTCACCAACGCGACGAGAGACTTGTTAACATCAGAATCCGTTTGAAGGTTTGGTCGGAAAGGATTGGGTCCACCTTTTTTGACATTGTAGATGATTTCTGGAATGACCTTTTTAGAAATTATGGATTCAAAATACTGACAGTTCGAACAACAACAATTGGGGGCAGAGAACATGTTTCTAGGACATTTAGAAGCTGAGATACGATTGTTTGAAGTTTGGAGAAACGCAGACAGTTAGAGTGTCTCGTTGTCTACGTCTCTAACCAGCTTTTAGACAAGCTAGAATTCATTCACTTTTCTTATATCTTACCTTCGTAACCCTCCTTTCTCTTATGCAGATCCCACGCCTCTTTTTTCGTTAGAATCTCCGAGGCAACAATTGCAAATGAGTACACATCGGCACTCGGATCCATCTGGGATACTGTAAGTGAACCGCGTAGCACTTCTGGAGCCGCCCATAGAAGACACTTCTGGGTTGGACGTTCCTCTTCATCTTGGAGAAATTCCAATCCGAATTCTGCAAGTTTTACTTGCCAGGCGTCATTTACAAGACAAGTGGCCGAACGGAGGTTTCCATGCAAGTGGAGGAAAGATTTGTGAAGGAAGTGAAGGCCCTGAAAGTTAACGGATTTTATGGGAATCGATAGGACTGTTTAAAATCACAATTTGACCTATGCAGTTTTAAAGAGACGCAGACAGTTAGAGTGTCTCGTTGTCTGGGTCTCTAACTTCCTAACACTCAAACTTCTGTATCTCAACTCCTAGATGACCTAGAAACCACATTTCTTCACCAAACCGACCTCCGCAATATCCCGAATCATACAAAACATGAAAAAGTAGTCCATCGAAAAGTTTCCTCGCGACATAATATCCTGTATCGATCCACGTGTACACATTTTCCAAACGGCCAGATATCTCGATCCATCGATTGATAGTCCAATGAACTTGTTCAAATTCTCATGATCCAATTTTCGTAGTTTGACTAATCGCATCTTCTCCGAATCGGACAATTCCTGTACCTTATGGGCGGTGGTTAGGACCAAATCGTTGTCGAAGATTTGAATATCATAATTTTCATTGAATTCCGACGTTTCGAAATGTTTCGCAGAGCCTTTCGAACTTTTGGTAGCTGTAGAATTCACGGAGTCTACGGAGAGTCTTCGTCCTTTTTTCTCGGGATTTCTTAATTTGATCGCAGGAATTTGCCATTCAGAATTTAGCCGATGTTGCTCAGCTCTTCGATTTCTGACCATTGAAGTCAGACAAATGAAAACTGTCAAAATTATCAATCCAGCAACAATCACGAACACAAAAATCAATACTCGATATTGATCGAAAAACGGAATTGGACACGATTTTCCCAGAAATCCGCAAATCGGTGTGTCTAACGGACGAGTATTTCCCCAAAAGTGCCAAACGTCGCTAGACTCGTTTTGATAGGCCAAACTGATTTTCTGTAAAACATCTTATTCAAATATTTTTCACAAAAAATTTTCAGAATAAATCTTACCGCTGTTCCATTGATCAAACTGATGTTCATGATCGACATCTGATCGTATTCCTTGTCGAGCGCGTACACCCGGAAGAGAGGCATTCTAGACAGCTCACCGTTCAGTTGGACTTGGCCAGTCATTCCTGAAACATTGATTGCTCATTCTTAAGTTATCGATGGATACCTTCAAAGGGAGTGGTGAATTTGGAAAGCAATAAATCCACGTTTCCATAAATTTTCGGATCCGTCGAATTCAAATTCGTCAGTGCCATTCCATACATGTAGAATACATCGAACAGGTGGCGTGCGTATGCTCCCATTCCCTGAAACTCCGCCCATTTTACCTAAGCTCCGCCCCTTTTACTACCGTAGCATTTGCATTAAGACATTCCGGCTCCGCGCAGTTCAATGGAGGCTCTCGGACGGCGTAGACTATATTTTTCGTCATGTATTGTAAGAATTCTTTATCACGGACGTCACTGCTTAAATCTATCTGGAAAATGGGTTACTGTAGCTTAAAGAAAATTACTGTAGTTTTAGTGATCTTACCACAAGCATTTTTGCTGCGATACTTTTCGCCAATTCCTCATTTCCGTCTGGTGCCACTTGAAATGATTCCCAAATTGGTGCGAGGCCAGTGTTGACTGTGAAAATTAGAGAGTCAGTTTTTTGAAAAATTTCCTTGTAACTCACGAGGCTTCTTCCCAACGGCTGTCTGCACTCCAAACCCGATACTCCTCATGGATAGCATCACATGAACAAATTCACTTGTATGCATACCCTGTTTGGCCGCTTGAATCATATAAAACCGTTTTTCACCACCAGATTGCGTGCAGAATATGATTACTTAAAGAATTTTAGAGCTTATTTGAAACATTTGAACCTTCTACGATGCACAGGAGCGAAGATATGGTAATTGGAAGTTTTGATCTGCATGTCGCAGTCGTCTAACTTTTTTTCACAGTTAATCAAATGTGAGTAGAGTTGAACTAACAGTTTCAACAAGAATATAAATTTTTAGATATCTAGGAACATCTTAAGAAAAGTTACGGTCCCAAAACTAATCAAAGTTTCTTATTTTGATTAAAAAACTCACCTCTGGCTCTGGTCTTGATCTGTTGCAATGTGTACACAAATCCTTCCGTATTTTTCATATCGACTTCTTCTTTTATCACAACTTTTACCATTTGTGGATTATTCTCGTCGAACAAAGAAGCCTCCACATCTTCGATAACTCCATTACAGTAGTTGAGCTCATTTTTGAAATAAATCAAAGCGATTCGATCCCATTCATAAAGTTGCAACAGGGCAGAGGTTACAGTACCCAAACTGAAAAATTTTGATGGACTAGAAAACTCCACGGTCACATCGCAACTTACGTCAATGAGCTCGGAAACACCGAGGAAAGATACGGAAAACGGTCCATGTCGGAGAACTCGGAATCACTCACAAATCCCCATCCGAGGACTGGCTTCTTGTAAATTGTCGATAAAGTTCCCATGTGCATTAGGGGCGCCGCACATGGTGGGCCAATTATCACATCATAATTCTTGGTTTTCATGAAATCCAAACCGGCACGGACAGCGCTTCCCAAATCGCATTCGGTGTATTCCACGTGGAATCTGAAACGTTTTGTTGGGAATCTAAAATCTAGATGAAGTTTTGGCTCCATTGACCCTAGGAGTCGACATCCATCCATTTAAAGTTTTTGCGAGACGCAGACAGATAGAGTGTCTCGTTATCTGCGTCTCTCATCTTCAAATCAAAAAATGGCTGTATCTCGGTTTCTAGATGACCCAGAAAGTTGATTATTTTCTATCCATTTCAGTTTTTCAGTCGTATGATTCATTCAGTGGAAATTTGCTTTTATCCTGTCAAAGAATCGACTTTCCAGGATATCTGGCATAGGAGGCATATCGATTTGAAGTTTTAGGAGAGATGCAGACAGCTAGAGTGTCTCGTTGTCTGCGCCTCTTGCCTATAATCGACTAAATGCTTGTATCTCGGTTCCTAGATGACCTAGAAAATTGGTTTATGAACAGAAAAATACTTGGAATGTGGACTTTTAAAAATCTAATCAAAAGCTTTTATCTCAGCTTCTAGAATAGCTAGAATTTTGATTTTTTTTTTGTTTTTTTCCGATTTTCAAAATGTGACATTATCAAAAAATTCAGAAAGAAACTCACTCAAAATCGAAATCCTTGACAAATCCTCGACTTTTCAAATATTGCAGTGCCAACGGCACCGCACCACCATTATAAGCCCATCCAATGGAAGTGTTTTGGGTTTTCAAAGTAGCAGCGATTCCAACGCGAATGATTGGTCGCGTAGTAGTGTTTTGGGCTTTAGTGAATGAGCAAAAAATAAAGAAAAATACCGGAAGTAGAATCTGTCGAGTTTCCATTTTGAGATTTTGGATTAGTTACGGCATGAGATTAGTGAGACTAAAATTTGTCTAGTATTTATAGAGCATTAGTGGGCAGAACTTTCGTAAGGCTTCTTGATCTGATGACGATTAGTTTGGTTACTATTGTTTTCTCAACACGATATTTCGAGTTTTAAAGTTTCTTCGCGGGCGTTTTGTGAGGGCTTCCGTTCTGAGAAATATGGAGATTTGAAAGGAATCATCAAAACATGATTGAGACAGGTTGGTAAGCTTTGAAATCGACTTTCTTCGTTTTTAGTTGTTAGGGCTCTCTCGATTTTATCATGTATGAAATCTCACGCCCAACATTTTTGTAATTGATAGTATTTTGTGATATACATAGGCGCTTGAGCTGAAGAGAAACGCGGTCACTAGCAATCCTGTCTTCTAGTTTTAAGAGATTTCATCTTCCCGCGCTTATATCTTTTTCAGTTTTGATGCTATCAAACATTTTGTGATCAACCAAAAGTGCAAAATGTTATTCTCTACATTTCTCTAGTCTTTCAAATTTTTCTATCTATTAGGTTGGAAGGAAAGTAACTGTCCATTTTTTAATTCGTGAATAACACAAAAACAAGAATTATCCAAAATTGACTGTATGCACCGTCGTGGTCCACGACATGCTGACAACATTCAGGTAACTTGTGGATACCGTCCCTCCAAAAGCCAGCCGACCGCTAGTCAAAGTGTTCCCAAAAAGCCGTTTTTATCTCATAGACAGTGGAAAATTATTTTCCCTCCAGATGACGTTGCATATCTCCGAATAACCAATAATGAAAGGGTCAAGTCTGAAGTTTAAGGAATGTGGACAACCATCTATCCAAAGCGGTTTAGGACTGAATTGACTTCCCTTAAATATAGCGAGATCCTATGTCTCACGGAAAGTCAAGTAAGTCCTGGACCGCTTTAGCTAGACGGTTTTTCTTTGCGCCTCCTTAAACTCCTGATTTGAGCCTTCTATTATTGGTAATTCGGAGATATGCAACGCAGTCGGGAGGACAAATAATTTACACTGAAGATGGTATAAAAAACTTCAATGCAAAATATATTTATTCGCAGCTAGCTGGCTGTTGGAGGTATGGTATCCACAGGTTACCTGAATGTTGGCAACATGTTGTGGACCACGACGCTACACACTGTCAATCTTAGGTTGATTTCGTTTTTGTGTTATTCGAGAATCAAAAAATGGACAGCTACTTTCCTTCCAACCTAATAGTTGATTTTAAAGACAAAATAGCCAGCGTTTGGAATACAAGTCGATTGTGTGGAACATATTCATAGTAAGTACATATAATTCATAAAACAAGAAAACATTGGTCGATAGCAATTTCGGTGTTTCTCTTCGGCTTTTGAAGTTTTAACGCCTGGGGGCAAAAATATTGAGGAGCGTTTTAAGAATGGAACACTTGATTTTGAAACAGAAGCATAGTGATCCTATCAAATTTTCGAAGCAGCAATTCTATTATTATCTTGTCGATAATTGACAGAATGTTGTGATGATGTTGGAAAACTAGTATGGGAAGGTGTAAACAAATCATAAAACGCTATACGGTACGGATGGTGTACATAAACCAAAACCAAAGACGAAGAGAATCCGTGCATGGATAATCCAATTACTCCGATATTGACTAGTGTTTGATTGTAATAGTTTGTAAGAATAGCTACTAAGATATAAATCATAGGCAAGGCAAACATGAACAAAGGAATTGATACTTGAAGGCCGAGAGCATACAAAAATGTGATATGAAGATGGTACGTCCTTTGGGACATTCGTTGGCTCTTCAATAGGTGTAGTGTATTCCAGACAAGTCCCAATGCAAGAGAAATTCCTTTGATGCCGACGGTGAGAAAAAATGCGATAAATATAAGCAAGTGATAAGTGATATTTTCGGTTAACACAAAAAAATCAGCCTCGTATATTCTTTGCGGGAGGCAGGGTAGCGTCTGCAAAGGTGGGTCCGGTATTGAAGGGTACGTCAAAAAGGGTACATTGAGTTCTCATGATACACTGGTTTAGCAGCTTTTTGATGAGAGTACTTTTAGTTTAGGAGGGATACGGTACTTTACGGCCCGTTTCTGGGTAACTGAACGTATTTTTGAGAAATGGACTAACTGGTTCACGGCAAGCTATCCACGGCCGGCCGCGGCCGCGATTCGCCAGCCCTGGTTAAGAGGGTGCATGACATCTTGAGCTTCATCTGATCAGTTGGTTCAAGGAGGTCTATAGGGGGAAGTTTTCGAATTTAGCGCCTCTGAACCGATGTACCTTCATTTAACCTTCTCTGATGTACCCTTTGATTCATGGTCAAAAGATGTCATAAAGGGAACAACACAATAATTAAATTAACCTACCTTGGAAACGTTTGCTTTCGCCGTCTCCTGATTTGGTACAAATAATGATAAAAATGACAGCCAACCATAAAAATGAAAACTAACAGCCCACATGTGTCTCCATCGAGTCCAATGATGTTTTCCAGGAAAATCACAAATCGTGTGTACACGACTTTCGAATAGTACAGTTATGGAGACGAGCATACTTCAAAAAATGTTCGCTCAATTCTTTCTGCATCTCTAGAGAAACTTACTTCCCAAGCAACCAAATCCTAAGATAAATTGATTGATTGTGGAGAAACCAATATATCTCAAAACTCCTAGTGGGAATCCTGCCATGGCTGGTATCAGAACAAAAGGAATCGTTAGAATACTAATGGAATAATCAAACGCCACTACCTAAATGTGTAAAATCAATATATAAGACTTTGCGGATTTCATAGTTTCTGGAGTTTTCCAAATGATACAATAGAAACCAAATAGATGGATTGGCGTTGAATCAATTGTATTTATATGAAGAGCTGATGATAAAAATTCTGGAGAAGCAAAATAACCGGGATCGGAGTAACAGGTAGAATTCATAGCTGGATTTATAGAAAAAGTTGTTCCTAGAAAAAAAGTTGAACGTGCCGGATCAAACTAAACATGATGTGAACTTGTAGCTGATATGTCTTATTCTGGAAATCAAATAACACCTGAATTAGATTTGTTGAATACAACAGGGGTGTAAAAATTGTCTATGTGTGACTTGATCTAAAAATTGAACCTTTAGGTGCTAGTGTTTTGTAGGGCAGAATGACAATGCCACGATCGGTCGTGGCCAGCCGCAGCTGAAAGCTTTAAAAAGTTGGGATAACACAAATCATGAAAAACTATTTTCGACTGAAATTGTCAAATTTTTATTCAATTAACCGAATTTCTAATAACCGGAATCACTTTAACATTCGAAAGATTTTGATCATTTTTCATCACAAGACTTCTTCCGAAAATATCAAAAAATGCTTCACGATACGGGCGATGTATAAAAATCATGACAAGTGTAGAGACAAGTCCATGAATCGACTCCATCGTTACGCTAATATTAATAGTTGCCTGATTATAGTAACCGAACAAGATTGAAAAAACCGCATACCACAAAGGGATCAAAAGGAAAATAAGGGGAACCAGCATTTGGATCACCAGAGCGATAAAAAATTTCTTCTGAATTTCAAACAACTTTTGGGACATTTTCTTGGCTCTTAGCTGTTGAATAGTGTTGAAAACTAGCAAAAGGATGAAGATGACGCCTTCAGCGATTCCGAAAAATAAGAATATTGATAGACATGTGATATGGTAAGTGTAGTCGTCGGATGTGATGAATAATGAAGCATTTTTGATGTAGCCCGGGAGACAGGGGAGTTGCTGAAAGACCGTAAAACCTGTAATAGTAGGGCTCCCTGATTTTCACGTTTGAGTCAATTTTCCTCGATTCCTTCAAATGTTATGACACATTTTGTAAACTGATAAATTATTCATCATGATATCACCAATGTTTTATCAGTTGACAAACATTTTAATCGTTAAGGAACCAAGATAACTGAGCTCGGTCGACTTCTATTGGAGCAATACGATAGATCGGTTGTTTTCAGGGGTGTCACCGTTACTACATGAGCCTGAGCACACCCTAATAATCTCACCTTCAGAACAGCTAACCTCGCTTCTTTTTGATCTGGAACAAGAAAGAAAAACGGGATGAGGACGACTAGTCCCACAAAATAATGTATACCAAGCCAATATCTTCTAACCAAGGTCCATTTCATTTTCCAGCCAAAATTACAAACCACATGAAATCGGTTCTCGAAAATCGCCAGGATGGAAATGAGAACATCTAAAAAATTTCAGATTATTTGAGTGTTGTCTTTGGAAAAAAACCCACAAATTAAGAATAAAAACACTGCGGTGGTTTGTATGATGTTAGGAACTCCAAAATATTCTAAAATCCCCATGCTGTACCCGGCACACGTGGGTATTAACAGTAGAGGAACCGTTAGTATACACACTGAATAATCATAAAGGACAATCCAAAGATGTAGGTTTATAAAATACCATTTTACAGACTTCATTTGTTCTGGGGTCTTGAATAGGACACAATACAGACCAAAACAATGAATGGGCACTGAAATTGCAGTTGCTCCGTGGAGAGCAAGTTTTAAGTATTCTGGAGTCGCGAAAAATGAGGTTGGTGGAATACAAGTCATATGTGAATAATGATTGACAGAAAATACAACGGTGATGTATGGAAAAGTAGAAAATGAGATTTGGGGAACAAAAATGAGTGATCAGGACAGAACACAGTTGGCCGGATGAAAAGTTAAAGAAGTTATTTGAGGAAATGAAATTTGATAGATTGAAGAATGAAAACACATGTTCCTGGAATTCAACGAAACATCTGCACTAGTACTAGGTTTAAAGGTACATAGAGAGGTTATATTTTTTTGAAAGCTTCACAGAGAACTGTAATCTTTCAAGCTTATAGTACCAGGTAGAATTACCGTATTCGTTTTAATCGAATCCAACCCTATATGTGCCCTTTGAGCTCTATTATTTCAGTTCATATGAGAGATATCAAAATCTGTCAACTGATAAAATATTAGGTATGTTATGATCACTAATTTTACAGTAAACTACTTTTCGATATCTCTCATAGGACTCGAGATAATTGAGCTCAAAGTGAACATATAGAGTTGGCTTCTACAAAAACGTCATTGAGTACATATTTTATACGCTCGGAAAAAATAACTTGATCAATGAGTGAATTGTCACAAAATCCAATTAACACTTGAAAACCAGAATCAACTCCGTTCTTTCAATTTTTAACAGGTTTTTCAGATATTTATAAAGGATTGGAAATTGGGACCACAGGAATAACGTTAACATGACTCGAACTTTTTGGTCCACCTAGCTTATTCCGGAGCCATGGAATTTGTAAAGACCGTTGAACATGTTTGTTCATCGAAAGATAAATGATAGAATTTGACGAACAATTCAGTGTCACCAAAACCGGAACCACCGAAAACCACTCTGGCTGATCTGCAGGGACAATATGGGGAAGCAGCTCAAATAGGACCCAGGTGAAGATGTAGAAAATTGAGATGAACACGAATTGGGCCAAGTATCTAGAAAAAGCTGTTTCCCCAAGTTTCAGAGGCATATCTTTACTTCACATCATCGTTAGCTCGTTTCCTTTGAACATTGCTCGGTGCGTTTTTAGAGGATTTTCGAATCGAACGAAACACGGAAATGTAGCAGAGTGTAGAGGTGGAAGTACAGAAAACATCATATGACACCAACATCAAGTTTGAATAAGAATAGAGACCCTCGACGTTGATGAACATGAATGACATTACGTCTTTGTCAGAGATGAATCTGGAAAATTTTTGGTTGTAAAAATTAAGGCTGTCGGAAACAGGGCCGCGGATTTTTGAAAGGGAGCCTTCTGGGATGGGTAGGATGTGGCGGTCTTGGGTTTAGTTGTACAAAGTTTGCTGAGATTTGAGGCTTCTATTTCGATCGGTCGGTCGAAAATCGGCGACCGCCGACCCACTACCGAACCCATCCGACCAGGAGCGCCGGTTAGCTTGGGCGGCTATCGGTCGGCTGGGTATTACTGAGCTCATTTTCGAATAAAACGGATGGCTTGGTTTATGGCAATTTACCGACGGACCGTAGGCGGGCCGCAGTCTTGTTTCCGACCGCCTTGCTTCCAATCTAATTTTTTTCAGGTTATAACTTACACACAACATGGAAAAAGGTATTGCGTGCAAATGGCTGAAAATACCGTTGTTGAAATGAGAACTACAAATATTGCCATGGTGGTTTTGAATGTGAAAACGTGCCTCTTCTGCAGAGAAATCACTGTAAACCTGTAAATCAAAAGTTCTATCTGCTTATTTATATTCATGTGTGTACCGATTGACAGCCATCACAATCTGAACAAGGCATTCCATATACCAAGCATTGATGAAAATCCATCCAAAAATTATGCTGAGGTTGGAAGTTCGTGCTCCAGTAATCACATAACGCTTAAAGCAACCAACGTTGACCTTCACATTTTTCTAAAACTTACATTTGCTACAATAGAGGCGGTTATATAGAAACAGGTTATGGACAACTGCATCAAGTCTGATAAAATATTGAAGAATGCGATCACATAAATTGTACTTTTTTTCGCAATAAAACCGAGTCGAAATACAGGAAGAAAAATTAAGAGGTTAAGGAGGATGGCGAGAAAAGAGAGAACAAAAGAAGCAAGCCCAATGTACAGTTTTAGCGTCATTACTAATAAAAGTGGGAAGTTGAGTATGTTATGAGGTAGAAGAGGACGTGTACCGGAAATTTAGACAGTTTCCGGTACATTGTATATACAGAATCGCGTGGTTGTACGGAAAATTACGTAGGTGTACAATAAACATTTCCTTATGTTTTTTACGATTAAAAATTTGGCCAATTATCCCACTCTGCTGGCACTTGACTGAATCGATTTGACATTTGTTTGGGTTTCCACACGACTGGTAGCTGGAGCCCAGAAGAAAATTTTTCCTGGAATACATAACAATTTTCAAAATCTATACCCTCAAAATGTCTCACTTTTTATGGTTTGCCGAAAGTCTCGAATCAATAGGAGCAGCACCAGGGGGTCCAGTCCTGGATACAAGTGTACTGTAGCCGTAGTAATATTACCGTAACACCCAATATTCAGTCCGAAAAATGGTGTTACGAAAAGCATAGTGGTTGGAAGATACATGAGGAAGGTTGGGATTATCGTCTAAAAAAAGTAAGAATTTCGAGTTCAGCTACAGTAAGAAAATTGTACCTGGATGACTAATGCCTTGAAGAGTTGGTTTTGTAATTCGCGGGTCTTATCGGACACTCCCCGGGTGGCTTTTATGGTTTCATAGGTTTCAAACCTACAGAAGAATACTGTACCAAACGAGACGGTCATAATTACACCATGCTGAAGGATACCGATGACATTTCGGGGATTCAAGTACTCAACACCATCAAATGTGCGCCACTGAAACGTTTTTTGTTGAAGGCCTCAAGCTATGAAATCACGGGAGATTTTTCGGATGTTATTTTTGGAGTTACGGTATTCCTTCCCTTTTAAGCTACTTACATAACTATACGGAACATTTCCTACCCAGTCCGGATCCAAATTATAGGATGTGTTCAGGATGTGCCTAAAAAATGAACCTTTTATAATATCTACACAGACACACTTACAGTAATGCCGCTTTAGTCCGATCAGTTTCTGGATACAATATAAACGCTGCAAATCCCCAGCTGGCAGCCACAATTATAGCCCCAAAAACCCATGCGACAAAATAAAAGCCATTGAAAAAGCGTAGGAGGTCGGGTCTAAAACTACGGTCGTTTTTTGGATTACTGTAGTTTCAAAGGCTCACTTGCAAGTTGCATAGTAACGGTAGACAAAATGAACAGCGAAGAGAGTGAAGCTCATTGCATAGCATCCACAGTATGTTGCTAAAATTTTTTTTTGGTTGTTGTAATACAATCATAGGAAACTTTTGAAACTCACAAGATATGGCTCTGGCAATCGTCTCCGAATACTGAAACCGTTTTCTTTGAATTACAAAAATTGTGTTGTCATAGATGTGGATTAACTGAAAGGATATTTTTGACTATTATTTGGCGCATATCTTACCGGTCTCAAAAATGTTTCGATTGATGTGTAAAACAAACTGAAGACGCAGAAGCTGATCATAAGATAACGGTATGATCCTATTGCTTTTGTTGGGCGGATGGCCAATAAAATTAGGAGAGCCAAATTGGCCAGTGTAGAAATGGTAAAACCAATGTGATCGGAATATGTGGTGATTTTTAGCCAATGAGCGTCCATTTTCTCCTGTGTCTCCGGTAAAGGAGGAAACCGTCGGTTTTTATAGTGGACATTTTGTACCTTTGGTATCACTTGTTATTGCTCACGTTACCAGGAAAAAAGATTTTGTATCCGATGCGTAACACTCCAAAGTCAAAAATCACTTCTGTCTAGTTTTGAGTTTTTGTGGTTTGTTCGAGTAGACAGACTTAAGGAAAATTCAGATTATTGTAAAAAGAATGATTCATTAGATCTCGGGATAAATTACAAAATCAATGCATCGTAGAATTTCTATCAACAAACGACTTGACAATGCTCACAGACATTGTTCTGCTTTCCCGTCTAGCTTCCCCACATTTAAACAACACATTCCGATAGGGTTCATGAATCAAGAGCATGGCAATAGTGGAAACCAAACCATGAGAGGAGATGATAAGAAAGCAGATATTGTTCAAAGCTGAAAAATTGGATTTTATCATATCACTACTGTAAATGGCTTAGAAATATTTTGATACTCATGTGGTGTGTTCTCTAGACAATGGTGACCTGACTTTCACAACTTTAGTTTTTTAGTGCACTATGGTAAATAGCCTAGAAATGGCCCCACCTAGTAGATTTTCTAGGCCATTTTAGCATGGTGGCCTAACTTTTGCATTTTGAATTTTTTTTTGACACCAACTCTATAGCCATGATTGCCTATTTTTGCAAATTTAGTGTTCTAGGCCACCGTGGTCAATTTAAGCATTGTGGCCTAACTTTCGCTGCTGTTTTTTTAGGCCATCAACTTTTATGGCCTAGAATGGTCTGATATTTGCATAATGCGTTTTCTAAGCATTTTAAAAATGGTTACCTAACTTTCGCAATTTGAGTTTTTAGGCCGCCGTGGTAGATGGCCTAGAAAACATACCATATGAACGTTACACCGTTCCTAGGCCATAGACATTGATGCCCTAGGAAAATCATTATGAGAAAATCGGGTCCTTATGGTTTTTTTTCAATTTTAATCATCAAAATACATACCTTGACTATAAAATCCTTGTGACAATGAATAAGCACAATAAACCAGTGGGAGTATAATCACAGCTATTGGAATTGAAGTTTGAATTGTGATGGAAACGAAAAATTTCTTCTGTAGAGCTATGGTATTTTTCGATAAAGAAGCCATTTTGTTTTGTTTCACAATATTTGTAAAAGTCCGAGCCACCAAAACAATGATGAAAGTGAACTCCACTAGCAGTTTGATTGATGTGGACCACGCAACAAGAGTCGCATCCTGGGCTAGTACAAAAATCGGACCAGTATAAAAACACCGAAGATCTTCTAAACGCTTTATGATCGCAGGTCCAACAGCACTCTGGTCAGGCACCATGAAATTGAAAGGTATGAAGTATATGCAAGCTATGATGTAGAATAATCCAATTACTGATCTTCGAACTCTGATCCAAAACTTGGGTGATGCAGCAAGAAATGTGTATCGATTTTCAAACAACACAAGGATAGAAAGAATCGTCACTGAAATTTTCGAAATTTTAAATTATCCGGGTTCCCACCACTCACTTCCAATCTCCACTACTATCACTGTAGTTTGTAGTGCCAAATCCACACCAATTTTTGTGAATAATCCCAACGCATATCCCGCTGCTGTCGGGAATAACATATAGGGAATCACCAATAAGCTAAGCGAAAAATCCAAAATCGCACTCCAAAAATGCACATTAAACATGTACCATTTCACATTTCCCATCCGTTTTGGGGTCCTGAATAAAATCAGGTACCCCACGAAAATATGAATGGGGATTTCGAAAAATGTTAGACAATGAAAAGAATAGGTCAGGAAATCTGGGGTGTTTAAGAAACTGTATGTAGATGAACATGTTTGAGACATGGTTGGAGGAAATTTTTGCAAAGTAAGCAAAACAAGAATGTATGACAATGTTCAAAGTCTAAACGTTGAAGAAATGATTGGTCGGCTTATCAAGTTTTCGAAATGCACCTGGCGTCAATTAACCTATTCTTAGAAAAGAAATCTAGAACTTAGCAGGTCTGTTAAAATGGGCCCACGTCGAAAAAGGACATCAAAGTAGGGAGGAGTTATTCATAGGAATCAAAGTATGATAGGGGTTGCTGTAATAGGGGTCATTGTCTTACAGAGGTCGCTGCAATAAGGCTAGAGGTTACTGTAATAGAGGTTACTGTAATAGGGGTTACTGTCATGGAGATTACTTTAATAGGGGTTACTGTCATAGGGTTACTGCATTAGATATTACTGTCATAGGGGTTACTATGAGAGAGGTTACTGGTATAACGGTTAGCTACATTCGTAGTGGTGACTGTCACAAGGGTTACTGTCATGGGGGTTACTGTTTTCTATCCCTCACAAGGTGTGGACCCCGTCATGTTGTGGTTATCAGAATCAATCGATTTTTGAGATAAGAAAATTATTCATTTTTCATTTATAAAATCATATTGGTCTAGAATTTCCCCTTGTAAGTGGCTGTGGTACTCCATTCGAAGGGGGTCCAGAATCTCCGACTTTTCTTTTACACCTCCCGATCAACGCTGTTCGATAAGGCTCATGAATCAATAAAATCGCAATTGTTGATATCAATCCGTGTGATGAAATCACAATAAATGCAAAATTGTTAAACGCTTGGTTATAGAATTCAACAGACATCGCCCAGCCACAATAAGCAATCGGCAAAATCAGAATGGCGAATGGTATGACTGTCTGAATGATAATTGAGCCGAAGAATTTCCGTTGAAGAGCCAATGTCTTTTTGGATAGTGCAGCGCTCTGGGTCTGTTTTATAAGACTCCTGAATGTGAGGTACACTAGGAGGCCAAGATAGGAGAATTCAATTATTAACTTCAGCATGGTGACTCGTGCAACGACAGTTGAATCTAGGGTGAATACAAAAATGGGACCAGTGTAGAAACATCGAAGGGTTGGGAGTTGCTGAAAGAAAGGAATCAGAGTTCTCATAAAGTTTAAGATACTCAGGGAATTTCGGGCAAGGGTTAAGTGCGCACGCCCAATAATTTGGACAAATTGCCAGGTGGGCAAGACTCATATGGGAAAGGTTTTGAAAAACAGAAAAGCAAAACTAAACTAGCACGTGTTCTCGTTTTTTTTTTGCGGCAAGCTTGCGGCACGATCTGGGCCCAAAGAGGGCAAGACTCAGGCGAGAGTACGGCATGGTGTGAGCAAATTTCCCAGGTTTTGAGCATTTTGCCCGAGCCACAATGGGGGCAAGGCAGCCCACTTTCACGTCAAATTGCTCAAAACTTCCTTCTGTAAATTTTGTGTCTAAGAAAGGACATGAAAAATATTTTTCTCGAAATATCGTTAAGCCGCTCGAGGAATTGAACTCATGGGCCCACCTCTGGAGGCCGCGTTGCTTCCACCTTAAACAATGTACACCGTCACGTCAGAATGCATACCGTAACTCCGAAAATAACACCTGTCCCTCTTTCTTTAAAACCATGATGTTCTCTTTAAAACATACATTTCCTGTCAATTGTGATTTCTAATTTTTTGTTGCAAAAAACTCAGCTGAACTTTGTGATTGGTGTTTCAATGAACATTTTTTCAGCTAGAGCAGAGTTACAATGGTAATTTGTAAGATCTACAGAATTGGTAAAACTACGATAATTTGATAGTTTCTTTTTATCAAAATTTTACAATCGGATTCGGGAAGATCAGACAATTTGATGACTTTATATTAATATGTTAATTTGTTCTAGTTCAGTTTTTAATATTTCAGAAAATTATGACAGGTTCAGTTCCTCGAGGGGTTTATATAAGAAAAAAATTCAAGAACTTTTTTTTTCATGTCCCGCCACCTTTGATCATATCAAATTAACTTACCTTTAACACTATTGGTACTGCGATACTTGGATCCGGAACTTGAAAAATAAATGGAATAAAATATGTCCATGCCACAATATAAAGTATCACAAAGGATCCTTTTCTGAGTCTTTTCCAAAAATCGTTTCTCGAAGCCGCCAAGAACGTATATCGATTTTCAAATAGAACAAGTATGGAAATAATAGTCACTGAAAATAGAAGTTGAGTCGATTCGGTTTCAAAAAATCAAAACTTACTTCCAATCTCCACCACTAATACAGTAACCTGGTATGCTGGATCCAACCCGAGCCATATAAATATGCCAAGAGAATACCCAGCAGTCGCCGGAAAAATGAAATAAGGGGTGACTAAAAATGTAAAAGAAATATCAAGAATCGCACTCCACAAGTGCACATTAAACATGTACCATTTAACATTTCCCATTTTAGAGGGAGTTTTGAAAATGATCACATATCCCACAAAGATGTGAACTGGAATTTCGATAATAGTCAGAACATGGAAAGCTAGAGCCATAAACTCGGCAGTACTGAAATAGCTGGATTCAACGGAACAGTTCATGATGTTAGAAATAAATATGAATGATTTTTTCCTAGACCATGAGTATCAAATCAGATGGCTTGGTAGCAGGTGATAACGTCTAGCTGACGAAAATTCTCTTCGTTTTTTTTAGTCTGTGATTACTCCAATACGACTGGGGAAAGGTTCGTTAGTCACATTTCATATTGCATAAATCTTTTTTATAAATCAAATTTTGAGAAAGCAGGGATTGATGAAAAGAATGTGATTTCTGAATATTATTAGTCGTCAAGTGTCCCATTTTTTGTTGTTACAATTTCAGGAAACAAAAACACCTGAATAAAGTTTCCTAAAATAGCAAAGTTCAGTTTCAGATACATTGTGAAGCAACGCTACAGGCTGAGCTACGCGGTTGGGAATACCAAAAACGACCTTATGAGAGGGGTACGATAACCAACAAAATCCCGTCAGCTTTTCCAGGATTCTCTCAGATGAAGAAGATGGGACAGCAGAATCACAGGAACTCGGACAGTAGATTATTTTTACCAAACGGTTCTGGTTAGAACATTTTGATAGTTCGTGAATATTTTTTAAGATGATGAATCCAAGTTTGAAAGATGCATGCAAGCCTCCCTCCTTTTGCAAATTCCCCGATTCAACATCCCAGCTTGATTTCAAAATCTTCCCACACACATAACACACCTTCTCTTCCTCTATGTATTGTTTTGCCGGCGCGGATCATCCCACAACACACACAATTCGGGAAAAAGTATTGAGATTCGATCATCAATCTGATAGTTAGTCTATGTGTATAGCCGTATCTCTGAACTTTCCCTCTTGGTGTCGAAATTCGACACACACCAACCCATACACATCCAGATCGGTTTCGAATTGTGTTTTGAATCTTCCTTCCGGTATCATTGTCTTGTCTCCACCATATGATCCGTTGTGTTTTAGAAATGGCCAATAATCGGAACACAAGAAGAGAATAGAAAACAGAACATATTTTCTGTGAGAGTGGAGTCTGGGAAAAAGTGAAAGATGTGAAGAGAATGAGGTGGATCTTGTTTTTTATGTTATAAAATGTTTTTTTTTCAAGGGCAGGTATATTAGCCCTGTCATGTCAATCATTTCAGACTCAAACTGTTCCATTTTTGGCTTTCCAAAAGACTATAATTTTTGTAATTCTATTTTCAGATAAATGCGAACTTCCTTGCCTGTAGCAAACTGAATCGATTATGAAACTTCGCAGTAGTTCGTAAGCGTGAAAACGAGGAAAGAGAAACCTTAAAATTGTCAATTTTCCAGGAAAAAACTGAAATTTTTATCAAAAATGAGTTAATCTGAATATTCATATTTCTATGTCACTGGCCCGTTAATCTTTTCCAATATTTAGCCTACTCAGCATTGGGAACATCTAAACTCATTTAATATCCATAAATCTGTAATAAAGGAACCTTCCTCATTCAACAACTTTGACTGTAAAAAATAGTTTACTTGGGGTAAAAAACAATTTAGAGGCACAAAATCATAAATTCGAAGTGCAAAATACCTGAAAAGTTAAACTTTGAACCCGCAAGTTGTGGATTTTGTACCTTTAAATTACTTTGGCCCACGAATCATTGTACCCTCCAAATTATGTACCGTTTTAACTACCAAAATAAGTCTTATATTATTATAAACATTTTGTCTGTTGATCACTTTCCCATATCTTTCAAAGGAAGCAAAGAAAATGAGCTACAAGTTGACATCAATAGCTTCTATTGGAGTGTTCACTTTTACTATTGCAATTTTACCCAGCTTCGGACATTTTTTTGACAAAACAAAAATTTTGAATCTTTGAAATGTTGATTTTTCGATTTCCAAAATTACCATATCTCAATAGCATGCGATCCCTGATCAAACACAAACAGATAGCCACGATCTATTGTCAGTTGCTTTGAATAATAATTTTTATGCACGAATAGATTCTGTAAGAAAATATGATCAGCAAGAGGAGATCAAATGATTGAAATTTTATTAAAGAAGTGCACTAGAGCGCGATCGCGAGTATTTTGTTTTTTAGAAATATAATTTTGGGGAAGACCTTTCGTTTAGATGCTACTCGGTTGTGTGCAAAACAAAAGCGCGATTTCGAGGTCCTACCGTATGTTCCGTCCCACAAATCCTTGAAGAAGGCAGAAGGAACCCCAATGGATGTCCAGGTGATTCACGTGAATTTCCCCCTGTCTCCGCTCAATATCTTCAACTCATCTTCGAATTCTTCAAAACAATACATTCCGATGTTTCGCACTATCCACTCCACATCTTTTGAGGACAGCTAAACTCAGTACGGCGCTTTCCTCTAAAGATCACCCATTTAGATTCTAGATTAGGGGATACTGTAAAAGTAATTGTCCACTCACCATTTACATTAAGATCCGCCCAGTCTAAGACGACATCAGGCTAGATACGGGTTACTGTAGAAATCAAAAAATCGGTAATATAAATTGATATTACAAGTGTATCACAGATCAGCATCGAGTTTGATATTTGGTATGGTGTGTAAACAAAACCGCTACAGTAATCCAATCGAACAAAAATGAGGGACGAATTTTGAAAGCGCAGTTTGTTCAGGCGGCTGGAAAAAATCGAAATTCCATTTTTTGGGGTTTTTCTCGTCGTGATCATTGCTGCTCATTATTTGCTTAGCCACACTCTATGCATAGGATAGTGTTATATGCTTTATAGTTTAGTCAGCTGCAGAGAAAGGGAGGCGTTTCTTTTTTTGGTACGATTTTTGTGGGTGGTTTGAAAGTGCACACAATTGTCTACATCAGTTCAAATTGGTAATTTTTTCGTAGGTGGTAAACATTTCTTTTTTGAATTTCCAATTCTGTAATATTCAAGTACTTGAGTCCCCTGTGTCAGTCTTTGATGGATGTAACGAGCCTGGGTAAGTTTGCACAGGTGTGAGAATACTGTAACGTTTTTTATCTGCCGGAGACGGGAAGGTGCTCAATGGATAACTTTAGCAAAAAATGCTATTTCTCCCAGATATCCATTTTTTTGCTCCATTCAATTTTTTCTTGTAAAACCTTCAATTAAAGTGTTCCTTACTTTAAACAAATTTATCTCGGTCCTTGTGAAAGATATCAAAAGTGTTTAACTGACAAAATAACTTGGATACTATAATAAACATTTTGCCAGTTGACTACTTTTTGATTTGTTTCAAGGAAACCGAAAACAAAGGCTGAAAGTTAACATTATAGCCTTATATGTATGGGATTTACTTGTATTTACGTATTATGGCTCTACCAAGCTTCATACACTTTCTTTCTGTCACAACCAAAACTTTGAATTTTTGAAATGTTGATTTTTCGATTTTCAAAATTACCATATTTCGATAGCATGCGATCGCTGACCAAACACGAACAGATAGCCACGATCTATTGTCAGTTGCTTTGAATAATAATTTTGATGCATAAATATATTCTGTAAGCAAACATGATCGGTAATCGGTGATCAAATGATTGAAAAAATTCAGTAACCTGAAGCAGTGCACAAAATTGCGATCGTAAGGTTCCTGTTTGGCTGATAAGTTAGAAATATTAGGGAAATCATGTTGTTAACATCTACCTGGATTGAGAGAAAATTATCAGGTTGTGAAACAGAATTGACAGTGAGTGAAAAAAGGTTTTAAGTCATCGGCATAGACTGAGCTACCCAACTTGGCCAACGACCATTAGCACATGAAAATGCGAAAAATTTGAAACCCAAGAAATTCGCTCCTCCTTTAAAAGCGCAACAAAAATGTTGATTCGATTTCTGAGATACCTACAGTACTGGTCAATGAGATATAAAAAAAACGCATTTTTCAGTTGATTTTCGGTCATTTTCACCGTTTTCAGAGGTCTGGACCTCGGCTCGCAAGTTTCCGATCACTCTGAAAATGGGGGATAGAAAACATACCTAGATTGAAAACTTTGCATTTACAGAGTTTTTTGAAAATTCCTAGTGTTCAAGATCATAAAAACCTATGTTATTTCTCGTTTACAGTTCAGAACCGGGCCGTAAAGGGGTGCCTTTCAGTAATCGGCGAATAGCTGAAGAACTAGAAGCTTTCAAAAAATTCTGCGAATTCAAAGCTTTGAATCAAGGTATGTTTTCCATCTTCCAAGTTGTTCCAATTGATTGGAAGCTTGACAGCCGAGCTCCAGACTCCTGGAAACTGTCTTATCGACAGATAATGTACCCCAGTTGTGGAGTGAGATTTTCATCCCATCTTTGAAAGAGGAATGAATACCCCATCGGCCAGTACTGTAGATACACTCATTCCGAAAAACAATCTCCGCAGTTTATCGCGGTTCCTGTAGAAGATATCTAAAAGTGATCAATTGACAAAATGTTTCTGATACTATGATAAATATTTTCTAAATTGATCACTTTTCGATATCTTTCACAAGAACCGAGACAAATTAACTGAAATTTGACGTTTTGATGTTATTCTATTAGAGTGTTTACGGTAAATCTTCTCCCCACTATTCATATTTCAGTCAACCAATTCTAATTTATAGTCTAAAATTTAGTTAAATTTTTTGCGTCTAACATCATGTCTCAAAATATGTCAAACTTTGGTCGCTTGTCTCCACATCATGTTGGCTGTTGTGAATTATTCATTAATTTTTTGCAGCCAGCCGGACACAAATTTTGTTCGCTCTCTTAAAGGTTTCCCCCAGTGTTATGTGTCTGAAAAACAGAAGCGAGCCAACAAAAAAGAATGTAGTCTGATTCAAAAGAGCGCTAAATATGCGCGCAGTGATCTGTGAGTGTTTTATTAGCTGTTTGCTCTTTTCTCTCTCTCTCTCTCTCTCTCTCTCTCTCTCTCTCTCAGTCTATTGTTGATTTTCGAATGAGTGGGTTGTCGTCGGTGATTTCGCTCCACGCCAGTTGACACAGTTCATAATGTGTTGGAACATTTTGTTTCTAGTCTTATAATCAGTTTTCTAGATTCAAAGTTGTTTGATAATTTTTCTATAAAAATCACTTACTTTTCGAAAAAAAGAAAAACAAAAAATTTCCCACCTGGAAAATTCTTGTTATTCATTTTCCGGTTCCTCAAACTGTTTCCAGTTCTACAGAGATCAACAAAAACAAAGACTACTGTAGCAAGTGATTTCCAATTCTTACATTTAGTTTGGCAAATCAGCCATTTTTTGAAAATATCATTATTTGACCAGTTGGGGAGTTGGAATGTGGAGACTAGTCGTTTGCAAAAGGTAAACAAGTATTTTTTATTGGAAAGTTAGTTTTTTTCGAGAATAGTCGTACTGTATTTATTGCACACATTTGATCAGGATGCATAGGTTGCTTTGAAAGCCGTCTACCGTAATACCTGTATTAAAAGGTCTTATTTATTAGTAGAGCACCTTTATGATGAGGTCCCCTTCATTAAAAAGGCACCTTCAATAGAAGTGCCTGATTTAGTAGGGCCCTCCGAGAACGCTTTTGGTCTCAAAACGTGCTCAATTTTGGTGAAATTGATAGATTTTTATGAATTTCAGACAAAAATTCACCGAAATTTTCAATTAAAGTTTTTGGGAAAAAATCCTGGAAAAATAGAAGGGCCTTTCCTATTTGAAGAGCTCCTACCATAGAAGATCCCTTCGGGAGTAACTTGGCGGGACCACAATGTTCCTAATTGTAAGACGCCCCTACCAAGACGCCCCCGCAATCGCCCGCCACTCAATTTTCTTTCAGCCAATTTATCTCGGTTTCTGCGAGCGATATCAAAAAGCTATCAACTAACAAAGTATTTCTGATATTATGATAAACGTATCATCAGTTGACCACATTTTGATATCTTTCTCAGGAAATGAGATAAATGGACTCAAAGTGGACGGTTTGGGTAGAAATATATAAGAGCGTTTTTGTTAGTTATAGGTAGAAAACATATAACAATGTTTTTCGATAAAAAAAATGACCAAAAAAATTATCCAGGGATATTCCTGGCTTATATAGACACCTCCCGTTCCCACGCTAACCAAGACACACGATCAATCCAACGAATTTCAAAACTCAAGAAAAAAACATCGTAAAACGTGTTCTATCCCGTGCTTCGTTATCTCTAATTATTCTCTGTCTTCTTCTATCAACAAAAAAATCCACATCTTCGGCGATTCTAAACACACATGATCAGAAGATCAAAATCGTCCCCGACGACGACTTCTCCCACCGCTTCATCCTTTCTCCCGCGTACACCTATTCAAAACACAAAAGGCGGAACGTGTCCAGGAACCTTGTCTTATCGGACAGGGTCTTTGTGTGTATGTAGCTTGGTCGAACGGATATTATCACATTTTGATCTAGTACTACAGGCCCCGCCCAGTTTCTGGGTGCACCGAACTAGGAGGGCGGAGTTGGGGGTTTTCTTTAAATAGCGGGGAATTCCTGGATTTCAATTTTCAGACTAGCAAATATTTCTGTAGAAGATTACGGACATGATGCTTTAGGTATGTCATTCAAACTTCAAAGTTTTCTTCCTCGTTCATCTTTTCGAGTTTGTTTTCTGATATTGTGATAAGAAATCGTTCTGAAAATTTCACTTCCTGGTAGGCTGGGAACTATGAATCACTACTTTTAGCTAACAAAACCATTCTCTGTTCTTTTTCTTTCATATTTTCCTCCCGTGATCAGCCTAACAGGAATTCAATTCTCTGCGTGATGTATGTGCGATCTTCTCTTCTCCCGCAAAATTTCTCTCCAAAGATTCAAAAGCGCTTCAGGATTCTTTCAAAATTTTTCGGAAGATTGGGTAATCTGATGGGAGGCGCTAGGCGGTTTGCGTGTATTGGTGTAAGATTAGAGAATAGGTTGTTAATGAGGATACGGTAGGATATGAGTGTGGACGGGTTCTTATGGGAATCAGTGTAGTTATGCTTACATTTGCTTAAAAATGTAACAAAGCTGACTTGCAAGGTTCGGAAGTTTGAGAAAATTATTCTTCAGCTACTTAAATGATCCTGGATAACTTTTTGAAGCATTTACACACTTTTTAAAGAAAGTTAAGCCCAAACATGACCGACCGTAAATTATCATATTCCGCCCAAGCATGACCTACCGTAAAAACACGCTACTAGATTTCTTCAACCCGCAAACTTTCAATCCATATATATAATTTTTGCGAAAGACATTGAAAATTGGTTAACTGCCAAAATGTTCTACTCTTTGATACGTTTGATACGATTCAAGATAAATTGGCTCCAAGTTGAAAGTCGTATGAAAGCTTGAAAGTCTGGTGAATTCCAAATTGGCCAACCATTCTCAATGGTCCATTTCTGCCTGGAAAATGATATGACTCAACCAAAATGTGTTTCTCTTTTTGGTTAGGAAGCTAACCCAATTGAGAAAAAAGTTCCTTGATTCAGTTTTCACGGAAAGTAAAAGTTGTGAAGCCGCTAGCCAGCTCTCCCAATTTCTTGTTCGGCCGGCTCAGCCGTAGTCACAACCGGCCGCTATACACGGACCTTTGTAAAAGTACATTACAGTAACTTCTAACTTTCTAAAAAAGATCTGTTTACCTTTTGCAAACGACTAGTCTCCACATTCCAACTCCCCAACTGGTCAAATATAGATCTTTTCCGAATTGTCGGATTTGCCAAACTAAATGAAAGATTCAAGAATCACCTGTTACAGTAGTCTTTGTTTTTGTAGGTCTAGAAAAAAAAAGAACCTGCGAATATTTGATTCTGTTTTATTCTTGACAATCACTTGAAAGCACCTGATAGAAAAATTGCCTGTTCTGCTCTCTATGTATAGGAATCAAATAACGTTAACACTCTAATAGAATACCAATGAAAACCGTCAACTTGGAGTCACTTTATCTCGCTTTTTGTGAAAGATACCAAAAAGTGATCAATTGGCAAACTGTATATTATAATGTCAAAAATATTATGTCAGTTGACCACTTATTGATATCTTTCACAGGAGCCGGGATAAATTGGATAAGTTGGAGTTACTTGCAATAGTGTTACCTTCCATGAACGACCTTAGATTCCGTATAATGATGAAAATGGAAAAAGTTCTCTAAAATATTTCTGAAAACTTGAGAAAATGTAGTCTTTTAAGAAAAACTCAGTTTCAGTGAGCTCGTCCAGGTTGGCTGGTATCGGACCGAGTCATAACTTCTTTCTAAAATTGTTTTTACTTTTTTTGACCGACCGAATCGATGCATTGATACTTGACAAGTACTGTACAACGGTAATATGTATTCAGAATACTATACCTATTGAAAAATATACAAATGTTCCGAAACTACGGAGTCAGAAGGAAGCTATGTGCCTGACCTTTCTCAACCAATTTTCGGACTGTATATCAAAACTTTGAAGTTTGCAAAGTTATAATTATTGCGTTTTTTCTGTTTCGAATACAAAACTCCTAACACGGGTTTAAACACTCCAATTGATATTTTTTCATCTGATAACCTCAAATGCTTATAAACAACTGACAGCTACAGAACTTTACAAATAGTTATCATCAATGCATTTTTTCTGTCGGAACTTTGGTACGACGCATAGTTATCAAACCACTTCCTCATTCTTCTCCAATCCAGCCTGATCTTTACCCTATTGTTTTCCCGGAACCGTCTCCGCAACACAATGTTGATAAGCATTTTCTCCCCGTCCGTTTACTAGTCTGTTTCGTTGAACACCAGTGACAAGAATCCCCCGCTCTTATCAACCGTACTAGACTTTCTCTTTTCATGTCAGAAATTGGAATCTTCCAGTTTTTCAGTTGTTGTTTTCAATCTTCATAAAATATGTGTTTTTGTGGGTTGCAGCTGTAATATTAGGTTGGCGGGAAAGTCTTTGTCACTCTGTTTGTTTAATCACTGTTCTCGTATATGGAGGCTGTGTATGATATCGACTCTAGTGAATAACAAGGTGATAAGAACCTTCCATATAAACAAGTCCCCATTTCCTT
Organism: Caenorhabditis nigoni; assembly: GCA_027920645.1. NCBI lineage: Eukaryota > Metazoa > Nematoda > Chromadorea > Rhabditida > Rhabditidae > Caenorhabditis > Caenorhabditis nigoni. The sequence goes on from CP115868.1 coordinate 4,660,618, forward strand.
CCCTGCTCCTCATCTGTAATTGAAACGATATGTTTGTTCCCACTGCTATTCACATCAGACATGTTTTGATTTACCTCTTCCTATCTCACACCACGATGAAGGATTCGGAAACTTTCTTGAAGAATGTGTACAACACACATGCCCCTCACTACAATACTATTCGCAATTGGTTCCATCGTTTCGAAAAAGATGACTTCTCGCTCGATGAAAAGGATCGCTCTGGGAGACCCCGTGAGTTGGATTTGGACAAGCTGAAGCACGCATTGCAATCGGATCCATTTCAATCTAGCCGTGAACTAGCTGTCACATTCGGAGTTCACCATAGCACAGTCCTTGAAGGTTTGAAGTCTCTTGGAATGAGAAAACTTTTTGGTCGATTCATACCTCATCACCTGACTCAAGCCAACCTTGACCGCCGAGTCGACGATTCGATTACTCTTCTCACTCTCCACGCGGGCGATCGATGGCTGGACCGGCTAATAACCGGAGATGAGAAGTGGGTCTTCTACGATAATCACCACAGGAAATCCCAGTGGGTTGGAGAAGGAGAGAGCCCACAGGATGTCCCCAAACCCGACCTTCATCCGAAAAAAGTTATGCTCTCTGTGTGGTGGGGAGTGGACGGCCCCATCTACTGGGAACTTCTGCCCGAGGGCAAAACAATAACTGGAGACCTCTACACTACTCAACTACGAAACCTCAAGAAAGCAGTCGACCGTTCGGCCCTGAAAGACAAGAAAGTGTACTATCAACATGATAACGCTCGCCCACATGTTTCGAAACAAGTGAAGCAGGAGCTGATGGGATATGGATGGAATGTTCTCCCTCACCCCCCGTATTCTCCTGATCTTGCTCCTTCCGACTATTGGTTATTTGGCGATATGACACGTGCCTTCGAAGGAAGAAGCTCCAATTCCCGTGGAGCGGTCGAAGCGGCACTCAAACAATACTTTGCCTCACGCCCGGCTGGATTCTACCGCAATGGAATCCATAAATTGAGGGAACGTTGGAGACATGTTGTTGATAATGATGGACAATATAATTAATTATTCGGTTATTTTTTCTTTGAGAAATAAACTATTGAAAAAGTGACAAAGACTTTCCCGCCAACCTAATACATAGTGTGTTCTCGTTGGCATTCGTTATCAATCCTAAAAAAATATCAAAAAAAAATGATAACACAAAAACACACACACAAAATAACATTTGATTGTTGTTACCCTGATCAATACACAACGACTTTCATCCTGGGGTGTTTTTACCCAGTTTCGTCCCGCCTTCTTTTCGTCTTTTTTCATCCTGTCCAATTCATGTTAATGATCTCCGAAGGGCCTTCACCACCTGAACACAAGGATCCGGTTTCGCTTTCTTTCTTAAATCCCTCCATGTCCTTTCCAATCTCTCTCTCTCTTTTTCGCCTCCGTGAATTTACTTATGATCAAACTATGGACAGTTCTTCTTTCTTCTTCTTCACGGAGGCGGCGGAAAGCCAACGCGGGCAACGTATTCCGAAAACAGGCAGCACTCTTTATGTACCCACTTACGCGTTTTAGTACCCTTTTCATTTCGCATCTCATTTTGCATGTATGTCTGGGAATGTAATTTCTGAACTTTTTCGGAAATTGAACGGTTTTGAAAAAATTGTCTGAAATAGGAAAAGTGATTTTATACGATTTATTTTTTTTCAATATTCAAAATTTCCTGCATTTTTCTGTGTGTCGTAGTTTTAATTTTTTCTTAAATACCGTAAAACATCTATTAGAAGGGCACCTTTAATAGAGAGGTCCCTTCCAAATGAACGAGAATTTGCCGATTAAAAAAAAATTGCCGGAAAAATTGCTGGGTCATTGAAGGGCCCCTGGATATACTTTGAAACAAGACTGGACCTTCTAATATAAGTTTTACGGTAGCTAATTGTTCGAACCATATTTTTAAATGTTAATTCTGACTGGCCTAAATGTGTTGTTCATTATCTTTTTGCGAAAGTTTTCATTAGAGAAAATAGATTTTTTGATGCATTATGACGTAGCTGTGTACTGTAACTTATTTCTACACTTTTCTCCTATTTGCATGATTATCGTTACCCATCCAGCATCGACGGTGACCCCACAGCTCAACCGCGTAGCCCATATCTACCCTAATAGAAGCTTCCTCTACCCGTACCTTTTAGCTCAATTACCTCGGCTCCTTCAAAAGATAACAAAAATGTTTCAATTGATAAGGTGTTTATCATAATATCAGCAACATTTTATCAATTGATAGATTTTTGAAATCTCTCATAGGAACCGAGATAATTGAGCTCAAATCGCATGTATCGGCTTCTATTACAAAAAATACGAAAAAAAATCCTCAAAAACATCCTGGTTGTTTTATTTCCTTGTTTTCAAACTCTTCCAACTCCAGAATACGTGAAATATTCAATCCGATCCTTTTTAATTTACTCATCTCCGTACATTTCTAAACTATAGACACAAGAATATCCGTTTGATCCGTTTTTGCTCCCTTTTTTGCTCACTCAACTCCCCCACCCTCTTCTTATAATCTTCGTACTCTCTTCTTCCTCTTCTTTTTGATCAAACGCTTTTTTTTCTGCTAGAATGTTAAAGAAGCCAGATTCAGAGAAGCACAACAACAACCTTCAAAAATCGCACATTTTTTCTCCTTTTTTGGGGAAGCTTGTAGTTTTTGTGACTGGCTCATATGAGCAATTTTTTCAAACACCTCTTTTCTGATCTCTAGAAATAGATCAGCTGATTGTCTTACTGTAGTTCTTGCTAAATGAATTTATTTTCAAAACAAGAAAACAACTTTTTCGCTGAATCCTATCAAACCAGATCCAAAAAAAAAGTTGAATGGTCTTGTGACTTTCGCTTAACTCTCCCCGGTTTCCCGCCTGTTTTTGATCAGCATCACCAGACCGTACTCCTTTTTGTATGACGTTTTCATGAACTAATTTTCTTTGGGAGGGAATAAATAAATAGATGTGTGTTTGGGAATACTGCCCAATTCGATCCAGACGTAAGACCAGGTGGAAGACGATTTCCTAGGAAAACTCGATGTGCAAACTGTGTCTTGGTGGTGGCATATTCTAGAATTGTTGGTTTTAAATCCCGAAAAATGTTCTCAAATCTCCTAATTCCGTTCGCAATATGACAAAACCCCTCATTAAAAGGGCATGCCTTTAAGAAGCGCTATGAGAGAGCATTCGGTTTATAGGTTCCCAAATAAACTCCCCAAAATTCCTAAATTAGCTCATTTTCTAAACAGTTACCTTCACTTTCTTTTATTACCCGTCACAAACTCCACGACCCTGGCGTTCCGAATCAAATCTTTGTTTTCTTGTATCGGTACGTCCGTACCCAACGGAGATTCTCTCCCGATTTCCTTTTAATTTCTGAAATTCTATTTTGGAAAAATCAATAGGATCTCTGCGTTCCACAGAAAAATACCAAAAAAGTGGTAATCGTATTTTTGGAATCTGGATTTTGGAATCGCTCCGATCGTTTCGATCTTGTTCGTTTCTCGCTGTTTTATGAATCTCGATGCATTTTAAAAGTCCACCATATACGTACACTTTGAGCTCAGTTATCTTGGTTCCTTCAAAAGATATAAAATTTTTTTCAACTGATAAGTTTTTTTATCATAATATCAGCAATATTTTATTAGTTGACAGATTTTTGATATCTCTTATAGAAACCGAGATAATTGAGCTCAAATTGCACGTAGTGTTCTAGTAGAGATGCCCCTGTTACGGTAGATACGGTAGTACGGTAGATGAGTTTTTATGAGAGAAAGTACGGTAATCTGGATTTAAAGTTTTTTGTACTTCTTAGAATTCAAACGTTTTTCAAAAGTTTCAACCAGTTGGACAAGTCCTCAATAACAGATCCTATGTGACTTGCCGTAAATGCTCTTATAGAAGCCCACCCTACACGCGCACCTTAAGCCCAATTATCACAGTTTCTTCAAAAGATATAAAAAAGTTTTTAACTGATAAGTTGTTTATCATAATATCACCAATATTTTATCAGTTGACAGATTTGTGATATCTCTCATAGGAATCGAGATAATTGTGCTTGAAGTTTATTAAAATTTTTAAGCTGCCGCTCCGTTAATGGACCATTTAAAGACGACCGCGTAGCTCAGAATCAAAGACGAAAAATCCTGAAAATCATTTCGAATCTCCCATGTTAAAAACATATCTTAGATAACTTTCTCTTTTCTAATTCTAACTTTCTAACTTCTCCAAAACCCTGAACACCAATCCACCGTATCCTAGGTACCGCCCCCCCCCCCCTTCTCCCGCCTTTGTTTGAACGATGATCAATTAAACCAAGTGACGATATTATCATTTTGTATACTGTATATACTCTGATAACCGTCCGTCTTCCTTCCTACAAATAGAAAGATCGAATAAACATAGTGCAGGGAGACAAAGAAGGATTCGGGGGGGGGGGGGGACGCGATGACGTAGAAGCGCAACAATAACGTGAACAAGACGAAAGATGAAACAAGAGACATGTATTTTTGCGCGTAGCGAAAAATGATAAACGCATTGCTGGACACCTGAATCCTTGGCCTCGACTTCTTGATCTCCGCCTGCTTGATCTTTTTTCTTTCATAATTTGTTTCTACTAATTCATCCAACCATATATATTTCCAGATCCCATCCTATGATGCTTACTACCCATTTCTTAGTACCGCGACCGTCATCTTCATCATCCACAGCATCCACAGCATCCACGTCATCCTCGATGTCCAGCTCTCCATCCACGTCCTCTGAAGCCTGTGCCGTTTGTGGAGACGCGGTGAATGGCAAACGGTATGGTGCACCTGCCTGTCTAGGATGCATTGTTTTCTTCCGAAGAGCTGTTATCAACAAAAGTCAGTACAAGTGCTGGAAGAAGGGGAATTGTGTTATCACTTTTGGTAGGTGTATTTTGAACGGTACTCAGGATAATTTATCTTCTTGTTTCAGCGTCCCGATGCGTATGCAGATGCTGCCGATTGCGCAAATGCTTTCACGTTGGCATGAAACCGGAAGGTGAGGCTTGAGGGAGAAAAAAAGAGACATCTGCATGAATAGGCATTCAAGAGATTGGGGACAAACTTGAGGTAGTCACTGATTATGGGAAATGCCATAGTACTGTAGGTCGGTCTTCGAAATTTAGAAGTCAAAAAATTACAAAAAACCGTATCAAAATTTGAAAGTGATAAAGCTCTTTGAGGAACTGAACTTGTGGGGCTATTATTGAGGGGATGTGCCGCTACGAGCTGAGCTACGCGGTCAAGAAGTCGGCTGACTACTTATGCCCTAAATACCGTTAACTTTGAGCTTGTATATCTCATTTCCTGTAAGAGGTATCAAAAAGTGGCCAACAGACAAAATGTTTATTACAATACCACAATTACTTTGTGAGTTAACAAATTTTTGATATCTTTCACAGGAACCGAGATATATTGGCTCAAAGTTGATTAATGTTTGTAGCTTTCGTGACTTCCAAGTGATTAAACTAAATACACTTGCATCTCGCTTATATCAATCTCCATACAGTCACACGTACAAACACACCCATTACACACGAAAAACCTCAAAATCGTATTTGCATGCATGAAAATCCATACAAAACCTTTAGTATCTGCAATCTTTTCAATCTTTTTTACGCAGTTTTTGTTTGCTGTACCCATTACGCCGAAAAAGAACCACCTAACCAATCGCGTTGGAATTACTGTAGAGGGGTGGGATTTGACCCATGATTATGAAGGAACGGAGAAAAATTTTTCAGAGATAATGGGGCTAAAAGAAAGTGGAAGGATGCAGTACCGGAAAAATTATGAATCATTATGAATTTTGAGTGGAAGATACCGTATTCGCTTCAATATAAGCTCAATCTATACGTTCTTTTTGAGCCTATGTATCTAGTTTTCTGTAAGAGATATCAAAAATATGTCAACTGATAAAATATTGATGATATTTTGATGAATAATTTATCAGTTTACTACTTTTTGACATTGTTTACAGGAACCGAGATAATTGAGCTGAAAGTGTACGTCTATTTCCATTAGAGTAAAAACAATGGTCAACTTTGGTGTCTTCAAAATGTTATCTACAATTTTCAGATTTGGCGGAAAATTTCAGACTAGATTAAACAAAACAGGAGCTTCATTTTTGTAATTAACAACTTTTTTGCCAAATTCCATTCTGTGGAGATGTGCTGTTTCTAATCAAAAGGGCCAGCATTCCCGGAGAGCATCGTATCTCGTTCTGTTGCTTTTTTACAATAAACGTGGTCAATTACGAAACTGAAGCTCTAAATTTTTTTTAAAGTATGTATAGTCTGTAATTTTAATACAAATCAAAAAATCCTGGTCTGTAAAGTTGATAATTTTCCATTCAAAACTTTTGATCTTCTCAACAAAAAACATCTCGAAAAAGTTTTGATCTACAATCAAAAATTTTGAATATCCCTTTTCCTTTCCAAAAAAAACTGTTCTTTTGATCCCACACAACATCTGGCAACCATTAAAAAGATCATCGAAACAAAATATGAAGGGACCATCGAAACAGTATTATTCTATTGTTTCCCCTTCGATCACTCAATCCACCACCTGTTCCTTTGTGTTGTCACCTCATTTGCTAATCCTTTTGGGATGTTCCGTCCCCTCGTTTTTTTTGTCCCTTTCATTAATTCTTTTCTTTTTCCAGCCATCCAAAGACGAGACCTTCTTGGTCCCAGAAAGCCCAAAACCATTCTCACCGACGACATGAGCCAGTCGATTGAAGTTGCGCTGAATTTCTCGCCGAGTCCACCACAGTCGAGTTGTGAAAGTGATAATGGAGGTAAATTTTTCACAAAAATGACAATTTGAGAGGCAGTCCAAATTTTAAGTTTCTCGAAATTTAAATTACTAGTTTCTAAAATCTAAACTAGTCACACTAGCCCTCAATAGATTCTATGAAACATACCGTAATTTCTCGAAAAGCAGCCAACTCAATACATGCATTTCAAGCTCTATTATCTCGTTCTTTCAAAATGTATCAAAAATTCTACAACTGGTAAGTTGTTTATCATAATTTCCTTAATATTTTATCAGTTGACAAATTTTTGATATCTCTCATGGGAACCGAGATAATTGTGCTCAAAGTGCACATACGGGTTAGTCTGCTAGTAGAGCATATACGGTAGATGCCCCTGATAAACTGTAGCACAGTAAGGCTTGGTTAGAAGGGCCCCTTTAATAGAAGGACACCTCTGATAGAAGCACCGTATAAGAGGTGCTGGAATAAATATATGAGTCCCTGTATTAGAAGGGCCCCAGTAATAAAAGAATCCTTCGGTGATTCCTTGGAGCAATAGAAGGGCCGGCCCTTATAATACAGATTTTACGGTATCCGGTTTTTAGCTTCTTCATAAACTTTACACTTAGCTGATCAATTCCTACTTCTCAAACTAAAACGTTTCAGACCTCTCCGTATTCGACATCGACGCTCTGGTCCATCTTCAACGCGACCAGCGCTCCCAGCACGAAGCCTACAGTATCCATCAGATCGACACCATCGGATGTGTTCAAATGAAGTCGACTGGCAAATACCACCGACGAGCTCGCGCTCACGACATCAATTTCGTGCTCAAGTTGGGATTGGAGAACGCCAACGAGTGGGGCAATCAGTTCGAGCCGTACCGGAATCTCAGTCAGAGAGACAAGAACATGGTGTTGTCGGAGTTTGGCTTCGGATTTCTGCTCATCGATCAGGGATACAAGACAGCACAACGAGCGGATGATGGATTCTGGATTCTGCAGAATGACACGTTTATGCATCCAAACTACTTCTTCGCCTTGTCTGAGGAAGATGCAAAAAAGGAGAATGCACAGAAGAAAGCAGAGTGAGTCCATAATATCTGATAGGCCTGAAAAACGATTTTTTCTAGATTCCACTACTCATTCGTCAATGAGCTCGTCAAGTGTGTCAGCGATCCGTTCAAGAAGCTCCTTATCGATGAGTTCGAGTGTGCCATTCTCAAGACTGTTCTTCTTTTGACTCGTGAGTCTAATTTTTTTATAAGCTACAGTATCAAAATTATCATTTTTAGTCTAAAGTCTCTAGATGTCTAAAAATACATCTGATTGTTTTTCGAAATTGTGAGTTCTACTAAACAAAAACAGAGCTCAATTTTGTAGTTGACAACTTTTTCGTTAAAATTGATCCTGATGGGATATGCCACTTGAAAGTGCACCTTCGTCTGAAGCGCGCCGGTGGCATTCTGGAGATTCCTCTTCCACGTGGCATAACTTTTTAGGATGAAACTTTAAATGACAGTTGTCAACTACAAAATTGGAGCTGTTTCTTTGTTTAGTAGACCTATAAATTTTCAATCATATCCAGTAAATTCTACTATGTTACAGCCCAAAATTAGCATTTTTAACTAGAACTACAGTAAGACTCTGTAATAGAAGGGTCGGTGACTTTTAACTTTGAGCTAATGAATCTCGATTTCTTTGAGAGATATCAAACATTTGTCAACTGATAAATTGTTTATCATAATATCACAAACTTTTTATTAGTTGGCACATTTTTGATATATAGCTTACGAACCGAGATAATTGGGCTCAAAATGCACATACAGGATTTGCCGATATTAGAGCAAGTACGGTATGGTTTTTGGCATCCGAATTTGGTTTTTATCAACAAAAGTAGCTCAAATTAGTTTTCTCGTAAATCTTTATTTCAAATTCCAACATCCAAGTTTCCAACTTTCCTAACCCTCGTTTTTCCAGCTTCCTTCCCGGGTCAAGTGGTCTACAAGGACGTTGAATATCTCCACAGCAAGTGCATGTCGGAGCTCATGGAACATTCCGCCCAAAAATCCCCAGACAACGGAGCCGAACGCTTCGGAGAGATCATTCTCTTGATAAGCTCGATTCGTTGCGCCGTCAAAGCCATCTACAACCATACACGCGTCTCGGACATCTTCCATCTGATGACGTTCGATCCATGCGTCAGAAATATCTTCCTCAACTGAGCTCTTTCATTTTTACGGGTCTTTTTATCTTTCAAGCATTCCCCTCTGTCACACTTCAAAAATCTCACAATCATCTCTATCTCCCACCCTATCTTTCATATCTATCTCATGTGTATTTATTCGTATAAATGCAGGTACAAAGCTTGCTTGCCAGTTAATTGGTTTCTGAATAAATTATTGTGTCTGTACCAATACTGTCGGAAAAGGCTGCGGCTCGAGGCTAAGCCAAAATTTTCACTTTCGAATTTCTAGAGGATCAATGGTCAAGATAGAAATCAGAGAAGATGTTTGTTGTTTTTCTCAAGACACAGTAATCTCATCTTTCAAAGATAATGTCCAATAAGACATCGGTGATCACAGACAGAAAAAAGGATGTGAAACATATTTTCATCGAAACTCTTTTACGGACAGGGATCTTTTTAAGCCAAAACTGAATTCTTACCTAGGCTGTGCAAATGACTAATTAGTCCGTTTTTTTTTCGAGAATACGCTCAGCGATCTAGAAACCAATAGATCCGCTAAGCCGCCGTATCATTCCTATCTCATAATTACAATAATCAAAATGCTACTGCTTTCCGTGGCACAGCCTTGACTTTAGCACAGATCGCACAAACTGATTTGATCTTTTGTAGTTGAATACGAAAAGAGATGATCGGTTTTCATATGGCACGTAATTTCGGGATATGCTATGCGCTGAAAGGATGAGATATGGTGAAAATATAATAAATTTAATTTATGCGAGGGATATACATATTCTTTAATTTGAGCTTTTAATGGAATATGAAAATCGGCATAAACGATTTGTAGAGAATTTTGGTTGTCTTTTAAAAATCCTGTAATTTAAAGAAGGAGAGACAGGAATACAGTAATTCACAGGAGAGGTGACAGGACTTGTATGATTCATTTTTGTTGATTTTTTTATTCACTGAAGAGTACTGTACCTCAAGAGTACGATAACTATAGAGTACGGTTTCTCAAGAGTACGATACATCAAGAGTACGATACCTCTAGAGTACGGTACCTCTAGAGTACGGTACCTCAAGGGGTCGGTACCTCAAGAGTACGATACCTATAGAGTATTTTACATCAAGAATACGATACCTCTAGAGTACGGTACCTCAAGAGTACGATACCTCAAGGGTACGATACCTCTACAGTACGATACCTTTAGAATACGGTACCTCGAGAGTACGATAACTCCAGAGAGCGGTACCTCAAGAGTACGATACCTCAAGAGTACGATATCTTCAAAATACGGTTCCTCGAGAGTACGAGACGTCCAGATAACTGCACCTCAAAGGTTGGATATATCAAGGGTACGATACCTCAAAAGTACAATACCTGTAGAACACGGTACCTCAAGAGAAGGATACCTCTAGAGTACGGTACCTCAAGAGTACGATACCTCTCGAGTATCTTCTATGAAGAATACGATACCTCAAGGGTACGATACGTCTAGAGTACGGTACCTCAAAGGTACGATACCTCTAGAGTATGGTACCTCAAGGGTTCGGTATCTCAAGGGTACGGTACATCGAGAGTACGACACATTCATAGTTTATCGAAGTTTTTCATTTTTCGAGGTTTTTTTTTGAAACAAAAAAGATTATCCTGCTTGAAAAAATTCTTCGGAACATGTTCTTCTTCTATTTTGCATTTTCTGATTGCAATCAGAAACACATTCAAATGTCCTCATATCTTTTGAAAGATCAGGAATGTTGGGGACATTTAGAATACACTAGATCGTATTCTTTTCATGTTTCACTATTATCTGATTTTAACAGATGTATTTGAAATGATACTGGTGTATTAACATTGTAAAAGCAAGACAGTGAAAAATGATGGACGGTCGCAAATAATCAAAGCCAGCCGCGGTCGGCCAGGCTTCATCCGGTAACTCAACTCGTTGACATTTTTTATTAGAAAACACCAACATAAAAACAATAAAAGTCTATCAATGTTAGAGAATTAAAGTTAATTAACGCTCAATTAAAGTCCGAATGATTTAACAAAAAAACCAAACAAAACTTTCCGATATGGAGCATAGGTCAAAATTAGTACCAACGATCCGAAAAACGAGTGGAACGAAAATGTGAAAATCATAGCGGAGCTCAGCACTGCAAAAATCAATAGTAGTCATCAATTTTTTAAACACAGTTACCTTGAGTATTTGGTGTTTCAAAAATTAGAAACCAAACTACAAAAATCGGAGGGACGAAACATAATGATATAACTGAAAATTGAGCGAAAAGCGAGTGAAAAATTCGACGATGTTGATTGATGTTTCTGTTCGACATGTTATTTTGTTTGTGATTTTTTAAAGTGAGAAATATTTGAAGTGATAAAAGCGATATAAGGGTTATCATGGTTGTGGCAAAGATGATGACTAAAGATAATGACCAGATAATTAGATAATTAACTTCACGATCGTAAATTTCCAATTTGGGAAACTGTAACAGCTCTTTCTCGACATTCGGAATATGTTTTCTTATATATGCCTTCTGATTTTCCTTGGAAACACTGGCGGAATCAAATATAAGTGTGAAAATTATCACTTCTATATGAACGAACACAATGATCCCCCAGTAGGTGAACTTCTTCAGTTCAAATTTCTTATCGATAGTGACAATAGATTGGTGTTTTCTAAGGAATGCACAGAAAATTGCACACTCTTGAACACCCATGAGCATCATTTGAATAACCATTTGAATATGAGAAGATACTCCAAAACTATTAAACAACAATCCTGTTGTATATCCCCCGATAACCGGGAAAATTGGAATCGGTTTCATTAAAAATGTTAGATAAAAGTCCATGATAGCAGTGGAGATTTGAAAATACAACATGTAGAATCGGAAACATTTTAATTTTGCGCTTTTGAATAAAATTAGATAAATAACAAGGGAATTTGTGATGGAATCCACAAATCCCGCGATATTGAAAATTATGCTAGCAATTTTTGGAAGGCTGGAATTCAGTTCTAGCTGCATTGGAAACTATAATATTCTAGTCGAACTTCAACTATGGATTGTAGGTGGAACTAAAAATATGGAAGCGCCTTGCAGGAACAGGTGAAATGTAGTCCAAACTACGCAGTTGTTTGAAAAACTTGATTTTCTATTTTTCATGTATAGTTTATCAGGAAGCACTGAAAAGTGACTTCTTGTTTCTAAAACAAGACACCTATCGAGATCAGTGCTGTGCCACGGCCGCCGCGGCCGGCTTTGTCTAAGCCTGAAAAAGCCGCGGCTTCAGAGGCCTGAGTACAAAAAACCGCGGCTTCAGAGGCCTGAGTACAAAAAGCCGCGGCCGGCCGCGGCCGGCCCAGGCTAGCCGTGCGCCTTTTTGGAATAGTTTTGAAAATGGATTTTTTCCTAAATATACTTGTTTTCCGAAACAAGAACAACTACCGGAAAAACAGTTTTGAGGTACACAGTTTGGAATTCAAGAAAAACTATCCGGACGAAGTATTTTTCAAGAATTCCGGAATACGAATCACGGATGAATACGAACCACGCGTTCCGTCATCTCTAACTACTAGGATTGTGATAATTTGCATCAACATTTTTTTTCAGATAATAACATAAAATTTGAACATTTTCGGGAAGAAAAAACATGTTTCAAAAAATTTTTAGTATTCAAGATTTATGTTCAATTTCTGTACGAAAGACTGAAACACGATTTGCGAATACACACACTAAAAAGTTTGCATAAGGATAAGTAGATTATAAGTTCGCAATCCTTGGAAAAAAAAACTAGGTTTCATTTCATGGGATTTTATCAGGCTAGCCGAGGCCGGCCGCGGCTTTCTCGGCTTTTGAGCAAAAAGCCGCGACCGCGGCTGGCCGCCATTTTGCACGCCTTTATCGCGATGCAATTAGAAATTCCAGGCCGAAGACGGGTCGAATGTAAACTGTAACACTCTAACAGAAGGCCACCCTAAAATTGAACTTTGAGCTCATTTATTTAAATTTCTGGAAGAGATATCAAAAATAAGTCTACTCATAAAATGTTTGTCATAATATCACCAACATTTGTCAATATTTAATCTTATCAGTTTAAAACAACTAGGCCAACATTTAGTTTCAGATGGGTAAAAACAAATGGAAACTCTTTGTTTTGAGGTTGAATAGGATAGAAGCACCGGAACAAGAACAGAGATCAGAAATCTTCCGTATTTTCAACAGAAAAATAGTGTCAAACACCACTGTATCAAAATAACATATTCAAATCCGGGGACTCGAATACATTTTCTCTATATAAAAAAGAACATGACAACAATCGAGTCAGGAAAAAACATGAAGATACAATCTCTACTCTCTGTCGTTTTCCTGCTACATCAGGCCCAAATAACCCAAGCTATTTGTCAATTTATACCATTTCAAGGACTGAATTATGCTGTGAGAGGGACTAGATTTTCTAACTTTTCATTCAGAAATGTTTCAGTTAATTCCTACTAACACCGATTGGGATGCTTCCAAGTCTGCTTGTGTCGCTTGTGGCGCTCAGATGATGGGAATGCCCAGTGGAGCCAATAAGACATTTGTAGAACGTGAGTGGTCTAAATTCCGATTTCTGAAACTTCAGAAAATTCAGAGACCCTTGGAGCCAATACTCTTGCTTGGGACACAGCATGGGTGAACATTCGAAATGATAACTGGTGCTCGTTTTACACTTTCAAATCTGGCGGAAAGCAGTTTTCTGGAACCGACTGCAACGGAAATGCGAAATATGTTATATGTGTGAAATAAATGCTGTGATAATGAAATTTTATAAAAAAAAGATTTTAATTAACCTATTACTGAAACTTGTATCGTCGAGCTCTTCTGTTTCAATTCAATACGTCCAAACACAATTCGTCGGTATGGGGGATAGGTCAAAATAAGGACCCACGACCCTAAAAACGAGTGGAATGAGAATATTACCATTGCTATGGTGCTCCAAACTGCAAACACCTATTGTCATAAAACCCATGACCATTAGAAAATCACCTTGACCATTCGAAACATTGAAAATCAGAAGAAAAAGATTCGAAACAGTTGGTACGAAACAAAATAGAGTCACGATGTATTGAGAGAACAACGAACGGAATCTCGCTCGCTGTTGGTTGATTAAAATACTGGAGTTTGTGATTGAATGATGTTTTAGAACTGCAAATATTTGGTATGACATGAATGAGCAGACACCGAACAATGGGAATGTCATGGTTAAAACAAGTAACAGTGAATATGACAAAAATGGATTGGTTTTTGCATCGTAGACCTCCAGACTGGGATAAGTGGATAGGGCTTGTTCGAGTTGTGGAACGTTCTGGAAATATTTTTTGAGAGGCGGGACAGGGGGAACATGAGCATTTAGTTGTGTTCATTGAAGCCTCCTAGGAGTTGAACCAGTAGGTTAAATTTTCATGCATTCGCAAAACTAACAACTGAGCAGCCTACCGTAGACAAATGAAGAACATAGCAAGAACGCGAAATTTGAACCCAAGAGACCTGTGGGACAAGAGAGGGCTTGTAAAACAGTTTATGGATAAAAATCTCACTGCTCCAAATAGAAGACTATACGTGCACTTTGAGCTCGATTATCTTGATTCCTATGAGAGATATCAAAAAAAGTGTCAACAAAAAAAAATGTCGGTGATATTATGATAGATAATTTATCAGTTGACCGATTTTTGATATCTTTTTAGGGAACCGAGATAAATGAGCTCAAAGTGATGTATAACTTCTATTAGACCAAACGTGGTAGGCAAGCCGATCTTGCCGCTCCCTAGCTCAGTCGGTAGTTTTTAGATTTTCCCCTCAAAAAATGTTATTTTCCCGGCACGTGAATTCCCTAGCGACTAAACGGAAACACCCTTACGGCGTCTCGGCTTTTCCTGAACGTTGATGTCTATGCTATGCACCATCACCATTAGCAACAAAGGGATGCGACGGCAAAGAGGGACCTTTCTCTCTTCTTTTGGCAACAATACGTTTCATATTTCCGAATTCTATTGTTCTCCCTCTCAACGAAGACCACCACCAGGTTGGAGACGAAGCGCGCGCTTTTTTCGGCTTATTTCCTTTTTTGTTCTTCTCGAAACACCCCATCCTCAAGATTTTACGTTTTCGATGTTGCTCGAAATTTGGATTCTACTTGTTTTTGGTTCGATAGGTTAGTTTTTTTTAATGTGGGAGAATCTTAAGTGGATAATTAGGGTGTTGTGTTCTCACTTGAATATGGAAGTTTACAGCGATATCTGTAATAGAAGGGCCCTCTAACTGTTAATTTTATGCTTATATATCTCGATTCTTGTTAAAGATATAAAAAGTTCTCAACTGATAAAATGTTTATCATGATATCGGGAACACGTTATCAGTAGACGCATTTTCAATATCCTACAGAAAAGGTAAGAAAAATAAGCTCAAACTGAAGAGTGTTGGGACCCTTCTATTACAGGTTTTACGGTGTACTTGTCTCCCAAGAGCCGGCTCTATGAAATCGGCCCAGATAGCACTGCTCTGTCGTTTAGGCGGTTTTTCATTGTAAACTTGAATTGTCGAATTAAGTATCTTTTTGTAAATCTCGTCGACATTTTTTTTTTACTTTTTGGTTAAAACGAAAATCTAAATTCTGAACCGAATTACCGTAATTACTCTAATAGAGCCCGAACTTTCAATTTTGAGACAATTTGTTTCGGTTCCTTCAAAAGATATCAAAAAGAGATCAACTGATAAAATGATTATCATATTATCTCCAAAATTTTATCAGTTGACCAATTTTTGATACCTTTTATGGCAACCGAGATAATTGAGCTCAAAATACATGATATGCGCCGCGCGAGCTACCTGATTCTACCAAGTCTGATACAACAAAAAACAAAAATTTCAGTTAATTTTACTATTTCAGATACCTATGCCCTCAACTGCTACCAATGTAACGGGTGGCATGGCGATTATCCATTACGGTAAACTTCAAATCTCCTCTGAAACTCCCTTATCCGGTATTTCAGATATTCTACGTCTGCTACTTGTGACAATCGAAACAATCAGTGTCAGACCACTCAGGTATTCCAATATTCAACGCTAGCTTAAAAAATACTAATATTTCAGTATTGCGTCAAAATAATCGACCCAATGGCTCCTGGTGTCAACTACGTGACCTACAAATCAGACTGCTTCTATCAAACCCAGATTCAAGTCAACCCGACCAACTTGAGTTACATTCAAGGCAAAACCTGCTTCCCTTATCAAGATGGATCTGCGCCTGTTAAACGGTAACGTCTTCCAGATTTTGGTATGAGTCTAAACTGAGACTTTTCAGATGGTACTACTGCTTTTGCAACGATCGGGATTACTGTAACTCAGCGATTGGTTTTGGATGGGTTTCTTCTATTGTATTACCGTTGGTTTATACGTTTTTGAGCCGATAAATAATATTTATTGAATATTTCTTACCTGTCTTATATACTCTAACTGCTGTTCTTTTGTGAGATTACCATTGTAATAAAGGATCGCTATAACCAAAGCAACTCCATGAACAAAAATAATGGATCCCCAGTATGCGAATTTACTGAGCACCCAGGTATCATTGATAGCAACGATACTCTGATGTTTCTTGAGAAATGCACAAAAGATTGCACATTTTTGAAGAGCCATGGAAAATACTTGAACAGTAGCTTGAACATGACACGAGATCCCAAACCAACTGTACAGTATACCAAGTGAATATCCTCCAATAACTGGATAAATATGAACAGGTTTTGCTAGAAATGCCAACCAGAAATCTGTGGTGGCGTTTGTCAGTTGTATATAAAGCAAGTAGTATCTGAATTCCTTCATGACGGAACTTTGGAACAGAATCAGATAAACCACAAGACAATTTGTGACTAAATTCAAGCATCCGGCAATATCAAAAAGTGTGTCTGCAACAATCGGAAGATAGGGGTTCAGTTCTAGTTGTATCATTTGGAAAGGAAGTTGTTTTTTGGGAAATTAAAATATGGAAAACTAATTAAATACCGTATTTTCACCTGTTGCTTTTTAGAAAATTGTTTTCTTTTATGATGAATTTTGATTCGTTAACGAACATGATTTGTTCCTGATTGTTTTTTTTATTTGCAGCACACTTGCAGCTGGTGCAGTTAACCAGGAAAAATCGAACATCATGAAAGAAAGGAATGTGTTTGTTCCGAAAATTTTATTAGTCATGCAGTGAATACCGTAAAATCTGTATTAGAAGGGCTGACCATTCCACATGGGTCCTTTAATTAGAGGGACCCTGTTTTTTCTTAGATCGTCTAGAAAACCCCTTTTAATACAGATTTCACGATATGTTGAAAAAATACAAGGAATTTTCAGAGATTCAGAGAAAGTCACACCAGAGAAAAAAATTTGAGAAAGGTACCATTAAAAATTAGGGAGACGAATTATAGAATGTTTGGATGACGAACTTGGACGCTTTGTCTAGTGGAGCGCGGTTGCTAATTGTTTTTTCTTCAGTTTGCATGGAAAACCCGGGTTTTCAGAGCATACTGTATTTGCTCAGATAGATCTGCGACGAGAAATATATTTTCCTTATATATAAAACGCTAGAGATGTCTGTCGGTCCTGGTGTCACGTCGTGAACTTTGACCCTTTAAGAAAACGTGAGAAGCGAAGTGACGAACCAGTAAAAAACTAGATTGAATAGCGCCGAAGGCGCACCAGCCAACTGTCCGAAGCGCCGGAGGCGCGGCAAACAGGCTAGTATTTTAAAAATTTGTTTATTGGATAGGAACACACCTGAAATAGTTCTAGCAATATTAAAACAGAGATGAGAATCACGAGATAATTAATCAACGACCACTACAATTTTTTACAAATATCGGTCCAAACATGTCTGATATGTTCAATTCCATGAGGTGATAAATGCTCAGGAGTCGTAAAATATGAGAATCCTTTCTCATCAAAATATCGGAAAGTTTTAGTTGCATTATTGTAGAATTCCGGCACATAATCCACTAATTCACATTTTCCTTCACAATCTTTAACCAGTTGAGCATGCCGTTTTCGAGCCATTTCATGTCCATGTGGACGGACCATAATTTTCTGAAATCAATAATTATTTGAGTTGATTTGTCCAAGGACTCACATCGATGGCAACTGGATCTGTTCCATTTTTTATAAGCTGAGCAATCTGGTTTACTGTTCTTCTATTGATTCTTGGAATCGCATCCAAAATGTACAATTTATATTTAATATTTTCGATGAATTTCAGCATTTGTGCCTTCATGGTTTGGTAGATGGAGTCTTGCTCAAAACTTGTCACATTTCGCGGCCATGATGCACCGATTGACATGAACCTGGAGCATCAAAAGGGATTAGATATTTCGATTTTCAATAAACCTTGTGAACATGAAAGCATAGTCTGGTTTTTCATTACGAATGTGCACTTCGAAATCCGTGAAATTTTCTCGGCACATTTCAATCTGACCAGTAGGGTAAAGAGGTTCACATCCTGAAAAAATTGAAGATTAACTTAATTCTATGTAGTGAGAAAAATTTCAAACTAACCGGTAGAAGATCCTTGCATAATACTCTTCGCCTTATATCCACACTCCTGATAGAACATTTTAGCATGATTCGCATTCCAGCTGTTTCCAATCGTGGCCATCTTGAACTTACCTGATAGTCCCTAAACAATAACTTTCTTCGTTATTTTTCATATCCGTTCTGACGTACAGTATGCCTACACCAGCCTAACGCAGATTCCGGATTCTCATACACACAGCTAGGATCAAATAGATTTCGATTATCATTCACGCTCCATCGGTAATTTAGGCGCTCGGCGTCGACTGAAAATTTTCAAGGCAGTGCTGGAAAAATTTCTAGAAGGAATTCATAATTTACCAGCGGTCATATCGTCAGTTACACCGTCCAGACTTGACTTGTTTTTTCCGATTGAATCTATGAAATCCGTAACTTCATCTTTTTTAATAACAACAACGCTTAGGAAAAATAACACCACCACGAGTACTCCAATATTGGTAGATGACAGTTTTAGATACCACTTTTCGAAAGTCTCAAATGTAATCAAGGCAAGAATCAATGATGAGATCAGGGCGAGGATAAGGACTGAAAGAAGACCCTAAACTCAAAAACAAATAAGTTGATACTTACGAGCTTGGTTTCCTTCACAAGTCAACTTCCAATAAGCATAAATGGGCCAATGAATCAGATACAAGGAATATGAGATATCTCCGATGTAGGTCAATAACTTGTTAGATAGTATCCAATTATCCTCAGATAACAACATTAATACTCCGGTGCCAATTGTTACTAGTGGTCTGAAATTCGCTCAAATTCTTGTAATTTATAAATTACAGCAATTTACCTAACCACCGAAGTAGGTAACGTCATAGGGAACATAGCGATGCATATCAAAGAGATTAGAGAAACAAACGCCACTGGTTGAGAATATTTTAGAAAGTTAGCAAGGTATTCCTCTGGACAACAGTCAGTTTCTTCATTCTCCTCGTCTTCTAGAAGCTGCTTCGATTCCAATTTTTCTGGATTATTGAGAAGTCGGTATTGAGACTCGGATATGGAAAGACCAAGGAGATATACTACCATACCTGAAGATCAGCTTTATAGCTGGAGTGAAGAACAAAATATTACCAATCAAAAATTGCCAGATTCTGGCGAAAACGCTATTGAAGGCTACTGTAGAAGGGATTGTGTAAAAATGAACGAATGAGATGAATCCAACTATTCCATAGTATCCTAATTGAAGTCTTCCAGGAATCTTGGTAGCTAGTAGAAAAATGAATGGAACCAAAAAATAGAACTGAATTTCCACGGATAGCGACCAGGTATGGGTGAAGATGTCGACTGCGATGGATAACTGAACATTTTTTATCTTGTTAGGTGATAAGAGAAAGATGTACCATTTGAAAATAATCCTCCGCGACTGTTTTCTGCCGATTGGACACAAAAAGAAGAGCATGGATAGCAGATTCCTGGTTAGTTTCAATAGCGGTATCGGGGAAAAATGAGTATAGGCAAATCATGGAAAGAAAGATAACAAGCAGATATAATGGGAGGATTCGTTTGAATCTTTTGGAGTAAAACAGACTGACTAGTTGGCATGGTGATTGATTCTCGGCACGTTTTAACAGCATACACATTAAGAATCCGGATAAGACGAAGAATCTAAAAAACATCTCGGCATACAGATCAATAGATGTTAGGATAGACTTACTGATCAACTCCTAGATATCCATTTGGACAGTATTCTGGATAAAAATGGAATCCAAGGACCACTATAATTGCCAGAGCACGAATACCTTGGAGGTCCAGCCGTTTCGATGGTTTCTGTTTTATTTGGTTCATCTCCTGGAATATTTTAATACATATTGAGAAAAAGTACTTCAAAGAAAAAAAGAAAGAGCGAGAAGTCTATCTTAGAAGCTATCGAAAGATCGGAAAAGGCTGTAGAATGGAAACGTTCCCGTACGGAATAGATGAGATTCTGAATTTTTGAGATTAGCAATCCATGAACAATGGGACCGGTGTAAGGAAAAGAAGATAAAATCAACTTACATGGAATGACTCCCAAGTGTTACCCTTGAAAAAAATCGAGACGTATATGGTTGAATAGAGCGTAAAAAGTTATCTTAGAATCCAAGTGGAATAGTTGATAAAAAATTTTTTTGGGGAGTTATGGCCGAAAACGTACCAAAAAATGGCCAAATTTTCAAAAATTCGTAACTTTGTCAGTTTTTGCCCAATTCTTAAAATTCAAAAAACAATGAATAGACCATCACGAAAACTTTTGAAAAAAAATTTTCTGATTTTTTTTCGTATTGATTGGATTATCGATTTTTTCCAAAAACCGAAAAAAAAATTTTTTTCTCGAAAATCCTAAGTTAACTTTTTTTCTCATTATGACCATTGGATTCAGCACATTTGATTTACCATAGAACCATGTCAATACCCCGCAGGAAATCATGCTCACACAAGTTATAACTAAAAATGTCGATTTTTGGCACTTGGCTGCTTTGAATCCGTTGTCCTCGGCGGCCGGTATGGTGAGGGGCATACTTGTTTTTGTGGTTTTTACATGCGTATTCTTTGCCTAGCGTGTTTAAAATAAAATACTCCGACAAAAAAAGCCAATTTTTCAAATGCCGTGCCATTTCTTAAAATCAACATCTTGAAAAAATCAAAATTTTGACGTGTAAACAGCCACATCTACCGTCAAACTTGATGGAAACTGCCAAACTCTTTTTTTAACATAATCAGAAGGACCTAATTCTATCGATTGCTTGAACAGAATTTTGATTTAGGCCCTAGAAATAGAAATATTTACGATTATTACAGCCTAATCCCCATTTTTTGTGAATTTTGACGTGTAAACAGCCACATCTACCGTCAAACTTGATGGAAACAGCCAAACTCTTTTTTTAACATAATCAGAAGGACCTAATTCTATCGATTGCTTGAACAGAATTTTGATTTAGGCCCTAGAAATAGAAATATTTACGATTATTACAGCCTAATCCCCATTTTTAGTGAATTTTGACGTGTAAACAGACACATCTACCGTCAAACTTGATGGAAACTGCCAAACTCTTTTTTTAACATAATCAGAAGGACCTAATTCTATCGATTGCTTGAACAGAATTTTGATTTAGGCCCTAGAAATAGAAATATTTACGATTATTACAGCCTAATCCCCATTTTTTGTGAATTTTGACGTGTAAACAGCCACATCTACCGTCAAACTTGATGGAAACAGCCAAACTCTTTTTTTAACATAATCAGAAGGACCTAATTCTATCAATTGCTTGAACAGAATTTTGATTTAGGCCCTAGAAATAGAAATATTTACGATTATTACAGCCTAATCCCCATTTTTTGTGAATTTTGACGTGTAAACAGCCACATCTACCGTCAAACTTGATGGAAACTGCCAAACTCTTTTTTTAACATAATCAGAAGGACCTAATTCTATCGATTGCTTGAACAGAATTTTGATTTAGGCCCTAGAAATAGAAATATTTACGATTATTACAGCCTAATCCCCATTTTTTGTGAATTTTGACGTGTAAACAGCCACATCTACCGTCAAACTTGATGGAAACAGCCAAACTCTTTTTTTAACATAATCAGAAGGACCTAATTCTATCAATTGCTTGAACAGAATTTTGATTTAGGCCCTAGAAATAGAAATATTTACGATTATTACAGCCTAATCCCCATTTTTTGTGAATTTTGACGTGTAAACAGCCACATCTACCGTCAAACTTGATGGAAACTGCCAAACTCTTTTTTTAACATAATCAGAAGGACCTAATTCTATCGATTGCTTGAACAGAATTTTGATTTAGGCCCTAGAAATAGAAATATTTACGATTATTACAGCCTAATCCCCATTTTTTGTGAATTTTGACGTGTAATTGTATTGCAGATCTAACTTGATAAAAACAAACAAACTTTTTTCAGAATGATCAAAAATTTAGAATGATTGAAAGAACGTGATCTTGGATTTGGTTTGACATAAAGCACAACCTTTCATATAATTTCAGTATTAAAAACAGATTTTCAGATAGTTTTTCATATTTTTATTTCAATTTATTAACTGTGATGCACATTAAAGGCAAAAACGAGAACAGTTATTAACTTAACAATGTTTTCAATGGAGATGATCGAGGGTGCATTTAATGCAATACGTCTCCTCGCAGTGGGCGCATTTGAAAAAAGAGAGATTTCTGCATGATTTGCATTTGTCCTTGCCAATTGCTGGGTTGAAGCAGAACTCTGCTGGTGTGTCAAAAATTGGCTTTGTGGTGACAATTCCCAGCTCGTAAAATCCTCTTTGGATCATTGCAGCAAAGCGAGGTGCTTGGAACTGATTCTGGGTGAAGCTCGCAATCTTCAGCAAATTATTCCGAATGGAAATCGTGAAGTCGTTGTTCTTCAGCCTGATCTCATCCTGGAGTTTTCGAAGAAAACATTTCAACTGTCTGTTGAAAAACAGATCCAGTGGTTGCAGCTGACCGGTCGTCCGCGGGGGAAAAGTGACGATTTCTAACTTCTTCCGAGCGACAGCGCGAAGCAATTTCATGCTGTTGAATCCAAACCACGAATCCAGGAGAAGCAGTGATCTGTCGGGAATACTGGGAAGCAAGCACTTTTCCATCCATTCCTCTGCCAACCTGCTCGTCATTATCCCGGAATGTGAGTGAGTCACATAGAGATCTGTGAACGGTGCAACCATCTGGCGGATAGAGCGAGGCGGCTTTGGCTCGTACAATGTTACGAAGAGCTTTCCCGTCAATTTTCCATCTGCTGAGATACACGGATTGAAAGTCATCGAATGTCTTGTTGCGTTGTCTCTCTGGCACACTCTGTACACCTTGTCAGTTCCTCTCTTAGCAAGCGTTCTCTTCTTGGTCTCCTCTAGCACTACTCCAGTTTGATCAACATTGAAAATCTGCAAAAAAAATCAGTTGTATTACATTCTAAAGAAGGCAACATACGTGATCTAGCCCATATTTGTTTCGAATTCGAGGAACCACATTATTTTTGAAGTCGATAATACTCTGTGCAGTAGTACTTTGTCGAAGCACTGCCCTTTTTGAGATTTTTCCATCGACATGGCGACTTACTAGCGAGCAGCGTTTCTTGATGTTATCCACAAATTTACGAGAAGCCTGTAAAGTGAATCATAGAGAAGTAATTTGATGTTGTTTAACCTTAAAGTTTCTCATTCCGAAACAAGACGATTGTTCGTAGGCCAGGCGTCTGATGTCGCTTTCGTGGATATATTGTTTTTGCTCCTCATAATAATTTGTCATTCCGGAGACTCGCTTGGTCAAATGGTATATAGCCTCGTTCTTTTTCCATTTCTTGCCCGTCACACATTGTCTAATTCTAAATTTAAAATTGAAGATTGAATAATTTATTTTTGCCTCACCTTGCAATCTGAGTTCTTGCTGATTTCTCATCTTCAGAGAGATGGAACCTTTTCCGAATTTCCTCGAAAGACATCGTTTTCTTTTTGTAGCAGTCGATCAACTCTTTTTTTCGCCGTTCGGTCCAGAAGTTGGGATTAAAAACAGTATCTTCTTCATCACTTTCATCTGAAAAACACATAAAAGTGGTTGTTTCTTCTGCTTAAAACTCACATTCTGAAAACCTGACATCTTCTGAACTAACGCTTGTTTCTGTGTCTCCGTCGAGGTTTTTTAATCTTGCTGCTAATTTGCCTGAAATTGATTTATATTTAATGAAACACTGACAAGCTAACCTTTGAACTGCTTCAGAAGTTTTTTAGTATCTCTATCTCGAACATTCGCCAGAAATCCATCTAGTTGCATTATTAAACTTCCGAGCATATCACTATCAGAGATTCTAGGGACAAGAGGCGTTGAGTTGGTTGCTGTTTTGGCTTCTTCTTCAATATGTCCGGGAAGCGCAGCATCCAGTTTACCTTCTTTTTGTGATCCTCTCATAGTTTTTGCTTTCTTTTTGTGTGACGCAGTAGGAATCTGCTCGAAATCGTAATCTGACTCTGCCGAAGATTCACATCTGTTTGATTCCGGAGTAATAACCATTGTACTCTGTTCTTGATCCGAGTCACTCAAAATCTCAGACTCAATTTCAAGCATTTCTTCTTCATTATCATCCAACAATACGTCATCCTTGTTTTCCAAACGATGTTTCTGAACAGCCATCCGAATTCGTTCTTTTCTTTCTTTTGTTTTCTCCCACGTAGTCTTCGAAATCGCCGTGTTGAGTTTTGATTCCGGAGTGACATCCATTGCACACTGTTCTTGATCCGAATCACTCATATTTTCAGACTGATTTTCAAGCATTTCTTCTTCATCATCATCTAACAATACGTCATCCTTTCTTTCCAACCGGGTTTTCTGAACAGCCATCCGAATTTGTTCTTTTCTTTCTTGTGTTTTCTCCCACGTAGTCTTTGAAACCGCCGTGTTGAGTTTCTTCCGTTGAGAACGTGCAAAAGCGATGGAACTTTTCTGTTTGGTCAAACTTGTTGGTTCATCAGTAGAATCGCTGTCATTCTGAAAACAGTTCATTTCCTTGATAACTGCTAATGTTTCTTACCTTAAAATTGATATTATTATTCTTTCCAATCCATTTTTGTAACTGTTCCTTGAAGCTGGTGCGTTTCAGAGTCGTAATTTGATCTTGAACTTTCCAATTTTCATACAGGGCCGTGTTTGTGGGGAATGTCTTATTTTTAAGGCAGGCGTTCACGTTTTCAACTGTACAAATCCCACAGTCGTTGCTCTCTGCCGATGTTTGCATACTTGCATGTTCTTCCGGAACACGCATGATTCTTGTGTTCACATCCTTGCCGGCTAATAGTTTCGCTAGCTTGTTGAGTTCACATTTGGAAATGACAGGTGACGAGTTGGGGTGGGTTGGTCGCAAGGAATCGAATACGTGCATATGGTATACCTCCTCCACTTTTCCCACATGAACAAGAGCGAAATGGTTTCCCCGAAGGAACGGAACTAAATAGCGGGAGCACGGCTCTTCTGATTCGAATGCAGTCATTTCTGACAACTTTTCCGACATCCCGTTCTCGAGAAACAGCGTGAGGAAAGACGGGTGAATGAGCCGTATGTGATTTTTGTCTTGAAATTTCTTCGGAAGAGATTTGTTGTAGTTGTAAACCTTTAAAATGTTTTATGTATTTTTCCTTTTCTTTCAATGTTCAGTTACCATTTCAAATGCTAGATGAAAAACGGCGTTATCATTGACTTGCGCGTTGACTTCCCCAACCAGATCGATTTCGTTTTGCTCCAAGACCATCAGATCTTTGAAACCATCAAGGTTATGTGACGGTCCATGCAATCTCTGGAAAGATTATTGAAATGTGATAAGTGCTTGATTTGAAAACTCACTTCAAGCTCCTCATTGAACACAACTTTTTTCCCTCCTCCCAAACGCAAACGTCGCTGCCCTTTTTTGCTTTGAAATTTGAAAAATGACTGAATAAGAAACATTATATTAGTTTTTTTAAAACCCCTACCTTGAATCGTTCAGACAACCGGGAAAATGTTGATTTTCTCTTTGCATCTGTTGATAATTTGTTTTCCCGTGATCCTGACGATGAGCAAATGTTTCTCCATTTAGCCTCTCTCTGTGTAAGTTAAGTTTTGGTGAATGTGAATGGAAAAGGGATACCTGTGATGCTACGCTTGGTTCTGCAACATAATTTTTTAGATGGAAACCGTCCTGAGTAAATTCCATGTGATTTAGTTCTTCTTCATCGGAATGATGTCTCATGAGTTTTTTCTGAAAGTGAAATGAGATAAACTGGCGATACAAATGATGTTACCTCATTTTTCGATGAAACGCATTCAAACAATGGCACGAAATTCTCCGGAGCATAGCGATCAATGCGTTTTTGATCAGCATTGAACAATACATGCTAAAAAAAAATTATAAGAACGGAATCAATTATTTCAATACCTCGGGCCATGTTGTTTTGGAATCTACAGAGAGTTCCTCGCCGGTGAAGTAAACTGTAGGAGGTTGAATGAAGCAGCTCTGAAAGAAACTTTAAATCGATTGAAACTACTAATAAAAATACCTTTTCAGGAAAATGAGATCCTTTAACATCATAATGCGTGTTTTCATTGATCTTAGAAACAGTCGTCGACGTAGACACCTTCGTAATTGATAATTGATTGGTTTTCAGAAAATTATTGGGTGGATGATGAGATGGCCTATCCAGAAAAACGACATCACTTTGATGTGAGTCTTCCATTGGTGGTGCCGATGGAATAACTACACCATTGAACGAGAAATCAACATGGTTGTCGTGATATGCTTCCTCCAGTGGTGGTGCGGATGGGATGAGAAGTTCGGCGAGAGATTCAGCCGTAGGGAGATTGCTCAAAGTTTCTCGAAGATGAGCCAGTTGCTGCTCTTGGCTCTTATTTCCATAGGAAGCATTTTCCTTTTTTGGCTTGGCTTGATAACGTGTTGATTCCATCGTAGACGTGTCCAGGACAGAATAAAGATGAATAGAATGAATAGCAGAAAGTCGAATTTGTTTCTTCGAGCAGTTTGAATAAGATTTCCAATTCTGTTTGTTGGCGCAATTGGGATAAGATGAAACTGTGCAAATAAGGCGGAGTCATCCCACAACTCGAAGACGTTCCCACGCCTCTTGTTTATTGTCTCCTTTGTCGGCATGACTGTAAACCTAAAAAAGAGGCATGACTGTAAACCGTTGTCGGTATGACTGTAAACATAAAAGAGGGTTCTCTGCTGGAATCCGAGGCCCGTAAATATACAGAGGTCCATAAAAATCGGAGGCCTATAAAGAATCCAAGGTCCCATAAAGATATCAGTGGTACATAAAAAATGGGAGCTACAATACACTTGAAAACAAAATGTAATAAATATAAAAAATGTGAGACAAAAATTAATCTGAAACAGGAAAATAATATATTGCAATTACATTTCCTTTCCGCTTTTAATTACCATCATGTAGTTTCATTTCCTGTCAAATCTCAAAATTCACTAAAAATGGGGATTAGGCTGTAAAAATCATGAATATTTCTATTTCTAGGGCCTAACTCAAAATTCTGTTCAAGCAATTGATAGAATTAGGTCCTTCTGATTATGTTAAAAAAAGAGTTTGGCTGTTTCCATCAAGTTTGACGGTAGATGTGGCTGTTTACACGTCAAAATTCACAAAAAATGGGGATTAGGCTGTAATAATCGTAAATATTTCTATTTCTAGGGCCTAAATCAAAATTCTGTTCAAGCAATCGATAGAATTAGGTCCTTCTGATTATGTTAAAAAAAGAGTTTGGCAGTTTCCATCAAGTTTGACGGTAGATGTGTCTGTTTACACGTCAAAATTCACTAAAAATGGGGATTAGGCTGTAATAATCGTAAATATTTCTATTTCTAGGGCCTAAATCAAAATTCTGTTCAAGCAATCGATAGAATTAGGTCCTTCTGATTATGTTAAAAAAAGAGTTTGGCAGTTTCCATCAAGTTTGACGGTAGATGTGTCTGTTTACACGTCAAAATTCACTAAAAATGGGGATTAGGCTGTAATAATCGTAAATATTTCTATTTCTAGGGCCTAAATCAAAATTCTGTTCAAGCAATCGATAGAATTAGGTCCTTCTGATTATGTTAAAAAAAGAGTTTGGCTGTTTCCATCAAGTTTGACGGTAGATGTGTCTGTTTACACGTCAAAATTCACTAAAAATGGGGATTAGGCTGTAATAATCGTAAATATTTCTATTTCTAGGGCCTAAATCAAAATTCTGTTCAAGCAATCGATAGAATTAGGTCCTTCTGATTATGTTAAAAAAAGAGTTTGGCAGTTTCCATCAAGTTTGACGGTAGATGTGGCTGTTTACACGTCAAAATTTTGATTTTTTCAAGATGTTGATTTTAAGAAATGGCACGGCATTTGAAAAATTGGCTTTTTTTGTCGGAGTATTTTATTTTAAACACGCTAGGCAAAGAATACGCATGTAAAAACCACAAAAACAAGTATGCCCCTCACCATACCGGCCGCCGAGGACAACGGATTCAAAGCAGCCAAGTGCCAAAAATCGACATTTTTAGTTATAACTTGTGTGAGCATGATTTCCCCCGGGGTATTGACATGGTTCTATGATAAATCAAATGTGCTGAATCCAATGGTCATAATGAGAAAAAAAGTTAACTTAGGATTTTCGAGAAAAAAATTTTTTTTTCGGTTTTTGGAAAAAATCGATAATCCAATCAATACGAAAAAAAATCAGAAAATTTTTTTTCAAAAGTTTTCGTGATGGTCTATTCATTGTTTTTTGAATTTTAAGAATTGGGCAAAAACTGACAAAGTTACGAATTTTTGAAAATTTGGCCATTTTTTGGTACGTTTTCGGCCATAACTCCCCAAAAAAATTTTTTATCAACTATTCCACTTGGATTCTAAGATAACTTTTTACGCTCTATTCAACCATATACGTCTCGATTTTTTTCAAGGGTAACACTTGGGAGTCATTCCATGTTAGACACTAGATTTGAAAAAAAGCTTCTTTTAACGATTTTTAAGGTTTTTAATCAGATTTTGATTTTTAGAAACAATTGAATGAAATGAATTCTTGTTCAAAAATCGAAATTCGATGTCGGCTATTTTTTCCTTTTTTTCTCAAAAAATATTATTATTTTTCTTTGAACGATGTATCATGTTCCCAATAATCATATTTTTGGCCATCAGATGCCATGGTCCTCAAAATGTTTGGCACTTAGAATTTTTTTTTGTGACATCAACTCTGTAAAATTGTGTATTTTAGGCTCAGTTGTGAATATTGGTTTTGTAAATTATTAGACAGAATGATTCATTAAAAATCTACAAAGACTTTATTCCAAAGTTGGGCTCGGAAAACAACTCATATTTTTAAAGCAAACACTTATTTTTTTGAAATTCTTTTTTTTTAATTGATATCAAAGAAACACAAATTCAAATGATAACAGACACTTTAGGTGTCTTCGATTTCTTGATAACGAATCCGATCAATGCTTTTCGATAAGGCGGGTAGGTAGAAATTAAAACCAGTGAGCCAAGAAATGAATGGAATGAAAAAGTGCATATCATTATGGAGCTCAGCACTGTAAAAAGTTCAAATAGCAACTGTACGAAGGCCGTTCTAGGTATTACGGTTTACGGTAGTTAATCTATAGTTTGCAAGCTTTTTTTAGAAAATTGATTTCCAAAAATGAATTTACACGTGACCAAAACTTTTTTTGACAAACGAAAATTTGAAAATGAACGGTTTTTTTTGTAAAATTTTTCCCGTGGGAAAATAGGAATTTCTAAGTCATGACCTATATTTTTCTAGGTTATGACCTAAATTTTTCTAGCTCTTGACCTCAAATTTTTCTAGGTCATGACCCAATTATTTTTCTAGGTGACGACCTAAATTTTTCTAGGTCATGACCCAAATTTTTCTAGGTCATGACCCAATTTTTTTCTAGGTCATGACCTAATTTTTCTAGTTCATGACCTAAATTTTTCTAGGTCATGACCTATTTTTTTCTAGGTCATGACCTAATTTTTCCTAGGGCAATTTTTTTTTCCAAAAACTCTACCAACCAACCTTGAGTATTGGGAACTTCGAAAATAATGAAAATAATAACTGTAGTCGGAGGCAAAAAGCAAAAAGATATCACTAGAAATTGAGCAAAAATGGATCGAAAAATGTCTCGATGTTGTTTGATATTCCGATTGGATGAAACAGACTTATGCCGTCTGAGGATTAAAATGATATCGAATGACAGTACGGAAACAGATGTGAATCCGAGGACAGGTCCGAAGAATAACATGCAGCAGGCGTATAAGATTAGAGGGTTCGCATTTCGATCATAAATGTCGAGACTGGGATGGGACATTAGAATTTGTTCCAACTCGGGAATATTCTGGAATCATTCTTCGGTTTTTTATCAGTAATTCAAATAATAAAACCTTTCTGATATACTCGACTTGCTGTTCCTTGGAGATATCGCCCAAATAATACAACACTATTGTCACTATTGTCAGAAAGTACCCAATTCCCACCAACCCCCAATAGAACAATTTCCTTAAAACTCTTCTTCTATCAATGCTAACAATCGCTTGATGTTTTGCCAAAAACGTTTGGAATATTGCCACTGCTTGCATCCCCATATTGAAAATCATAATCGTCATTTGAACATGTGAAGAGATTCCGAACCACGTGGCAAGTATCCCAGTTGTATACCCTCCCATAGCAGGGAAAATAGGTACTGGTTTCATTAAAAACGCCAAGTATACATCTACCACTGCAGTGTTTAATTGAGAATATAACAGGTAGTAGCGAAAACTTTTAAGAGCAGGACTTTTGAAAATAATTAGATACACAACTAGGGAATTTGTGCAAATGTCTACAGTTCCAGAAATATCAAGAAGAACTGTTAAAACAGCGGGAAGCTGAGGGTGAAGGTCGACTTTCATGGATTAAGAATAAGAATAAAGTAGCAGATAGAAGTTGTTATAATCTGACCATATTAAAGAAATCTAATTTTTTTTGAGAGAAGCAGGTGATTATAAATTTTGATTACTTTTTACAAGATACTTTAGCGCAGATTTTCATCGAACAACATTTTGATTGTAGTTTTTTTCAAGAACAAGTTGTCTCGAACAATTTTTCTGTCCACCTTCGAGAAAGATTTGAAGTTTTCCTCTTCTTTGTTCAGTAAATCTTTCTAATCTATAAAAATTGAATTTACCAGGATAATTGTTTTTTCTAGTTTTTTTCCGTAATTGGATGACTAATTCTGCTTTATTCTAAATGGAATGACTGAATTCTAAAAAAAACGTTATAGAATTCATCGTCCTCTTTGTCATTTATTATGATCCTTGTAACCTGGAAAACGCCTTTTTAAATCTTAGAAAATATGAAAAAGTAGTTTTCACGATATTTATTTCAAAAAACCCTCGAGGAGTTTCAATTGCGGTCGTGTCTATACCAGCTGAGCCACGATAGCTCAAGCGACCGACCATACTGTAGCTCCAAGAAAACCCCAAAAATCCCATGGGGTCTCTTTTTAAAAAGGTTCTGCCCAAAAATCTGAAGATTAGAAGATCACTCAACTTCGACCGAGCATATCCCAGTACCTGTGAAAGATATGAAAGTCTTATTAACTGATGAAAAGTTCATTATAAAATTACAAATATTTTTTCGGTCAACCATGTTTTTGTATTATTCACAGGAATCGATATAAGTTTGTTCGAAGTTAAAATTCATTCTATTAGGTGTTTACTGTATTTCAGCTCATGTAAACATACTAAATATTTTTCATGTGATTTAAAGAGAGTGGTTTCTCTTTTTCGGTTTCTCCTTCTTATCTTCTTTATATGTCATTCCGTTTTCACACAGGAAAATTTTGTCTGCTATGATTTCTTTGAGTCTGATAGGTCTGAATGAAAATTTGAAAACAGTTTATCCAAATTACAGAGATCACAATAAGTTTGAAATTGTTTACGTTGCACCAGCCAGACGTTGAAGCGCTGGAGGTCCGTCAAACAAGATTGTTATTCTAAATGGTTCCCAGTTTAGCAGAAAACGAGTTTCCTCCAACCTCCTGCTTCCTCCCACAACAATTGAACATTTCTGAAATATTTTCATTTCTTTCAAAAATCCCCAATTCACTCTTTTCACCTATAATCCCTTTCCTGTAGCTCTTAATAATAAACATGTTGGGTAATGGATCAATAACCGGGTACAGTGCTACCATATCGGACACAAATCTACTCGAGTATCCCAAGTTGACATTAATCATGGGACATAAAAAGAACACCAATATTGGCAGATACATTAGTACGACTGGAATTATAGTTTGGATAACCAACGCGTTGAAAAGTTGCTTTTGGAGATTAGCCGAGAACTTTGATGTTTCTGACTGCAGACTCAGGTGCTTTCTGATGTTTAAGTAGCATTTTGAGCCAAGGTAAAGGACACAAAAAATTGATGATGTCTAGAAAATTTGTATCATGTTTAGAATCCAGACTTTCAGTTTGCTTACCACCATCATCAGACAATTCGCCACTGCCACCCATGCAGGTGCATTGAACACAAGCTCCCCTTGACTGCCGTATTTATAAAACTTGGGGCTCACATAGGAAATCTGATCTAGCCGGAGATCAAAAGTATCCAAAAATCTGGCTTTTAAATATTCATCAGACTCTGCGTTGGGCAAATATCCATACATGAGAGCTGATGTCCACCATATAGCGTACACAAAGGGAGCCATGAATAGTAGATAGTACTTTTTGCCAGAAAGATAGCGATGGTGAAATGTGCTAAAAACCAAGTAAATTTTTTTCTTGAAGACATGTTTCAACAAACCTATCAGTGACACTGTATCGGTACACAAAATGGGAGGCTAGGATAGCCATGGACATTCCAAAAGTGACACAATATGCAATGACCAGAGCCATTGAGACACTAGACGGTAGCAATGAATTCGGCACGTACTCACGGAATACCACAACTGCGAATCCATGGGCGAAGACGGTCTGCAATAGGAGAATTTAAAAAAAACTACAGTAAACCCTGTAATAGAAGGGCCCCCACACTGTCAAGCTTGCCCTACATTTTCTCGGTTCCGGTCAAAGATATCAAAAAATGGTCAACTGATGAATTTTTTATCATAATACCACAAATTTATACCAGTTTATATATTTTTGATATCTTTGACGGGAAGCAAGGAAATGAGCATACCGTAAAACCTGTATTAGAAGTGCCCCCACACCGTCAAGTTTGAGCTCAATTATCCCAGCTCCTATAAGAGATATCAAAAATGTGTCGACTGATAAATTGTTTATCATAATATCTTATACATTTTTTCAGTTGACACATTTTTGATATCTCTCATAGGATCTGAGATAATTGAGCTCCAACTTGACGGTGTAGGGGCACTTCTAATACAGGTTTTACGGTAAACGTGCGGGCACGGTGTGTCAAACCAACGGGTCGAAAATCGCGCCCCAGGTAACTTTAAGGCCGGGCCAAATTTAATAATTTCAAAGTTGACGTGGATTTGACCTATAAATTTTAGTCAACACATTGCAACTCGCGCTTTTTTTCGCCCAACGTTTAAAAGTGTGATCCTCAGCCAGCAAAAATTTGACACGTTGCGCAGTGATTTTTCACGTTCGCTGGGGCGCGTTTTCCGACCAGGCTGTTTGAAATAGCGTGTGCGGGCCCTTCTATTAAAGGTTTTACGTCAGTTCCGGCTTGATTCTGTTCAACTCACCACATCCGCTGCACCATCCAGCATTGTGTAGTACATCTCAAAAACTGACGTAAACACCATAAGCTGCTTGTAACTCCCCATTTTTTTCGGAGACTTTTTTAAGATCAGCCAACACAGAAGTATATTCAGAAGAAGCGAAACACATGTTGAGGCGAGCTGAATGTACGAAGCCATTCTCAAATCTGAATGTGCTGTTTCGTGTTCCGCTTTATATATGAGTTTTGTCGTCATGCTCCTTGGGGACTGTAGGTGTTCCGAAAATAAAGTAAGCTTATGAGAACAGGTCTTGTCTAGGAACTTATTACGTCGTAGAGATTCTTGGTACTTCAAAAACATTTGTTTTCGTGTTTGTACATTATTTCATGATTAAGTTCGACTCGAAGATTTCAAAATTGAAAGTCAAAACCTGTATTAGAAGGGTCGCCACTTCTATTGTTCCGAAGTACCTCCGGAGGGCCCTTTCATTACAGGGATAGTTTGATTAGAGGGAATTTTGATAACCCAAATACGTTTTTTTACAGTTTTTACTAACCCAGATTAGCAAAACCGACACTTTTTCAGGTTTTCGATTTTGGATTCACAGGTTACTTCAAATAAACATCTCTTCCATTTGTCGGTTCATACTAGGTATGAAGATCTCGAAGAAAATAATTGGGCGGAGAGGAGGATTAACATGTCCGAGAACTGATCGAATTTCGATAAGAAGGT
Organism: Caenorhabditis nigoni; assembly: GCA_027920645.1. Classification (NCBI taxonomy): domain Eukaryota; kingdom Metazoa; phylum Nematoda; class Chromadorea; order Rhabditida; family Rhabditidae; genus Caenorhabditis; species Caenorhabditis nigoni. The sequence continues at coordinate 4,695,146 of CP115868.1, forward strand.
CCCAAACTTTAGGTGTAACTAAAAAAAATAATCAAAAAAACTAGACATCTCGGGTACAAGGTGGAAGATAGAATCAAATCGGATTGTTGTAAACCATAGAAGTGTTGTAGAGGAAAATAAAGACAAGTCAGGAAGCCAAATAGCCAAAAGCTCAACAAAATTATTTTTCGAGTTACGGTATGCATTCTGACGTGACGGTGTAGTGTGGAGTGTGTAGTGTTCACACGGCTTAACTCTTGTCACCGTAGCTCAGATTGTAGCAACGCGGTACCTCCGACGATGGACCCACAAGTTCGAATTCTCGAGCGAACAAATAATTGAAATATTTTTTTCATGACAGAAAAGAAACTTTTTGATCATACAATTATAATTTCTAGCCAGTTCTAGCCAGGTTTGTGATATGAACTTTTGTGATCAGTCCACTGATAAAGTTTATTTTGTCTCCATGTCTAAGTGTGTTTAATTTTTGTGTTGGAGTCTAGTGAGCACTATTTTGAAGACATCTAGAACAATCTGTGTTTCGAAATGAGATGACTCGATATTTAAAGAATTTCCCCAACCGTTACTTTCCATTCTTCCCTTTCTTCTCGCTCTTTCGGTTGTGTTCTGAACTATTCACCATTTCTCTTATCTTAAATTAAATCCTTTCCAAATTCTGACCCTTTTCTCCCCAATAAGGAGTAGATAATAGATCTTAGTACTATGAAAAACTGAGCGGCGGACTATTCTCATAGGAAGAATTTGTCTATAGTTTTATTTCAAGGTAAACGCTTTAACTGTTTAAGAACTTCAAAGCTTTTTAGGGAATGGAGCTTATGTGCTATGTGGTCATGAACTAGATTCAGGGATCATGGAAGGGGTTCAATTTTTCGACCCCAAGAAAAAGACATCCCTATCTTTCTGCAGGAATATTCTCATTCCCTTTCTTCTGATTCCCGATTCAGTCGTAATTCGAAAGATAAACGATTTCTGATCAATTTTATTATATCCATGTGTTCATGCATTATGAATGTATTTAGATTGATCACGAAAAACTTGTACCCGCGGTGAATATGTGATTTGAAATACGATTCGGCGTTTTCGTGTTCATATACGAAGAGATACGAATCTGAGAGGCATCATTTGTGAGGATACACGTACTTTCGGTACATTCTTTGACGCATCGAGGATTTTTTAATTTTTTTTATCTCTGAATAATTCGGGTCGATCTTTGGCCTGGTGTTGGGACACTCGGTCCCAAACATCAGGTATATCCGCTCCCATCAATTATAAGAGCGGTCCAATGCCTATGTATATCTATAGTCCCATCTCCCAGATCACGGTTCCTTTGAATTGGTTACGGTCCTATATCCATTGTCACGCTCGTATCTCCCCTTTTCACGGTCTAGGTTTTTTATCATTCTAATTTTTTCTTCATTCTAACATGATTTAGGGATTGGGCCCGCGATCTTAAAATAGAGCCGTGATAGAATGAATGGGACGATGTTCGGAGGGATGCGACGGGTGGGGGTACATCAGTATCATAGTGGGACCGACGATCCCAATGTGAGAACTCTTCTCTACGATAGATCCCATAATTCTTTTTTCAGTATGCAATTCTCCTTCTACAAAATCCATTGCTTCCATAACGATAGATATCTAAATCGAGAATTTATTAAACGATCCGGATCGATTTTCAAAATGAATGCATTTGTTTTGTTTTCGGGAATGCAGTGAAATGAGAACTCTGAAAAAAAGTAGATGATAATCTTCAAGATTGAGGGAAGCCTCGTTTTTTGCAAGACCAGCGTGAAAGGATCTTTTTGGCATTTTTCAGATAACTTTGACACCTCTTCTGAAAAAAAAACAAGGAATTTTGTAGACTATAAGAAAAGTTCTTCTTAGTAACGAGATCGATTATCTATGTTACGCGGACTTGGGCCAAAAAAGATGGATTCGGGAGATAGGAGGAATTGTTCAAGAGTTCAATTCCATTTGAAACGGTTTTAACTATCTTGACCTGCATTAGAAGAGCAGACCCGTCTATTGTTCCAAGAGGGCCCTCCGGAGCCCTCGAGGGTACCCCCTATTTTTCCAGCCATCTTTTCTAAAATTTTTAATCAAAAAACTGTTGATATACCTTCAAAAATTCGAGAATAAAACGTTTCCCATGAGGTGTTGAACTCATAAGGGACAGATCAGGAGTACGGCGCTGCTACCGGCTGAGTAAGCTACCGATGGCCATAAGCTCAGCTTGATTTTGTTCCCCAAACGGTTCCCCAAACTTTTTGCTGTCTCACCTCCTTTAAACATCCTGAAGAAAGTTATATTTGTTGTTCTCTATTTATACGTCCGCTATAATAGATTTAAAATCTCCAAAATCGACTGCATTTTCTATGCATTCTTTTTTTTTCCAATTTTCGCTCCAGAAGAAAGCCGGAACGGATAGTGAATTCTCGATCTCGCGATGATTATCGCAAAGAATACACTGGATATTTATGAATCCAATTTTCGAACAAAAATAAGTCCAACATGGAATATGAAGATACTACGATTTTCTAAGCACATCTAGTTTTTTTTTTGATCACCTGTTCCAGAAGAGAGGTTCAAAAAAGATTGGTCACGGTACCATCGAGTGGTTCTAACACAAAAGACCGTAGTATCATCCATCCGACCACGGTCCGATCTACCCTGTCAAGATACCATCTTCTTGGAGCACGGTCCCATTTCCGGAGCACGGTTCCACTCCTTAAATTTTGTTCTTGAATACTTTCTTAGAATACAAAGTAGAACGTCGTGGACCGTGGTTCTTTTAAGACCGCTTTTATGGTCGATGGGATCAATGGACTCTGCTTAGGACCACCCGCCTGGGCAGACTCCAAAAAACTGGTCCGATTTCTCTAAAATTACTTTTATCTCCCTTACAATTAGTTTTCAAAATTTTGGTATACCGAAGCTACGACTTGTCTCCGAACTACGATAGATGTTATCGCTTTGCGATTTGACCAAAAAAAGGACAAAACTGTCCCAAACCTAGATTCTCCTAGTTCTCGAGAACCAATCTACATACACTTCTGTTATGAATAATCAATAGTTGGACCTCCTCGGCTAAGAATATTATGTATTCATAATTTCCGTTTTCAGGTACTTTGTCCAGAATATTTAAGATTCTTTCAAAATTCTAAAAGTAGTGTTTCTGATACTTTAAGACTCAAAAATTAATAGTTTTCAGATTTTCAAGATTCGAGAATTTCGATACAATTTTGATATTTTCAATAAGCACATTGAATTCTATCTTTATGCTGTATTCTTGCACATAGATCATGGTTTTTTTCTATTCACAAAAATCGTTCACTGCTTCCTCAAAACCCAGATAAAAATCTCCGTTCAATTCCTATTTCGTTCTCAAACATGAAATGCATTCATTTTTTGGTCACGCCTCCTTCAAAAATATAGTGAATCTACCGTATTTTTTTTGCCATTTTCAAAATTTATCTGACCCGAATGACACCTATAAAAGGACAATGGGTGTTAGGAATTACATTAACTTCTCTGTTCAAAAGCTATTCTTAGTTGTTTTAATCATTTCTAATCCCAAAAATTCATTCAATTTCCTCAGAAGCAATATGTCCCCTTTCGAGAATATGGAACTCTCTGAAGTGGATTCAATGTACTCCTCTTCTGCATCTTCTCCATCCTCCTTCACGTCTTCTGAAGAATGTTGTGCCGTTTGTGGAAATGAAGTGGTGAATAGTAGTCGTTACGGAGCACCTGGATGTCTTGGATGCGTAGTTTTCTTCAGAAGAGCGATTGTAAGAAATTCGACGTTCAAATGTCTCCGAGACGGGAACTGTAACATTACTAATGGTAAGGAGACGTCAGAATTCCAAATTCAAGTCTATTTTTTTAGAATACCGTTGTGCTTGTCGTTTTTGTAGACTTCAAAAATGTTTCACCGTCGGAATGCGACCTGAAGCCATCCAACGAAGGGATCTAGTGGGTCCACGAAGCCCTGTGGATCCAAAGCCCAGTTTGAAAAGCTTGATAGATCCAGTAGCCGTCACAGAGAACAATATTGATGGTGAGTTAGAACTATTCTGAATATTCTTACCTTCTAAACTTGTAGATTCCTCCAACCTGCTCCAAAACCTAGTCCTCCTTCAAAACCAGCAAACCTTCAAAGCCACGCAATACTTCACAGAGAACAACTTATTGAGCTCCACTGAAAGTTCTAGACGAGCAGATTCCAACGATGTGAACCTCATGTTTAAACTTTGTATGAACCAGGCTTCTGAATGGGGTCGCCAGCTAAAACCATTCAAAAGAATATCCATCGAAGCCAAGCAGAGTATTCTTGCGGAGTACGGTTTCGCCTTCTTGCTAGTCGACCAAGGCTTCAAAACTGCAAGAGAGGCTAAGGACGGATTCTGGATTCTTCAGAACAACACTTTTATGAATGCTGACTATTTTTTGGGGATGCCAGAGGGGTATGAAGTGGAGAAAACTACAAATAAAAAAGCCGAGCTTCACGAAAAATTTGTGACGGATCTACTGAACAGTGTCGCTAAACCGTTCAGAGATTTGGAAATCGACGACATCGAATGTGCAGCACTGAAAACTGTTCTTCTTCTGACTCGTGAGTTCTGAATTTTGACCAATCTATGAAGAAGACATTATTTTTTCAGCTTCATTCTCCAAACGGGCCGTCTATGCTGGTCAGGAAGGCTACGTGGCATCGGTTCACACTCAATGTATGGAAGAACTCATGGAGCATTCATTGAACAAATTCCCGGACCGTGGAGAGGAGAGATTCGGGGAAATTCTTCTGTTGATCAGCTCGATTCGATGTGGTATCAAAGCAATTTACAATCAGACGCGCGTTTCTGATGTGTTTAATTTCACCGAGTTTGATTCAGTGGTTAAGGATATTTTGTTGTGTTAAGTGATGCTAGCTAAAATTTTGATTGGACGGGTTTTGAAGATTTCATATTTTGTTGTAGTCGTGGTTTTTATTGATAAATGCATTTTGTGTAAAATTATGTTGTTGTCAAATTACTGTAATTGTTTTGTTAGCATGACATCTGCGAATTAAGCTCAAGCACCTGAATTTCTGTGAGAGATATCAGAAGGAACTCAACTAAAAATGTTTTTCATAACATAACAAACAGTTTATCAGTTAATCACTTTTTGATATCTTTAGCAGCAGGTAAGAAAAATCAGCTCAAACTTGACAGCTTGTAATATTACATGTTTTAAGAGAACTGTGTTTGTGGGATGCCACTCGGACTTCGAGCTCAATTATCTCAATTTCTGTAAGAGATATCAAAAATCAGTCAACGGATAGAATGTTTGGCATAATATCAAAAACATGTGTTTAGTTAAGAATTCTTGATACTTCTCACAGAACCTGAAATAATTGAGCTCAAAATGCTAGTGTATGGTAACTACAGTAATCATTACTTTTCTGGCTCCGCGTCACTTTGAAACCGCGACGTTACGAAACCGGTCATTTCGAAACTGAGTGACACTTCAAAACCAGTCAGTTCTCGAAACCAGTCATTTCGAAACCGCGACACTTCGAAACCGGTCATCTCGAAACCGGTCGTTTCGAAACCAACCATCTCGAAACTGCGAGATTTACACGCTGTAATTTTTTCTTCAATTTAACACTTAAAATTTCCAATTTTCCATTTCATTTTTATGTGACCGTGTTTTTTTCGGTTTCGGTTTCGAAGTGGCTGGTTTCGAAGTGTCGCGGATTTTTTTTTTCTAATTTTTTTTTCGCGCGCTTTTAATTTTTGGTCGCAAATTTCGCTGTGTAGCGACTCAGCAATTCATTTTCCGCATAAGCGTCGATACTCAGAGCGCTTGCTACAGTAATCGAGCGCATTTACTTTGGAAAATTTACCGTCCCAAAAAATTCACCGTGTCTCTCTAACATTCTTTTTTTAGACCAAAATAGTAACTGAAAAATTCTCTCTTTAGAAATTTTTTTTTCCAGCAGAAAAATAGTTAACCATCTCTCGGAAATTGAGTCAATTGAGATAATTGAGTTCATAGTGCAAGTATACGATGGCTTTTTTATTAGTGTAATTTTGCTAAAATATTTTTTGTTTGTAGTGTAAAATAACATTTTTGTAAAGACCTAAATGAACTGCAATTTATGAAAAACAACAATTTTGTTGTAATTGTAATTGTTTATTGAACAGAAATAATAATAACTAGAGGGCAAGGCATAGAAGACTCAGAAAATGCCCCTCACGAGGCCAATCTGAGTGAAGGAGAAAACCGGGAGAATTATGACATATGACACAGAATAAATGATACCGGTAAGAAGAAGAGAAAATGGGGAGCAAATAAATCAATAACGATTTATACTAGACGAGACTAAAGATTCAAATTCGGAAGGTAGCAGAAATCGGGTAATTGGGGCAGTGATAGCGTTCCAAATGGGAACTGTAGAAGAGAAATAGTCAGAAGGGCAGGGTTGTAAAACAATAAAATTCATAGGGCGACGAGGGGAGGAGGAATACTTGACATGTGCATTAAGGTTAGGAAAGTAGGCGGCGCCATTTAAAAATTTATAAAGAAGAAGTAGTTGAGCTTTTAGCCTACGATGACGAATGGAGAACATATTGAGGATAGAGAGACGATCAGAATAGGAACTATACTGGATATTACAACGCTGGAGAATACTCTTAGAGAAAAATCTCAAGGGAGATTCTAGTTTAAGAGCAAGGCGAGAAGAGGGTGGTGGGGAATAAACTACAGAACAGTACTCAATAAACGGGAGGACATAGCATTTGAACAGATGAATGTAGAATTCTGGAGACTTAGATCTAAATGACTTTAACAGTTGTTTGGAACGGAGGAGAGCTAAGGAAGAGACTTTGTTAATATGAGCTGAAAACTTGAGAGAGGGGTCTGTAATGAGACCCAAGTCCCGGACGGAAGAGGAAGGGGTAAGGGCGATACCAGCAATGTTAAGCGGATGAGAAGGGTTATGGGAACCTAGGCGAAGAAGGGCAGTTTTAGAGTGGGCAAGAGGGAGATGGTTGGCGGTAGCCCAATCTACAACTTTGTTAATGCCAGCTTGAAGGGCGACTGGGTCGTGTGAATATGATTTGATATCATCAGCAAAGGCGGATAGATGAAGATAGGGGATCTGTTCAAGTTCTAAAAGCAAGTCATTTATGAAAATTAGAAATAAGACCTGAGACAGAACCCTGCGGAACACCAGAGGGAATGACAGAAGAAGGCGGTCCAATAAAATCATTGATTTTGACAGAGAACGTTCGACCAGATAGGAACGAAGAGAACCAGGATACGTAAGATTCAGAAATTCCAAAGCTAGCAAGTTTCTGAATGAGAAGTTGATGATGAACTTGGTCAAAAGCTTTCTCGAAATCAAAAAAGACGACGTCTAGTGCATTGTATTTCAAGAGAGTAGCTTTGTAATTCGAAACAGATTGAACTAGAGAGGTGGTGCAGGAACGGTTGGAGAGAAAACCATGTTGAAGACTACTGAATTGATGGAGGAATTCCCATTTGATGCGCTCACAAACCAGTCGCTCGAAAATTCGAGCGAATGGGTCAGTGAGCGAAATCGGGCGATAGTTTTCGGGTGATGAAGGAGATCCCTTCTTAGGTATGGGAACGACTACTGCGTGTTTCCATGAGTCGGGTACATGTGACGTGGAGAGTGAGTCAGAAAAGATTATCGATAAAGGTAATGCTAGAGTGGTGGCACATTTTTTAATGATAAAATAGTTGGCCGAATGGGAAGAATAACCACAGCGAGGAGGGAGTTTGAGAAGAAGCTTCTCAATTATCCAGGGATCGAATATTTCAAGATCAGAGCCAGAAAAAGGACGGTGCTGATGACTTATTGCGAGAGTGATGGATGCGGAAGAAGTGAGATGATTATAATTAGCAGAGAACGTTTTGGAGAAAAGAGCGGATTTATCGTGATCAGAGGTTATAAGACAGCCGTTAGAAAATAAAGGTGGAACTTTAGGAGATGATCTGATTCTACTTTTGATGAGGGCGCGGGCAGCACGACAGTGAGGGGCGGAGAGGATACGGGATTCGTCACTTACCATTTTCTTACTGAATATCCGTGTGAGGCATTTGATACGAGCTCATAGATGGAGTATTTTCCTGGGAGTCGCAGTTGGAGTCTTCAGAAGAGTGGAATAGAGGTGCCTTGCCCGTTTAAGTTTTCGAATAGGTAGAGAAAATGGTTTGGATTTCAGTGGAGGGAGTTGAGGAGTATTAGGGAAATACTTTTCACGGGACTCGCGCTCCCCCGCACCGCTCGATGGCCGAGTTTTGGTTGACAGGCGGCCGGCGGCCGGCGGCGATTTTTTAATTTATTCAACATGATTTTTCGCTTGATTTTCTTCAATAAAACTTCAATTTTGTTAGTTTTTTTTCGGTTTTTTTGCAGAAAATGTTAGAAAACTGCCAGAAGTACTGATTTTTATTACTTTTCTCAACATTTCATCGAAGTTTCCTTTTTTTGAAGCCAGATATCGTTGTCAGTGCAAATCCTTCCATTTTCTCTCGTTTCCTTCGTTCGCTTCAGAGGTTTTGTATTCATTTTATGTCGAAAACAATGAGAACCTGTCAAAGACTACAATTTTTCAGACATTTTGGCATTTTTCCCTATTATGAGGTCAAATATCGTTGTCAGTGCAAATCTTTCCTTTTTCTCTCGTTTCTTTTCATAATTTCCGCATTTGTTGGGTCTCAATCAATCTCGTCGTCATTTAATTGCATTTTTATCTGATATTCTTCCGTTTTGTTTCCTCGCTCTTTTCGTTTCCGTTTCGTTTTCTTAATTAACAATGCACCGAAGAGAAGCAGCACATCAATGCCAGAAAAGAAGAAGAAGAAGAAGAAAAAGAGGTGAGTGTTTTTCAACCAAAAAAAATCTGAAATCCTGTGAAAATCTAAGAAAGAGGCAATTCTATGGGTATGTGCCGTGTCAAAGTGCGTGTGAAAGTTGCAATGGTTAGGTCCTTTGTAACATATGCAACTTTCCACCCTTTTTCCATTTTTGAAGCACTTTGACTTTAAGATAAAGGCTGACCTAACCTCATAGAATAACTTCGAATATTGTGACTTTTGAAATAAATCGTTATTGTGAATTTACTGTTGAAATAATAAACCTTTTTACAGCTTTTATGAAGCACTTTTACAGCTTTTATGAAGCACAAGAGAATACAGAAAACACACCAAAACTACTTTTGAAAATAACTAAAAACTAAGCAAGAAAAAATGAATTTTAAAAACTAATAAACATAATTATTCAGACACACACACACTAAAACATATAAGACAATCCAGAACACATTTCCGCTGCAATGAAGCAACTTACAGCAACATTGCTGCATGATTGACGGAGATCTTCGGTAGTGTGGAAGACAGCTGCCTGCTTGGCGGTATCAGCGGCTTCGAAAATGGAAGAAAAGGGCTCGGAAATGAAGTCGTCATCTTCCAACTCATCGCCATCGTTTTCCAGAGCTACTAGCCAGTTGTGGAAGTCGTCATTGAGAATTCCGTCGGAATCGAAGATCTCGAATTGCTCAGGTTCCTCGGCGATCTCCTTCAACTCTTGCGATCTGATCTCCAACAGCTCTCTCAACTTGTTCTCCTCCTTCTCCACCTTATTGAACAGTTTGAGGGACGCCTCAGAAGAGAAGTTTGCCATGAATTGGAGAGAAAGATCTCGAACTTCTTCAAGCCGACTTGACGTTGACCCCACAGTTCTCACTTCCTGCTTGAGTTGGCTCCAGAACATTTCAATCGGATTCAGGAAGCAATGATAAGGAGGAAGGCGGATAACTTGGATTCCGCGTTTTCTGGCCACCTCGTCAACGAAATACTTCTTGAACACGGTCCTTCCTCCAACTGACTTCATGTGCTCCTGAACCTTCTTATACAGCTCTGTCTTCCGTTCGTACCGATCGTAGTGGACACCTTCAGAATCCAAGAACTCTTTGATTTCGGCAATCTTGCTGGCGGAAGTTGGTGCATTCTCGATAGTGCGGCAGTGATAAGAAGCATTATCGAGAACGAGAACTGGAGGTCTTCCGGCATCTGCAGCAGCTTTCAGCAAGGAAGGGAAGACGTTGTTGATGAGGTAGTCTTCGCACAGAGAGGCTGTCATTTCTTGGTGATAATCTTCCTTTTGATCGTCGACCTTGCCACCGGAAATGATCACCTTCTCCGAGCCCTCCAAGATGCCGTCCTCCGAGATCACAGCCATCACGATACCCCTTTTTCCTTTGTTCTTTCCTTTCTTGGGTCCTGGCAGGGGTTCCTCTATATTGGCTAGCCTTGCTCGCTCATACATGGTCCCCCATTGGATCTGCCAACCTTTGCTCAACACCATTCCTGCGAAAACCCAAGTTTCATCGAAGAAGACGAAGTAGGCGTTTTGAGTTCTGAGATATTTCATCTCCTTCAAGTATTTCTCTCTCAGGAAGATGAGATCTCTCCTCTCCTCGATGATTGGGTTGTGGGACTTCTGACGATAGCACAAGCCCATTCCTGCCAGTGCACATCCGAGGGTGCTCAAACCATATTGATAGTTGATGGATGAACGTGCCCACTTCAACAACCCCTTGAGAGATACAAACTGATCATTTTTCCAGCATGATTGCAGATGATCCATGATTTCTCTTTTATCTTCCACAGACATCATTCCTGCAGCTCTTTCTCTTCTGTATTTTCTTGTTTGGGGTACTCTGGATGGTGGACTTGCTGGGATCTTGTGGGCGTGAGCGACTACAGTAGACCTGTCGACACCGAGAATAGCACTTGCGAAATCGAGTACATTGTTTATCATGCACTCCTTCGCAGATTCCCCCAATGCCTCCTTGAGTTTGACGATGTTCTTGTACACCGTGTTGGTTAGATGTTCTCCTTTTCCAGCAATATGTCCTGGAGATTCTATCTTGAAAGGAAACACGTCTAGATTGAGACTGGCGAAGGATGACCCAAGATGATGTATACGAGACAACTTCTGAAATGGACATGCAAGGTGGAGGGTGCAGGGTGAGGAAATTCATGCATTTCAAGTTTTGTGCAATTTAAGATTTCAGAGTGCAACATACCGTAAAACCTGTTTCAGAAGGGCAGGCTCTACTATTTCTCCAAGGTACATCTGGAGGGCCCTTCTATAACAGGGGCCATTCAGTTAGAGAGGGCTCTTCCATTTTTCCGTTCATTTTTCCCTAACTTTTTTTTTCGAAAAATTCGACGAATTTACGTTCAAAATTCATGAAAATCTATCAATTGCAACAAAATTGAGCAAGTTTTTCATTAAACATAGTACTTCAAAGATTTTCTATCAAATTGAGGATTTTCCGGAATGTTTTTCACTGAAAACTGTCGGAAAGTTTTTCACTTCAAAACACATTTTGAAGGGGCACCTTCTTCACAAATGGCCCTTCTTATACAGGTCTTACGGTATAAGTGATACAGATTCAAGAATATTCAAAATCTTTATTTATTTATCATACAGCTTCGGTTATGCTTTAGATCATTGTGATGTGCCGACGTGTTCTCAATCTGTCAATCAGACATGGATGTCATTCAATGTAGAATATCATAACACAGGGTAAGCGCTGCGCATGGTATATGCGTTAGCGATGCGCCTCATATGCACGACATGGGTACACCGTTTGCGCGCATATAGTACGCTATATGCGCGCACGCGCGATCGAGATCGGGCATGCCGCGTCCATAATTCGTCTGCAATTTCAGGTCGTATTGGCGATGGATATCGCTTATATGGATTAGTTAATCTAACTATAGTTGTAATAAGATGTGATTTTGCTCAGATCTTCCAATATCGTTCATTTTCCCTTGCAGATCTTCAGATTTTTTTACAGATTGACCAATTTTCCAGTTTTCACAGAATTCTCTCACATTAAGAAAAATTATGGCTAGAAGTTTAAAATATCTCGATGATTCTACATAATACATTTTTTCTTCAAAAATTTTAACCGAAAACTTTGAAAAAATTCAACAAAGTTATTGAAATTGTAATTATTTCACATAATTTGTTTTTTCAAAAATATTACGTTTTTCGGATGTTTTCCTGCTTTTACTTCGTAATAATCGGAAAAACTTACCAAACAACCTTTATTCCACCTGAAAATATATTATTCCGCTTATTCCGAAGTAAAACAGAAAAATCCTAATTTCAAAAAAAAACTTGATTTTTAACAAATTTCACTAACTTCTTTACTAAAAATAAGTTGTATTTCAGTTAGCCGTAATTTTCACATGTGAAAACATTGAGAAAGTCTTTGAAAACAGGAAACATGATCGATATGATCAAAAAATTGATCAAGATCGGCGGTGAAACATTTTTGCTAAACAACGCGCACTAGCGTAATAGCGGAGTGTCGTTGGTAGGCTGACGCTTTCATGGCAAAGGCGTGCATGCTATTACTCTCGTCCGAAATCAATGCACGTTGCGGCCGAAAATTTACTCAAAATCGCATCGTCGGTCGCAGAGCGAAAACAACAAATGATGCATGCGCCTTTAATACCGTACCTCGGATGATTTTTCATTTTGGGCCAATTTTTGGCTCTTTTTCTGTTTTTTAAGGGAAATAAATTAAAGATTTATAAGAATTAGACATAATTAGACAGAAACAAGCGAAAAAATAAAAGAAAAGGCAAAAATTCGGTAAATGTTGAGGTACTGTATTAAAGGCGCATGCATAAACTTGAAAAATACCGCTGTGTTTTCCCCTCGGGAGCTAAGCTCCGCCCATCGTTATTTTCTCGGCCGCAACGTGCATTGATTTCGGACAAGAGTAATATATGGATGCTATATGGCACGGCACCCCAGCGATACAAATCGGAAAGTAGCTGCTGACGCGCTTCACGCTATGTTGCAGCTATCGCGCCAACCATCGTTGTCTGCGTCTCTCAAGGAGTTCGTACTCTCTCGCATCAATATTAAAATTGATTTGAACATGAATCTTTTTTTGCAAGAATTTCTGCCTTTCTTATCTTTTTTTCGGTCTGTTTTTTATAAAAATGACATTCAGACATCTTTTTTCAGATTCCTCCAATGTTTCTCGGCTTGAACAGCGGATCCTTCAGCTTCCTGCATATTTTCAAAAATCGCGTTGAAAGGGTTCGTTTTCCCTGCCATATTTTGCCTTTTTTCATAATTTTTTTTCAGATAATTCTCGGGTATGCTTCTCCGTTCAATTTCGACTATTTTTGGATAATAATGAGTGCGGTTAGTCGCTCATGATCAGATAATACTTCTCCGCCTTACTTTTTTCAGGTGTTTGGAACGAGAAATGATGAAAACGAAGATCGGAGAAGGATTTGAGGCTTTGATAATATGTTTTTGTTGATATTTCTCCTTTTTTTAAATGAAAATCCGTCATAAAATAAATTTTTTGGTGCTAAAAAGTTTGTATCTCTCGAAACCGAATATGTGACAAATATGGGCGACGAGACGCTTGAAGCTTGTAAAAACAGATTTTCAACGTAGTAGGATCGATATTGAGTAGAAAATCCGAACATTCATCATCGAAAATATGAATTATGTGATTCTGAAGATATATTTTGAAAATCGGTTTTTCGAGCTCTAATAACTTTTCCTAGGAAGCACCTATATGCAAAATTTTGGACTTTTTAGATAGAGAATGACTCTGGCTACAATTGCCCGAGAATTGATCTTGAAAAAAAAGAGCAGAACTTTTCTTATAACGAGAAAATGCGATTTTCAGTACAAATTTTATGGCCTGGCGCCCGTAAATCGACACAAACTACCGTATTCGCAGAGGAGCGCGCTTTCGCGATTTTTCGCCATTTGTTGAGACCCCGCAAATTCCGAGGAAAAAATTTTCCGGGGAAAAAATATTTCGAGGAAAGTGGGCGGAGTCAGGGGCGGTACCTAAATTGCAACCCTGGCACGGTTTTGCAGCATGGTTTTTCTCATGACCGCATCCAAATGTGCTCCGCCCACTATCCTCGGAAAAATTTTTCCCCGGAAAATTTTTTCCTCGGAATTTGCGGGGTCTCCATTTGTTTCGCTGGGGTGCCGTGTATGGGTGCGACCAGCGGCGACCAGTCGTGCACAGCGCCGACGCATATAGCGCGCACGCGCTACCCACGGAATTATTATGGGAGCACATAGCATCCTATATGCGCGCCTAGGCATATACCATGCGCAGCGATTACCCTGTGAAAGTACACAAAACACAAACAAAAAGATTTATTCGTTCAAACAGCATCAAATGAAAACAAACATAATTCGAACATGCATAATATTCGAAGTTATTCTATGAGGTTAGGTCAGCCTTTATCTTAAAGTCAAAGTGCTTCAAAAATGGAAAAAGGGTGGAAAGTTGCATATGTTACAAAGGACCTAACCATTGCAACTTTCACACGCACTTTGACACGGCACATACCCATAGAATTGCCTCTTTTTAGATTTTCACAGGATTTCAGATTTTTTTCGGTTGAAAAACACTCACCTCTTTTTCTTCTTCTACTTTTCTGGCTTGGAGATGCTTCTTCTCTTCTGCGTAAGCCTTCTCGAGCAGACTCTTCTTCTCTTCCGCTGTCGGCATCACTGCTTCGACGTCCGGCGTACGTCGGATTTTTCGACGAGCTGGATCATTCTTTCGACGAGCTGGCGCAAGCTTGTATGGAGTATGGCGAGCGTCTTCTTGGCACAGTGACTAAAAACAGCTTTAATTAAAATCAATGCGTTCTCTCATACCTTATGTTCCATTATCGATACCTCTGGAAACTTGTCACTCGGCTCTGTTTAACTGGATTACCTGAAAAAGTTGTTAATTAAGAAAACGAAACGGAAACGAAAAGAGCGAGGAAACAAAACGGAAGAATATCAGATAAAAATGCAATTAAATGACGACGAGATTGATTGAGACCCAACAAATGCGGAAATTATGAAAAGAAACGAGAGAAAAAGGAAAGATTTGCACTGACAACGATATTTGACCTCATAATAGGGAAAAATGCCAAAATGTCTGAAAAATTGTAGTCTTTGACAGGTTCTCATTGTTTTCGACATAAAATGAATACAAAACCTCTGAAGCGAACGAAGGAAACGAGAGAAAATGGAAGGATTTGCACTGACAACGATATCTGGCTTCAAAAAAAGGAAACTTCGATGAAATGTTGAGAAAAGTAATAAAAATCAGTACTTCTGGCAGTTTTCTAACATTTTCTGCAAAAAAACCGAAAAAAAACTAACAAAATTGAAGTTTTATTGAAGAAAATCAAGCGAAAAATCATGTTGAATAAATTAAAAAATCGCCGCCGGCCGCCGGCCGCCTGTCAACCAAAACTCGGCCATCGAGCGGTGCGGGGGAGCGCGAGTCCCGTGAAAAGTATTTCCCTAATATGATGACAAATTAGTGCGGAGAGAATTTCAATAAATTTAGTAAATTTTTCAGAAGGAGAGGGTGAAGTGCTAAAAGAGAGGTCCCAGTCAATGGTGGCAAGGTCGGAGTTTAGGGAGCGCAGATCGCACTTCTTGAACCATAAACGAGGGCGAGATATGGATGGAGATAGAGAAGTGAGAGGGGTAGGAAGAACTTGGAACGAGACGGCAAAATGGTCGGAGTTAAGCAAGGGAGCATCGACAGCGACTCTAG
Organism: Caenorhabditis nigoni; assembly: GCA_027920645.1. Lineage (NCBI taxonomy): Eukaryota > Metazoa > Nematoda > Chromadorea > Rhabditida > Rhabditidae > Caenorhabditis > Caenorhabditis nigoni. Next base: position 4,710,796 of record CP115868.1, read on the forward strand.
AAAGCGGAAGATCATCAGAGGATATTACAAGGTCAAGAATGTTAGCTGAGGTATCGGAGACCCGAGTTGGGAAAGTGACATGTTGGTGGCGGATGTTGAAGATTGTGAAAGCAGAATTCAAGCGACTAGTGGAGGTTGGTCAGATTCCGGCAAAAACATTATGGGAAACCGACCAAGACAAACTACCGGCCAGCTTTCGACCTCTTAACACGCAACGCCTTCAAATTCCGGCCAAAATCTGTCATTTTTCCGTCCCACTGCTGCCAGTGGACAGCCTCTGACCAAAATCTGACCAAGAACCGTTCAAAAACCGAACCCCCCACAACTTCCGTCCAGAAGTTGCAAACCGACAGCCGAGAAGACACATGTCCACAAGTCCACATGAACGAATCTCTGCACACCCACAGAAAACTGACCGCTTCTTTCTTTTCACATAAAAGTGGAAAACAGAGAAAAAGAAATGGGAAAAAAGAGAACAACGGAAAAAAATAGTGCACAAAACTGAGAAGGATTGGAAACAGAGAAATACCAAGGCCAACACACACGCCACTTTTCGTTCCCTTGTTTCTTGTTTTATTCGTTTTTTTTTTCTCATGATGTGAGAGTGAAGAAAACTTTTTGAACTTATAAGTGAGCTTTTCAGTTAACAGGGAAAGTTCTCCATACATAGGCCCCTTCTAACCAAACAACGACACTCCGCCATCCCGCTCTGCTTGTGAGCGCGCACACAACAGTTTTCAAATTGTTTATAATCGTCTTATTGATATTCTAACACCACTTGTGGAATTGAAACTAATGTTTTTTAAAAGTGAATTTGGGCTCAAAAATCAAAATTTCGAAATAATTATTTCTTAAAATTCTCTTTTTTTGTTTCCTCTTCTCACAGCTCTCATTCTTTTAGAAACAACCAGATACTGAAATTTTTGTGCTGAAAAACTTTTTAAAAAATTTCAGAAATCATGGGAAAACCAATCAGTTGGGCACTGATTGAAAGAACTTGCCCGGAGTTCCAATTGAATGCGTGGGATTTTGGATTCGCTATCGTCGCATTCATTGGAGTGGTCTTTACTTGTGTGAAACGAAAAGAAAATTAAAAACTTGATAATATAAAACAAATTCAGATTCAAACCGGGCAAATCCATGAGAAAAAGGAAGAAGGAAGTAGTTTGCTCGCCACGTTGGCTCTTTGCGACTTTTTAATTTGTTTCCTTTATATTATGACCTATTTTACGACCAGTGTCATTTTATACTTTCGTAGCAACGTAGGTTTTGAAAGCCTTTGATATCTTTGAATTCTAGTTTACAGCTCTTTGCGGACTTCCGAATTGATACACTGAATTCAAGCACATCCGTTAAAATCCTGTATGATACCATAATGACTTTCACAGTCTTTCTCCTAATTGTGGAGAGATTTTTATGGACATGCTCTTCAAGAACTCGTCTAACTTGGAGAATTTTCACAGATAAAAAACTGAAGAGACGATTAGCACTTGTGGCAATAGTATACGCGTTTTTCTCGTTTTTCACCAGGATGTTTGTGAGTTTAGAGGTTGTGAAAATTGTATATAAATAGTTTGTTAGGTGCTATCCGATGTTCCATTTTGCGATATTGCTCCCCGCCCACTACTGTTTGAGATTGAAGGTTGGTTCAATGGTTTCTTCTCCTGGAACGTCGCTTTTCTTAATTTCAGCTCTAAAAATCATTCAATTGTATGTCGTCCCCGGAATTGATGCGTTTGTATGTGTTGCAACACTAATCTTTGCTCTCCTCACTATCCTTCGTCTATCAAAAGTTGGACAAGGAGAGGAACCCGTTGTTCAGGAGGAAGTGAATTTGGAAGACGGTGACGCTAAAGGTGCAAATGGATTGTAAGTTTTTTTCGTTTTTTATAGAAGTACATCTAGAAGCACATCTAGAAGGACGACACCTCCAATGGTACCATAATTGGCTCAGCTACGCGGTCACAGCCAAAACTTTCTGAGCTATGACAATCGTGAAAAAAGTGAATAAGGACTTTAACACACTTCTGGGGTTCACAACCATCTCATTTTTTATCCTCTGCCTTATACTTGAGATGTCGTTTTTCGAATACTTTTTTAGTTACATTTAAACTTTTGTTACGACCTTGTCTAGACTTTCATAAAAAAATCCGCAATCTCCGCTAAATCGCGACTTGTGTCTTCCAATCGAACTTTTATATTTTCTCCGTGATCTTTATAGATGAGGATGATGTCTATCGAACGAAGTTGAACGTTTTTTTTTACTTTCTGAGTAGATCAAAAAATTAATAATAAGGAAGTTCGTATACCATTGCAAAAGTCAGGCATTTTTCTAACATTTCGCTTCAAAGTTTAAAACTGTTTTAGATCCAAGTGTCTACTGGTATTTCACAATCGCATTCTAAATTTAGGTCATTCCCTAGTTACCGTATGTCATATAATACCCAGACAGAAAGTCAACTTTGAGCTCAATTATCTCGATTCCTATGCAAGGTATCAAAATTTGGTAAATTGATAAAATATTAGAGATTCAATAATAAACAACTTATCAGTTTACAAATATTTGATATCTTTCACCGAAACTGAGATATATGAGCTCAAAGTTGACGGTTCGGGTGGGCTTCTATCACATGAAAGATTGAAACGCCTTGTTATTTTAAGATCCCATCTGCCCTCGAAAACCCCGACCACTATAAGTCAAAATCCTTGAAAAAATGTTCCAGGAACACGAATCTCATCAAACGCTGGATCATATGCATTCTCGTTGTCTACGCCACTTTCCTCATCCGCACAGTTTGCTATTACATTTTTATCAATCCCCTCACCTCTGACTTGTTTGAAAAAACACCAAGCGCCCGTAATCGTAAGTTTTCTTTGTTTTTAAACTTTAAAAATTAAATTAATTTCCAGTTACGGTTTGGTGGTACGACTTCATGAGTGTGCTGTTTTCCGGATCCAGATACATCGTTTATTACGCTTTCTGCCGTAACCAAATAGTCACCGAATTTCCGCCAACTGCAATTGGACAATGATTTTAGCTAAAATTCTTGGACGGGGTTGAAGATTTCATTGTAGTTTTGATTTTTCATTTATGAATGAATGTTGTTAAAATTATGATCTTGTCTACTGTAATTTCACTCTGAGCTCGATTATCTCAGTTACGCTAAGAGATCTCGAAAACCAGTCAACTGATAAATCACTTGCCATAATGCCAGCTACATCTTCATAATTAGTAGGTTTTCGATATTTCATATAGCACTTGAGGCAATTGAACTCAACGTGTTAGTGCTAACTACAGCGATCTCTGAAAACGGAGAGAAAAAACTATTTTGTCGCTATTTCCAAAATAAAAATGATTATCGTAGCCATTTCTCGGAAATTAAGATAATTGAGGTCAAAGTGCCAGTAAACAATGACATTCTATTAGTGCCATTTTCCTCCAATTATTTTTTGTTGGGAGTATAAAACAGATAGGATCTTCATAAAAACCTATAAATAGCTCCAATTTGTGGAAAACAATTACTTCTACGAAAAGTGAGAAAGAAGAATTGAAGTTACAAGTTGACATGAAGTTTTACCAATTTTTGAAACCTAACCTTGACTAGATCTTCATAATCAACATAAAACAAAAAATTAGCTAAAACGGAAAAATTTTAATATTTCAGATTGAGCTGAAAATCAATAAATTTGGACAATTTTGAGCAGAGCTATGCGCTTTTGAACCTTGTGGATTGCACCAGACAACGAGAGCACTCTCGCTTCTCTGCATATCTCAGAACGTTAAAGGCGTTTATCTCGCTTGAAAAAATGTCTCTTTTTTGCAAATTTTCACAAATTTCAGTCCAAACGACACTTGTTTTTTTTTCGAATTAGACTTCAAATTTCAATGTTTTTATTGTTTCAACTTTGATTCCCCAGATGCACGCTGTGTCAGGAAGCCTGGTCGAAAAACGCGCCCCAGCGAACGTGAAAAATCACTGCGCAACGTGGCTGGCTGAGGATCAAACTTTCAAACGTTGGGCAAAAAAATCGCGAGTTGCAATGCGTTGATTAAAAATATACCAGTCGGTTTGCGCCCCTTCGGGGCTGAACCTCCTGGCCTCCGGTTACAGTACCCGTAATCTTATAAAGAGATTTCTCCACTTTTATTCAAGATCTCAAAATTGAAAGTTGAGAAAGTCAGTGTTTCAGAAATGCCCATTTTTAAGAACCTCAGATCATTACTTAAAAATTTTAGAGTTTTTGAATTTCGAGAAGTTGATGAATTTAGAGTTCGAGGTCAGAGACTTGGATTCAAAACTCGCAGTTCAAAAACTCTTAAATGCGAAAACTTCGGGTTTTATCTGATTTAGAAGTTTTTAGAGAAAATTCTGATCTTCTGAAATTAGAAATGTCGAATTTCAAAATCGCTAAATTTTTCTCTTTCTGATTTTTTTGATAACTCGAAACTGTCTCAAAACTCGGGAAATGCAAATGTGAAGATTGAAAATTTTAGATATTTATTAATTTGGTACATCAGTGATTAAAAAATTTTTCGTTAATTAGGTGCATCAAAGACTAAAAATTCTGAAATCTTAGAGCTCTAAACATCGGAAATTTCAATTCCTAGAATCCTAAGAGTTTGTAATTATTAAATTCCGACTTTTTGGAATTGTGGAATTCAGGAATTCGAAATTTCAAACTCTAAAATTCTGAAATTTAATGTTCGGAATAAGGGTGAGTGAGCATCTCAGAATTTCAGAAGTTTCAGAATCAGGAACCCCGTAAACTAATTTCAGAAAACTGAAACTGGAAAATTGCTGCCGCTTGCAAACTCTCCATCATATAACATTTTGCATTTTTCCGGACCGTCACACTTCATCATTTTTTTAAAGCTTTGGTTTTTTTCTTTGAGGGTTGCGCGCCTTCAGCCATATGTAATGTTATATGACCGTCTGCTCTTTTTAGGAATTTCGTGGTATTTGAACGTGCCTCTGAAGAAAGAAAGCACAAAATTCTCCTATTTAAATATCGCATTCTTATCCGAAATTTGCTTGTGATACAAAAAAAAAACTAAAGGCTTCGACTTACTACTATTCTTTCCTTTCAACTTGAAAATAATGAAACCGAGAAAATCTTTGCTAGGGTTACATTTAAACCGATTAAAAAACAATCGGACATTTTCATATTCATTTCTGAACACTCTACAAAAAACCAAAAAAACTTTGCTACCTATCGGACTCGAACCCGCATAGCGCGGGCAAAAGCATAGTGCGTTAGCCGCAACACCACTGGTTGCCAGTGGGAATGGTGGTATTAGGTTGGCAAATAAGTTTCTTCCGATTTTGAAGGCTCAACTTTGAAAGCTCATATCTGGTCAGTGGTATTGTTTTTATTGACGGATGTTTTTTTGTTAGATAGAGTATCTCACGGACTTGTTACACACACCTTGGCTCATTTCTCCTTATTGTCGTTCGCGAGCATGCCGCTTCCTTTCGTACCTTACGGTCTAAACTTTCGAAATGTCATTCTTTTTTAATTCCTTTCTGGTTGGAAAATCACGATATTCACAAGAAATTGAAAGAAATAGATAAAGAAGGATCTCCTGCTGTCAATACCATCAAGCATTGGACCGATAAGTTTGAAGAGAAAAATTTAGAATCGCAAGACGGAGATCGGTCCAAAAGTTGAACTTGGACCTATTGAAGAATACTATTGAAACCGATCCAGTTCAAACCACTTGTAAGATGTCAAAGGCGTTGTCCGTTAGTCAACCAAGTATTGTGAACGGATTGAAGTCTCTTTACGACTTCAAGAATTGGGTCGATGCGTACCTCATGTTTTGAAGTACTACGATATAGATTTTCATGTGGACACGAGCATGTTTCTTCTACAATTTCTTTGCACGTTCAGATCGGTGGGGGATCTTATTAGCGTGGATGATAAGTACGTAAGTTACTCTATCAGTGTGTAGAAGGGTCCGTCAATTGACAAAGAATTGCTAGCTCTGGACGTCCCGGAACATAAATTTCAGATGAAAAGGGGGTTGTTATGTATTTGGTGGTCTTTCAAAGAAATGGAATCTGGGGACTTTTAGATGTGGGTACCACTATAACTACCACCTTGCATGGTTCATAATTATAGAAGTTGAGTCTGACAGTCGAATCAAAAAGAGAAGAAAAAAACCAAAGTTCACTTCCAGCGCGACAATGCGAGATCACCCGTGATTAGAGGGTCCAGGAAAAAATCCATGTCGTTCTTCTGAATTATTATTTTGCGCCGTCGTATTCTCCAGACCTTGCTCTTTCGGATAATCAGTTGTATAAGACTCTCAAACGCCATCTTCATAGAAAATACTTCAATTGAAAAGATGGTACAAAAAAGGAGTTGACTCATTTTTTCGATCACAGCGCTCGTCGTTCTAGGCCGATGGAATCAAGGTTTTACCGGAGCGTTGCCAGACAACTATTCATGTTCATAGACATTACTTCCATTCATCTAGCCCCTTCTGCTTCGAGAAAAAATTGATCAAAAATTTTACCAAAATCGGAAGAAACTTATTTGCCAACCTAATAGAAGTGGCGTAAACGTGTGTGTGAGATTTCCTCCCTTTTTCTCTCGCACCCTCTTCTCTCTCCCTCCCTGCCCTCCACCCTTCACTGTGGTGAAACCAAGGAACGTCTCCAGAAGACTTCAAAATCAAAATTTGAAAAAAAGAAAAGGCCGGGCCTAAACTAAGACACAATTCTAATCTATTTGTCCAGGTTTCAGCTCAATAGTTTAACTTTGAGTGGGTAAAACGGAACGCGACATACAAACCAACAAACGGAATTTGGTGAATGTTATTAGTAATGATGTAGGTCATCCACGTCAACTTTAAAATTCATAAATGTCGCCTGGCCTAAAGGTTTTCTGGGGCGCGATTTTCGACCAGTTGATCTGACACACCGTGCAGATGGTCTCAATCGTGTTTACACAAGTCTACGTGACCTACATCAATGGTGTGCCACGGCCGGCCGCCATTTTGAACAGACTTGGTTCACATGAAACAATCTCTGCCCACTCACAGAAAACTGACCCCTTCTCTCTTTTCACATAAAACATGGAGAAAAAGAGATGGGAAAAAAAAGAGAACAACAGAAAAAAATAGTGCACAAAACTGAGAAGGATTACAAAATGAAAGATACCAAGGCCAACACAAACGCCACTTTCTGTTCCCTTGTTTTTTGTGTCATGCGTTTTAGTTGTGAGAGTGAGTACATATTTTGAACTTCTGCGTGAACCTGGAACGAAAAGATCGCCGGACTATGACCCAATTTACTTTGGTTTTCAGTACCTTCCAATCTTATTTAACGGTCCCCCACTACCCAAGCTACGACACTCCGCTATCCCGCTCTTGGCACGCTGATGATGGTTTTGAAATTTGTTAAAATTTTCATGTGGAAATTCGTTGGTAGTAAATAACCCATACTTCAAAATGAAATCTGGCTTTAAAAATCAAATTCTTCGGTCTCAAACCAGATTCAACCCGGTCATGAAAAATGAAAATATCATTTGTGTTCTACCCAATGACAGCTATCTTACACACATTTTGCTCTCTCTCCACCAAAAAATAAATTGGTTGTGGTTTTCGGTCTTCTCGGACGTCGGCTCATTTATTACCAGTCCACCCCATTTCGTCGTTTTCTTTAATTCCCAGAAGCTCTTTTTGCTCCTTTTTTTCGAAACATTCTTCTTTTTTGTTTCCTATTTTCATTGCTCCTATTGTTTTTTTAGAAACAGTTAGAAGTGAAATTTTAGTATCGTGCAAGAAGCACTTTGACCCAATTTATCTTGGCTCCTGTAACATACGCTGTGCCCTTCATGACTGTTTTCGATCAAACATTTTTCTAGTTTTTTTAAATCTGTTTTGATCAGACAAACAAAAAATTCAAAAAAAAACCAAAAAATTAGAGAAATTTATTTTAAGAGCTAAACATTTGGATCAAAAGTACAGAACTTTTGATACCGGGCCTTCCGGGCCGGGCCCGGACCTTGAAAACTTCCTCAGGCCCGGAATTTTTCAATTATGGTCCTTAGGGTTAAACCTGATCCAGCCGGGCTATGGCAAAAAATTGCCTTTGAGCCCTACCTACTGACAGCTATCCTACACACATTTTACTATCTCTCTCTCCACCGAAAATAAATTGGTTGGTTTTTGGCCTTCTCGGACGTCGCCTCTTGTGTTACCAGTCCACCCCATTCCCTCGTTTTTCTTTCATCCCCAGCGGCTCTTTTTTGCTTCTTTTTTCGAAACATTCTTCTTTTTTTGTCCTCATTGCTCCTATTATTTCTAAAAAAGCTAGAAGTGAAACTTTGTCATGGTACTAGAATAATATTTCAGGAGCCATGCAGTTGCAAAGACCACTCAGTTGGGTGATGATTGATAAGACTTGCCCGGAATTCGAACTAGATGCGTGGGTATTTGTGTTCGCAATCATTGCATTCATTGGGTTGATCTTCACCTGTGTAAGAAAAAAAATGGAAACGCGCACTCTGATAACATACAAAAATTTCAGATTCAAATGGTACAATTCCACAAAAAGAAGGAAGAAGGAGGTGGTTTGCTCGGCACGTTGGCTTCTTGCGACTTTTTAGTTTGTTTCTGTTATATCATGAACTACTTCGTTACAAGTCTCATTTACCATTATCGCAACACGGTAAGTTTTCAAAGCCTTTGATACTCTGTATGTTTGAGTTTCTAGTTCTTCGCGGATTTCCGAGTTCATGGACAAAGATCAGGCAAATCCGTAAAGGTTCTGTATGAATCCATAATGACTTTCATGATATTTTGTATAATCGTGGAGCGATTTCTATGGACGTGCTCTTCAAGGACTCGTCTAACTTGGAGCATTTTCACTGACAGTAAACTGAAAATCAAACTAACATATTTAGCAATGGTGTACGCGGTTTTGATGTTTTTCACCAGGAAGTTTGTGAGTTTTGAAGTTTGGAATATTTGAAAAAAAATATTTTATTAGAAACCCTCCGATGTCCCATTTTGCGATAATGCTCCCGAACCACTCTTGTCTGATATTGAAGGTTGGTCTCATGGTTCCTTTTTCCAAAACGCTGCTTTTCTTGATTCCAGCTCTGAAACTCATTCAAGTATTTGTCGTTCCCGGAATCGATGCGTTTGTATGTCTTGCAACTCTGATCTTTGCTCTTCTCACTATTCTTCGTCTATCAAAAGTTGGTCAAGGAGAAGAGCCCGTTGTTCAGGAGGAAGTGAATTTGGAAGACGGTGAAGTAAAGCGTACAAATGTGGTGTAAGTTAACGTTACTAGAGTCCAGTATCCCGGGGTACACCAAAAAGGGTTCGGCGAGCTCTTTTTCGAGATTTTGATTTCCATATCTCTTGTTTGTACAAAGTTATGGCCTAAATAAGAGACGGTATCGAACACCAAAATTTGGTTTTTGAAAAATGCTCATAACTTCTGAAAGAGAAGAGATCCCAGTTTAAAATTTAAAATGATAGACTTAAAATTAAATTTAGCACATTTTCATAACAAAAAATCGAGAAATTTTCACAAAGATAAGAACGTTTTGTTTTTTCGGCTTTGATAGACAACCTTATAGTAATGAGGCTTTTTGAAAAAAAATTACCCTTTTTTAAAAAATGTTTTTGTTACATAAATGTTCCACATCCAATTTTCCGGTGATTCTGAATTTCCGTTAGGGTTAAGGATTCGGCCGTCAGGCCGTATCATACCTTATGACATTTTTCGGCCTGAAACACTTCCAGATTTCACAGCCGTTTGATTTGGTTCTACTTCTGCCTTGTACTCAAGATTTCTTTTTTTTTCGAATAATTTTTTTATTACTCCTAAAACTTGGGTACAACCCTGTTTAGGGTTTCATAAAAACTGCGTAATCTATGCAAAATCGTGATCCCAATTGAACTTTTATATTTTCTTCGTGATCTTTAGAGATATGAGAGGTGTCTATTCGAAGAAAGTTGAACGTTTTTCGATGTCTAAGTAGATCAAAAATCTGAAAAAGTCTATAAAAAGTCTCAAAAAGTTTTTCTTTGAACTGTTTTGGAACCAGGGAATAACCTTCTTTTTAATGAATTCACAAGTATGTCTTGACCTCGTTATTCTCTAATTAAGCTTGTAACTCCTACCTGGGTTCACCCCAGGTTGTCAGGGGTCCCTTGTATCCTGAAGGTGCCACAAAGGATACAGAATTTGAATCTCAAGAAAACAGCGACAACTCAACCTCTCTGAAAAAGGCTTTCCAGAAACACGGACCTCATCAAACGCTGGATCATTTGCATGCTTGTTGTCTTTGCCACATTCCTCATCCGCACAGTGTGCTATTACATTTTCATCGATCCTTTCACCTCCAATTTGTTCGAAAAAACCCCAAGCGCCCGTAATCGTAAGTTAACTTATTCTAGAAAGCTTTCAAAAAATGTTTTTAATAAATAAAACAATTTCCAGTAACGGTTTGGTGGTATGACTTCATGAGTGTACTGTTATCCGGATCCAGATACATACTTTATTACGCTTTCTGTCGTAATCAAATTGTCAGCGAATACCCGCCAACTGCAGTTCGACAATAATTTTTGTTTCATTTTTTTTTGCTTTTTTTGCTTATGTACTGATGATCTGTATAGTTGTCCGTTTTTTGAAATCTTTTATAGAAATTGAAATAATCGAGCTCAAATTGTTAATATAATTGTTTCTGTAATTAACACCGTGCAATTGTTTTCTTTTTCTCGCTTTGCTTTTTTTTCTTTCCAATAAAGATTGAATTATTCCGAACATTGTATTTTTAGCGCACTTTCATGATGACATAAAAAGTCTCTGGTCATTCTCTGAAATCAGAGAAAACTGGGACCTCTAAAGGGTATAAAGAGAAATGAAGACGCAGAGAAAGAGAAGCGAGCGGCAAAGTAGAAGTGCATGAAGAAGACCTATGGATTAAAAGCTTTCTTCGAAGTATTTCGCTCTATTTCACTCCTGTTTTTTTTTCTAAATTTTTTATAATTTGGTCATTTTTATTTCAGAGAGACGGCAATGCCAAAACAATTTAATTGGACGGCAATTTTAGAAATTTGTCCGGAGTTTCAGATAAATCAATTCGATTTAGTTTCCTCTTGACTAAAGTGACTAAAGTGAGTGCAATTTTGAAAGCCTTCTCCTAAATCTTGACTAAAGTGAGTGCAATTTTGAAAGCCTTCTCCTAAAGACAGTTCAATTTCCAGATTCAAGTGCGTCAATTCCTGAAGAAGAGAGAAGAAGGAAGCAGTTTTCTCGCCACGTTGGCTGCATGCGACTTTATAGTTTGCCTCTGTTTTCTTGTGATTCATCTTGGAGCAAGTCTTGCGTTTCATTACCAAAATGATGTTAGCATATTGCCTTTGGAAAATTTATCAGAATTTCGAATTTCAGACTTTGGCTGACCTTCGAATCGAATATCAGCGAAAAATCAAAACCTATCGAACGCTTTACGATACGGTTATAAGCTTTGTAGTTTTTCTCCTAATTGTGGAGAGATTTTTCTGGACGTGCTCGTCAAGAACTCGGCTATGATGGAAGATGTTCACATTGGCCAAGCCAAAATTTTGGTTGTTATTTGCGACAGCAATTTATTCTCTTTTTTCAGTGACCATGAAACCAACAGTAATTTCTCCGAGCATCATTAAGACCGTTTGAATAAATTTTCAGGTGCAATCCGACTATCCGATTTGTGATATTGAGCCTTATCCAGCATTGTTCGCGGAGCCAGGTTAGTTTTATTAGAAGTTTGAAGGAGGGGAGACAATAGATTTTTTGGTTTTTTTTCTCGATTACGGTATGCATTTCAACGTGACGGTGTACCGTAATCAGTGTTCACACAGCGCGTGTCTAACGTTCCGCTTTTATATGTATATGACGCCATAGCTCAGCCGGCAGCCTCGAGGTGCTCACATGAACGAAATTTTGAGAAACTCATTTTTTCATGTCCCCTTCCCATCTTTAAGCAAGTTTACTTTTAATTTTGCTAATTGAAGCCTCTTAAGGAATCGAACCCATGAGCGAAATTTTAGGGTTGCCGCGCCACTACCAACTGAGCTACGCGCCTTTCATATTATTAGAAACGCTCATCTAATGAACGAGAACTTCAAGAGAGGGCTAGGAAAACTACATAGAAGGGCATTCTAAAAAGTTTTCCCTATTTATTTTCTTACATCTTCATGAAAAAGCATGTCTGTAATTTCAAAAGTTTACAAAAGTCTGTCGAAATTTTTTGCCAAAGATCTTGGGTAATAAAAAAAAACGATTTTTGAGCAAAAACTTATCGAAGAGTCCTTTTAATTGCAAGGAAAAAACTTAGGTGCATAAATTGTCCATTTTTCAGCTGCTCAAATCATCCAAGTGTACATCGTTCCTGCGATATCTGCTATTGTATCGCTGTCAACTTTAGCGTCCGCCATCTTCACAATTCCACGTTTATCGAAAATTGGAAAAGGGGAAGAGCCAGTGGTTCAGGAGGAAGTGAATTTAGAAATTTTGGAAGGGCAGCATCGAAACGGATTGTAAGATTATAGAATTGAAAGTTGAAAATCTAATCATTTTAGAAATACCGACCTCATCAGACGCTGGATCATTTGCATGCTGGTTGTCTACGCCACATTCCTAATCCGCACAGTGTGCTATTACATTTTCATCGATCACCAAACTTCCGACTTATTCCAGAAAACACCAAGCGCCCGTAATCGTCAGTTAACTTTTTATATTTAAAAGATGACAAAATTTCCAGAAACTGTTTGGTGGTATGACTTCATGAGTGTGATGTTTTCCGGATCTAGATACATCGAATATTACGTTTTCTGCCGAAACCAATTAGTCACCGAATTCCCGCCAAATGCAATTGGAAAATGATTTGATTTTATTTTTTGCTGATGTTTTTGCTGTTGATTTACACCATTCATTTCAAGCTCAGATACGAATCTCAATTTTTGTAAGGGATATCAAAAATCAGTCAACTGATAAAATGTTTGCAATAATGTTTTCAACATTTTTTCAACCGGCAATAATTTTTGGTAACCGGTCGAGACATAAATTTGTTGATTTTCGGTCTTTTTTGGACGTCTCCTCGTCTATTTCCAGTCCACCCCATTCCCTTGTTTTTCTTTTATTCTTACATTTGTTCGGTTCTCTTTCTTTACTCTTTTTTGAATTGTTGTTATTTTTATTTTCTCATCCCATTTCTCATATTCTTTCTAGAAACAGCCAGAAGTTGACGTTTTCAAAAAATGTTTTTGAAACCATGGCGAAGCCTGTCGACTGGGAGCTGATAGTAAGGACTTGTCCAGAATTCGACCTGAATGCGTGGGATATTGTACTCGCTATCGTCGCATTCATTGGGGTGATCTTCACCATTGTAAAACCAAAACGACAAAAACTCAATTTGATAATATGAAAAATTTCAGATTCAATTGGTTCAGATAGCACAGTTGCAGACGAAGAAAAAAGAAGAAAGTAGTTTGATCGGCATGTTGGCCCTTTGCGACTTTATGATTTGTTTCGTTTATATAATAACCTACTTCTCGACCAGTGTCATTATCTACTTTCGCAGCAACGTAGGTTTGAAATCCTTTTGATATGTGTAAGTTGGAGTTTCCAGTACTTTGCGAACATCCAAATTGATTTCCGAACGTCGTTCAACTCCTTAAAAACTGCTTATGATACCATAATGACTTTTGCAGTTTTTCTCCTAATTATCGAGCGATGTCTATGGACGTGCTCTTCAAGAACTCGTCTAACTTGGAGCATTTTCACCGAGAATAAACCGAAGAAAAGGCCGATGCTTTTAGCAGTAATGTACGCGTTGTTGTCGTTTTTCACAAGGATGTTTGAGAGTTTTTGGGATTTTAAAATTTAATAAAAATAGTTTATTAGGTACTATCCGATGTTCCGTTCTGCGATATTGCTCCCCGGCCACTCTTGTTTGAGAATGAAGGTTAGTTGAATGGTCTCATAAAACGTTGCGCTTCTTGATTCCAGCTTTGAAAATCCTTCAATTGTATGTCGTTCCTGGAATTGATGCGTTCGTCTGTGTTGCAACTTCGATTTTCGCTCTTCTCACGATCATTCGTATATCAAAAGTTGGAGAAGGAGAAAAGCTAGTTGATCAGGAGTAAGTGAATTTGGAAAGTGGGTAAGCAAAACGTGCGAATGGATTGTGATTCAAGGTTTCTTGATCCTAATATAGGTGGGAGTCGGGTTTACCAGGTTGTCAGGGATCACTTGTATATTGGAGGTGCCACACAGGATACAGAATTTGAAACCCAAGAAGACAACGTCAAGTAAACCTCTCTGAAAAAAATGTTCCAGGAACACAAACCTCATCAAACGCTGGATCATGTGCATACTCGTTGTCTACGCCACATTCCTCATCCGCACAGTGTGTTATTACATTTTCATCGATCACCAAACTTCCGACTTGTTCCAGAAAACACCAAGCGCCCGTAATCGTAAGTTTCATTTTTTCATTTAAAAAAATATGAAATTTCCAGTTACGGTTTGGTGGTACGACTTCATGAGTGTGCTGTTCTCCGGATCCAGATACATCGTATATTACGTTTTCTGCCGAAACCAATTAGTCACCGAATTCCCGCCAAATGCAATGGGAAAATAATTTGATTGTATTTTTTGCTGATGTTTCTGCTGTTGATTTATACCATTCATTTCAAGCTCAGATACGAATCTCAATTTTTGTAAGGGATATCAAAAATCAGTCAGCTGATAAAATGTTTGAAATAATGTTTTCAACGTTTTTCAACTGGCAATAATTTTTGGTAACCGGTCGAGACATAAATTGGTTGATTTTCAGTCTTTCTTGGACGTCGCCTCATCTATTTCCAGTCCACCCTATTCCTTTGTTTTTCTTCTATTCTTACCGTCCTTCGGTTCACTTTCTTCACTCTTTTTGGAAAAGTTGTTTTTTTTTCTTCCCATTGCTCATATTCTTTTTAAAAACAGTCAGGATTTGAAATTTTCAAAAAATATTTTAGGACCATGGTGAAGCCTGTCGACTGGGGGCTGATAGTAAGGACTTGTCCAGAATTCGACCTGAATGCGTGGAATTTCGTATTCGCTATCGTCGCATTCATTGGGGTGATCTTCACCATTGTAGAACCCAAACAAAAAACACTCAATTTGATAATATAAAACAATTTCAGATTCAATTGGTCCAGATAGCACAGTTGCAGAAGAAAAAGAAAGAAGAAAGTAGTTTTATCGGCATGTTGGCCATTTGCGACTTTATGATTTGTTTCTGTTATATTATAACCTACTCTACGACAAATGTCATTTTCTACTTTCGTAGCAACGTAGGTTTGAAATTCTTTTGATATGTGTAAATTGGAGTTTCCAGGACTTCGCGGACATGCAAATCCGAACGTTATTCCAATCATTAAAAATTTTATATGATACCATAATGACTTTTGCAGTTTTTCTCCTAATTATCGAGCGATTTCTATGGACGTGCTCTTCGAGAACTCGTCTAACTTGGAGCATTTTCACTGAAAATAGACTAAAGAAAAGGCCAATTTTTGTAGCAGTAATGTACGCGTTGTTGTCATTCTCCACACGGATGTTTGTGAGTTTTTGGGATTTTAAAATTTAATGAAAATAGTCAATTAGGTACTATACGATGTTCCGTTCTGCGATATTGCTCCCCGGCCACTCTTGTTTGAGAATGAAGGTTAGTTGAATGGTCTCATAAAACGTTGCGCTTCTTGATTCCAGCTTTGAAAATCCTTCAATTGTATGTCGTTCCTGGAATTGATGCGTTTGTCTGTGTTGCGACTTCTATTTTCGCTCTTCTCACGATCATTCGTATATCAAAAGTTGGAGAAGGAGAAAAGCTCGTTGTTCAGGAGTAAGTGAATTTGGAAAATGGGTAGGCAAAAAGTGCGAATGGATTGTAAGTTAAGGTTTCTTGATCCTAATATAGGTGGGGCGGGGGGGGGTCGGGTTCACCCCAGGTTGTCAGTAGTCCCTTGTATCCCGAAGGTGCCACAAAGGATACAGAATTTGAATCTCAAGAAAACAGCGACAACTCAACCTCTCTGAAAGAGGCTTTCCAGAAACACGGACCTCATCAAACGCTGGATCATGTGCATACTCGTTGTCTATGCCACATTCCTTATCCGCACAGTTTGCTTTTACATTTTCATCAATCCACTCACCTCCGACTTGTTCCAGAAAACACCAAGCGCTCGTAATCGTGAGTTAACAATAATTTCATTTAAAAAATTATCAAACTTTCAGTAACAACTTGGTCGTATGACTTCATGAGTGTGCTGTTCTCCGGATCCAGATACATCGTTTATTACGCTTTCTGCCGTAACCAAATAGTCACCGAATTCCCGCCGAATGCAATTGGAAAATAATTGTTAGATTGTTTTTTGCTGATGTTTTCGGTTGATCTCAATTATCTCAAGTTCTTTAAGAGATATCAAAATTCAGTCAACTGGTAAAATGTTTGGGATAAAATCAATAACATTTTATCAGTTGACTGAATTTTGATATCTCTTAAAGAACTTGAGATAATTGAGCTAAACGTGAAGTATATGCTGAAATTCTATTTGACCATTAATTGTTAGTTTTCCCGATTAATTTTTCTCGTGCTGAATTTTTTATCGAATAAAATTTGAATGATGCGAGCAAGGGTTCCGAACTATTTTTAGAGTGCTTTCGGGATGACGTAACGAATCTCTGGTCATCTGACGTCGAGAAGGGTCCTCTTATAAGAAAATATGAAGACGCAAAGAAAAAGAGGAAACGAAGCAAAGTAGAAGTGCGTGAAGAAGAACGATGGCTTCTCTCTTCGAGCTTTCTACGGAAGACTTCCCTTCTATTTACTCCTGTTTTTTAGCACTATAATTTTCTTTTAAAGCTAGAATATAAAAATATGCTCAGATTTTTCTTTATTTCAGAGAGGTTAAAAATGCAAAAGCAACTCAATTGGACGTTAATTGCAGCCAGTTGTCCGGAATTCAAGATAAATCAATGGGATTTAGTTTTCTATTTCATCGCATTCGTAGGATTAATATTGACACTTGTTAGTTGAATTTTTAAAACTCCTCTTATAAAAAAATCAATTTTCAGATTCAAATGTGGAAATTCCTGAAGAAGAGAAAAGAAGGAAGTAGTTTTCTGAGCATGTTGACTGATTGCGACTTTGTCATTTGCCTCTTTTTTCTTGTGAAATATCTTGGAGCAAGTCTTGTTTTCCAATCTCAAAATGATGTAAGCACATTGCTGTTGGCACATTGTAAATATTAAATTTCAGATTTTGGCGGATCTTCGAATCAAATACCAGATACAACTCAAAACCTACCAGGATCTTTTCGATATCTTTATGAATTTTGTAGTGCTTTATCTGATTGTAGAGAGATTTTTATGGACGTGCTCATCAAGAACTCGGCAAAGATGGAAGATGTTCACAGTGGCCAAGCCAAAATTTTGGTTGTTGTTTGGGACAGCAATTTATTGCATTCTTGCATTGACTACAAAACCCACAGTGAGTTCTGGAGAAAAGTCCTTCTTCTCTCTTCTTCAAAAAGACCGTTCGAATTTGTTTTCAGGTGCAATCGACCGTACCGTTGTGTGATGTTGAACCTTATCCAATAGTGTTTGCCGAGCCAGGTTAGTCACGTCATTAGAAACTGATCTACGAGGCCTACAGTGCCGGCCATAAACATATGAAAAAAAAACGTGTTTTTCAGTTCATTCTCAGCCATGTTCAGAAGACTGTGGCTCGACTGTCAAGTCTTGGATCATTTTGAAAATTTTGGCGAACACATCTAGATTGAAAACTTTGCATTTACAGAATTTTTCGAAAATTCCTAGTTTTTCAGATGCTTGCCGATTTCTGAAGCACACTCCTTTTTTGTCACTGAAAACTAGAAATTTTCTCAAAATTCTACGAATCTAAAGTTTCCAATCTAGATTTGATCCGACAATTGACAGCCGAGCTCCAGGTTCGAAAAGGGTCAAAACCGCAGAAAAGAGACTGAAAAATATTGTATATTTTCGAATATCTTGTACTGTATTTTCAATTTTTCAGCTATTAAAATCATCCAGCTCTACATCGTTCCTGGGATCTCTGCATTTGCGTCTGTGGCAACTTTAGCGTTCGCTATTTTCACCATTCCTCGGTTATCGAAAATTGGAAAAGGAGAAGAGCCAGTGGTTCAGGAGGAAGTGAAATTAATGAGTTGGCAATCAAAACGTTCAATCATACTGTAAAAAACATAATTTAAAAAAAGAAAAAAATAAGCTTTCTAGAAATACCGTTCCCATCAGACGCTCCATCGTTTGCATGCTTGTTGTCTACGCCACATTCCTAATCCGCACAGTGTGCTATTACATTTTCATCGACCCGCAAACTTCCAGTTTGTTCCAGAAAACACCAAACGTTCGTAATCGTAAGTAACGTTTTTTTTAATTTCAAAAGTAATTAAAAATTTCCAGTAACGGTTTGGTGGTACGACGCCATGAGTGTCGTGTTCTCTGGATCCAGATTCATCGTTTTTTACATTTTCTGTCGTAACCAAATAGTCACCGAATTCCCATAGAATGCACTTGGACAATAATTTTCTTTTGTACTATAGAAGGATTTTATTAAAATAACCACAAAATTTTTATAACTCTAATGATATTTTACATAAATCTCGTTTGAATTCTGTTATAAATGTTTTCGGGGCTTTATAGGGGTACAGTATGCATCCTGAAACATAGCATAACTATTTCGTCGCGAAACTTTATTTCAAAATATATTTCAAAAAAAAATGGTAAGATTAACCACTATGGGTTTTTTCTTACTTTCAGTTAGTTAAAAAAAGTTTTTTTTTGAAAATACATCATTAAAAAATAGAAGCTCTTGGGAGATATGGGAGATAGAAGATCAGATGAAATATATACGGTAACTTCAAATAAAGCGCAATTCTCTTCTTTTTTTTCAAATGTCCGTTGAAACGCGAGAAGAAATTGAAACCCAAGAAAAACCGCTGGGAAAAAAGAAAACGCCGAAAAAATAGTGCACAAAATTGAGAAGGATTGCAAAATGAGAGACACCAAGGCCAACACAAACACCACTTTCTGTTCTCTTGTTTCTTGTTTCATTCGTTTTTTTCTCTCCTGGTTATAGCATTTTTTTTGAACTTCTAGGTGAACCTGCAACAAACAAATCGCAAGACTATGCAGCAAATTATCTCGGTTCCTGGTAAAGATACTAAAAATTGATCAACTGGCGAAATAATTTTGATAGTCTGGTAAACATTTTGCCAATTGTTTATTTATCAGTATCTTTTAAAAGAATTGAGATATACGAGCTTTCCTAGCAGCTTTGGCTTTTATATACCTTTTTTTAAAATCATTCTTCTTTTTGGTTTCCTCTGCTCATTTCTCCTATTCTTTGAAAAACAGCCAACAGAAACGGCGAAATACGGTATTGTGGTACGAAATTAATTCAGAAATCATGGAAAAACCACTCAGTTGGGTGCTGATTGAAAGAACTTGTCCGGAATTCCAGCTTAATGCGTGGGATTTCGTGTTTGCTATCGTCGCATGCATCGGAGTGATCTTCACATGTGTAAGTCGAAAATGGAAAATGCAAACTCTGATAATGTACAAATGTTTTCAGATTCAAATCGGGCAATTCCAGAAGAAGAAGAAAGAAGGAAGTACTTTGCTCGGCATGTTGGCTCTTTGCGACTTTTTAATTTGTTTCCTTTATATCATGACCTACTTCACGACCAGTGTCATTTTATACTTTCGTAGCAACGTAGGTTTGAAAGCCTCTGATATCTTTGAATTCTATTTTACAGCTCTTTGCGGACATCCGCATTAAAACACAAAATTCAAGCCAAACCGTTAAGATTCTGTATGATACCATAATGACTTTTGTAGTCTTTCTACTCATTGTAGAGAGATTTTTATGGACTTGCTCTTCAAGAACTCGACTAACTTGGAGCATTTTCACAGAGAATAAAATTAAGAAGCGGTGGACACTTGTAGCTATAGTGTACGCGTTCATCTCGTTATTCAACAGGATGTTTGTAAGTTTTGGGGTTTTCAATTGAAATATAAAATTGTTTATCAGATACTATCCGATGTTTCTTTTTGCGAAGTGGCTCCCCGTCCACTCTTGTTTGATATTAAAGGTTTGTTGAATGGCTTTTTATCCTTAAACGTCGTTTTTCTTGATTCCAGCTCTGAAAATCCTTCAATTGTATGTCGTTCCCGGAATCGATGCGTTTTTCTGTGTTGCAACATTGATCTTCGCTCTCCTCACTATTATTCGTCTTTCAAAAGTTGGACAAGGAGAGGAGCCCGTTGTTCAGGAGGAAGTGAAATTGGAAGACGGTGACGCTGAAGGTGCAAATGGATTGTAAGTACTAGGGCACAATATCCGGGGGAGGACCACTTCCTTAAAAAGTCGGAAGTATTCCAGAAACACGAATCTCATCAAACGCTGGATCATGTGCATTCTCGTTGTCTACGTCACATTCCTCATCCGCACAGTGTGCTATTACATTTTCATCAATCCACTCACCTCCGACTTGTTCCAAAAAACACCAAGCAACCGTAATCGTAAGTCAACTCATTTTATGAATATTTCAAAAATGATGATGAAACTTTCAGTAACGGTTTGGTGGTACGACATGATGAGTGTGCTGTTTTCCGGATCCAGGTACATCCTTTATTACGCTTTCTGCCGTAATCAATTCGTCACCGAATACCCGCCAACTGCACTTGGAAAATGATTTTTTAATTGTTTTTTCTCATG
Organism: Caenorhabditis nigoni; assembly: GCA_027920645.1. Taxonomy (NCBI): domain Eukaryota; kingdom Metazoa; phylum Nematoda; class Chromadorea; order Rhabditida; family Rhabditidae; genus Caenorhabditis; species Caenorhabditis nigoni. The sequence goes on from CP115868.1 coordinate 4,731,607, forward strand.
TATTTTGTTGAGCTCAATTACCTCAACTTATCTAACATCAGTCAGCTGATAAAATGTTTGACATAATTTCAACAAAATTTTTTTAGTACCACAAATAATACTTGAGATACTCGAGCTCAAAGTCATTTATTAGGACGTCTCAAACGTAATCCATATTTTTAGGCATGCAATTTTCCCATGTTTGCGGGTCGATTTTCGTTTTCTTTTTTTTGTTTCAATAATGGTCATCTTATATTTATATTCAACAAAAACTGCCAGTCTGTTTCAAAAAATCTCAGTCCATGGCCGAATGCCTCACCAACGAAACCCCTGATCTTTGAGGCTGTCTTCTTTTCGACTTTCAAAAAAGAAGAATCCGCTGCAGCTGCTCATCGATCTATAAGCTCCGTAATTGGTGGCAAGTCACTTTAGTATACTGTATGGAGATATTGGTTCAATCGCCTTCGGAACGGCAATTTATTACTTGAAGGCAAACCAACCCATTTTCAAATTTCGACGCCAATATCGAGAAAGCTCTGGAAGATGAGCCAAGACTCACTGTTTGTGAAGTGTCTCCTACTCTCGGTCTACTTACTATGACAGCATTTCATCATCTTCGAAGTCCGGACACAGAGAAGAATATGATCAACTAGTGCCACACGATTTCAGTGATTCCCAGATTCAAACTAGTCGCCACTTGAGTTGGTCTTTGTTCACTCGTAAGCGAACATTCGATGGGATCCATTATCTTGTGTCATGAAACGATAAAAAGTGTCAGTAGGTTGATGAAAACAGAAAGTGTCAGTTGGTCAAAATATGCCAAACTCCAGAAATCAACCTCAAAGGAGAAATTCGTCAAAAAAGGGAGATGTTGAGCATTTGGTGGGATTTCTATGGGGTGATCTATGGAGAAGTTTTCCCATTGTGCGATCGTAACTACAGACATATACTCTTTCTAACTACAAAATGAATTCAATTCGTTTCGTGCTCTGCGTCCAGATCCGGACATATTTGTTCTGCTTCACCATAACGCTTTCCCACACACAGCTTTGGTTACTCGCAAAAAAAATCCAGAAAGCAGATATGGAAGTACTCGATGATCCATCATATAGCCCTGACCTCGCCCTACCAGAATTTCATTTGTTAGGCTCGCTTTAGATAGGTTAACAAGGTGAGCGATTCGATGGAAGATCGGACCTCAAATCGTACCTAGGTGCCTTCTTCGTACAACAGCCACCCGCGTTCTAGAGGAGAGACATTGAACATCTATTAGGTTGGCCAGAAAGTAACTGTCCATTTTTTGATTCGTGATTAACACAAAAACCAGACTAATTCAAGATTGACGGTATGTACCGTCGTGGTCTACAACATGTTGCCAACATTCAGGTAACCTGTGGATACCATACATCCAACAGCCAGCTAGCTGTGAATCAAAGAAGTCCCGAAAAGCAGTTTTTATCTCATCGACAGTGGTAAATTATTTTCCCTCCAGATGACGTTGCATTTCTCCGAATATCCAATAATAAAAGGGTCATGTCTGGAGTTTAATAAATGTGGACAGCCATCCCTCCAAAGCGGTTTAGGACTGAATTGACTATCTTTAAACAAAGCGAGATCCTATGTCTCACGGAAAGTCAAGTAAGTCCCGGACCGCGTTAGCTGTACGGTTCTTCTTTGCGCCCCTTAAACTCCTGATTCGGCCCTTCTATTATTGGTTATTCGGAGATTTGCAACGCAGTCGGGAGGGAAAATAATTTACACTGAAGATGAGATAAAAAACTGCAATGCAAAATATATTGATTCGCAGCTAGCTGGCTGTTGGAGGGATGGTATCCACAAGTTACTTGAATGTTGGCAGCATGTTGTGGACCACGACGGTACATACTGTCAATGTTGGATTGATCTCGTTTTTGTGTTATTCGCAAATCAAAAAATGGACAGTTACTTTCTGGCCAGCCTAATACTAAAACGTTGGCAGGGTGTGATGGACCCTAGTGAACATTAGATTACTTACTGAAATATTGCTGTAGTTGAATAAAGTTTCGTTGAAAAAATCTTAAAAAATACGGATTACTTTTGAGACGACCTAATATTTTACTCGTTTTGCTTTTTTTTTCTCAAATAAAAAGGTTCCGAACGAAGGTTCCGAACTATTTTCAGAGTGCTTTCGGGATGACGTAAAGGGTCTCTGGTCATCTGACGTCGAGCAGGGACTTCTTATAAGAAAAAATGAAGACGCAGAGAAAAAGAGGAAACGAAGCAAAGTAGAAGTGCGAGAAGAAGAACGACGGATTAAAAGCACAGAAATTTTTTGTCTTGTGGTTGAAAACCAAAAACTGCTCTCTCCATCCAACAATGAATCAGTTGGTGTTCATACTTTCTTCGGACACCACCCCATCTATTATCAGTCCATCTTCCTTCTTTTCTTTCTTTTTTCTTTTTATCCCCAGTGGCTCTTTTTCGCTTTTTTGAAACATTCTTCTTTTTTTGTTTCCTCTTCCCATTTTTCTTATTCTTTCAGAAACCATGAAGAAGCCTCTCGACTGGGAGTTGATTGAAAGAACATGTCCGGAATTTCAACTGAATTGGTGGATTTACGGGTTTGGAATCGTCGCTTTCATTGGAGAGATCTTCGCCTATGTAAGAAAATTGACAAACACATACTCTGAAAATATGTATTAATTTCAGATCCAAATAAGGCAGTTCCAGAAGAAAAAGGAAGAGGGGAGTAGTCTGCTTGTCATGTTGGCTCTTTGCGACTTGTTAATATGTTTCTTTTATATTATGACTTACATAGCTACCAGTGCCATTTTCTACTTTCGTAGCAACGTAGGTTTGAAAGCCTTTTGAAACGAAAATGTGAATTCGACTTTTCAGTTCTTTGCGGACTTCCTTATTGATACTAAAACATCTGGCTACTCTCTGAAGATTCTTTATGATACCATAATGACAGTCATAGTCTTTCTCCTAATTGTGGAGAGATTTTTATGGACTTGCTCTTCAAGGACTCGTCTAACTTGGAGAATTTTTACAGACAATAAACTCAAGAAGCGGTTGACACTTGTAGCAATATTGTACGCCTTTTTGTCGTTTTTCACCAGGATGTTTGTAAGTTTTAGGGTTGGAAAAATTTAATAAAAAAAATTTATTAGGTACTATCCGATGTTCCATTCTGCGACATTGCTCCCCGCCCACTCTTGTTTGATGTTGAAGGTTAGCTGATTGGCTTTTTATCCTTACACGTCATGTTTCTCGATTCCAGTTCTTAAAATTCTTCAATTGTATGTTGTTCCCGGAATTGATGCGTTCATATGTGTTGCAACGTTGATCTTCGCTCTCCTCACTATCCTTCGTCTATCAAAAGTTGGACAAGGAGAAGAGCCCGTTGTTCAGGAGGAAGTGAAATTGGAAGACGGTGACGCTAAAGGTGCAAATGGATTGTAAGTACTAGAGCACAATATCCGGGGGAGGACCGTATTCCAGAAACACGAACCTCATCAAACGCTGGATCATGTGCATGCTCGTTGCCTACGCCACTTTCCTTATCCGCACAATGTGCAATTACATTTTCATCAATCCACTCACCTCCGACTTGTACCAGAAAACACCAAGCAACCGTAATCGTAAGTTAATTCATTTTATGAAATTTTCAAAAATGATGATGAAACTTTCAGTAACGGTTTGGTGGTACGACATGATGAGTGTTTTGTTCTCCGGATCCAGATACATTGTTTATTACGCTTTCTGCCGTAACAAAATAGTCACCGAATTCCCGCCAACTGCACTTGGAAAATAATTTTTGAACTGTTTTTGCTGTGTTTTTGGTTGAGCTCAATTATCTCAACTTCTTTAAGAGATGTCAAAATTCAGTCAATTGATAAATGTTTTGGCATAAAGTCAGTAACAGTTTTATAGTTACTAAGTTTTTGATACCTCTTATAAAAATAGAGATATTTGAGCTTAAAGTGCGAGTATTAATTTTTCTCGATTTGTCTTTTTTCTCAAATAAAAACAAGAGCGAGGGTTCCGAACTATTTTTAGAATTCTTTCGAAATGACGTAAAGAGGTTCTGGTCATCTGGCATCAAGCAGGAACTCTTAAAGCATTTAAGCAAATATGGAAGCGCAAAGAAAAAGAGAAAACAGAAGTTTGCTAAGAAGAACGATAGTTCAAATGTTTTCTTCTAAACATTCCGCTCCTTTTTCTCTCGTATTTTTTTAATAGAATTCAAATATTTCAGATATGTTGCTACAATGAAACAACAACTCAATTGGACGTTAATTGCAGCCAGTTGTCCAGAATTGAAGCTAAGCCGATGGGATTCGGTTTTCTATCTCATCGCATTCGTAGGAGTAATCTTGACTTCAGTAGGTGAAACTTTTGAAGGTTTCTCCTGAAAATAGTGCAACTTTCAGATCCAAAAACGGCAATTCCTGAGGAAAAGAAAAGAAGGAAGCAGTTTTCTCGGCACGCTGGCTTATTGCGACTTTTTAATTTGTCTCTTTTTTCTTGTGATTTATCTTGGAGCAAGTCTTTCGTTTTATTACCAAAATGATGTAGACACATTGCCTTTGACAAATTTTTGGGTATGATACATTTCAGACATTGGCTGGCCTTCGAATCGCATCTCAGCTAACAATCAAAAACTTCCAAATTCTTTACGATGTAGTTATGAATTTTGTAGTGCTTTATCTCATTGTGGAGCGATTTTTATGGACGTGCTCGGCTAGAACTCGGCTGAGATGGAAGATGTTCACAGCGTCCAAACAAAAATTTTGGTTATTATTTGGAACAACAATTTACTCTATTTTTCCATGGTTCATCAAACCAATAGTGAGTTATACAAGGACTAATAGGACCCTTCGAACCAATTTTCAGGTAAAATCGAACATACCGTTTTGTGATATTGAACCTTATCCGATATTGTTTGCGGACCCAGGTTAGTCTCGTTATTAGTAACTAGAGTAACGTGTCGACAGAGATTGTGTCGATTAAAAGAAAAAATAATTGAAAAATCTTATCGACACGAGTCGACACAGAGTCGACTTTTGTCGATTCGTGTCGACAAAAGTCGACAAATGTCGAGACGAGTCGACACGACACCGGCCTAACTTTATGATGGCCTAACTGTTGCAGTTTCTAGGCCACCAAAGTTTCCGACCTAGAAATGTTCTATCATTATCCCGGTGTGATTTCTAGGCCATTTACCATTGTGGCCTAGAAAACTCAACCTATAAAAGATAGGCCGCCATGTTAAAATGACCTGGAAAACACATTGGATGAAAATTATATCATTTATAGCAGGGATGTCCGGAATTCGGAATCCGCATTCCGGATACCGAGAATTTTTTCGTTCCGGATTCCGTATTCCGGACTCCAGAATAATACTTTTGTTCCGGACTCCGGATTCCGTGATTTTTTTCTTTTTTCGTACTCTGGAAAATTTGTCGTATTCCTGATTCCGGGAAAACTCTTTTATTCGGGGTTCCGTCTCTCAAAAAGTAATTCCGGACTTCTATGATTTATAGGCATAAAACGTTTCGCGTCCTAGAAAATTCATATTGAGAAAATTAGGTCACCATATAGTTAAGCCGGTGTCGTGTCTACTCGTCTTGCATTTTGTCGACTTTTGTCGACACGGTATCTCTCTTATGGTGAAGGTCGACACGATTTTTGTCGACCCCTTCAAAACGACATTTTGACTCAAAATCGACAATTACTCTATTAGTAACTGAGCTATGATGCCTACAGAATGTGAAGTCTGCATTTGAAAAAGGCGAAACATCGCCGTTTAAACTTATTTATTGTTTTAGCAAAAAATAATGTCAAACATTTCGACCATTTTCAGAAGTATTTTGATATTATTTGAACCTGCTAGATTTCTGTGAAATTGCTCGTAGAAAAGCTCCTTACATTGGAGAGCTTGGGCTAGTAAATTTCCAATTTTTCAGAATTTCAAGTCATTCAAATGTACATCGTTCCTGGAATTTCCGCAATCGCATCTGTGGCAACTTTTGCGTTTGCCATCTTCACCATTCCGCTTTTATCAAAAGTTGAAGAAGGAGAAGAGCCGGTTATTCCGGAAGAACTGAATTTAGAAAGTTTGAAAGGAAAGCATCCAAACGGATTGTAAGGAAGCAATATTTTAAAAAGCAAAATATACACTTTTTAGAACTACCAACCTCATCAGACGCTCCATCATTTGCATGCTCGTTGTCTACGTCACATTCCTTGTCCGCACAGTGTGCTATCACATTTTCATCAATCCACTCACCTCCGACTTGTTCGAAAAACCACGAAGCGCCCGTAATTGTGAGCAACTTGTTTTATAAACTTTTCAAAAAATTATAAAAAATTCCAGTAACGGTTTGGTGGTACGACACCATTAGTGTCGTGTTCTCGGCATCCAGATTCATCGTTTATTACTTTTTTTGTCGTAACCAAATGGTCACTGAATTTCCATCAAATGCACCTGGACAATAATGATTATGTATGAGCTTTTCAATCAGATGTTATCTTTTATAACTTGAACTAATCTCTGAAAAGAATTACATCCCAATTCTGGTAATAAACGTTTTCCGAAGAGTGAACATCTCGGTTGAGCAACGCGGTGGCATTTGCAAATCACTTTAATGTATAAAAATAATACAATGATTTTGTTCAATCGTTGTTGGATTTCAGACAACCGCTTTTTTAGATCGAATGTTCAAATTCTAAATCTTTCAACAAAAAAAAGGAAAATATTTTTTAAAAATTGAGTGTCCCGCCATGAGTCATATTTCGTAATATGAAACGATGGTGACAATTGTGCTCCCATTGTTCCACTGGCCAGAAGTCTTCTTCGCTCACACCTGCCATCTTCTCATAACGAGGAAAGAGATAGAAACGAAGGGAAATAGAGAAAAAGAGAGAAATTGAGAAAATGAGGAAATGAGAAAAAAAAGTGAGAAAGCTGGCTGGTTTATGAGCTTTTTGACAAACCTACACTTTTCCTCTATTTGTTTTACTTTTTGTTTTGACACAAAATATGGTTGCGGTGTTGTTTGTAGCCTAAAAACGAATATAACGGACCGCCATTTTTCCAAAAATACTTATAAGACCGAAATTTTTTATGCATCACATCCATCTCTATATTGGTCTTCATTCAGAAAACAAACGCTCATTTAAAATGCAATAACGGCATTCTTTTGTTCTATATTAAAAAAATACAAGCATTACTCCACTACGGTGCTCTTCGGCATCTGAAAACTGAAGGTTTTTGGCTTCCGAAAATTCCATATCTATTTTCGCCATAAATTCAATATTTCCAGGAGCTAACACATCATGTCAACGGTTCTCAACTGGACACTGATAGAGGATACATGTCCTGAATTCCGGTTGGATTTCTGGGATTTTTTCCTTGCTATGATCGCATTGGCAGGAGTCGTTATGACTGGTGTAAGTCTTTTTTTTGTGTGAAGCTTGATCAATTGTACGGTTGGTTTTGAAATTTTTTTTGAAAAACTTTCCTTTTTTCATTCAATCAATTTTTGAACAATTTTCGAGCAAACGATGAAAAAGTTTTTAAAAATATATTTTTGAAAAAAAAACATTTTTTTGGCGTTCTGAGACCTAGAAATGACCGTATATTCAACTGGAGTGTTTTCTAGACCAATTACCATGGTGACCTAGAAAACTCAACTTGTGAAATTTAGCCCATCATACTGTAACGGTCTAAAAAACCTACAAAAGAGACTCCAGCCCGTTTCTGGCATAAATCTTGGCAGCCTAGAAAACTCAACCAATGTTCTTTTCCAGATACAAATCTACCAATTTCATCAAAAGAAACGTAAAGGAAGTGTGTTCCTTGGACAGCTTGCCGGTTGCGACTTCACGATTTGTTTTTACTACCTGTGGATGTATTTTGTCACTTCACTCACTATGCATTACCAAAATAACGTAAGGACTGAGGTTATGGCATTACTGATGATATAATATTCTAATTTCAGACTTTTGCGGAATGGCGAATTGAAATGCAAACGACTGACAAACTGGTCAGAATCTTCAATGACACATTTATGATGCTCATCTTCTTTTGCATTGTCGTAGAGAAATATTTGTGGGCCTTTTCTTCAAGAACTCGTCTAACCTGGAAAATGTTCACAATTGCGAAACTAAAACTATACATTATTCTCGCAGCTGCTGTATACTCTGTTGTTCAGGTTATCACCAAATCATTTGTGAGTTATTGTTTTTGAAACGATGTTTCAAGTAAAATATTGTCAGTTTCTTTCTGACGTCCCATTTTGCGACATTGCACTCCAACCGGTCTGGTTTGATGGTTTCGTTGCTCGTCTCTTCCAATTGTATCTAGTTCCTGGAATTTCTATAGTGGTACATGTCGCCACTCTCATTTTTGCCTGCCTTACGATCCCTCGATTGTCAAGAATCGGCCGAGAAGAAAATGTAGTGAATCAGGAGGAAATGGAAGATCTGGAAGCAAAAGTGTCGGCTAAAGTGTAAGTTCCAGTATCTTGAAATACGAGATCGATTCAAAAATTTTCAGAAACACGGACCTTATCAAGCGTTCTATCATTTGCATGCTCGTCGTCTATGCCACTTTTTTTATCCGCACATTTTGCTATTACATTTTCATCGACCCACAAACTTCCAATTTGTTCGAAAAGACGCCAAGCTCTCGGACTTGTAAGTTGAAGACTTTCGAAAATGAAGAATCTCATGTTGAATTTTCAGTGACACATTGGTGGTACGACTTCATGAGCGTGGTATTCTCTGGATCGCGATACATTGCTTATTACGCATTCTGTCGTGATCAATTAGTCACAGAATTTCCACCAATGCGACTTGGACAGTAATGCATTATTGTGTGAAACGAAAACATTTTTGTTAGAACTGCTCTAACGAAAACGGAGAATAAATTATTCAATCCAAGTTGTTTTCCTGTTCCATTAAAATACCGTCTTATATGTATGCTGCCACTCTGCATTTGAGCTCAATTATCTCAAATTCTAAAGAAGAGATCGAAAATGTCTCAACTAATGAAATGTTGCTGATATTATGACAATTATTTTATCAGTTGACTGATTTTTTATATCTCACATAAGAACCGAGATAATTAAGCTGGAATCGAAAACGTAGGGTGGTGTTATTAGCGCGTTTGAGGTCTGTACGTCCTGCATTCCGTTTTTCGGTTTTCTGAGGTGAAGGGAATTAATAAAAAATCTTACACCTGCAATTGCAAAATCAGGTTGTTAAATTAGGAAATTAGGACCGAATATTTGAGACACTGCACCGATAGCAGCTACGCGGTCGCTAGAGACCATTACGGACCAATTAGGTAAACGAAAGGTATGATGTGTGCGGTACAATTAAGTATAAGAAGGTACGGTAGGAGAAAGGGTGTAAGAGCCATCAGGAATGCATGTTGTACAGCGATCTTTTTACACCTTCAAAAAAAACTCCCAGTTTTATTTTTTATGATTTCAGAACAGTAAACATTTTAAACCAAATTCAAATTTATTCAATCATTTTCAGTAGACCAAAAAACCAAAAAATACAAGAAGACAAAGAAATCAAATCAAAGATTCCAAGAACTTCACGTCCATCATTCGGCATTGCAAGTTGTTTCTCTCCACTGCAGCTTCAATCAACTGCTCCTGAATCTTCTCCGGAATCTGCTCTCCAAACTTCATCTGACTGACCAATCCAGCGTTTTCGATGAAGAAGCGTTTGGTCCACTCGATCTGGTTCTTCAGCTCCGACTCCCGATGCTCAGCTCTCAAATTGGCATTCTCCAACGAATCCGACATCAATTGGAATGATTTTTTCAACTTCTCATTGGAGATGCAGGCAAAGTCACTTGTTGGCTCTGGTCCCTCATCATCAGAAGACTCGGAATCCGTCTCGTAGTAGGCATGATAGTACATGTCATCTGCTGGAGCCTTCCGGACGGTCAACAGCTCGATTTGAACTTGCAACTCCTCGTTTCGGCTGACCATCTCCTCCAAGTGCTCCGAATACTTCCGTGTCAAGTATTCGACTTTGGCTTCGGCCTCCTTCTGAGCCTCCTCAACTCTAACCTGAGCATACTGCTCATACGCTCTGAGCTGAGCTCTCATCGCAGTAATCATCCGATCTTGCTCTTGGATGAGCATTTCCTTCTCCTTTAGCTCCTCCTCCATCATGAAGTTGGCGGACATGAGTTCGTCGACGATGGTCAGCATGGTGCGTAGTTTCTGAAAAAAGAGATTTTTAAGGTAATAAACTGTTGCAGGGTAAAAAGGAGACTATTTAGAGATTGAAGGCTGGGCGGAAACATATAGAAATTGGTGAAAGTAGGAAAGTGAATGGAAGACTTGTTAGAGTGACTATGAGATCTACTAATTAATTGTCTTGGACGCAACTCTTATACTCTTATATAGAGTCGACCAGGTGGGGTTGTAACCAGGTGGGGTAGTTGTAAAGGCACCGTAAGACATGACGATGTGAAGAGAGAAGTGACATATGCATTGTTCATCTACAGTGACACCGTATCTTAACTGAAGACGGCAATTATCTCTTTGTATTGCATATACAGTACCTGTCAATAAGATATAAATACAATACAACACCGTATTTCCAGTTGATTTTCGGCGAGTTTCAGGAGTCTGGAGCTTGGCTGTCATAGGCCCGATCACAATGAAAGCTTTGTTTTTTGAAAATTCCTAGTTTTTCAGCTATTTACTTGCCGATTTCTGAAGGAAACCTCTTCTTGTAACGTAATAGTGAAAAAACAGGTGTCCTTCAGAAATCGAAAAATAACTGAAAGACCAGGTACTGTATGTACACCTCTACGCACTTCATGTCTAACTATGATTTTTGTCATAATGGCTTCTGAAAAAGGTATAACACCACGTTGTTATTTGGTGTTAGCTGTCATATTTCCCTGTGGCAGCTGAAAATCTCAGGAACCTTTTAACATTATATTCCTTCCAGAGCTTCATTATTTCCTTCTTGGGATCCTTGTCAAACACGACACAAAATGTTTCTGGAATCACCAGAATCTTACAAATTTACTCTTCACGCCATCACTGCTGTCGCCAGTCCTCTCCATGTTTTCGGTATTTACTGTATCCTTTTTCTTACACCTAAAAATATGGGTTCTGCCAAATGGTACTTATTGAACTTTCACGTTATTTGTATTCTGTTAGATTGGGGCATGACTGTGTTATCTGTCCCATATATGATCTTTCCGGCATTGGGAGGATATGCATTGGGAATCTTAAGAACTTGGTTTGGATTACCATCGCTTGTGCAATCATATTTTTTATTAACTTTTGTTTGTTGTAGGTTGACGGTAGGAATCAACGGACTGTGTTTTCTTTCAGTTGCTCCTGCTACTACCATTTTAATTTTCGAGAATAGATTCTATCAGTTGTATGCAAGAAACAGTTTCTGGCGCTACCTACGTATACCGTTAATAATATTTAACTATTTCCTGGATGCGACGTATCTATTGCCTGCATGCTTTATGGTTCCCGATCAAAAAATTGCTTTGGAACTGGCTTATAAGGTATGTCGTTCTAAAAACGTGAAATGAAAAGTTTGAAATGTTTACAGCTGATACCAAACTTACCGGATGAAATAAAACTCGAACCACTATTCATTCTATCGTTTGATTATTGGGTTATAATACCTTTCATGTTAATAGCTTCGAAGGATATTGTGCAACTAGTTCTGTTTATTGGGTTGATCAATCGCAATATGAATTTGGAGTCTAAAAGTTTCACTAGATCTGAAAACACTATAAATCTACAGAGAAAGTTTTTGAACGCTATCAAAGCTCAGGTAATGAAGTTCTAGAAACAGCAAGTTGTATTGAAGACAATTCCTATTTCCAGCTCATGGTATTAGCCATCAACTTTATCTTACCCCTAACATATTCTTGGTTCTCGATCCACAATAGCTATTACAACCAATTTGCTAACAATCTGGTTATTATTGGAGTTTCGCTGCATGGAATCAACTCTAGTTTAATTATGATCTGGGCTCATAAAACGTATCGAGAATATTGTCTTAAAATATTCAAAAAGATCAAAGGCGTATTACGATACAGATCACCGGTTTTAGCAGTATCAACTGCAGCTTCCGTATCGGTATTAACATTAACATAACATTGAATTCGAATAAATTTTAAGTTCAATAATTTTTTTATTTTGTAAACACGATTAATCCTGCAATAGTCTGAAGTTCCGACTCTGAACCTTCCTTAAACTGCGCGTGAAACATCCTTCAAATTGCAGAAATCAATTTTTGCAGGATTACTTATCAATCTCTTTAACATACGCTTTTGAAAAACATGACAACGTGTTGTTATGTGGTGTTAGCTGTCATATTCACCTGTGACAGCTGAAAACCTTAGAAAACTTTTATCGTTATGTCACTTTTTGCTTCCAGAGCTCTTTGTCAAACACGATTCAAAATGTTTCTGGAATCACCAGAATCTTACAAATTCACGCTTCATGCCATCACTGCTATCGCCAGTCCTCTCCATGTTCTTGGTATTTATTGTATCATTTCTCTTACCCCAAAAAGCATGGGCTCTGCCAAATGGTACTTATTGAACTTACACGTTTCTTGTATTCTGCTAGATTGGGGGATTACTGTTTTAGCTGTGCCATATCTCATTCTTCCGGCTATGGGAGGATATCCACTGGGAGTCTTCGAATGGTTTGGAGTTTCCGTTGTTGTACAAATATATTTCGTGATGACAACGGTTTTTGGTAGGTTATTACCACGGAACGAATCAATGAACCGCGTTTTTTCCAGTTGCTCTTACCTCTATCGTTTTAATTTTTGAGAATAGATTCTATCAGTTGTATGCAAGAAATAGTTCCTGGCGCTACCTACGTATACCTTTGGGTTCAAATACCTTACATCTTGATGGGACTTAAGAATTTTGTACAAGTACATCTGTTTATCGGGATGATCAATCGTAATATGAATTTGGAGTCTAGAAGTTTCACTAGATCTGAAAACACTATGAATCTACAGAGAAAGTTTTTGAACGCTATCAAAGCTCAGGTAATTGAGCTCTAGAAACAGCACGTTGTATGGAAAGCTATATTCATCTACAGCTCATTGTATTAGCCATCAACTTTATCTTACCCCAAATATATTCTGTTTTCTCAATCATCGCTCATTATTACAACCAATTTGCTACCAATTTGGATGTTGTGATAGTTTCGTTACATGGTATCAACTCCACATTAGTTATGCTATGGGCTCATAAAACATATCGTGAATATTGTTTAAAAAATTTGAAAAAGATCAGTAGTTTTTTAGGATACAGACCACCGGTTTTGAAAGTATCACTACAACCTATAGCTTCCATTACTGTATTAACATAATATTGTTTTTGAATAAACATGAATTTTAAAAATAAATAATTGTCTGCTAATCCTGCAACATTTCATATATCTTCTATCGAGCTGCACGTATAACCTCCTTCAAATTGCAGAAATCAGTCTCTTTGAAATACGCCTTTGAAAAACTTATGACAAACAGCGCATTGTTATGTAGCGTTAGCTGTCCTATTCACCTGTGACAGCTGAAAGAAAAACCAGACAAATTATATCATTATATTTCTTCCTGCGCTCCACTCTTCCTTGATAGATCTCCTCGTTTAACACAATAAAAAATGTTTCTAGAATCACCAGAATCTTATAGATTCACTCTTCACGCCATCACTGCTATCGCCAGTCCTCTCCACGTTCTTGGTATTTACTGTATCCTTTCTCTCACACCTAAAAATACGGGCTCTGCAAGGTGGTACTTACTGAACTTACATGTTTCCTGTATTCTGCTAGATTGGGGGATGACTTTGTTATCTGTGCCATATCTTATCCTTCCTGCTTTAGCAGGATATCCATTGGGGATATTAAGATGGTTTGGAGTACCAACTATTGTGCAAACATATTTCGTGATAACAATGCTTTTCGGTAAATTGGTCTTACGATCTGAATCAATAAACCGCGTTGGTTTTATTTTTCAGTTGCTCTTACTTCTATCATTTTAATTTTTGAGAATAGATTCTATCAGTTGTATGCAAGAAACAGTTCCTGGCGCTACCTACGCATACCATTCATCGTAATAAATTATCTGTTGGATTTAACTCATTTTATCCCAGCCTGCTTACTGGTTCCTGATCAGTACACTGCTGTGAAGCTCATTTTTACGGTTTGTGGATCTCTGAACATAAACGTATTTTCAAAGTTTTCCAGCGAATTCCAAACTTACCTGATGAGTTGAAAACCGAACCACTATACATTCTAGCAATTGACTTTTGGGTTCAAATACCTTTCATTTTGATGTGTGTCAAAACTGTTGTACAAATATGTATCTTTATCGGGTTAATCAATCGAAATATGAAAATGGAATCAAGAAGATACACTAGATCTGAAAACACTGTAAATCTACAGAGAAAGTTTTTGAATGCTATCAAAGCTCAGGTTAATAAGCTCTAAAAATAACAAATTGAATTGAACACTTTACTTTTTCACAGTTTCTGGTATTTTCCATCAACTTGCTAGTACCCCAAACTTATATTATCTTTTCAATTGTCTCGGACCATTACGACCAATTTGCCAACAATCTGGTTTTGTCTGGAATCTCGTTGCATGGTATCAACTCTACATTGATTATGTTATGGGCTCATAAAACATATCGTGAATTTTGTATCAAAAATTCCAAAAAGATAAGGAGTATGTTTGGTTACACATCACCGTTGTTAACAGTATCACTGCAACCTATAGCTTCAATAACTGTATTAACATAATATTGTTACTGAATGAACATGAAGTCTAAATTAATTAATTATCTTCTAATACGAACATTAATGGAAACACAGCAATATCCTGGAAGCCTTTGGATCTTAAATTCAACGGAATTGAACATCCAGAAAATAACTGAAATCAGTTTTTGATTTGCTGATTATTGATCATTCGCTTCAAACGAATCTTCTGAAAACTGATGACAACACTTGATACAGTTTTAGATGTCATATTCACCTGTGACAGCTGAAAATCTTAGAAAACTTTTATCGTTATGTTACTTTTTCCTCCCAGATCTCTTTGTCAAACATCATAAACATGTTTCTGGAATCACCAGAATCTTACAAATTCACTCTTCACGCCATCACTTCTATCGCCATTCCTCTCCATGTTTTCGGTATTTACTGTATCCTGTCCCTCACACCTAAAAACATGGGCTCGGCAAAGTGGTACTTGTTGAACTTACACATTACTTGTATTCTGTTGGATTGGGCGATGACTGTGTTAGCTGTACCATATCTTATCTTTCCAGCTTTAGGAGGATACCCACTGGGAGTCCTACGATTTTGGTTTGGAGTACCAAGTATTGTGCAATTGTATGTCGTCATGAACCTGGCGTTTTGTAGGTTTGACAATATGAATCCTTGAAGCGAGTCGTTTTTCAGTTGCTGTCACCTCTGTCACTTTAATTTTCGAGAATAGATTCTATCAGTTGTATGCGAGAAACAGTTTCTGGCGCTACCTACGTATACCGTTTATCATAATCAATTATTTGTTGGATGCAACTCATTTGTTGCCAGCATGCTTAATGGTTCCTGATCAAAAAACTGCCTTGGAGTTCACTTATGAGGTCTGTGGTTCTCAAAACCCGAAAGCTTCAACGTTTTTTCAGCAAATACCAAATTTATCGGATGAAATAAAAGCCGAGCCACTGTTCATTCTAGCAATTGACTTTTGGGTTCAAATGCCTTACATCTCAATGGGCCTCAGGAATGTTGTGCAAGTCTGTCTGTTCGGGTTGATCAATCGTAATATGAATCTGGAATCTAGAAGTTTTAATAGATCTGAAAATACGATCAATCTGCAGAGAAAGTTTTTGAACGCTATAAAAGCTCAGGTAATGAAGCTCTAGAAACATTAAATTATGTTGTAATTTATTCTCATTTACAGCTCATGGTTCTGGCTATAAACTTTTTAGTACCCCAAGCATATACTGTTGTTTCAATCGCCACTAACTATTACAACCAATTTGCTAATAATTTGGTTATTACTATTGTTGCCTTGCATGGCATCAACTCTACATTAATTATGCTATGGGCTCATAAAACATATCGTGAATATTGTTTTAAAACTTTCAAAAAAATCAGAAGTTTTTTGGGATACACAACACCGGTTTCAACAGTATCGATACAACCCAAAGCTTCCATAACTATATAAACATAACTTTTTTTTTTGAATAAACATGAATTTCAAAAATGAAGAATTTTCTGTTGATCCTGCATCAGTCTATATTTTCTATTAATCTGCACGTAGAACCTCTTGCCAGTTACAGACATCAGTTTATGATTTAGGGATTATTGATCAGTCACTTCAAACAACGTTTCTGGAAAATTCATGACAACACTTTATGTAGTGTTTCCTGTCATTTTCACCTGTGGCAGCTGGAAGTCTTAGAAAACGTTTCTCGTTATGTTACTTTTTCTTCCCAGATCTCTTTGTCAAACATCATAAACATGTTTCTGGAATCACCAGAATCTTACAAATTCACTCTTCACGCCATTACTGCTATCGCGAGTCCTCTTCACGTTCTTGGTATTTACTGTATTCTTTCTCTTACACCTAAAAACATGGGTTCTGCCAAATGGTACTTATTGAATTTACACGTTTCTTGTATTCTGCTTGATTGGGGGATAACTGTGTTGTCTGTACCATATCTTATCTTACCGGTATGGGGAGGATATCCATTAGGAATCTTAAGATATTGGTTTGGGGTGCCAGTTCTTGTGCAAATATATGTCGTGGCAACAATGATTTTTGGTAGGTTGATCACTTGACAGTATTAAACAATGAACCGCATTGTTTTCAGTAGTTGTTACTTCTATCGTTTTAATTTTCGAGAATCGATTCTATCAGTTGTATGCAAGAAATAGTCTCTGGCGCTACCTACGTATGCCGTTTATCATAATCAATTATTTTCTGGATGTCACTCATTTGTTGCCAGCTTGCTTTATGATTCCCGACCAAGGAATTGCTCTCGAATTCGCATATAAGGTCAGCAGCTATCGAACCATCAAAGCATATTGCATTTTTTCCAGCTAATCCCGAACTTGTCGGAGCAAACAAAAGCCGAGCAAATATTCATTCTATCCACTGACTTTCGGGTTAAAATACCTTTCATTTTAATGGGCCTTAAGAAATGCGTGGAAACATATATGTTTATCGGGTTGATGAATCGCAATATGAATTTGGAATCTAGAAGTTTCGCTAAATCTGAAAACACTATGAATCTACAGAGAAAGTTCTTTAATGCTATCAAGGCTCAGGTATAGAGATGTTTCAAATTTTATCCGCTGTTATGAACCTTTTTCAGCTTTTGGTAGTTACTATTAACTTTTTATTACCCCAAATATATACTCTTGTTTCACTTACCACTCAACATTACAACCAATTCGCTAATAATCTTGTCGTTGTAATAGTTTCATTGCATGGAATCAACTCCAGTTTAATTATGCTATGGGCTCATAAAACGTATCGTGAATTTTGTATTAAATGTTTCAAAAAGATAAGGAGTATGTTCGGTTACACTTCGCCGGTTTTAGCAGTATCACTACAACCTAAAGATGCCGTAACAGTATTAACATGATATCGAATAAAAATGACGTTTGAACAACAAATTCCAACAATCACAGTCTACTTCATCTAACATATACAGATTATTATAATCCCACAGGACACTTTTCACAAAAACTACTCTGAACAATTACGAAAACATTTGATTGTTTCTCGAATCTCACATTCGAGATGAAAATGATTTCTTTCGAGAGCTGGAAATCCCTACTTATTTACTTTCAATGGATAGGTGGAACACTTGGTGTGATTCTGAACTTGTTCCTCATCCTTCTCATAATCTTTCGGTCCCCACAACACCTCGGTGTCTATAAATATCTCATGATGTTTCAATCGTCGAAATTGTTTTCTCGATTTTTGATGCTATTATTGAGTCAAACGTTTTCTCGCACGGTCCCGTGTTCATAGTGTTTCGGTATTTTAAGCATTCTAATATTGGTAGAACTCGGGGTTTTTACCTACTTTCCTTTCACGCTGGCACCTTTGGGGCAATTATCTCTTTATTTGGAGTCCACTTTGTTTACAGATATGGTGTGGCGGATTTAGCGTTTCGACAACGATTCCTTTCAGGCCGAAAGTTAATTTTTTAATTTTTTATCCCAGTTGTAGCATTTGTTTGGTGGACATCTATATTGTTATTCTGTTTCCGCCCAAGTTTTGAATTTGATTCACTAATGAGGTACAGTGGCGAGAAGTGGTGAGGAGAATTTTTTCGAACACTCATAACTTCGTTAAAAATTGCTCAATCGAATTGAAATTTTGCATGAAAATAGCTGTAAAATCCAAAAACATAAAAATCAGGTTTTTGGAAAATTTCTCAATTTCAGAATTTTCAGAGCAGTTTCAGATGTAACAGTGGTTCGAGAATCCAAAAAAAACTTTTTTCCATAATTTTTTCTGGCTTTGATTTTAGATACAACATGATTCTTTGTGTCCAAATATGCACCAAAAAAATTTTGGAGAATTTTGAATTTCGGGCTCTCGAGTTATGATGCTCACAATAAGAGCACAAAAGGTACATTTTTGCCATAACTCAGCTGAAAATGTATTTATGATGCTCAAAATCAAAAAATTATGTGTTTTGAGATGCTTATCAATTTTATAACGAAAAGTTTTCCAATTGTAAAAAAAAATTCTAAATTTTTTTTTAAATTTTAGAGGTTTTCCCTAGAGGTGAAAAAATTGAGAAAATTTTTTTCTACAATTGGAAAACTTTTTGTTATAAAATTGATAAGCAACTCAAAACACATAATTTGTGAAATTTTGAGCATCAAAAATACATTTTCAGCTGAGTTATGGCAAAAATGCCGACACATACCTTTTGTGCTCTGATTGTGAGCATCATAACTCGAGACCCCGAATTTCAAAATTCTTCAAAACTTTTTTGGTGCATATTTGGACACAAAGAATGATATTGTATCTAACAAGGGAACCACTCCATAGGTTACGCGGGGATTCTAATGAAACCTATGCCAAATAGTAGTACACCGGCTACCTAGAACAACCACAAAATTATAGCGGCCCATATGAAGGTCTGTTCAAATGGCGAGACATTTTATGATTTTTCGTGAGTTTGGAGTCGGTACCCTGCGAGAGACCATAACTTTGTTCATTTTTGTGGTAGACGTTCAAACTTTTGTTTATTCAAAAGGTGATGAGTTGCCACACATTATTGTTCATTGCACCCATGGACCATCTTCAAAACGAAAGTCAGGACAATGAAAAGTATCCAAATTTCGAGTACCAGCGAATTCAAAAAATGCCAATTTTTGAAAAAACGTACTCGGGGGATCATGTCTATCAGATTTCTCAGGGCAAATAACGTAGGTATCCGTGTTCAAATATAGGTCTAGCCTTTGAGTTACGAGACTTATTTCAATTTTTTCATTAAAAAAATGAAAATTCATGAACCCCTATACATAGGGGCCACAACATTTTTTTCAAACTGATTTTTTCCGAAATCTTTTTATTCTATTATAATCTACTCTTCCTAATTAACATATTTCCAAATTTTCGTTCAAAAATATTCATCCGTTCCCGAGTTACAGCTCATTTTGTACTCCTCCTTTCCCTCCTTTTTCGCCCCCAGCATTACAGTGGGCGCGGAAAAGGGGGCGGGGCGCCGGCAGCGCAAGGCTGCCGCGCGGAAGAAATGAACGGGTTTCTCAAGAGATTTTCTGCTGAAATTTAGGTTTCAGACAGCTGGAAATGGAAAGAAACTTGTCGGGAAGTGTGGAAAAAAGGGGTTTTGAATGTGTTTAGTGTGATAACAAACCAAATTTTACGAATAATCGCCGGAAAATGGTTCGAAATCAGAGAAAATATAAAAACTGCGAAATTACTGAGAAAAAGGCTAAAAAAATGAAATTCTAATGAAGAAATTCTCATCAATGCATTGTAAA
Organism: Caenorhabditis nigoni; assembly: GCA_027920645.1. Classification (NCBI taxonomy): domain Eukaryota; kingdom Metazoa; phylum Nematoda; class Chromadorea; order Rhabditida; family Rhabditidae; genus Caenorhabditis; species Caenorhabditis nigoni. The sequence goes on from CP115868.1 coordinate 4,751,645, forward strand.
AACTCCGCTATCATTCAGAATACCTTACACAATTATAAAAAAGGTTTCAAAAATGTTTTTCCAAAAGCGGACTCGAACCCGCATGTCTCGGATTAACACACCGATAGCTTAACCAGTACACCAAACGCGCACTAGAACTGTCGGCGCATTGTTTTCTTATAACACCGCCACACGCGCGCTCCTAAAAAAATTATTTGTTCGACGAATTTCGGGGAATTTCAAAACAAAACTGATTCGCATTTTCCTGCGCTAACTCGCTGGAACATGTCACAGATATCATTTTATGTGAAATTTTTTGTAGAATCCGAATATACAAATAACGAGAGTGATACAAATCTCTATTCATGCTAAATTTGCGAAAAACCTAAAAATTTGTTGAGAATGCCATCTTCCGACCGGAAATAAACTCCTTTCTAATCATCCAATTTTGCTCAAAAGTAGTATATGTAATGATCAAGAAGAGTACAATCTATAAAAAACATAATTTTTATATGTTGCCGCTGAAAAATTTTCACAATAATTACAGCCAGTTTGGTTGAAATGTACAATTCTGCGCTAACTCCTCACAAAATTTCGCTTTAATTTTCCATTAGAGAATGTCTTCAGTTACTCGAAACACCAGAAACGGAAAGTGATACAAACTCCGATTTCTTGTACCATGCATTTTTCTGCCGCTCACTTCGGTATTTTGCTTTTTTCTTTTCTCTTGTAGATTCTTCAGTAAAAACAATTACATATTCGAAATCTACGTAGTCGATTACATAAGGACACATATTTTCATATCAATCCTTCTTTTCTAGCGATAGTTATAGTTAGTCAAATAGTCGAAACGATCCTGGGGGGAAAAATAATTAGGCTCCGCCCCTTTTTCTGTGGTCGCTACCTATACATGAAATTTTTCAAAAAATTTTTTAGTCTTGGAATGTTTTCCTTTTGGGTTCCTGAACTTTATTTCGTAGCCTTTTTTTCACTTTCATTTCTTTTTTCCAAATTTTGAAAACTTTTTTTTTCGAAAAATTTCATGTATAGGGGTTCATGAATTTTCAATTTCTTAATGAAAAAATTGAAATAAGTCTCGTAACTCAAAGGCTAGACCTATATTTGAACACGGATACCTACGTTACTTGCCCTGAGAAATCTGATAGACATGATCCCCCGAGTACGTTTTTTCAAAAATTGGCATTTTTTGAATTCGTTGGTACTCGAAATTTGGATACTTTTCATTGTCCTGACTTTCGTTTTGAAGATGGTCCATGAGTGCAATGAACAATAATGTGTGGCAACTCATCAGCTTTTGAATAAACAAAACTTTGAACGTCTACCACAAAAATGAACAAAGTTATGGTCTCTCGCAGGGTACCGAGTCCAAACTCACGAAAAATCATAAAATGTCTCGCCATTTGAACAGACCTTCATATGGGCCGCTATAATTTTGTGGTTGTTCTAGGTAGCCGGTGTACTACTATTTGGCATAGGTTTCATTAGAATCCCCGCGTAACATATGGAGTGGTTCCCGTGTAAAATCAAAGCCAGAAAAAATTCTGGAAAAAAGTTTTTTTGGATGCTCGAACCACTGTTACATCTGAAACTGCTCTGAAAATTCTGAAAGTGAGAAATTTTCAAAAAACCGATTTTTATGTTTTTGGATTTTACAGCTATTCTCAGGCAAAATTTCAATTCGATTGAGCAGTTTTTAACGAAGTTATGAGTGTTCGAAAAAATTCTCCTCACCACTTCTTGCCACTGTACGTAAAACTATTATAACAGCCCCTATATGTAAGCTTTATATTTCAGAATCCCTCTCCTACAAGGCTATGACACTCGAATTGAGGATGTCTCATATTTTATTGTCCAATACTACACACTAAACGAATTCAACAAACTTTCGCCAGTTTGGTACACATTTTTTGGCATGGGATGTATTTGGTTCATCACATCATCCTCATTATTCTGTGTTGTTTATTTTGGAATCAAGTGCTATGTGAAAATCACAAAGACATTAAAGAACGCACTGTTTACGAATTTTAGACACTAATCCCATTAATTTTGATGTACGGACCTGCTGGAATCCTGTTCTCTTGTCCAATGTTAAACATTGAAGTTGGTGTATGGAGTAGTTTTGTTTCAGCAACAATAGTCATTTATCCTGCTGTCGACCCATTGCCAACTATGTTTATAGTCGAGAGTTATCGAAAAACTATACTATGTAAGTGAACAGAACGTTTTATGGAGTGCGGTTTGATTTTAAAGGTTGCTGTGGGACCAGACCAACAAAACAGACCAGTGTGGATCTACGAAGCCGAGATTTATAGTGTGACTACCTGAACTTCAGAACTTTACTACATACTCCCAAAGGATCACATTGTCTAGACAATTATAGGCACAAGCTTTGTTATCTCTCGATAAACTGCTCTGGAAAAATTTTTTGCTTTTAGCTTACTATCATTTCAAACTAGTTTTCTCATGATGATACCTCTCCAGTACTGGAAACCACTGCTTAAAACTGCCCAATGGGTTGGTGGAACACTAGGTGTAACTAGCAACTTCATTCTGCTGCTTCTCATTATCTATCGATCCCCAAAACATCTCGGTGCGTACAAATATCTTATGATCTACAGAGCTGTTAATGAATCTGCCTTTTCTTTTTTTGATGCTATCGTTGAGCCGAACGTTTTCTCGCATGGACCCGTTTACATCGCAAAAAAACACAACGCATTTCATTTTCTGAAGCGACTTTGAAAATATTTAGCTGTTTCAGCACTGAAAACGCGATTTTTTCGTACTGAAACCGATATAGAAACTGGCCAGCGAATGAATTCTGAAATTTTCAGGTTTGTCTAGATAGGCTATCCTTAACCTATCCGGATATTTTCATGAAAATTTGAGGTGACGAGGTGTTGTGGTTCCCTTGTCAGGCAGCTGTCAGAGCAGGTTAAAACACAATATAGCATAAAAAATAAAGCATAAAAAATTTGAATAAAAAACAAATTTATTTGTTGTTAAAGCATTATAAATAACTAAGGAGATGCATTTATAACTACACTCTTTTTCATCTATATTTTTTCGGTCGTCATTATAAAATTTACACCGTATCCATAGCTTCTCTGGCTAGTTTTGCGTACGTTGGCTCCAAAAGTTTGAATCCAGTTTCTGTGATATGAATCGAGTTGTCTATATACGCCATTATAGTGTTTCTGTCGAAAGTTAGGTACTTTCCATTTTCAGCAAACGCCGGACTGAGGTCGTAGATCTGAAATCATGAGAGTTCGATAGATAGAATATGGTTCCTATGATACTAACCTTGCACTTTTTACATTCCACCCTATTCAACCTCTCCACAGCATTCTTTCGCTCCTCATCCGCAAATTTTCGATCCAAATTCAACTGCTCCAAATCCTCTGGCTTGTTAATGACATACTGTAGAAAATGGTTCATAAAGTTTAGACGGACCAAAGGCATAGATCCCAGGATATAGATTTTCTTGACATATTTTTCAAAGAACTTTATGTTATCTTTGATTTGTTGTATGATTTTGTCGTTGTCTTGAATTGGGCGCTTTATCTCATCGGAGAATCTGAAAAATTACATATTTTCATGAAAAAGTAATCATCGAAATTTGTGAACCTTGCTGTGATGAAAAGCACATCTGGCTTATATTTCTCAACTTGCTGGCGGTACATATCCGTTATATATGAAGCGTTATAAGTTCCGAATCCTCCTGAAAATTTAGTTTTTTGTCAATCAATTATGTGCCCAAATTTTTCCCCGAATCACCTACAACCGAAAGATATCGAAACTCGGAATAATTATAATGAAATTGATCTCGAATCGGCTCATTCAGATTTTCAGCATAACTATTTTCAATGTTCATGATTTTCAGTGTCCCATTACCAGGCTGAAATTTTTTGAAACTTTTTTTTTTTGAAATTTTTTTCCGAAGTTACCGGGAAGAGACAATACGCGTAACCATTAGCTTTCTGGTCCGGATGTTTCATATCTTTCGTCACACACTCATCTTTCAGATTAGGGCTTGCCCAATTACAGGGTGGGGAATAATTATAGCGCCCAAACTTTGAGTAAGCTCTGGCGCCTGCGAAACGGTCTGCTTTGCACACAGAAATATTTTTTGCTTCATTATATCGTTCTAAACAATTTCTGAAAGTTTCAGGCAATTATTTCAACTTTGAAGGTAATGGTGACTGTTTTTCCATACCACACCCGAGTATGGAGCGCGCGAAAAAGGGGGTGAGAACTTTGGAGATCGCTAAAAAACTTGGTATCAGAAAATCAGTGGTCAATCAAACCCTCTTTCGGTTCAGAGAGTTGGGAACTTTCAAGAATAGAAGAAAAAGCGGTCATCTGATGTTCGGGACGACTTCTGAAGTCGTCAAAGCGGCGAGAGAGAAAATCTGAAGGAGTCACGAAAGAATCATGAAAAAAATGGCGTCGTAGTTTAGAATGTTCCCCAAATGAATGAGAACTATTCTCCGATACCAGCTCATTGTGATTCCATATCGAACCCAAAAAGGCGCTTCCCTAACGGACCGTAACAAGAGGTTAAAACTGAAAAAATCCAAAATTCTCTTTCGAGGCACGCGCTTCGGCACGAACTGGAAGACAGTTTTTCACAGATGAAGTTGCTCACTGTGGAGGTAAACAAGAACGGCCGGAACAATTGAATCGTGGCTATCTATTATTATAGCGCATTTTGGAGTTTGAAAATTCTGAATATGACTTCTCACCCGGTCACGGTGACGGTATTTGGTGAGATATGCTCAAATGGTAAAATTTTGTCGATTTTGGAGCCAAGAGCGACAAAAATTCTACACTGAGCGGATTTTGAAGTCGGAAGTGCTGCCCCAGTCCGAATCACGTATTTTGAACAGCAATTGGACATTCTAACAGTACGGAGTGCTTGCACACACTACAAAGCTCACTTGTCGGTGGTTCCAAGCCAATTTTCCGGATTTTCTCACTAAGGATTGATGGCTAGCTTACATTACGGTACTCATTCCGACAAACTTTTTGTTATGGAAATATTGGACCCAATAAGTCTCCACAAAAAATTATCCTAACTTGGAAGCCCTGAATAGATCCTTGACCGCGACATCGGGTAATTTGGACGTCAAATACCCCCGTGCCGTAGTCGACTCCTATCCGAAGAGACTTCGAGCTGTTATAGAAGAGAAGGGAGGAAGGCTCAAAAACTGTGGATGCCATCTTTTTTGTTATTTCTCAAGGAACATTTCGGTTGAATTTCAGAAAAAAATCTTTTGATTTGATCATTTTACACTGTCTTGAAAGCGGCGCTATATTTATTCCCCACCCTGTATACTGTGACGCCTCGTTAGCATCGATAAGTTTTTGAACTGCCGGAGAATAAGTCCGCCCCCAGAAGTGATGTTCACGGACGCTGTACTGTACGGCGGCGTTGGCCAGGATCAGACTAGAGACGAGGGATACAATCTGGATCCAGTTCAATTGGAGGTACGGTTTTTCGTAGAGGTGGTGGAGTAGGACGGAGGTGATGATGGTGAGTACTGGAAGAAAACATGTTTAAGGATTGGGAAATTCTAAATTCTGCTCGTTTTCCAGGAAACAATTTTTGGAGTGCTCTTATTTTTGATAGGAAAGTTTTAGTCTATCCCAAAAGTTAGTTCTCAAAATGGGACCGTGACCCAGACTCTTGGATTCCAGAGAGTCGTGACAAGGCGGATAGGATCATGGTCAGAGGGATGGATTAGGGGTAGCTGTTTGGGTCCGACGGCATGTTCTTGGGAACTTTATTCGGGGATAGACCTGGTGTTGGAACCGTAATTGGAGAAATGGGGCCATGGTAGGAGGCAAGGGACTATGGTAGTCGAGTTGGGTCCATGATCCTCATATTCGGACCATTTTTATGGGCTAGACCATAGTTTTCGACGGTATTTGGTAGCCCAAAAGTTACACACAAAAGTATACTTGCGACCGGGCTTTTGCCGGGCTTTCGCGAATCTTGCCATATTTTCTTTTAGAACCGATATTTTCAGATCAAAATCAATCATGATAGATCTCGACGAGTACTATAACATGATACTATTCGGAAAATTGCGTCTTGTTTATGAACAAAGTTACAGACAAAAAAGAATGGCCACTTTATGACTTGTACCTTTGTTCGCAGACATAGATACAAGCCTCCAGGAAGTATCATTTTGTAGTACTTGTCAGTCTCAAAATATTGATATTAAAAGAAACTTTGGCAAGGCCCGTGGAGGACTAGCAAAGGCCTGGTTTGCAAGAAGTGGCATATCTTAAACCAGTGTCACCGTAATCCCTTAAATCGCCCGTCTTTAAAAATGAAAACTCACAAATCACTAGCAAATCGCATTGAAAAGTTTCTTTGATTGAGAAAAATGTTAGTACTGGCCAGTGCACCAAGTAGACAATATACGAAATATTTCCTGTATAAATTAGCGCATCGAGTTTCAGAAGCTGAAAATTTTTTATCTATTTTTTTTGACTCCTCACAAATTTGCCTACCTTGTTTTCCTTAGATTCTGCAACTATCAAAAATGCGGTAGTGAAGGTGACAATTGGTCTTATAACTTGTACATCCAGGCGGCTGGGAAAGACACAGAATATGAGTATAGCTACGCCTACAGTCACAAAATCTTCTTTTCCAATTGGTAGGGTCCATTTTGGAGGCTCTGGGTTTTCACATTTTTCTGGAAGTTTTTCCTCTTCTTCGGGATACATTTTTCTCCAATAAAGGGCACAAAAGCCTGCGGCAAACTGCCAAAGTCTCAGTGGCATGAAGTTGAATGCAAAGTGAGCATTGAGAAGGAGAAAGGGTATGAGACCGATTACTGTAGTCAGAAGGACGGCGATGAATTTCAGAATGTCACTTTTGAGGATTTGAAGAGCCAGAAATATAAATGGGACAATGAGATAGAATTGCATTTCCACACCCAACGACCATAGATGGAGAAAGACATTTGGGGATTTTTCGTCAGCCAGGAACTAAAAACTATTCTTTTCCATATATAGCTTATCTAGAACAAACCAACCTGCTTAAAATACTCTCTAGAATCAGTTATCAATAACTGATTAGTGCCCAAAAACAGCGATGCCAATGAATACCTCCAGTTGATTTCCCACCAGAAATGACCCAAACAATAATGGACCAGAATGAAAGACACCAAAACTATCAGATAATACAGTGGAAGAATTCTTTTGAATCTTTTGTAGTAGAATGTTGTGAAATCGGGGATTTTCTCTATTTTCTTCTTTGTCAAGTTTCTGGCCATCAAGTATCCGGATAGGACGAAAAAGCTAAAAATTTGAAGATATTTCGAAAAAGTTGAAAAATTCTACACTCACATATCAACTCCCAAAAATCCATTCACAAAAATTGCTGGATAAAGATGGTACAGGAACACAAATATGATAGCGAGCCCTCTTAAAGACTGTAAATCCTGCCGCATGGTTTTCAGAAAATGTTCCAAAAAGAGATATGCTAATATATATTTTTCCTATCTTTCCTTGCTAATTTTTTTTGCCATGGCAAGCACCGCCTCCTCCCGTTTGGCATACTGTAGATGGGTGCGTGTGGATACATAAGATACGGAAGAAGCTTGATTGGACTTTTGGCCTTCCAGCAGGTTTTGCGAGAATCCGAATCGTAAAATATGCACCTGGAAAATTGAAAAAAAAAACAGATACATGTGTTTGGAATAAAAAGTTCGGCATTAAGATGTTCGGCATTAAGCAAAAAGTTGAGAAATGCGCCAAAAGTTTCATTGAAAAATGAATTTTGTTTAAAATCATGAAAATCTTCCAATATCACAAAATTGAGAAATTTTATCATCTAAAAATCGTTTTACAACAAACTTTTATTAACAAGGGAGTTACTTGAAGGAGCAGGTTAAACTTTTTTTGAAATTTTGGGAGCAGATACATTCGCAAACAGTGTTTCGGCTCTAACTTTCTTCAAAATAGAGCTGAAGCGTCAATGTTTTCTGTAAAATGTAGCAAATGACCCGAGAAAAATGATACAAAAACAATTTCATCTTGAAAACAAAAAGAAAAAAAATTGCTGAAAAATTCACTTTTTGGAAAAATTCGGATTTTTGAATGGGTTTTTCAAAAATTTGGAAAAAATAGAAAATGATCATGGATGTGAAATGTACATTTTGATTATGATTAAAAAGTCTTTGGCCAACTTTTAAACATGTAATACATCATGGAGATACAATTCTATTCATGGTATGAATATTCAAAGTGTCCACTAGAGATTTTGAGCTTTTTAGCTTACTCTACTATCGTTTTGCAACTACAAGTGGCCAATTTTTAGTACTTTTTATGTTTTTATTTTTTTTCAGATGTGATTCTACAGTACTTAGTCATTTTCCACTCGAAATGGCGTCTCTCTCAGCTCTGAACACTGGTTTTATAGTTTGGGAGCCAAGCTAAAACCAGCATGAGGTCAACTTTTAGTCATTCTGGTACAGTCGGTTGAGGGAATTTCGTACTTTTTTCGATAGATATCAATAATACAGTTCAGCTGAATCCTATAAAACATAATTTCGTGTTGCGGAATGCCAATAGAAACACTAGAAAACATTTGAAAGTAGATTGTATTTAGTAAAGTACTGATCAAACAGACTACTGATTCAGTTTCAGTTCTTTAGTGCCCAATGTGTCAATTTTTACGATGTATTTGTTGAAATTAGTTGTTGTATGTTTATTTAAGGACAATAAACATGATATTCCATCGTTCTAAGGAACAAATTATCAATTTGACCTAACACAGGAATTCCATAACTTGACGTCCATTAGAAAATAGATCAGGAAAACCGGGCGTGGGAATTCCGCAACACGAAATTATGTTTTATAGGATTTAGCTGAACTGTATTATTGATATCTATCGAAAAAAGTACGAAATTCCCTCAACCGACTGTACCAGAATGACTAAAAGTTGACCTCATGCTGGTTTTAGCTTGGCTCCCAAACTATAAAACCAGTGTTCAGAGCTGAGAGAGACGCCATTTCGAGTGGAAAATGACTAAGTACTGTAGAATCACATCTGAAAAGAAATAAAAACATAAAAAGTACTAAAAATTGGCCACTTGTAGTTGCAAAACGATAGTAGAGTAAGCTAAAAAGCTCAAAATCTCTAGTGGACACTTTGAATATTCATACCATGAATAGAATTGTATCTCCATGATGTATTACATGTTTAAAAGTTGGCCAAAGACTTTTTAATCATAATCAAAATGTACATTTCACATCCATGATCATTTTCTATTTTTTCCAAATTTTTGAAAAACCCATTCAAAAATCCGAATTTTTCCAAAAAGTGAATTTTTCAGCAAATTTTTTTCTTTTTGTTTTCAAGATGAAATTGTTTTTGTATCATTTTTCTCGGGTCATTTGCTACATTTTACAAAAAAGATTGACGCTTCAGCTCTATTTTGAAGAAAGTTAGAGCCGAAAAACTGTTTGCGAATATCTTTTTGGCCAGTACTGTAGAAGAGCTCATGAGGATTCCAAATCTGTAAAAAAATCAGCAAAATGCTCACGTGAGCTGAGTTATGACCTAGAAAAGTTTCCCTATGGTTAAGCAATTTCTCGTGAAATTTTTTTCACGGAATAGTGTATTTCTTTTAAAACAATAGATTTCAATCAGCAGTGTGGTAAAGTGGTAAGATGGCAAGTTCAGAGGAGGAAGGTTGTAGGTTCGATTCCCCCTATCCCAAAAATTTTGCTAATTTTTTTTTGTTTTTTATTAAGCTGCCATAACTGGCTCTGGAATAAAATTTACGCAATTTAAACAAGTTTTTCGGGAGTTTCTCGTTATAAATAGGCATTTTCCAGAATAAAAACAGACATTTAATTTTTGAAGAAATTCACAAATATGCTCATGGGTTCATCGAAGATTTTTCAAAAAAAATTTTTTTTTCAATTTTTTTTTGTTTTTATTGAAAAAACAGTTAAGGATTCTAAACACATCGGTGGCATTCGATGACAAACTGCTGGAAACATATGTTCTTGGCACAATACGCGCATTTGACCATTGACAATCTTTTGCACCCAGATAATTGACACTTTCCATAAACTTTTGGTGCTCTCCCATCTTCCAAGAATGGAGACGGTCGAAGCAATATTGAATTGGTCTGTCACATTTCGGAGCGCAACTGTCCACATAACCGACAGAATACCTGCCGTACTGTCTCCATTCTTGGAAGATGGGAGAGCACCAAAAGTTTATGGAAAGTGTCAATTATCTGGGTGCAAAAGATTGTCAATGGTCAAATGCGCGTATTGTGCCAAGAACATATGTTTCCAGCAGTTTGTCATCGAATGTCACCGATGTGTTTAGAATCTCAACTGTTTTTTCAAAAAAAAAAAACAAAAAAAATTGAAAAAAAAAATTTTTTGAAAAATCTTCGATGAACCCATGAGCATATTTGTGAGATTCTTCAAAAATTAAATATCTGTTATTATTCTGGAAAATGCCTATTCATAACGAGAAATTCCCGAAAAACATGTTCAAATTGCGTAATTTTTATTCCGGGGCCAGTTATGGCAGCTTGAAATAAAACAAAAAAAAATTTTGCAAAATTTTTGGGATAGGGAGAATCGAACCTACAACCTTCCTCCTCCGAACTTGCCATCTTACCACTTTACCACAGTGCTGATTGAAATCTATTGTTTTAAAAGAAATAGACTATTCCGTGAAAAAAAATTTCACGAGAAATTGCTTAACCATAGGGAAACTTTTCTAGGTCATAACTCAGCTCACGTGAGCATTTTGCTGATTTTTTACAGATTTGGAATCCTCATGAGCTCTTCTATCTGCTCCCAAAATTTCAAAAAAAGTTTAACCTGCTCCTTCAAGTAACTCCCTTGTAAGGTATGGAACGCTTGAAACATTTTCCTCTGAAGACTTACAGTTTTTTTTCAAATTTCAAGAAACAATTCGGAGGGGTTCCTTCTTTACAAAAAGGGCCCTTTTATTAAAGGAGCCCTTCTAATACAGGTTTTACGGTATATTGGATACGATAGAACTCAACGACTACTACAAAATACTATTACGCCGAAAAATTATATTTTCTGGGAAGTTACATACCGGCATCTTTATGACTTCAAACTTCATTCATAAACTTAACACAAACTTCAAGGGATTTGTATTTAGCACTTATCGATTTCAATCATATTTGATTCGGGTTGTCAGAAAATAAGGACCTTAAAAGAAATGGCAACTTTGAGCCCATTTATTTTGTGCTACAGTGCGTTCAACAATTATAGGATCCCTTTTGATTTCGAGAGTTCTGAAAAAAACTGAATATGATATCCAAATTCTGTAAACGCTATTCGATTCAGAATACAAAATAACCCCCATGTTCAATCTTTCATGCCCCTACCCCTATTTACACTCCCGTACCAACAAAAAGACCCTCCTGCAGGCGTTCAATAATTATAGGATCCCCCCAGAAAAACGAAAAATAGCAAGTTTTTCGGGACCAAAATTGGACCTTTTTTAGTTAGAAATCGTCAAAATAGTCTCAAAACAGCCTATTTTGACAGTTTGCACAAAAATTGATTCCTCTATTCAAGTTTTAGAAAAAATTATTTTTAGACATTTTCGCCATTTTTTGAGTTTTTGGAATAAATCTTGAATAACTTGGCTCTCGTGTAAGATTTTGAGCTGAAATTGATGGGCAATGATATCAGAAAGTAATGAACTGACAAAATGTCTTGAAAAATCTGGGAAGTTCGGAAAATTAAAATTTTTGAAAGAACATTCTTTTTTTTGACGATCAGTTGTTATACCTTCGAAAATCTCCAGAATGATTGGAATATTTTTTCAAGCAAAGTATAAAAAAAGTTAAACTTTAAAGTGTTAAAAACCTTTCCCGACCTATTAAACGAATCACATTGAGAAATAAAGCATCGAAATGAACTTTTTCGAATCGAAGTTTCAAAAATGTAACTGGACACAATTTCACTACAAAAATACACATTTCCCTTTTATCATGACCACACAAAGCAGGTCGGAAGAAACGAGTTTTCAGGACATACACCGGGCATAAAATTTGCGGAAGATCAGAAAGTCACAGAAGATATTGAAATCTTTCCTTGTTTGAAGTCTTGGTCTTGGGTTCAATGAACGTAAGAATAATCGGGGATAGAGGGCCACTTCTGTTTGAAGTGTTGGCTTTGAAAAGTGGTTTCTTTAAGTAGTGGTCGTCTTTTAGAAGTTTTGATTGATTTTCGAAGATGTCCAAATTTGAACCGATTGGTCTTTGCCATTCAAATGTCAAAAATGCAGGCTTGACACGGAAAAGGAATGGAAACTTTCATGATTTTTCGACTTTGAGTTCGCTGGTTTTCGAAATTAGAGTTCTCTTTATCATTCCTTAGACCAACACTGCCAGGCTGGAATTCAAACTGCGAAGTGTGTTTGTCATATCGTAAAACCTGTAATAGAAGGTCCTTCTAACTAGTTTGAAGCCAATTTGTCTCGGTTCCTGGCAAAGATATAAAACGTTGCCAACTTATAAAATGTTTTTCATAATATCACCAACATTTTATTCGTTGAAAAATTATTGATATTTGTTGAAGAAATTGAGATAATTGGTCTCAAAATGAAACGGGCTGAACAGAGCAGAGAAAGTTTTGAAAAAAAAACCGGCACGTTGCAAGTATGACAATTTACACCAACTTCCTTATCATTAGATTCTTGATCCCCTCAGGCAGTGCGAAATGTTCAACTTTCTTCAACATAGCGTCAGTTCACACTATACACGTCTAGAAAGATCACGAAGAAAACAATTAGGAGGAGAGAAGGATGACAATGTCCTTAACCTGATCAAAGTTCGATTCGAAGACACAAGTCACGATTTTGCGGAGATTACGGATTCCTTTATGAAAGCCTAGATGCGTTGGAATTGAAAATGAACCGGGGTTGTACCCAAAAAAGGATATCTCGAGTACAATGTGGAAGAAGATGAACCAAATCGGATACCCCAAAAGGCATATCAGGCTTAATGACCCCTTGAAGGTAGGAAGGCCTGAGATAATACATACTTCCCTTCTTTTAGAGTCAAAACCATTGGAAAGGTTCAACGCGATAAATTTTTATTCGAATAACTCAAATTCTGTGAAACGGGGGAGGTGACAATCTAGAAGCATCAATTGGAGTGACATCTTTTAAAAATGGAATCGGTGATGCACGAGCAGAATCGTGGAATTCTGGCTGACGACGCCCCGGAGAAATAATGATTTGAGGTATTGAGAAATCTAAAAAAATCATTTCTATGAGCATTATCACTTAAACTGACACCTTACCTTCACTGAATCTCGCGCCACGATTTGTATAAACTGCACACTTTTCAATGTACAAAATATTTTTGCGGTACTGGCAAACGAAGAAAAATATGACGACGACAAAAATCGGCATCGAAATTAATATCATGATTGTGCAAAGATCCAGGGAATCGAGCATTTTTCGAAGAAGTTATGTTGTTCCGACTGACTGAATATGTATGATGGGAAAACGAAAATGAAGATGTCAAGCCTATCGGATATTCTTAAACCGACCACAGGTTTGGATTATGGGGCCGTGTGCATTCGAGCTAGTGCAAGTGATCGGATCAAATAGGGATTGACACCGGGATTTTGTGCTGACGTCTTCAGGTTTTAAGTTTTATTTTTGTTATCGTCAACAAATTCTCATTTTTCTTGGTAGATGTGGTCTAGAACACTAATGTTAATTTTCGGGGCGAGAGTATTCATTCTGACGTAACAGTGTACAGTAATCAAAAATGAAAAATTGGCTCACAAGTTCGAGATTTCAATATGTTTCTAAAAAAACGCTGAGATCTGCAGAACCAAACTTCTAAGGTTTTCTAGACGAACGATTTCTGCTCTGCTTGTTTGACGTGTTTTTTTTTGTTCAGATAACAGAAAATCGTACGAGGAGCTGATTAGGATAATCAGTTTGGTTTATTCCGTGTTCACATTATTCCAGAAATACTACTGAAAATTCTGTAAACTCTGAAAATAGAAGATAATCCAAGACACCCAAAATATATTACTAGAAAAAATGATGATATCCAAACATCATTTATCAAAAAAACACAGCTAATTTTGATCCAGTTTACCGTAAAACCTGTATTAGGAGGGCCGGCCCTTCTATTTTTCCAAGGTACCTCCTTCTATTACAGGGCCCTTCAATTAGAGGGGTGCTTCTATTTTTCCGGCTTAATCTTCCCAAATTTTTAATCGAAAAATTCGACAAATTTAAGCTCAAAATTCATGAAAATCTGCCAATTTCGCCAAAATTTAGCAAGATTTTCATCGAAAAAGAGTTTCAACAGATTTTTATTAAATTGTGGAGTTCCCGGAATATTTTCCATTGAACTAAGAAATTTTCTGATTTCAATACACATTTTGAAGGGGGTCCTTATTCACGAAGGTCCCTTTTATTACGGGGGCCCTTCTATTACAGGGGACCCTTCTATTTTTCCAAGCCCCTCTTGGAGGGCCCTTCTATTAGAGGGGCCCTTCTATTAAAGAGGCCCTTATAATACAGGTTTTACGGTATTTCAAAAATCATGCATGAAAAAACACATCTAACTTAGAGACAATTTATCTCGGTTTCTGTAGGAGATATCAAGGAGTAGTTAACTGACAAAATATTTATTATCAAAATTATCAAAAATATTTTGTCAATGGACCACTTTTTGATAAACAGCAAAATGAGTTAAAATGCACGGTCTCTCTTCTGCCCAACTGTAGAATTCCTGTAGTTGACGTTAACTTTTCTTCCGATTCCAAAAAGTTTGGAACAATAATTCCAATATGGTTCATGGATGATTAACATAACACACGTGGAAATCAATCCATGAGTAGATAAGATGATAGTGCTCACATTGTTCAGGACCTGATTATAGTAGTTTGCGACGACACAAATTCCAATATAGAACATTGGCATTAGCAGAACGAGAAGGGGTACAACAATTTGAATTGAAATTGCTCGCAAAAATTTCATCTGCATTTTTAGGGTGGTTTTGGATAACGTCATTGTTGTGGCACATTTTTCCATATTCGAAACTATTAAATACACAAAAACAAAAACTTGCCAGGTGCCGACAAAACCTGCAAGAACAATCGGAAACACAGGCTTCAAGTCTAGTGATAGGACAAGAAGATTTGGATGGCTGAAAACCGATGGATCGATGTCCGGAAGTCTCTGCAAAACACAAGAGTCAATTGACTGCACGGTAGTTCAGTTTACATTTTTCAAAACTTTGATAGCATATTGCTGATTTGGAGTGTTCAACACTGGGTACAAAAAATAGGTCAACACAAAAATCCAGTTGATAATAAAATAAGGAAACCTAATTTTTCTCCAGATATGGTTTTCAGCAAATAAAATATAGAATCGATTTTCCATTATGCCTAATATTGATATTGCAACACCTGCAATATTTTTGTTTTCTTGCCAGAAAAAAATTTAAGATACCGTAAAACCTGTATTAGAAGGACCCTTCTATTTTTCCAAGGTACCTTCAGAGAGGGTCCTTCTATTACAGGGGCCCTTCAATCAGAGGTGACACTTATATTTTTCCGACCGTTTTTCCCGAAAATTTCATCGAAAAATTCGACGAATTTACTTTCAAAATGTACGAAAATCTATTGAATTGACAAAAGTTGAGCAAGTTTTTCATTGAAAAAATCTTTCAAAAAATTCCTATTAAGTTGTGGAATTTCCGGAATATTTTTCAGTGAAAAATATTCGGAAATTTTTAATTTCAAAACACATTTCAAGAAGGTCCTTTTTCACGGGGGCCCTTCTATTACAGGGGGATCTTCTATTTTTCCAAGCTCCTCTTGGAGGGCCCTTTTATTAGATGGGCACTTCTATTAAAGGGGCCCTTCTAATACAGGTTTTACGGTATGAGGACATGAAGAAAGTAATCGCCTGAACATTCGCTTTTTTTAGACTTACCACAAAGTAATGTAAAAAAGAGATAAGCCATTGAAGCTGTAGACATCCCAAGCTGTACCAAAATTCCCTCTGTGTATCCAGCAAGAGCTGGATAAATCATAAATGGACGGGCTAGGAAACTGTCAAACCAGTCCAAGAGAACGCTCCAAAAATGTAAATTCAACATACTCAATTTCACGGATCGCATACAGTCTGGAGTTTTGAATAAGATACAGTAAGCTCCGAACAAGTGGATTGGAATATCGACAATGGTTAAAAGGTGATAAGTCAATGTTGAAAATTCAGGGGTAGCAAAAAAGGAAGTGTTGCTCATTTCTGACTGTTTTTGAAACTTGATGTCGCGTAAAAGGTGTTACTGAAGGGTTGTTTGTTTTTGGTTTTTTTTTTTTGAAAAAGGAATCTTTATGTTTTGTACAACGACAGGCAAAAATCTAAAAAAAACGTATGTTTTGCTCTGCTAATTAAGACACGTCATCAACTGACCGAGGAAGCTGCGAGGCTGACGGCCGGGTTTTTGGAAAAGGTACTTAGGATATTTAGGATACGGCGACCTAGCGGCCCTGGTAGTTTCTGGGTTGCTGAATGTATTATCGAAAGAACGGACTGTTTGGTACACGGCAACCTACCCACGGGCACGGCCGACCGCGGACCGGCTTTGACTAGGCCTGAAAAAGCCGCAGCCTCATAGGTTTGAAAGCAAAAAGCCGCGCGGCTTTTTAGAAGATTTTTTTAAAAATTTATTTCTTCCTGCATGTTTTTTTTCGAAAAAAAAAACTACAACCAGCGGGATGGGTTTTGAGATTCACAGTCTGGAATCCATTGAAAAGAATCCGGACAAAATATTTTTCAGGATTCCGGAATACGAACTACGGATTCTGCGTTCCGTCGTCTCTAACTACTAAGATTGTGATAATTTTCATCAATATAGACATTTTGAAGATGTTAACATAAAGTTGGAACACTTTGCGGAAAAAAACATTTCCCAGAAAAGTTTTTAGTTTTCAAGATTTTTGCTTTATTTTTTGTACGAAGATTAACCGCGTTTTCTAAAATCCGGCCTCGGCCGGCCGTTGCTTGCCTCGAGGAGTTTGAACTTGTGAGTAACAGCATTTGCATAAATCACTCAGTAGTAACGATTTCACTGACGAGCAAAAAATCTAAAATCTAAATATCTTGATGACTTTTTCATCTTTCTCGGTACACGTTTCGTGCATAATGTTTCTTGTCTCGTCTCTCTCATCGTTAGTCTCTCAAATGTCATTTGGCCCGATCTTATCTATCTATTCAAGTTTTCCTGACTTTCTGATCTTCTCTCGAATCTCCAGATCATTACGCTACATACATTTTCACGTGGTTTGTGACGGACACTACAAACCCGAAGAAACTTCCCCAGGTATTCAAATTCTGGGGAGGTACCCTTAACTCTTTCAAGGAAACTATTGAATTTATCAACAAAAGATTAGGACTATCATCTTCCTTATCATTCTTACATAAATAAATGAAGTTGCATCTCTTTCTCTCTCTGAGTAACACTCTGTCCGCACACGTGGAAAGAGTTGAAATAAAATATTAATTAACGTGACCCTATAAAAAAGAGTGAGTCTCAAAGCGACGAAAAGAAGGTCAATCTGCGTCGAAGGCGCACCAGCCAGCTGTTTGAAGCGCCGGAGGCGCGGCAAACAGGCTGGTATATGAAACGCTACACGCGTCTGTCTGTCCTGATGTCCGTCTGTCAACTTTTGAGAAATTTGAAAATTAAATATAGATTTACGTGACGCTTTAAGAAAAAATTAGGAGCAGAACGATGAAACAGTACATACTAGGTTAAATCGCGCCGTAGGCGCACCAGCTTGCTGATTTCTAATAACATTCACCAAATTCCGTATGTGGATATACCAGTCGGTTTACGCCCCTTCGGGGCTAAACCTCCTGGGCTCCGCGTACAGTGCGTGTAACCTTACTTGTTAGAGAAAAATGCTTTCCACTTTCTCTCAGTGACTATTTTTTAAGGTCTAAACCGGGACAGTTGAAATCTGTATCTTTGAATTTTTGGAAAAGAGTTTCAAATTACCGAAATTATAAGTTTGTGAAATTCTGAATTTGAAAAATTCAGATTCTGAGAAGACAGAATGTTCGGAACTTGCAAATTTGGAATCTGGAATCCGGAATTCGGAATCCGGGATTCGGAATTCGAAATCTGAGATTCGGAATCTCCGGATCTTCTCCGGTTTCCGGATCCGGAATCCGGATTTCTGGGATCCAGGAATCCGACCCAGGAATCCGGAATCCGACATCCGGAATCCAAGAATCCAGGAATCCAGGAATCCAGGAATCCGGAATCCGGAAACCGGGAATCCAGGAATCCGGGAATCCGGGCCTAGGAATCCGGAATCCAGGAATCCAGCCATACGGAATCCGGAATCCGAAATCCGGAATCTGGATTCCCGACTCAGGAATCCGGACCCATGAATCCGGAATCCGGACCTAGGAATCCGGCATCCGGACCTAAGAATCCGGACATAGAAACCCGGAATCCGGACCTAGGAGTCCGAAATCCAGACCCAGGAATCCAGAATCCGGAATCCGGACCTAGGAATCTGGAATCCGGACGCAGAAATCCGGAACCGGATCCCTCCTCCGGTCCCCTCTCGGGAGCCCCGAGAAGGGAGAACTGATTCTTGTCTCTACTTTTCTTCACCTTTATAGTGTCTTATCTCCCAGAGGTCATCTTGGATCGTGGAGTTCTGAACCAATTCACGTAATTCGTTTCGTCTAGAATTTCACATTCGAAAACTTTTTAAACTTTTTTCCATCACGTTTAAATGACACTTGAATTTTTACTTTTAAAATCAGCGAAACTCTTTAAAAAGATGGCTCCTTTGAACCTAATTATCTCGTTTCCTGTTTGAGATATCAAGAAATATTCAACAAAAGAAATTTTTTCTGACATCAAGCCAAAATTTTTCGAAAGAAAAAAAAAGCGTAAAATATACCGATGTTTTTAGTACCCAATTTTTATCCGAAACTTTCTGATGACGCGAAAGAAAACTGATAGCTTCAAGCCTCAATCCGACCTTTCTCTCGACTTGAAACAAATGAAGCTGGGAAATTCTTTGCTAGGGTTTCATTTAAACGATAAAAAACAATCGGACGTTTTCTAATCAATTTCTGAACACTCTACAAAAAACAAAAAAACTTTGCCACCTATCGGACTCGAACCCGCATAGCGCGGGCAAAAGCATGCTGCGTTAACCGCTACACCATTGGTTGCGGGTGGGAATGGTGGTTGGAATGGCGTAAACCTGTGTGTGGGATTTCCTCCCTTTTTCTCTCGCACCCTCTTCTCTCTCCCTCCCTGCCCTCCACCCTTCACTGTGGTGAAACCAAGGAACGTCTCCAGAAGGCTTCAAAATAGAAATTTAAAAAAACGAAAGCCTCGGGCATAAACTAATAAAAATTTCTGATATGCCTGTCCAGGTTTCAGCTCAATCGGTTAACTTTGAATGGGTGAACGGGAACGCGACATACAAACCAACAAACGGAATTTGGTGAATGTTATTAGTAATGATGTGTTGCGCGACTTTACACCCACTCAAATTTAACCAATTGAGATTCTAAAATTCAAAATGGAACACCGGAATTTCGAAATTTCAGACATTTTGACACCTTCTGAAATTTGATAAAGAATTCAAAATTAAAGTTTGATTACCCCGATTTTCCAATTCACTTGTCTTTATTTTGAGCCCTACCAGAAATAGTCCCCGAACATAGTCCCTGACAATAGTCGTAAGTAAAAATAGTCCCTGAATAAAGTGACGGAACATCTTCATAAGATTACTGTAACTGAAACCAAAGGCCAGGAACATACTTGCGAACGGTCCTTTGCCGGGCCTTCGCAGAATCTGTCATAGTTTCTTTTAGAATCAATATTTTATAATCAACTAAGATTGATATGATAGAACTTGACGAGAGCTACAAAACAATATAACTTGAAGAATTGTTTATTGTTTATGAACAAAGTTACAGGCAAAAAACAGAGACTCGGCACGGCCCGGGCCGATGCGGGAAGGCCTGACCACTTTATGACTTGTAACTTTGCTCATAGGCAAGACACAGTTCTGCAAATAGTATCATTTCGTAGAACTTGCGGAGTTCTATCACATCTGATTTAGCTGATCTCAAAATATTGATTCTGAAAGAAACTATGACAGATTCTGCGAAAGCCCGAAAAAAGGCCCGGTCGCAAGTATGGCCAGGAGTGTCGTCTCCGTAGAGGCGTTGACCGACAGGTTAAAAATATGGACAAAATGCTTTACGAATTTTACAGAACCACAAAAAATTTGATTCATTCGTTTTTCCGGGGTACAAACTTCGTAGATTCCCGATGACTAAGCGATTCCGCATGATTAGACAGTTTTTCCCCACGTGCCAAATCGTTCTGGAACAATTCACATTTTATGATCTCATTTTCTAGTGTTAGTTATTCTTGTTATTATTTTTCCACCCAACCGAACGCATAAGTATAAATTGGTTTGGCCAGTACTCTTTCTGTGTTTTCATCTTGTCAAAAAACTTCATCAAAATGAACCATATCCTCAAGTATGGTTCTATTTCGTCCATTCCCTTGTATAACTGTAGCGCTCATCAGCCTGAAAAATGGTATCACAAGGACAGTATCCCACGGCCAATCCTAGGCCTCACAGAAGGTATCTGCGGTGTTATATTATTGAGATTCTCTATTTTCCTATGCTTGCTGTCATGCTCGAAAAAGAGCAATTCAGTATGTCATGTTATAAAATAATGACGCTATTGGCAATTGTGAATATTTTATCAATTTTCCTGAATTGTCTCATCACCGGATGGCTAGCGTACCAGGGTGCCGTTTACTGCACTTATCCGAATTTGATCTACATATCCGGAAGGTGAAACATGAAAAATTTTTTTGGCAAATAATTCGGAGGGCACAACAATTTAGGAGTACAAAATCCTGAATTTGGGGTTACAAAATACCGGAAAAATGCTTAGTTTGTACTCCCGAATTGTGGGTTTTGTACCCCTAAATCTCTTTGCACCCTCCGAATTATGTGCTTCATTTTTTGCCTATTGGAACCCTTAGGTGTTGAACTCGGTCAGTGGCAAAAAATGACGGTCAAATTGGGGTGTCGATGGGATCAAAGGGGCGGTTTGTCGGATAATCCATCGACTCCGGACCGACAACAATGTGAAGATATTGTGGCGTTTATATACTAGGCATGTTTCAAGCGGCCGACATATTTTGTCAAATTTCACAATCTCTTACTTCTTTTCTCCCTGAAGGACAAACGACCAATTGTCTTGGTTTTTGATGTACTATTTTCAAAGTAATGTTGTCGGATCTTGGTCGGCTTCCCACAATGTCTTTGCCGGAATCTGACAAATCTCCGGCCAGTAGTGGCCGGCGATGCCTGAGTACTTTAAAATTCAGGCGCTTTATGGATTCGTTTTTTCAAAACTAGTGATAATTCGTACGAATGGAAAACATCAAGAGAAATGGATGAACCATTTGGATATCCACAGATGAGTATTTTCTATAATTAAAGCTTACAAGTTTTCAAAAGTTTCTAATTAAAAAAAGAATCTAAATCTCACGAAGTGCAGAGAAATTACTAAGCGTTCTGGAGTATTTGAAAAGTTGTTTCCGCAAAAAGCATGTGGTCAAGTACTGTAGAAACTGAAGTCAAACTAATATTCGAAAATTTTAAAGTAGGAAATATAGAAAATATTATATACCAGCCTGCTGGCTGCTGCGCCTTCGGCGCAATTTAATATTTTTATTGGTTCTTTGCTCCTCTCCTCACTTTTCGATTTTTCTTTCTCAAGGAGAAGAACATCTACTCCTTCCCTCCCCTCTTCTCTATGTGGCCGCATGGCGCAAGTGTGTGCGTGCGCAGTCTTCGGGCGACAGGTCGCGGGTTCAGTTTTGGCTGCGGCCAACTCCTTCTTTAAAAACCCAAAAGTCCACAGACTGACATGACGACCAACAGACGCGTCTAGCGTTTTATATACAGTGCGGTCAATATCTTTAAGACCCCCCTTGATTTTCGGCGCACAGAAAAAACTAGGGAAGATATCAAAAAACTGTAAATGCCATTCGATTCACAATCAAAAATAACCTCTAGAAACAAAGTTTCATGAATTTTGCACTTTCCCTGTCCGTGTACCATCCAAAAAACCGATATGCAAGCGGTCAATATCTTTAAGACCCCCCGGATTTTTCGATGTTCCAGTGATAATTTTCATGAGAAAATTTTTTGGAAGTCTAAATATTCAGTTTAAAAACTGTTTTTAGATAGTTTTGAATCAAATAAGAACGGTTTCTGAAAGTTTCCCGATCAGAAATTGGGTTCTGAAAATTCATCTTACGATTTTTGCTGTTTTTGAGAGAATTTTTGGTTTTATGGAGAAATACAGAGTTCTACTTAATGGAATTCGATAAAATTTCATATTACTAGATAGCTCTTATCCCCTTCTTGTTGTCTTAGTCATTTGGTAGAGATTCAGGCAGAATTCATATAGGTACAGACTCTTAAATTTGGAGATACGCCGGTTGATGAGTTCTGGGACTAACGTCGAAACGATATTCGGGACAGTTCGGTCAATTATAATTAATTAAGTGACTTGGTTACAAAAAGAAGATAAGAGCTATCAAATAACATGAAATTTCATCGAATTCCATTAAGTAGAACCCTGTATTTCTCCATAAAACCAAAAATTCTCTCAAAAACAGCAAAAATCGTAAGATGAATTTTCAGAACCCAATTTCTGATCGGGAAACTTTCAGAAACCGTTCTTATTTGATTCAAAACTATCTGAAAACAATTTTTAAACTGAATATTTAGACTTCCAAAAAATTTTCTCATGAAAATTATCACTGGAACATCGAAAAATCCGGGGGGTCTTAAAGATATTGACCGCTTGCATATCGGTTTTTTGGATGGTACACGGACAGGGAAAGTGCAAAATTCATGAAACTTTGTTTCTAGAGGATATTTTTGATTGTGAATCGAATGGCTTTTACAGTTTTTTGATATCTTCCCTAGTTTTTTCTGTGCGCCCAAAATCAAGGGGGGTCTTAAAGATATTGACCGCACTGTATAAGGAAGATCAGCAAACTAGGCAAATGAATTTTCTGCGAGACTGCCGAATGACTCGATTGGTCACAGGTGAAAAATTTCATAGAAAACGAAGAATTCGATGCGGAAGTGTAAGTGAGGGTGTTAAAAAAGAAACAGAATCCAGGTAGCCTCTGTCTGAAATTTTTCGCTTGTTGTAAAGAGCAAAAAATGCTATGTGTACGAGGAAGTCAATCTTTGAAGTATAGGTTTCTGAAAAATCTCTTCTCTTTTAATTGTCTTCAACCACACACCTTTTCGTACTTGCATTTTGAGCTCAATTATCTTGGTTCATATATGACCAACATTTTCTTAGCTTTAAAGATTTCTTATATCTCTCACCGAAACGGATATAGTTGAAGTCAAAGTGTAGCTTTTATCAACGGGACTATAATGACAGAATCTCAAAATTCAAATTTAAGGAATTCTGTAGATCAAAGAGTGAGAAATTTTCGAGTTCTAAAATCACTGTTCCAAAAATTCTGGAATTTTTAATAACCGTTTTTTCTAATAGAAGCCCATGGGCTTCAATTAGATTGTGAACTTCTATTTTTCGAAGCAACTCGCGGGGTGGGCTTCTATTAGAGAAAATAAGGTATATCAAAAATCTGTCAACTGATAAAACATTGATGATATTATGATGAAAAATTTATCAATCGAAACTTTTTTGATTTATCTCATAGGAACCAAGACAATAGTTGTTTATTTTTCAAAAATGTGGTTGAGATCTGTTTAACTGATATTATGAATTGCTTCGGTTGAATAAGATATGCGAAAAGCAGGAGACGTCTTGGCTTTGCGTCTTGTGATTACTTTGCAAAAATTCCTATAGGGCTCGTGAACATAAAGCATAACAGTGGTTGAAGTAAACCCATGAAGCGAAATTAGCATAACACAAATGTTACTCAGAATTGGACTATAAAATTGAAATAAAACACTTGGAGCCACATAGAATGTTGGAGCGACAATGAAGAGAAGCGGAGTTGCTATCTAAAATTCTAAAGATTTAATAAAAATTTGAAAAATTACAAAACTTGTAACGAAAGTGCTCTTAAAAACTTATTCTGCATTCGATATGTGCATTTGGAGATGGTTGTTCTTCTTGCAGCTCTTTCTAACCTAGTCTTTATCAAGTAACCAAAAACAAAAATTTCCATCACCACCATCCATTCGAAGGTCATCAAAACTGCATAAAGCAGAAAAGATTCGTGAGAAACGATGTGGATAGGTTTGACAAAAACGGATGGAGAAATATCGGGAATCGCCTGAAATTAGTAAAACTTTCTTCATCTTAAGAACAAGCCTCTTTAATGGCAGAAATTGCTTGATCATTAGTTAGTGTTGGAAATATTGGTAAAAAATAAACGGAGCTAGTGCAATAGTTCGTTATCAGAAACGGGTAACGGATTTTACGCCAAAAGTTTGTTCTCCCGAAAAGTAAGTAGTATCGGCTTTCAAAAGTTGATACTATGGATACATTGACAACCCGCCGGCCTCACCGGGCCCTAGGCCGACCGGCCGTCAACGAGAGCCATGCTTCTGAAACACATAAAAATAAACTCACTTGAAAATAAAAAAACTACATAAATAATACTGATTATCGGGCGGCACACTCCATTTGCTCAACAACCCCAATGGCATCACAGCAAGTGCAGGAACAAATACGAATGGACATACTAGAAAACTTAAAGTCCAATCCAAGAGAACGCTCCAAAAATGAAAGTTCAAAAGGTTCCATTTCAAGGATTTCATGTAGACTGGAGTTTTAAATAAGATACAGTATGCACCAAACACATGGACTGGAACTTCAATGATAAATATGACACTCATAAATAGAACCAAAAAATCAACAGTGCCAAAATAGGAGATATTCATTTTGCAGTGCTATGGTGAAAATAAAATGAAAAAACTTCCTTCTTTTTTTTTAAATTTCAGAAAATAATGTAACATAGCATATTGGGCGAGACGAAAACAAACAACGACGTTAATTAGTTAGTCTTAACTTTGGAAATCTGAAGGAATGAAGGTATTATTAGGTGACGTATGATTGAATGCTTAGAAAGGTTCAAAAAACCTCACAGTGAAAAAATGAATTTTTCGAAATTTAACTGGGAATAAAACTGAATCGTTGAGGTGGTGAGACATGAAAAAACAATTATTTTTGCATATTGGAACCCGTACAAGTGTTAGGAGTTGAACTCGGTCAGTGGCGAAAAAAAAAGACGGTCAAATTGGGGTGTCGATGGGATCAAAGGAGCGGTTTGTCGGATAATCCATCGACTCCGGACCGACAACAATGTGAAGATATTGTGGCGTTTATATACTAGGCATGTTTCAAGCGGCCGACATATTTTGTCAAGTTTCACAATCTCTTACTTCTTTTCTCCCTGAAGGACAAACGACCAATTGTCTTGGTTTTGACGCACTATTTTCAAAGTAATGTTTATAGGTTTTTAAACCGTTTTTTCTATTGACTTTCTAAGGACTATTTTTTGAACCTCAATTTCTTTTAATACTTAGTTTGTATTTTTTACAAGTAGACGCAGATGGCTGAAGTATTATATGTATTTCACAACAAAAACAACGTTTAAAAATGTCTGCGTCTCCAAAAGTTGTCTGTATTTTTTACGTACTCGACTTGCAACTTCTGGACGGAAGTTGAGGGGGATCGGCTTTTGAATGGATCTTGGTCAGATTTTGGTCAGAAGTTGTCCACTGATAGAAGTGGGACGGACAATGGTCGGATTTTGGCCGGAATTTGAAGGCGTTGCGTTTTAAGAGGTTGGAAGCTGACCGGTAGTTTGTCGGACCTTGTTCGGCTTCTCACAACGTCTTACAAGGGAAGTGTTTTCAGAGGGGCGTTGAGAATTTGCTCAAAATTTGTACAAAGGTACTTTCGAACATGCTGAATACGATTTCAGCAATATCTCGGTCATAACCCTAATAGCAACCAAAATATGGGCTCTGAAAGTGTTTTCAGTACTAAATTTTGACCAAAAACGAGCATTTTTCAAGCTTTAAAACTCGTTTTTCAGGATCTTTTTGATTGCCAAACTCATTTCTGAACATTTTTCTATCACCTAAAACAGTTTTTGGACATTTTCAAAAAAATATTTTTTTTCGAAAATTTTTGAAAACAATCACCATGGGGTACCACACTTCAAAAGTGATTTTTAGAAAAAATTTTTTGAAAGTGCAAAAAAGTCTTCCAAACATTAAGAAATGATAGAAACCGCATTTTCACAAAATTTGGCAGCTCGATTTCGTCTGTGAGCCCTGATAATTCCCAAAATCTGATAATTGCAAGAAATTTGAAAATCCGTAACTTCTCAAATATTGCTCGAAATCAAACGGAATATACAGAAATATATGAAGATCATTTGGTTTATCGATTTAGTGGTGTTCCACTCAAAAACGAGCAAGACGGAGCAATTCCGAGAGTCGAAAGTTTTGCTTTTGGGCGATAGGATCAGTGGAAAAAAACAATATTTCAAAATTTCTTCAAATATTCAAACGCCTTCTTTTTCACTTTGAAAACGTCGGGAATTCATGAAATAAGTATAATTTGGTATCTATACCACCAAAATGAATATCGAAAATTAGTCTCGAAAAAAACAAAAAAAGATTTACCACAGTGGGGTTCGAACCACCATAGTCACTCCTAATGAGCCTCCCTCTTACCACAACACCACACAGCCGACATTTTCCTTTGGCGCGGAGGGCGTATAGGAGGGTGAGGGGTAGTGGAGAGAGGGAGAGGGCGAAATCGACCAAAAAATTTCAGACGAAGATTTTCAGCTTGCTGATGATGACCTAGATTTTTTCGGAATCGTGTTGTGGATATCTCAAACTATCAGTACTGAAATTTTCAGAAAATTCTCAACGCCCCTCTGAAAACACTTCCCTTGTTAGCCGGAATCTTACCAAGATCCGGCCAGAAGTGGCCGGCGACGCCAGAGTACTTTGAAATTTAGGCGCTTTATGGATTAGTTTCTTTCAAAACTAGTGATAATTTGTACGAATGGAAAATATCAAGAAAAATGGATAAACCGTTTGGATATCCACAGATGATTATTTGTGAAATTAAAGCTTACAACTTTTCAAAAGTTTCTAATTTACAAAAGTCTAAATCTAACGAAATGCAGAAAAACTACTAAGCGTTGTGGAGTATTTGAAAAGTTGTTTCCGCTTCATGTGCTCAAAAAACTGTAGAAACTGAAGTCAAACTAATATTCGAAAATTTTAAAAACGAAAATATAGAAGATATCATATATCAGCAAACTAGGCAAATGAATTTTCTGCGAGACTGCCGAATGACTCGATTGGTCACAGGTGAAAAATTTCATAGAAAACGAAGAATTCGATGCGGAAGTGTAAGTGAGGGTGCTGAAAAAGAAACAGAATCCAGGTAGCCTATGAGTCAGTTGTCTGAAATTTTTTGCTTGTCGTAAAAAGCAAAAAATGCTATGTGTACGAGCAAGTAAATTTCTGAAGTATAGGTTCCTGAAAAATCACTTCTCTTTTAATTGTCTCCAACCACATACCTTTCTGTACTTGCATTTTGAGCTCAATTATCCTGTATCAGATATCGAAAATCTGTCATCTGATAAAATGTTGTTCATAATATGACCTACATTTTCTTAGTTCATCAGATTTCTTATATCTCTCACCAAAACGGAAATAATTGAAGTCAAAGTGTAGCTTTTATCAACGGGACTATAATGATTGTAGTGTAGCCTTATCAAATCAAAAATCATCCTTTTTTTCTCAAAACTTCATGGAACTTTTTCATCAACACTGTCTAAATGTGTCCATTTTTGTTTCGCCCACCTCCCTTATCAAATCGCAGAATTCGATCGAAATGAACCGATCACGCGGGATACACGATGGGTTAAGAAATTGATATAAAAGGAAATGGACGATGGTTGATAGAAAAATAACTTTTACAAAAAAAACCATGGGAGGACACTTGTCTCACCTGGAGAGAGAAGAACATCCCGAGAAGTTGGACGCCTCGTGTGGACCGATTCGAGGAAACGTTTATAGGCATGTGAGTTACCAGTCGGTTTACGCCCCTTCGGGGCTAAACCTCCTGGGCTCCGCGTACAGTGCGTGTAACCTTACTTGTTAGAGAAAAATGCTTTCCACTTTCTCTCAGTGACTATTTTTTAAGGTCTAAACCGGGACAGTTGAAATCTGTATCTTTGAATTTTTGGAAAAGAGTTTCAAATTACCGAAATTATAAGTTTGTGAAATTCTGAATTTGAAAAATTCAGATTCTGAGAAGACAGAATGTTCGGAACTTGCAAATTTGGAATCTGGAATCCGGAATTCGGAATCCGGGATTCGGAATTCGAAATCTGAGATTCGGAATCTCCGGATCTTCTCCGGTTTCCGGATCCGGAATCCGGATTTCTGGGATCCAGGAATCCGACCCAGGAATCCGGAATCCGACATCCGGAATCCAAGAATCCAGGAATCCAGGAATCCAGGAATCCGGAATCCGGAAACCGGGAATCCAGGAATCCGGGAATCCGGGCCTAGGAATCCGGAATCCAGGAATCCAGCCATACGGAATCCGGAATCCGAAATCCGGAATCTGGATTCCCGACTCAGGAATCCGGACCCATGAATCCGGAATCCGGACCTAGGAATCCGGCATCCGGACCTAAGAATCCGGACATAGAAACCCGGAATCCGGACCTAGGAGTCCGAAATCCAGACCCAGGAATCCAGAATCCGGAATCCGGACCTAGGAATCTGGAATCCGGACGCAGAAATCCGGAACCGGATCCCTCCTCCGGTCCCCTCTCGGGAGCCCCGAGAAGGGAGAACTGATTCTTGTCTCTACTTTTCTTCACCTTTATAGTGTCTTATCTCCCAGAGGTCATCTTGGATCGTGGAGTTCTGAACCAATTCACGTAATTCGTTTCGTCTAGAATTTCACATTCGAAAACTTTTTAAACTTTTTTCCATCACGTTTAAATGACACTTGAATTTTTACTTTTAAAATCAGCGAAACTCTTTAAAAAGATGGCTCCTTTGAACCTAATTATCTCGTTTCCTGTTTGAGATATCAAGAAATATTCAACAAAAGAAATTTTTTCTGACATCAAGCCAAAATTTTTCGAAAGAAAAAAAAAGCGTAAAATATACCGATGTTTTTAGTACCCAATTTTTATCCGAAACTTTCTGATGACGCGAAAGAAAACTGATAGCTTCAAGCCTCAATCCGACCTTTCTCTCGACTTGAAACAAATGAAGCTGGGAAATTCTTTGCTAGGGTTTCATTTAAACGATAAAAAACAATCGGACGTTTTCTAATCAATTTCTGAACACTCTACAAAAAACAAAAAAAACTTTGCCACCTATCGGACTCGAACCCGCATAGCGCGGGCAAAAGCATGCTGCGTTAACCGCTACACCATTGGTTGCGGGTGGGAATGGTGGTTGGAATGGCGTAAACCTGTGTGTGGGATTTCCTCCCTTTTTCTCTCGCACCCTCTTCTCTCTCCCTCCCTGCCCTCCACCCTTCACTGTGGTGAAACCAAGGAACGTCTCCAGAAGGCTTCAAAATAGAAATTTAAAAAAACGAAAGCCTCGGGCATAAACTAATAAAAATTTCTGATATGCCTGTCCAGGTTTCAGCTCAATCGGTTAACTTTGAATGGGTGAACGGGAACGCGACATACAAACCAACAAACGGAATTTGGTGAATGTTATTAGTAATGATATGATTTTTTTTTGGATTTAAAAAATCAATACAAATATTCAAGGACACCAAAATCGTCGATGGGTATCTAGGCATTCCTTATGCCAAACCACCAATCGGCGATCTACGATTCAAAAAACCAGTGCCTGCTGACATTTGGACTGAAACCAAAAACTGCACTAAATATGGGCCAAGATGCCCACAATCTGGCGCATTCCCAGAAATGATCAAGTTTCAAAAGGACGACATTCCCGACGAGGCGAATTGTTTGAACTTGAATGTTTTTGCCCCACGGTGGGAGTCTGAAGAGTTCAAGACCACCGGTAGACCTGTGATGGTCTATGTGCATGGTGGAGGATTTGAGTTGTCAGCTTCCAGAGACTATTGTGATTATTCGGTATCGGGGCGAGTTTTTTGAAGTAGTAAATGTGCTCTACTGAACCTTCAGAACCCTGCCCCTCAAGGATGTTGTCGTGGTGACTCTTAACTACCGAGTTGGAATCCTTGGATTCTTCTCAACTGGAGATGATTTGTGTCGCGGGAATTTTGGCTTATGGGACCAAACACTTGCCTTGAAATGGATCCAAAACCATATTCGATCTTTTGGCGGCGATCCAAATAATGTAACAGTTTTCGGACAAAGTGCAGGCGGAGTCAGTGTGGATATGCTGTCCTTGAGTCCCCATTCTAGAGGTAAGACTTAGATTCCAATCAATACATATAATGATTTTTCCTTTTTCTTTCCAGATCTCTTCCATAAAGTGGTCCCTATGTCAGGCAACGCGCTTTGTGAATTTGCCTGCAGGACCTCTAGAAATGAAGCCAAAGCTTGTCTGGAATACATCAAACATATTGGATACAAGGGATCCGATGACTCTCAGGAAATTCTAAACTGGCTCAAGCACAAACCAATCGAAGAAATGGACAAACTCACCGGGTACCAATTACCTGTAACCGGGTACTTTATCTACCAACCAAATATTGATGGTGACTTTTTGCCTAAACCACTTGATGAATTGAGAAAAGAGGCTCCGAAGAAATCCGTGATGGTTGGCGTGGCGGAGCATGAAGGCCTATTTTTCTCTTTGACTGGAGATCCAAGACCTGCAGATCAGATATTGAAGGAAATGATTTGGGCGTCTTATAAAGAGGATACAGGAGAGAAGTATGAGGAGAACAGGAAGAAAGTTTATGAGTTTTATACAAAAGATGTGGATCCAAACGATGAGGCAAAGTTGAAGGAGAAATTGGTTGATGTAAGTTTCTTGAAGAAATCACATATGCAACAAACAGAACCGTTCTCAGTTCCTCGGAGACACGATCTTCAATGGTGGAGCTATCGCATGTGCCCAGGCCTCTGTCAAGTACGGTAACGACGTCTGGTTCTACGTCTTCGACTATGTGAATCCACGTGGATTCGGCGAGCTCGAACAAGTCTTGCCGTTCGTTGGACCAACTCACTGTACAGACCTCCGATATGTCCTTGGAGAAGGACTGTACAGCGAGTTCAAACCAGATGATACCGATTGGGAGATGATTGAGAGAATGACAACTATATACTCAAATTTTGCGAAATATGGGTGAGTCATTCATTTTTTTGTCGAATAAGCTGGGACGGAACAAATATACAGTATGTTCCCGCGGCGCTCATTGGATGGTGAATTTTCAGAAATCCCAACGGCAAAAATGGACCTTCTGATTGGGAGCCGTACACGTTGGACCATCCGGAACGCCACTACCGTATCGCATATCCACGTGGAGAAATGAGAGAGGAATATCATAAGGGGCGCTGGGAATTCATTGAGATGATTCGAGATGAAAACAAGATTTTGGAAGAAGTTGTGTATGGGAAATAATTTTGAAAATGCATGTAAAATAAACTTTGGAGTTTTTTTTTATAAAAAACTTAAAAAGTATAACTTGTGACCTTATTTTTTAAACATGTTTACACTGTTGACCTACTGAAGCCAAGTAATTGTTGTATTTATTAAAGGTGGTATGAGGTGAAAATTTTTATTGCTTTATTTCATGCATAAACCTATGAAGATTCACATAAAAATAAAGAAAAAATTCAAAAAAAAATCCTTCATTCAGAAAAACGCGACAAAAAACCAAAGTTGTATCTGGTGGCCGAGTGTAGGTTTTCTAGGCCACCTGCCCGCGAAATTTGAATTATTATCGACTTTTTGTGATCTTTTCATAATTTCAAAAAGAGCTTCAAATGTTTTTGTTAACTTCTCCACGATATGATGAAAAACCTGAAAAAATTCTGAAAAAACCCCGAAAGTCAATAAAAATTCAAATTTCGCTCGCTTTTTCCTGCAAATGGCCTAGAAAACCCCGCTTTTTCGCTCGGCCACCAGATACAACTTTGACTTTTTGAGGCCGTTTTTCTCAATGAAGGAATTTTTTTTTGAATTTTTTCTTCATTTTTGTGGGAATCTACATAGATTTTTGCATTAAATAAAGCAATAAAATTTTTCACCGCACACCACCTTTAAACAGCCCGGTGGCAAATGTCAATGTTAATCTTTCTTTAACACATTTCCTTGTAAAACACGCTTTGAGCTCAATTATCTCGGTTGCGAAATCAAATATCAAAAATGTGTTCAGTGATAAAATTTTTGTCATAATATGACCTACATTTTGTTATTTGTCCATTTTCTGGTATCTCTGACCGGAAGTTAGATGATTGATGTTAAATAGTAGGCTAAGCGTTCTCGGATTCTATCAATATAAACCGATCACGAGGGACACACGATGTAAACTGATATAAAAGAAAAGTAGACTTGATACAAGAAAAAACCTATGGGAGGACACTTGTCTCATCTGGAGAGAGAGGAAAATCTGGAAAAGTTGGAGGCTTCGTGTGGACCAATTAGAGGGAATATTTATAGGCATGTGAGTTATATGATTTTTTTTGGATTTAAAAAATCAATACAAATATTCAAGGACGAAAAAATTGTCGATGGCTATCTAGGCATTCCTTATGCCAAACCACCAATCGGCGATCTTCGATTCAAAAAACCAGTACCTGAAGACATTTGGACTGAAACCAAAGACTGCACCAAATACGGACCACGATGCCCACAATCTGGAGCATATCCAGAAATGATCAAGTTTCAAAAGGACGACATTCCCGACGAGGCAAATTGTCTGAACCTGAACGTTTTTGCTCCACGGTGGGAGTCTGAAGAGTTCAAGACCACCGGTAGACCTGTGATGGTCTTTGTGCATGGTGGTGGCTTTGAGTTGTCAGCTTCCAGAGACTATTGTGATTACTCGGTATCGGGGTTAGTTGGTAGCAAAAGTGCTCTACTGAAATACAATTTTTAGAACCCTACCCCTTAAGGACGTTGTCGTCGTGACGCTTAACTACCGAGTAGGGATCCTAGGATTCTTCTCTGCTGGAGATGACTTGTGCCGCGGGAATTTTGGCTTATGGGACCAGACGCTGGCTCTGAAATGGATCCAAAACCATATACGATCTTTTGGCGGAGACCCAAATAATGTAACAGTTTTCGGGCAGAGTGCAGGTGGAGTCAGTGCTGATATGTTATCATTGAGCCCTCATTCTAGAGGTAAGATTTAGATTACAATCAACAATATGAAGTATTTTTTCCAGATCTTTTCCATAGAGTGATTCCAATGTCTGGCAACGCACTTGGTGAATTTGCCTGCAGACCATGTAGAAATCAAGCCAAAGTTTGTCTAGAATACATCAAACATATTGGATACAAGGGATCTGATGACTCTCAGCAGATTTTGAATTGGCTCAAACACAAGCCCATTGAAGAAATGGACAAACTTGCCGGATTCCAATTACCTGTTACTGGGTTTTTCCTCTATCAGCCAATTATTGATGGTGAATTCCTGCCTAAACCACTGGATGAATTGAGAAAAGAGGCTCCGAAGAAGTCCGTGATGGTTGGCGTGGCAGAGCAAGAAGGACTCATTTTCTTGTTTCCCGGAGATTCAAGACCTGCAGATCAGATACTAAAGGAAATGATTTGGGCATCATATAAAGAGGATACAGGGGAGAAGTATGAGGAGATTAGGAAGAAAGTTTATGATTTTTATACAAAAGATATAGATCCAAATGATGAGAAAAGATTGAACGAGAGATTGGTAGATGTAAGTTTTTGAAAAAAAAATTTAGACACCAAACATAGGTAAGCGTTTTCAGTTCCTCGGAGACACGGTTAACAGTGGTGGGGCTATCGCAACAGCTCAAGCATCCGCCAAGTACGGCAACGACGTCTGGTTCTACGTCTTTGACTATGTGAATCCACGTGGGTTTGGTGAGCTCGAGCAAGTATTGCCATTCGTTGGACCAACTCACTGTACGGACCTTCGATACATTCTTGGAGAAGGACTGTATAGCAAGTTTAATCCAGATGATGCAGATTGGGAGATGATTGATAGAATGACAACTATGTATGCCAATTTTGCGAAATATGGGTGAGTGAGAAAAAAAAATGGGACGGAGCAATAATCCAGTATGCTTCCGCGGCGCTCATTGGATGGTGAATTTTCAGAAATCCCAACGGCAAAAATGGACCTTCTTATTGGGAGCCATACACATTGGACCATCCGGAACGTCACTACCGTATCGCATATCCACGTGGAGAAATGAGAGAGGAGTATCTTAAGGGACGCTGGGAGTTCATTAAGAAGAATCGAGAAAATAACAAGAACTTGGAAGAAGTTGTGTATGGGAGATGATTTGGATAAAGAATACAAATTGAAATGGCAATAGTCTTGACCTTATTTTTTAACGTGCTTATACTGTTGACCTAGTGAAACCATGTAATTGATGTATTTATTAAACCAGTTTGATGGCAAATAAAAAAAATCTATTTTTGGATTTTTCCCTCTGTTAGTTTATTTATAACTATGACTAGGATTTAGAGCAAAATTCGTCGCAGTCCGAAATTGACAACTAGAGCCTAATTTTGAAATTTTTGTGGTCCTGCCCGTATATTAGAGATATTTGAAGCTTTTGAGAGCACTGTAACAAAATCTCCATAGGAGGCAGTTTTGATGTACCGTAAAACCTGTATTACAAAAACTTTCTAATAGAAGGTTCCTCAAAAAAAAAGGGATTGGAAAAATAGTAAGGCCCTCCAGAGATACCCTGGAACAATGTGACCGGCCCTCCTAATACAGGTTTTTGGGTAGTTTTTTAGCCCGGTCCTGACCCTGCCTGGTATTCAATCACCATGGTTTAGATGATACTTTCATAAATTCCCAGAGACTGTTCAAGAATTCAACTACCGTAACCCATTGTGGTCTCCCGTGTTTCCTACCACGGAGGCACAAACCATTCACAAAAACGGCTCATTTTTTATTTGTGCATCTGCCAAACCGACGAGGCAAAAGATTGCAACGGACAACATGTTCCCGTTTTTTGCTGTTCTTTACTGTTAACAAAAAAATCTGAAAAAAAACGGAACATGACTGTTAAACAGATGTACAAACATTTCTTCATACTATAAAATATACGGTAGGTGTAATAATGGATTCGAAAACGTTCGAACTTGGTGAGTCCTTCAAAATTTTTCAGTTTCAAGAAAGGGTTCCGAAAAATGCTCGCTAGCCTAATCTTATTGTTAATCATCTCTCCGATAGCTGCTAGAATCAATGGAGACTACAATTGCACCTACTACAATGCATCTATAGATAGAGTAGGTATTCAATATGCAAAACTCCCTAAAAAATAGAGTTTCAGTGGAAGTACAGTCCTGCTGCTCTGTCTTGCTCGAATATCATATCAGATTCTGCATGCAACGTTTTGTATCCGGATAGTGGAGGATATCCCACTCCAGATGCGTTTGAAGATAGACCGCTAGCCTGTTATACGACTTCCAAAGTGACACCAGCGGCGATTGTGGACGATATGAAGAAGGCAGCGATAGCGAGTTGTCCCAAAAATTGTGCTTTGTGCTGCCAGACGCCTGCCTATAGTTGTTCGAATGTGGCATGTAAGTAAGAGGTTGAAGAAACTGAAAACTCAAAAAATTGGTTTAAAATCAAAACAAACTAAATATTTCAGTCCCCCGCCTCAACTGCGCCACAATCACCAAAGCCCAATGTGACTCACCAACATGGCGTGTGATCATCGCTCAAGACTGCCCAGCGTCCTGTGGATTCTGCAACCAAGGAGGATGTGTGGACGCCATCTTGGATTGCTCGAATGATCTCTCCATCTGCCAAACCGTAGGCATGCAAGACTTTGTGAATACCTACTGTCAAAGAACCTGCAACCGATGTCCATCTACAACTACAACCAACACTGCCGCCGCTTCTTCAGCAACCTGCACATCTTTCATTCCCGATAGCAGCACTTCGTGTGCCTCGTGGGCTGGAAATGGGTTCTGCACAAATTCATTTTACACATTGGCCCAGCGAAGGGCCTATTGTGCGAGGACGTGTAGAATTTGCTAGTAAAAGTTGCTAGAAGTTTGCATGTTTTAGTTCGAAATATAAATAATGAAGTTTCACAAGTTTGATCCAATTTCAGTTCATAAACAAAATGAAATATGACACAAAAACCAGTCATTTGAACGGCTACTTTAAGAGTTGGCATTTCCAGAATGTCTCATAAGCTCCATTAGTTTTTTGTTGTCATGTTTATCAGATCTAATGTATGATGAACAGTTTGAACACGTAACAAAATTATTGCTTCTCATGAAATTAATACATGAAAGATATCTTAAGGCATCTATCTACATTGGTTTCATGCGATGTTATCGTTCGATGATAGACGTCGCACCTGAAAGTTACTGTGCAAATCTCAATACCTTTATGTTTTAAACGCAGAAAGTAGAGTGAATCGGCCACCGTTACATGTCTCAAACTACCGCACCTGGACTTATTGATGACAATTCTACAGCTAGCTCTACATAAAAAGCTTTTCCTAACAATTTTTGATTATTGTTGTATGCTTTAATTTTCCTATCCTTTCAGTGCTAATTTTGACATTTTTGGCACGTTTTTCAAGTCGGAGCTGAATCTCCTGGTCTCCGGTTGCAGTACCCGTAACCCCATGAAGAGGTTTCGACACAATCATTCAAGGACTTCCAGGACTCTTTTTTCAGGGCCTAAATTTTAGAGCCATGTTGGATGTATTGAAGAAATCGTCTTCATCCGAAGACAAATAAAAAAATGTCAGCTGAAACAAGTTACAACTCCAGTAAACGATTGATTGACACTTCATTATAATTATTTTATGCACCAGGGCCAACTACACTATGTGCAAGAACATGGTGAATCGACCGGCAATCCAAAATGCACAAAATCTTGGTAACCTCTGGTGACAAGGATAACGAGCATTTCATGAATGTGAACTACACCGCATCCACAACGGTTCCAGGACAAGTCCATATGTTTTGGAATCCATATCTCCGACTCTGGTCTAACCACAGAACGCGTGGATAGAAGCATGGCACTGATTGTAAGTAAGCTTAAAGCGGCACACATGATTGCAAATCTAATCATTACACTGAACCATCCAACATTCAACGGTGCCATTCAGATGTAAATTACAATTATGACCAGAGACCATATTCATGAACATTTTCTTTGGAAAACCATTTACTTTCCAAAAATCAACTGAAAAGGCGTGAAAATCGAAGGAAAATCGTTTTCTTTTTGGAAAATCCTTATATTTTCATGAAATGGGTATACAAATTTCTATCTATGTTTTCAGTCAATTTTAGCAATTTTTTGATTCTAAAAAAGTTGTAGGCTAATAGAGTAATATTTAAAGTGCATTATTACCTAGTTTTAAACCCACAAATTGCTGCTATTCAACTGGAAAACTATGTTTGCTATTCAACTGGAAAACTATGGAAAATTTTTTGAATGAATTTCAGTACATTTTCACGCTCCCATTTTCTTTTTGGAAAATAATTCAGTTGATTTTTGAAAGGAAAATGGTTTTCCAAGGAAAATGTTCATGAATATGGCCTCAGAACATGGATATTCCTACGTAACAAGAGGTTGCCGTTCGGTGGGCCAAGCTACTTCAGGGATCTTCGACACATCCCAGAAGAAGGGCTGTGTAGCGAGTTCAGTCCAGATGACGCCAATTGGATGTTGATTGAGAGAATTGTAAGAGCATTTCGTGAAATATGGGTCATTTGTTATTCTTTTTTTTTTTGAAAAAAAAAACCAATAAGCTGATACGGAACAATGATACAGTATATTCCGTGGCGATCATTGGATGATGATTTTACGAAATCCTAACGGCAAAAATGGATCATCTCATATTGTGAGCCATACAGAATGGATCTTCCGGAACACCACTACTGTATCGCATATCCACGAGGTGAAATGAGAGAGGAATATCATAAAGGGCGCTAGAAGTTTATTCAGATGATCCGAGATAATAACAAAAATTTGGAAGAAGTTTTATATGGGAGTTGATTTGATTTCAATAACTAATGAAAAATGAAATTTGAAAGAACTCTCGACCTTATTTTTTAACATGCTTACACTGTTGACCTAGTGAAGTCCGGATGTATGTTATTAAACCAGCTCGATGGCAAATATAAATCTATTTCAGGATCTTTTTTTATAAGCTTATTTGTAATTCTATATTGGATATTGAGAAAACCATAGTTCGCAAGGGTCAGAAATTAAAGGGTCGAATCGAATGTATAATCTTGTGGTCCGGCCCTGAATTCTGGGAATTTTTGGAACATTTCCAAGGAAATTACAGGAGGAGAGACTGAACATTCTTCAAATTTTTTCAGAGCTACATTAGTGCCTTTTGACATGATGGTGTACAGTAATCGGTGTTCACACAGCGCGTGGCTTTCACGTCATCTTCATCTATTATATTGGCAGGCCACGCAGCTCGCGCCACAGTAGCTTAGCTGGTAGCGATCAAAAATTCAACAACCGTAACCCATTGTGGTCTCCGGTGTTTCCTACAACGGAGGCACAAACCGTTCACAAAAAACCGCTCGTTTTTTGTTTGTGCATATGCCGAACCAAGCAGGCAAAAGATTGAGAATATTTTGCAACATACAAACAGATGCATAAACATTTCTTCGTGCTATAAAACATGCGGTAGGTAAAAAAACGGAGCAAAAGACGCAATTTTCAAAAAAGAGTTTCAAAAATGCTTGCTACCCTAATCATACTTTTTATTATCTCTCCAATAGATGCTTTGATCACTGTAGACTACAATTGCACATACTACGTTCCAACAGAATCTTTAGTAAGCCATCAAAAGCGACGAAATAACTAAAAAAATAGCGTTTCAGTTCAAGTATACTCCAACGGCTGTCGCTTGCTCGAATGTCTTATCAGATGCCGCATGTAACGTTTTGTACCCGGATAGAGGAGGATATCCTCTTCCAGATCATCATCATGATAGACCACTCCGATGCTATACGACTTCCACATCTATGTCAGGTAATATTGTAGATGACATGAAGAAAGCGGCGATTGCGAGTTGTCCCAAGAATTGTGCATTGTGCTGCCAGACGCCTGCCTATAGTTGTTCGAATGTGGCGTGTAAGTAGAGAATCTTGTAGGTTGAAATAATCAAAAAACCTACTTCCTCAAAATCAATACATTCTCTAATAGAACAACTTTTCTAGTCCCCCGTCTCAACTGTGGCACAATCACCAAAGCTCAATGTAACTCACCGACATGGCGTGTTATCATCGCTCAAGATTGCCCAGCATCTTGTGGATTCTGCAACCAAGGTGGATGTGTGGATGCTATCCTGGATTGCTCCAATGATCTCTCCATCTGCCAAACCGTAGGCATGCAAGACTTTGTCAACACTTACTGTCAAAGAACCTGCAACCGATGTCCATCCACCACTGCTGCATCTGGTACCGTAACTTCTAGAGGATCATCTACCGGAACCTGCACATCCTACATTGCTGACACCGCTCCTCAATGCTCTGCGTGGGCTAGGAATGGATTCTGCACCAACACGTTCTACACCGCGGCTCAACGCAGAGTCAGATGTGCAACTACTTGCAGAATTTGCTAACTTCTAATTGACAAGCCTTTTTCACAACTGACACACATTTACATATATAATTTATTTATTTATACGGACCTGAGCAATCCATTTGTTGCGAATAAAATAATTCGATGGCGAAGAAGCTACAAAACAAAAGGAAATGGTTTGAAGATCGATCTAAGCTGATCAAACACTATCCACACTACATACACAGAGAGTACTCACCGCAGTGAAAAGATAGCCACCAAAACGGTGAAGTAGTATTTTAAAAGATCTCGTGAATGGATGTTTCAGTGAGGTTGTTCAGAATGTCTCATAAAGTTCGTATGTGTCATTACAGTTTTATTAGATTCAATTTATGATGAACAATTTGGTGTTTGAATTTTATATACGTAGGTGAAAATGCGGTCTACGAAAATTCCAGGTTTTTGGTTAATTTCAGCTAGCTAATACCTTTAAAAAAGTCAATGACTGAAGGTGACGAAATATCTTCACAGGGTACTGTACGAGCAGGTCAGGAGGTTTAGCTCCGGAAGTAAGTAATCCGACTAGTTCAATACATTCCTAAAGATCAAAAATTCAACTACCGTAACCCATTGTGGTCTTTTGTTTTTCCTACCACGGAGGCCCAGACCATACATAAAAACTGATCGTTCTCTATTTGTGCATATGTCGAATCAACCAGGCAAAAAATTGAATTAATTTTGCAACATACGACATGTTTAACAGATGCACAAACATTTCCTTGTACTATAAAACATATGGTATGTAAAAAAACGAGACAAAAACGTATCGCATAAATTTGATTGAGTTTCAAAAATGCTTGCTATCGTAATATTATTTTTCATTATTTCTCCAATCGCTGCTTTAATCAGTGGAGACTACAATTGCACTTACTACGTTCCAACTGAATCTTTAGTAAGCCATCAAAAGCGACAAAATAACTAAAAAAAATGGCGTTTCAGTTCAAGTATACTCAAGCGGCTGTCGCTTGCTCGAATGTTTTATCAGATGCCGCATGTAACGTTCTGTACCCGGATAGAGGTGGATATCCTCTTCCGGACCGTCATCATGATAGACCACTCCCCTGCTATACCCGTTCCACAACGA
This sequence comes from Caenorhabditis nigoni, assembly GCA_027920645.1. Classification (NCBI taxonomy): domain Eukaryota; kingdom Metazoa; phylum Nematoda; class Chromadorea; order Rhabditida; family Rhabditidae; genus Caenorhabditis; species Caenorhabditis nigoni. The sequence goes on from CP115868.1 coordinate 4,792,606, forward strand.
TGCCAGCTAATATAGTAGCAGATATGAAGACAGCGGCAATTGCGACATGTCCCAAACATTGTGCTTTGTGCTGCCAGACGCCTGCATATAGTTGTTCGAATGTGGCGTGTAAGTAGAGAGGCATGTAGGTTGAAGAAACTGAAAAACATATTGGCTTAAAACTAATAAATTTCTCTAGAAAAATAATTATTCTAGTCCCCCGCCTCAACTGCGCCACAATCACCAACGCTCAATGTAACTCACCAACCTGGCGTGTGATCATCGCCCAAGACTGCCCAGCATCTTGCGGATTCTGCAACCAAGGTGGATGTGTGGACGCTGTCACCAACTGTGAGAATGACCTTTCCATCTGTACCACCGTCGGCATGCAAGACTTTGTGAATACCTACTGCCAAAGAACCTGCAACAGATGTCCATCCACCACTGCTGCTTCTGGCACCGTAACCTCTACTGGATCATCCGGAACCTGCACTTCTTACATTGCTGATACCACCACTCAGTGCACCGCCTGGGCCGCCAACGGATTCTGCACCAACGCCTTCTACACCGCGGCTCAACGCAGAGCCAGATGTGCCACCACTTGTAGAATTTGCTAATTTCTCTTTTACTAAACCCCGACTCTTTCAAAACTGACTTGCAATTACTTATGTAATTTATTTATTTATACGGACATGACCAATCCAGATGTATAATGAAGTGACTAGTACATTTGATGAGTTCATAATTTGTATATGTAAGTGTTTCATGACAAAGAAGCTACAAAACAATAGGACAATGGTTCAACAACCAATTTAGGCTGAACAAACACTGATCCCAAAGGATCATATCCAAATTACACAGAGAGTACTGACCGAATTAAAAACTTGTATCCGGGAAAAAGAAGAAAGCTATAAATTTATATTCAAATTTTGCAGCAGAGTAAAGTTATGCTTAAATCATTATTATAACAGAAATAGACATCTAAGTTCTGACCAGGAATAGCAATAAAAATACCATTAAAGTATTATTCTGGTCTGATTTCCATTTAGGGCTCGAAAAACGTTGAGACCAAAGAATTCGAATATGGGCGGAGCTTAGGTTGTAGAAAAATTCTTAAAGAAGTGTATTATGCTTGTCTGAGAAAAAAAAGGTTAGAGAGTGTTTTTTGCAGTCTAAATACGGTAGCGGTCTCGAAGCGGAGAGCCTAAATAGCACACTAAAGTGGAGACGCAGACACTTTTTTCTCTGCGCCTCAACCTTTTTTTCTCAGACAAGCATAATAATTTGTGTACAGTGCTTCATGTTGTAAAGTATATTTTGAACTCCATTCATTTTATTGCCATGTGTATTAAATTTAATGTTTGAGGAACAGTTTGAAAATTGAAATTTATTTGATGTTAAATAAAATTTGAAAGCAGGTGAAAAATCCGCGTAAAATCACTTAGAAGCTTTGGATTCATCCCAGCTTGCAAAATTAAACTGCTTGTTATAAGAACAATTTACGGTCTCTTAAGACATCTACTTTGGCTCCACTTTATGTTATCCCGATTGACATGGTTTTGGTGTAGTAACCGAACAACGACCACAAGTCCTACGACAGTTCTGATTGACGAATTCTTGCATTCCAATCGCATTACAAATTGACATATCATTATCACATCCAACCACAGCGTCGATGCATCCGTTCAAATCACAGAATCCGCAAATGTTCGGGCAGTCCTCGGCGAGAATTTGACGCCAAGCTACAGACAGACACATGCTTCTTGTGACAGTGGAGCAGGAGACACGAGGGACTGAAATTTTCTTTTATCAAATTATCAAGCTTCTCAACTTACATGGAGCATTTCTGCAGCTATAAGCAGTAGTTTGACAGCAGAGTCCGCAGGTTTTTGGGCAATGAGCAATCGCTGCAGTTTTGGCGTCGGTGTTAATAAAAGCTGGAGTTGCTGTAGCTAGAGTATAGCACAAAAAAGGTCTATCTGCATTCGACCCTTCAGACGGATATCCGATATCAGCAATTAGCTGAGGGTATGTCACGGAACAGAAACTATCAGAAAGGACGTTGGAACAAGCAACAGCGGATGGAGCCCACACGAACTGGAAATTGGAATTTCGGTTATTGAACTTCAAGATTACACGACTTACGGATGTCCCATTGTACACTGTACAATTCAAGTCTCCGGAAATCACGGCTTCTCCCATTGGAGCCAACAGAGAGACCAGCACGGAGAATATCACAAACATTTTCAAAACTATGAAAAATTGTTGTTTGGGTTTGCCTATTTATGCGATTTATGGTTTTGTTTATTTGTTTGTTTGTTCAGATTGATAGTTTGGGTATGAACGGTGCCAAGTTCGGAAATGCAGGATGAATAAACATACAGTAATCCAATTAGTTTGTGACCGAATGAACAGTTTGGTTAGCTGTGAGTTTTCGAACATCAAGTCAGGGAGAGTTTTCATATTCATTGTTAATGCATTTTGTTGCAGTCCTTTGGGTACTTATTACAATTTCTTAACTTCTACAAGTTGAAGTTTAGAAAATTGAAGCATACTTGCGGGCCGGGCCTATCCTTGAAAATTCGAAGTAAAAAATTACGACTAACATAAAGGCACATAACGCAGAACTAGCTCACGATCTTGTGAAGAACAGTTTTTTTTTTTGTTTTGCAAAAAGTTGAACATTGCTGTTTTTGATTGCTGGTGTGTCTTTGAATTAATCTTTGTTCTATGATACTTGTTTGAACACATTTGCAAAATTCAAAATTTTTGGACATTATTCTAGGCGAGACGGGCTGGCCCCCGAACAGAAGGGCAGGTCATTCGCATGTATGAGGGAACGTGATCCTAAAAGTTTGTCATCATCAGTATCGGTAGAAAACATATCACATTTTGACATTAATCCACAATGTTCAGGTTTTTCTGAAAGAACCTACTAATGAAATATAGAGCTCTAGTTTCACAGTTGACAATTTTTTTCGTCGATTTCCGTTCTGATGATATACAGTACCGGTCAATATGACATACAAAACGTCCGGAGCTCGTCTGTCCAGGTTCTAACGGCTCTGAAAATGTTGGAAGGTCGAAAACAGACATTGATTGAGAAATTTACATTTACATAAGTTTTTGAAAATTCCTAGTTCTACATATTTATCGATTTCTAAAGAACATCTGCTTTTTTCACGTTTTCACTGAAACCGTTTTCACCGTTTTCGTTTTCACCGTTTTCAGTACGAAATAAGCCATGGTATCTTTCAGAAACCGGCTAATATCTAAAAATTTAGGGATTTTCAAAAATTTTTAAGTGATCTGGGAGGAGATCTATTAGGTTGGCAAGAAAATAATGAGTGACGCGTTCGTCGGAACGTATTACTCTTTCCAAGAAACATTTTTTACTACCCATTTTTTTATCCAAAAGAGCGTTTCATTGCGCATCGTTTCATATATAACTTTAGTGTTTTAGTCTATGTTTTGAATAGGAAATTTTGTTTAGAAAATGTCATTAGCAAAAACGCGCATGAGGGGTTGCCTGTGGTGTGAATTCAAGCTGATAAAAAATGAAGCAGAATCTTTCCGTTCTTTCTCAAAAGTATTCAAATATGATCTTCTATCGGAGAATCTGCTCCGACACTGGTTTAAGCGTTTTTGAAATGACGATGAAAGCGTGGAAGACCATGAACACACCGTTCGACCAAAAATCATTGAGCATGAACTCCTGTGAGACACAATCGAATCGGATCTTTGTCAAACGACTCGAAATCTTGCAAAACAGTTTTCTTGTACTCATGGTACCATTGAAAACCATTTTTGCAAATTGGAAAGTCGAACAGATGCGAAAAGTTTTTCTCACAAAAACTCTTTTCTCGTACTTATCGGAATTATCCTTCTTCTCTCTATGAGTATAGGCTTTTTTTTTACTCCGCTATTACGTTGGATGATAAAACAATACAATACGATAATACTACCTAAAATGGACAATGGTTGCCCTCCGGAGAACCGGCCAAAACAACTCGAAACCATATATACACGGAAAAAAGGAGATTCTTTGCGTATGGTGGAATAGCAAGGGTCTTGTATACTTTGAGACTCTGTAAAAAGGTGAAACAGCTACTACTGAACTCTACCAATAATAATTGGTCCAAATGCAGCAGGCGTTAAGACATCAAGGTGTGACTACACCAACGACAAAATTCCTTAATGATAAGACTTGTCCGCATGTGTCATATGTCACTCAGCAGAAAATCGAGGAACTGGGCTAGGAAGCTATCTCTCAGCCGCCAAATAGCCCTGTTTCGGCACTTTCAGATTTCCACTAATTCAGATCAATGCGACCTTCACTAGCCGAGAACCACTTCGAAAGCCGCGTTAAGACAGAAAAATGGGTAGTCGCTTACGTTGGGTCGCAGCCAGTGGGGTTCTTTCAGAACGGCATTCATTCTTTGCGCGGATGTTGGCGATAAGTAACTTATAATGATGGCGAATACCTTTTGAATTTATCTTGGCTACTTTCCTTTTTATAACAAATTCAATTGATCATAAAAACAACCATTATTTTCTTGCCAACCTAATAGAACTCAAAGTGATCTGAAACTTATCCAACAAGTCCAGTCTCCGGAAAACTATTGACATCTGGAAAACTCGTTTTGTATACTTTATTGACCGGAAATGCCGAAATTAGCATTAAATTTACTAAAGTGAAGCTCTAATTTCTTATGTATACTTTACAGTTTGGACCAGTTTGGAGTCGAACCGTGGGAAAAACCATTCTATTAGGTAGTAATATTTGGCCCACAAGTTCAAACTTTGTTTGCTGTTATTGAATTTTCTAAATCAGTGGATGAAATTGTTTATTACGGCAAATAAAAAACACTAAAAATTAGTCAATGGTCTTGTGAAAGGCTTAGTGAATTTAGAAGTCTGTGTAAATTGAGAAGATGTCGTCGGACGTTGTGTCGATGTTGCCGTAGCTCGTGGCGTACACTTCTTGCACGTCCGTCGACAGAACACATTAACATAATCTTGCATTCGAGGATCCCTACAAATTTCAGGTCTATTTCCGCACCCAGGATTCAAATCATAGCAATCGTCACAGTAACCGCATGTCGCTGGACATTCTTCTGTCAAGAAGTCACGCCATTGTGGAGATAGGCATTGAGCTTGGGTTACTGTCGAGCAAGCCATGTTTACTGCAAAACCCAGAGATTTTTTCTATAAAACTGACTTGTGAAGGGCTTGTGAATTCTGGGAACTAACCATTCTTATCTTGGCAACTGAAGGCATGGGTTTGACAACAATACCCACAAGTCCTCGGGCACCCCGCTATCGCTGCACCTTTTGCATCTTTATCAATAGCCCCAGGTGGGGTAGATGGATACGTGTAACATTGTACAGGTCGATTCTCTCCGCCACCTATTGCGGGGTAAACCATGCTGGGGTATCTCCATTTACAGTAACTTTCCACTGCGACATCTTGACAAGCAACTGCTTGCCACGAATAGACAAACGGAAATTTCAACTAAAATTTTAGGTGATATTTATTAGACTCACTCCATTGGGATTCCACTCTGTACAATTATGGTCATCCTTAATTCTAATTATTTCAATAGCGGGAAGAATTGGGAATAAAACCAATGCCACAAGAATCATGATGTACATAATAGATGGAAATGTTTGCGATTAAACACAATTTTTATATCGAGAACTCGAATTAACCTCCGATCGGTTTGTTCAGATGTCAATGGGGGTGTCAAACCGAGTTGAAAATCAATTAAAAATTAATGGAAAAAAATATATATTAATGAGGAGGTAGGTCAAACTACATACACTCTAGTTCTAGCTCAGATAGGGTATCGGTCAATTAGATATACATACAAAAACCTAATTTTCAGTTGATTTTAATCATATTCAAGAGACTGGAGCCCGGCTGTAAAAGGCAGGACCACTTGGAAAACTTTGAAGAGTGTAAAACAGACCTACATTGAAAAAATTGCATTCACATAACTTTTTGAAAATTTCTGGTAGTTCAGCTATTTGCCTATTTCTGAAAGACACTTGCTTTTTGGCCTGTTTTTGCAGGACAACGTGAAAAAAAGGAGTCTTTCAAAAATCGACTGTTAACTGAAAAACTAGGAACTCAAAGAAAATTTTATGAATGCAGTTTAATTTAGATTTGTTTTACACCCTCCAAAAATTTCAAAGTAATAGGAAACTTGACAAAAATGAAAAATGAAATTATTTATTACGGTATGTTAAAAACACTAAAAATTAGTCAACGGTCTTGTGAAAGTCTTAGTAGAAGGAGAAGTCTTTGTAGATTGAGAAGAAGTCGCCGGTCTTTGTGTCGATGTTGTAGTAACTCCAGTATTACATCTCTTGCAAGTCCGACGACAATTCAAATTGACATAATCTTGCATTCGAGGATTCGTACAAATCTCCGGTGCTTTTGGACACTCAGGATTCAAATCATAGCAGTCGCCAGCACACCTCTTGCATGTTCGACGACAGTTCAAATTAACAAAGTCTTCCATTCGAGGATCCGTACAGATATCGGGGACAATTGTGCACAAATTATGAGAATCATAGCAGTCGCTGCAGTAACCGCATGTCGCTGGGCATTCTTCTGCCAAGAAGTCACGCCATTGTGGAGATTGGCATTGCGCTTGGGTCACCGTCCAGCAAGCCATGTTTACTACAAAAAAACGAGAAATGTGAAGATATGAATTTTATGAACTTACCATTCTTATCTTGGCAATTGAAAGCATGGGTTTGACAACAATAACCACAAGTTTTTGGGCACAATGCTATTGCTGCAGCTTTAGCTTCTTCATCAATAGTCCCAGGTAGGGTAGTTGGAGAAGAGTAACATTGCATGGGTCGGTTCACTCCACCACCTATTGCGGGGTAAACCGTACTCGTGTAGATGGATTTACAGAAATTCTCATCTGCGACATCCTGACAAGCAACTGCTTGCCATGAATAGACGAACTGAAATTTCAAATTAATTTTTTAGGCGGTAGATATCAGACTCACCCCATTCGGATTCCACTCTGTACAGTTATGGTCATCTCTGATTGTAGTGATTTCGATAGCTGGCAGAATTGGGAGTAAGGCCAGTGCCAAGAGAATCATGATGGAATAGATGGGAATGTTTGCCAATTAGCACATCTTTTATACCGAAAACTCGAAATAACCTCTGATCGGTTTGTTCAGATGTCAATGGGGGTGTCAAACCGAGTCGAGAATTAATTAAGTAAATAATGGAAAAAGATATGAATGAAGAGACAAGGTCAAACTTCATACACTCTAGTTTTAGCTCACAAACCGTAAACCTGTAATACAAGGGCAGTCTATTCTAATTCTGTGTACCGTAAAACCTGTATTAGAAGTGCCCCTGAAATTGAATTGCCCCTCTAATTGAAGTGCCCCCCTAGAGGCCTCACGAAAAATTGAAGTGCTCCCTTTAATTGAAGTGCCCCTCTATTTGAAGTGCCCCCTCTAATTGAAGTGCCCCATTGCTAAATTGCAGAAAGTTTTTGCGTTTCTAGTCAATGTGCCCAAAGATGGAAGTCCTATGAAGTCGAATTCCAAAAACCAGTCGAAGAAATTGATTTTCTGTTGTTGTTTTACGTTTTCATTAAAATATAGGTGTTTTTGTTTAGTTATTAAAGAATTTTCAAGGATTTTAAGTAGAAAAAACAAAATTTTCTCCGAAAAACGTTGTCAAATATTTTAATAGAAATTTCCTGCTCAGAGACCTCACGAAAAATACAAGTGCCCCCTTTAATTGAAGGGCCCCTCTATTTGAATTGCCCCCCTTGGGACCCCACGAAAAATAGAAGGGCCGGCACTTCTAATACAGGTTTTACGGTATCTTCTTTCCTGAAAAATATATCAAAAAGTTTTCAACTGTTAAGTTGTTTATCAATGTATCAAAAGTGTTTTGTCAGTTAACTTATTTTTTGATATTTTGCGTAGGAATCGAGACAAGTGAGCTCAAACTTGACAGTATTAGGAGCCTTCAATTACGGGTTTTACGATATTTCAGATTTTGTGATTTTAAGATTCTTAGACTTTCAGAACTTGAAAATTTGAGATTTTCCCATGAATTTGTTCATCATTCTATGGAAATATCCACAATCAAGCAAAATTTTGCTTTAGGGAATGGGACAGTGATAGGAAGGATGGATCATCATGGAACCTCTCTTCTGGGATGGACCCAGTTTTTCGGAAAACTATGCGAAGTCCTGTAGGTTCTGTAGAACCGAATTAAAATTAGAATACAAAATCAACATGCTCTCCTGGAAATCATTTATTAAGTTGGTCAGACTTAAGAGAAAACAAATTCCAGTTCTTTTTGAAGTCGTCGTGTCAATCAACCCGTCGTGTCTTGTCTTGATTCACCTTCGTCTAGCAAAGGGTGCAACTAGTAGCACAGTATGCTCTTCTCTGTGCAAGAGTGTAGAAGGTGTTGGTGCAGAATCCATTGGCAGCCCAATTGCGACAGTTGGATGAGCTGTCGGCGGCGAAAGATGTGCAGGTGCCAGTTCCCGATCTAGCAGTGGTGGTAGACGAACATCTTTGACATGTCTTCTGGCAGTTCGTATTCACAAACTCTTGCATTCCAACGGCTTGGCAGACGGAGAGATCGTTGGCACAGTCTGGTACAGCATCGACGCATCCACCATCGTTACAGAATCCACAAGCCGATGGACAATCTTGAGCGATGATGGTTCTCCATTGGGGCGACGTACATTGGGTGCGGGTGATCGTGGAGCAGGTGAGGCGGGGAACTGAAAATTTTGATTTGACAGAACTCCATTTGATTAGTAAAACTCACAAGCCACATTGGGGCAATTGTAGGCACTAGTTTGACAACACAATCCACACGTCTTGGCACAACTGGACAACGCGGCAGTCTTCATATCCTGCACAATTGCTGCAGGTGTAGCTGCAGCAGATGTGTAGCACGGGCGGGGTCTCTCTGCATTGTTATTTGGCATTGGGTATCCGTCGGCAGCGACGGCTACTGGGTAGAGCACTGCGCAGGAAGCGTCGGAGATGGCGTTGGAGCATGCGGTGGCAGCAGGGGTGTAGACGAACTGGAAATTGTATTTCGAAAGAGATAACGTATCACTGATAACACTCACAAATGTTCCGTTGTAGGTCGTGCAATTCAAATCTCCCGAAATCAATGCGTTGGTTTGGGGAGTCAGCAGAGCCAGAAGCACTGACACGATTGCGATCATCTCCTGAATGCACGAGCCCAAAAAGTGAAGAACCTACACTCAGGCCCTCTTTTTATAGTTCTCTAAATCAGGTCAATAAGTCACAAAACCAGTTTGAACAGCTTTGACACCCAGTCTGCAAATCCGCTAAAATCCTAAGTTCAAAGAGAAACTTTATGGGAGAGCGAGATAAACTGAGAGATTTTAGGAAGGACGATTTATTGAACCAGCTTTTTCAGAGGGAAAGTTTTAGTGAGAAGCTGAATCTTTGACCTTGAAATAGCGTTGTATCGCTTTGGGCAAATATTGAGTGCTAAATATCACGCGAAAAAATCTAAACTCACAAATTTAGCGGTTGGATGATGGTTGGCTCTGGAAATGCCCATTGTTTTACTTTTCCGTGTGACTTAAGACTCATCGAATCGAGTCTCGAACGATTTTAATTGTATCTCTTCTATTGTTCGTCTTATTTATCCGTTATTCTATCTTACAGGTAAAAGTCATGAATCATTATCCGTTTCTGGATACGGACCAAATTGTTCAATTGCTTCCAAAAAGTTGCCAAGCGGCACTATAAAATTATTTCGAGTCTTACGAGTATCGTATATTTCCGCCTACGAAGGTTTTGTAGCTTGACGAGAAAGCTGGAGGGTCAGAAAATTTGAAAAAAAATGGAAGAAATGACCTAAAACCAACTGAAGAATATATTTTGGTAAATCTTATTGACCTTTACTATACACAACAGTTTCTGCTTTTCAGGTTTTGTTTTATCAATATTCCTTTCTTCGTTCTTTTTTTTTCATTTTTTGAACAACAATACTCTTTGCTTCCATCCCCCATAAAAACATACATTATTCATTTTTATGATTTGCATGACACATCACACCCCTTCCAACACAACACTTCTCTTTTGTGATGACCATAAAAGGCAACGAACCAAAATAATATTGTTCATTCGTCTTTTTTATGCTAGCTATGATATTTCTTTTTTTACAACTTTCGACCGACTCACGATTCATGTGGTCATCCAGGCGGTGCATCTTCATCAGATATAAATTCCCTGCCTGGGTCACCATGTGAATGGGGAATTCGGTCGGCTTAATTTGTTAGTAATTCTGGACACTATCTTGAAAAAGTGGAAATACAGTATACCTGCCCGTTACAGTATACGACATACAGTATACTTTCTCATTCATTCTTGTTTGTTAAGACAGATTCTCTGAGGAAATTTAGATCGGGTCAACAGGCAATGGCATTGGAAAAATTCAAAATGTTCCTAGGAGTCTGGTATTTATGTAGTGGGTATAGGGGCTACTCTAAGACTTTTGACCATAGTACCCATAGGCCACGCCCTTTCCTGGCCGCGATATAATACCGTAACCCCGAAAATTTTTTTTTCTGTTCAAAATAATTATATCGACTCAAACGTTTCTGATATGAGCTTTTCGTTCTATTATGACCATTTTTTGCGTTGGGACCAATTTTCTACAGTAACCCTGAGATAGAGAAAACATCACTTTAAACATTTTTCACTTCTTTGGAAATTTCTCAAAAATTTTCCATTGGTTACTGAACCAAACCCCAATAATTCGATACTTTGGATTTACTTACATTATAATACCATAATGACATAAAACATTAGGGGGACCTCAAAAGGGTTATTTTCGAAACCAGCTATGGTCAAAAAATGAAAATGAAGATAACGATTTGATCTAACTTAGAATAGATTACTCTTCCTATTTTGAGCATTTTTTGCGTTGAGACAAAAAATCTAACTCGTTTCCTTTCAACTGAAAATTTTTATGTTTCATCTGACTTTGAAAAAAAATCTTTGAAAATCTGTCGTAGTGAAAATTTCAAATTAGTGTAAAAAGGATATTGTTAGATTCAGAACCAGCGTAAAAAGTAACACTAGAAATAATTTGTTTCCGTTTGCATATCCCGATGTCTTCGTCAACATCTGTGTCAAATAATAAAAATGTATTCAGATCATTTATAACATTAACACAATGTCAAATGTACTATATACAGTGCGCGTCATAAGTATATGCCCACCCCCTAATTTGTCGGTTCCGGAGTAGCTGAGAATTTTCATGAAAAACGGCCAATGCCATTAGATTTAGCATAGCTGAAAACCTACCGTCACAATTTTTCATAACCATACCTCAAAAAATAGGAGTTTTATGGAAGAACCCCGATTTTTAGGCCGCGTCAAAAGTATATGCCCACTAAGGCTTCCATTCGGTCGGAAAATTCAGCCGACCGACCGACCACCGACCCAGCCAACCGACAGCCAACCGAGCTGACCGATCGGTCGGCGCGCCGACCGGTGCCTTTGCGCGTCAGAGTGTATGCACACGCGTGCATCTTATTTTACGACATATAATGTTTTAACACACTTTCTGAACATTTAAAGACTAACAAGTGTTTCATTAAAGTTGAATGCATATTTTATACATAAAAATATACAATATTAACATACAAACTTTTTTATTTAAAAAATTAAATTTTTGGGTACAAAATGAACAAATCATTAGACGAGGGCGTGGTGTAGATTCCGAAGACAACGACTGAAGTTATTTTTGTTTCTTGTCCATCGCCACCAAAACCTTGCTATCGTCTATTTCGCAAAGGATTTCTGGAAAAAAACTGTCGAAGAACTGGGATTTATGTGCAATTTCTAACGATCTCTGGAGAAAATCTTTTTTTTTTGGAAAAGTTGCAGATATTCTATATTTTCCTAATTTCATCATATAATAGTTCTTTTTTTGAACGATAAAAACAAAAAAAAGGGGAAAATCGTCAGAAAAGCGACGATAAAATGCTATTTTAAAAATATTGAAAAATAGTGTGTCGTAAAATACGATGCACGAGTGTGCATACACTCTGACGCGCAAAGGCACTGGTCGGCGCGCCGACCGATCGGTCAGCTCGGTTGGCTGTCGGTCGGCTCGGTTGGTGGTCGGTCGGCGGTCAGCGATTTTTGACCGACCGAAATGGAAGCCCTAATGCCCACCCCGAAAAAAGGGGGAAATCTTGAAAATGTTGGGGTCAATTCATGTTTTTTGATTCTGGAATTTTTTCAAAAGCTGATTTTTTGCTGAAATATCATTGGAAAAGATTAGATATGAAATGAGAAGAACTGAATTTTCCAGAATTTTCAGACAAATTCCCAAAAATCAACTTTTCCCACTCCAGCACGGTTTTCCGTGTTTTAAAATTTCAAAACACTGTTAATCTCATTTGAAATCTTACATGGAGCTCATTTAACTTGTCTATAGCAAAGAAAACACGATAAGAGGTCGCCACTGGGATCGCCTCAACGCATAAAACCTGCAGAATCAGACGCACGCCTGGTTGCGTTGGGAATAACCTGAAAAAAACTCGGTAGCATGCGAAACCAGGGACAGAAAACGATTTTCTAGGTAGCTCAATAAATGAGAAAAATGGAATATTGTTTGGGTAATCTCCTACTCGACAACATCAGCAAATGGAATCTGTCAAAGTTGATCTCTCCCATTTACAACGCACCGAACTAATGGCGCGTCCAAAGTTCCCAAATCTGGGATTTCTGGGCCCAGAAAGCAGTCCAAAGTGACGCCCAGATTCCCAAGATTCCCAGATGAGCAAAATTTGAACCAGTGCGACAATTTAATTTTTCATTGCATCAAAATGTGAAGAAAAGCATGTAGATTCACATAAAAATAACGAAAAAATTCGAGAAAAATTCCTTCATGGAGTAAAACGCCAGGGCTTTTATCCGAAAAAATGGTAATTTTTCGATGCCGTTTTTCTCAATGAAGGAATTTTTCTCGAATTTTTTCGTTATTTTTATGTGAATCTACATGCTTTTCTTCACATTTTGATGCAATGAAAAATTAAATTGTCGCACTGGTTCAAATTTTGCTCATCTGGGAATCTTGGGAATCTGGGCGTCACTTTGGACTGCTTTCTGGGCCCAGAAATCCCAGATTTGGGAACTTTGGACGCGCCATAACATCTTGAGTTATCAATCAGACCGTAGTCTACATTTCTCCTAATTTTTTTGTTATACATCTCGAGAATACTTTTTTTTCATTCAAGAAATATCTACCGTTTATCCATACATCATAAACACGGACTGACTGCGGTCGAAAAGAATCAATGTCCTCTGAGCGAGCTCTCCGAATTGAAATCTGTTTGACAACCAATGGGAGGCTCGGAATGATTGGTATAAGTAAGTGATAAACTCACTTCAACCTCATGCCTTCCTAGAAAATCGTTTTCTGTCCCTGGTTTCGCATGCTACCGAGTTTTTTTCAGGTTATTCCCAACGCAACCAGGCGTGCGTCTGATTCTGCAGGTTTTATGCGTTGAGGCGATCCCAGTGGCGACCTCTTATCGTGTTTTCTTTGCTCTAGACATGTTAAATGAGCTCCATGTAGCATTTCAAATGAGATTAACAATGTTTTGAAACTGTAAAACACGGAAAACCGTGCTGGAGTGGGTAAAGTTGATTTTTGGGAATTTGTCTGAAAATTCCGGAAAATTCAGTTCTTCTCATTTCATATCTAATCTTTTCCAATGATATTTCAGCAAAAAATCAGCTTTTGAAAAAATTCCAGAATCAAAAAACATGAATTGACCCCAACATTTTCAAGATTCCCCCCTTTTTTCGGGGTGGGCATATACTTTTGACGCGGCCTAAAAATCGGGGTTCTTCCATAAAACTCCTATTTTTCGAGGTATGGTTATGAAAAATTGTGACAGTAGGTTTTCAGCTATGCTAAATCGAATGGCATCGGCCGTTTTTCATGAAAATTCTCAGCTACTCCGGAACCGACAAATTAGGGGGTGGGCATATACTTATGACGCGCACTGTAGTAGGAATGGTCAGTTTCTAGGCCATTCACCTGAGGTCGTGTGTTTTGAAGGGAAATTACAGTATAAATAATGAGCGAATTAATTGTCACAGAAAAAAAAAACAATTATCAGAAATTAGGCCTTGCGTTGAGCTCCGGTGTAGAAGGTTCGTGAAGAATCCGTATTAGGTGGAACACTGGGTGGTGCTGAAACTTTCTAAATTTGTCCACAGTCACATGCAGAAAGTATACATGTACCAACACACTAGAGAGCCTCTGAATCAACATTCTCCGCCGGAATATGGCGGGGAGACGGGAAAACTGTTGCACCGAGAATCCCTCATCCAGCGCATCCGTAACTTTCATAATTTACGTGCGAAATTAAGTAAACCTGAAAACGCTGCATAGCAAGTGTGCAAAGACTGAGAAAAATGTATTGAGTCATTGTGTTTTTTTTCGGAACGTCTTTTTTTTTCAATGTAAATTCGCTCGAACGCTAAAATGTATTCCGTAGTAAAATTAACGTTAGTCTTGACGCGATAGCTTTGAATTCAACTGCTGAGTCGCTACTCAGCGGTGCCTGCATTCCATCAAAAAAGGCGCGAAAGAAAATATTTCAAAAAAACGTTCCGGAAAAAAACACCGTGTTGAGTGTCAACGCAGAGCCAGATGGGCCACGACTTGCAGAATTTGAGACAAATTTCAGACAACTGTATGTTTTATTGCTGGAACTGACCAATCCAAATAAGACTGCTGTTTATGTACTAACACGGGAAGGCTCCCAAGTGTTACCCGGGGATTCTGATGAAACCTATGCCAAATGATAGTACATCGGCTATCTAGAACAACCACAAAATTATAGCGGCCCATATGAAGGTCTATTCGAATGGCGAGACATTTTATGATTTTTAGTGATTTTGGAGTCGGTGAGTTACGAGACTTATTTCAATTTTTTACCAAAAAAATTAAAAATTCATGAACCCCTATACATGACATTTTTTGAAAAATTTTTTAGTCTTGGAATGTTTTCCTTTTGGGTTTCTAAACTTTATTCCGTTGCCTTCTTTCATTTTCATTTCCTTTTTCTTATTTTTGAAAACTTTTTTTTCAAAAAATTTCATGTAGGGGGGTACATGAACTTTCAATTTTTTTTGGAAAAAATTGAAATAAGTCTCGTAACTCAAAGGCTAGACCTATATTTGAACACGGATATCTACCTCACTTGCCTTGAGAAATATGATAGACATGGTCCCCCGAGTACTTTTTTTCAAAAATTGGCACTTTTTGAATTCGTTGGTACTCAAATTTCGGATACTTTCCATTTTCCTCGTTTTACTTTTGAAAATGGAGCATGGGTGCAGTAAACGTTAATACTTGTCCGTTTATCACCTTTTGAATAAAAAAAAAGTTTGGACGTCTACCACGAAAATTAACAAAGTTATGGTCTCTCGAAGGGTACCGACTCCAAAATCACAAAAAATCATAAAATGTCTCGCCATTCGAATAGACCTTCATATGGGCCGCTATAATTTTGTGGTTGTTCTAGACCAGTCGGTTTACGCCCCTCCGGGACTAAACCTCCTGGCCTCCGGTTACAGTGCGTGTAACCTCACAGAAAAGTGTATTCCAAACTCGGAAAATTGGAATCTTAATCTTTAAAATTTTTTTTCGGAACTTGCAAATCCGAAATTCGGGACCCGGAATCTGGGAATCGGGATTTGGGATCCGTAATCCGGGATCCAGGAATCCGGGAATCCAAGAATCCAGGAATACAGGAATCCAGGAATCCAGAAATCCAGGAATCCGGCATCCGGAATCCAGGAATCCGGAATACGGAGTCCGGAATCCAGGAATCCAGAATACGGAATCCGGAATACAGGAGTCCGGAATCCGGAATCCGGAATCCGGAATCCGGAATCCAAAATTCGGCATCCGGAATACGGACTCCGGCATCCGGAATACGGAATTCGGAATCCAGGAATCCGGAATTCGGAAACCGGAATCCCGGAATCCAGAATCCGGAATCCAGGAATCCGAAATTCGGAATCCAGAATCCAGGAATCCGGAACCCGAAATCCGGCATCCGGAATACGGAATCCGAAATCCGAAATCCGGCATCCGGAATACGGAATCCGGAACCCGGAATCCAGGAATCCGGAATCCGGACCCAGAAATCCAGAAACGAATCCTTTCTCCGGTCCCCTCTCGGGAGCCCCGAGAAGGGAGAACTGATTCTTCCCTCTACTTTTCTCTTCCTTTATAGTGGTCTTATCTCCCAGAGGTCATCTTGAGTCGTGGGTTTCTACACCAATTCACGTAGTTCTTTTTGTCTAAAATTTAAATTTTAAAATTTTTTTTCATCACGTTTAAATGACTCTTGATTTTTTCACTTTTAAAATGTGTGAAACTCTTTAGAAAGGTGACCCCTCTGAAGCTAATTATCTCGTTTCCTGTTAGAGTTATCAAGAAATATTCAACTAAAGAAGTGTTTCAGATATCAAGACAAACCCTTTCGCTTTTACCTTTTTAAATATCCCTTACATGAATCAAGATATATTTGGTCAAAGTCGCAAAATGATGGATGCCTTTTCTTTAGATAACTGCCCTTCAGGTATGAACCTCCTGGGCTCCGCTTACAGTACCCGTAACTCTTAGGAAAAAAGCGTGAAATATACCGATTTTTGTACCAAATTGTTGCCCAAAACTTTTTGATGACACAAAAGGAAACTAAAAGTTTCAAATCTCAATCCAATCTTTCTCTTAACTTTAAAAAAATGAAACTGGAAAAATCTTTGCTTGGGTTTCATTCAAACCGATTTAAAAACAGTCGGACATTTTTTTATTCATTTCTGAACTCTCTACAAAAAACCAAAAAAATTTGCCACCAAGTGGACTCGAACCCGCATCGCTCGAACAAAAGCATGATGCGCTAACCACCACACCACGCGGTCGCCACAGGGAGGGTGGGAGAAATGGCATACACGTGTGTGCGAATTCCGCGCCTTTTTCTCTCTCGCCCTCCTCCCTCGTCCTCTGTGCCCACCACGCTTTACTGTGGTAAAACCAAGGAAGGTCTCCAGAAGACTTAAAAATCAAAATTTCGAAAAATGAAAAGGTCGGGCCATAACTAAGACACATTTCTGATCTATCTGTCTAGGTTTCAGCTCAATCGGTTAACTTTGAATGGGTTAACGGCCGCGCGACATACAAACCAACATACAGAATTTGGTGAATGTTATTAGTAACCAGTCGGTTTGCGCCCCTCCGGGGCTAAACCTCCTGGCCTCCGGTTACAGTACCCGTAATCTTATAAAGAGATTTCCCCACTTTTACTCAAGGTCTCAAAATTGAAAATTGAGACATTTTAATAAAAATGTTTCAGAAATTACAAATTTCAAGATATCCAGGATTTTGACCATTTTAGTATTGAAATAAGTGAATTCGAAAATCTTGAAGTTCGAAAACTTCAATTTTCAAATTCCGAAAGTTTTTTTTTCTTGAAGTTCTGAATTTCTGTAATTATGGAATTCAAACTGTAAGTTGAAAAGTCGGTTTACGCTTTTCTTTCAACCTTCTCTAGTCGAAATCTCGAAATTGAAAAATCTGAAAACTCAGGAAATAAGAAATACTGAATTTCGAGAATTTGTTAAAAATTCAGAAAGTTCAAGTCCAGAAATTTGGATTTCAGCTGTTCGAAAACTTTGATTCTTATCCGATTTGGACACTTTAGAGTTTTAAAACCCCCAACAATCTGATTTTCTGAATTTAGCAATTTCGACTTTCAAAATTCTTATATTTTTCCCTTTCCAATTTTTTTCTGATAACTCGGAAATCTCAAAACTGAGGAAATGCGAATTTAGAGCTTAAAAATCTTAGATATTCCTGAATTCAGTAATTCAGAGGTTCAAAGAACTTTTTGAAATTAGACACATCGAGTACTAAGAATTTTGAAATTGTATAGGTAATTCAAATTCCCAGAATCTTAGTAGTTTGTAAATAATTGAATTTCGACTTTTTGGAATTCAGAAACCAAATTTAAAATCAAATGAAATTCGGGAATTTGGAAATTACAAAACTCTGGAATTCGGAAGCTGTAAATTTTTCAAGAAGGGCGAATCAGAATCTCAGAAGTTTGAAAGTTTTAGAATCAGGAAACTCACAAACTATAAAATTTCACAATTAAATGATTTCAGAAAACTGAAACTGGAAAATTGTTATTGCTCGCAAACTCTTAATCATATAACCTTATGGCACTTTTCCAGACCGTCGCCCTTTAAGCCTTTTTAAAGCTTTGGTTCTTTCTTTGGGGTTGCGGAATTTTCAGCATTATGTAATGTTATGGGACCGTCTGCTTTTTATTAAGAAAAACAGTTTTCCTTTCAACTTGAAAATAATGAAACTGAGAAAATCTTTGCTAGGGTTACATTTAAACCGATTAAAAAACAATCGGACATTTTCATATTCATTTCTGAACACTCTACAAAAAACCAAAAAAACTTTGCTACCTATCGGACTCGAACCCGCATAGCGCGGGCAAAATCATAGTGCGTTAGCCGCTACACCACTGTTTGCCGTTGGGAACGGTGGTAGAAATGACGTGAACGTGTGTTTGGGATTTCCACCCTTCTTCTCTCGCACCCTCTTCTCTCTCCCTCTCTGCCCTCCACCCATCACTGTGGCGAAACCAAGGAACGTCTCCAGAAGACTTCAAAATCAAAACTTGAAAATAAGAAAAGCCCGGGCCTAAATTAAGACACAATTCTGATCTATTTGTCCAGGTTTCAGCTCAATCGGTTAACTTTGAATGGGCGTAATGAAACGCGACATACATACCAACATACAGAATTTGGTGAATGTTATTAGTAATGATTGCTCTCTGACTAGCAGGGGAATCGACGTAGAAGCCATTGCCTCCTATAAAATATCTTTTAAATCAATCGACTTTAAGGTGTGGCAAAAATACTGTAACAGAAAACGTATTTTTGCTACAGTACTAAACCGCACCTCCAATTGAGCAATAATGAACATCCGAATAGTTGTAGTGGAACTGATCCCGAATATAGTTCTTCAAACTCATCACATAGCTGTTTCCCAACATCATCATTGAGATACTTCCATTTCCGCGCTGCAAATTATATTTTTTAGAAATTAGGTCACACACCGATCATCACTTAACACCGTCACGCAAAAATGCAGACTTACCATACAAGTACCACAGCCTAGGTTGTTCACTTCGAGCTCAGTATCTTCCAATTTTCTTTTTTCAGAGCACTCATGGTCCGACAAATCGTGCATCCAAGAAAATGGAAGTTGTGCCTTATTAGCATCAATTTGTTCTTGAAGATCCGCAGAATATGTTTTGTTCCAAAATGTGTGTCTTCGGATACTGTATTGCAAGAAGACGTTTCCAAAAATGAGAGTTAATAACAACCAGTCGGTTTACGCCCCTCCGGGGCTAAACCTCCTGGGCTCCGCTTACAGTGCGTGTAACCTTAGAGAAAAGTAATTTCCATTTTCGTTCAGGGACTATTTTTTTAGAGGTCTAAACTTGGAAAACTATAATATTTTAACTATAATTTAATATTTTTCTTTGAAACTTGGAAAAGAAATTAAAATTTCCGAAGTTATGAGTTTCTGTAATACTGAATTTGAGAAATTCCGCTTTTCAGAAGATATAAAATTCGGAACTTGCAAATCCGGAATCCGGAATCCGAGATTCGGACCCAGAAATTCGGAATCCGGTATCTGAGATTTGGAAACCCGTGTCCGGAACCCTGAATCTTGAATTCGGGATCCGGAATCCGGGATCTGGAATCCGGGATCCGGAATCCGGAACCCTGAATCCTGAATCTGGAATCCGGACCCAGGAACCCGGAATCCGTAATCCGGAATCCGGAATCCGAACCCAGGAATCCAGAATCCGGACCCAGGAATCCGGACCCAGGAACCCGGAATCCGAACCCAGGAATCCGGAATCCGGAATCCGGATTCAGGATTCCGGAATTCGGACCTAGGAACCCGGAATCCGTAATCCGGAATCCGGAATCCGAACCAAGAAATCCAGAATCCAGAATCCGGAATCCGGAATCCGGAATCCGGAATCCGGAATCCGGAATCCGGAATCCGGAATCCGGAATCCGGAATCCGGACCCAGAAATTCGGAATCCGGAATCCTGAATCCGGACCCAGAAATTCGGAATCCGGAATCCTGAATCCGGACCCAGAAATTCGGAATCCGGACCCAGGAACCCGGCATCCGTAATCCGTAATCCGGAATCCGGAACACAGACCCAGGAATCCGAAATCCCGATCCAGAAATCCGGAACCGGATTCCTCCCCCGGGACCCCTCTTGGGAGCCCCGAGAAGGGAGAACTGATTCTTCCCTTCACTTTCCTCTTCCTTTATAGCAAGGCTGTGCAAAATGGCGGCCGGCCGCGGCCACGGCCAGCCGCGGCCCGATTTTTGAGGCCGAGGCCGGCCCGGCTTTTATGTGAAAGCCGTGAAAAGCCGCGGCTAGCTGAGGCCGGCCGCGGCTAGCCTTATGAAATCACGTGAATTGAAAATCAATTAGTTTTTGAAAAAATTATTTTTTTTGTCCCATTTTTCAAAAAAAAATCTACGTTTCCCATGAAACAATTCTATTGAAAAGCCGTGAAAAGCCGCACGGCTAGCCTGGGCCGGCCGCGGCTTCTTCAAATTTTTGTCGGAAGCCGCGGCCGGCTCGGCCGTAGTAAAAGCCGGCCGCGGCTGGCCGCGGCCGGCCGTGGCACAGCCTTGCTTTATAGTGATCTTATCTCCCTGAGGTCATTTCGGGTCGCGGGTTTCGAAACCAATTCACGTTCTTTTCTTTTAGAATTTAATTAAAAAATTGTTTTCATCACGTTAAATAATTATTGAATTTTCGCTTTTGAAAATTGTGAAATTCTTTAAAAAGATTATCCTTTTGATCATAATTATCTCGTTTCCTGTTTGAGATATCAAGTAATATCTAACTAAAATAATGTTTATAATATCAAGACAAACCCTTTCGCTTTTACCTTTTTAAATATCCCTTACATGAATCAAGATATATTTGGTCAAAGTCGCAAAATGATGGATGCCTTTTCTTTAGATAACTGCCCTTCAGGTATGAACCTCCTGGGCTCCGTTTACAGTACCCGTAACTCTTGGGAAAAAAGCGTG
Source organism: Caenorhabditis nigoni (assembly GCA_027920645.1). Classification (NCBI taxonomy): domain Eukaryota; kingdom Metazoa; phylum Nematoda; class Chromadorea; order Rhabditida; family Rhabditidae; genus Caenorhabditis; species Caenorhabditis nigoni. The sequence continues at coordinate 4,813,833 of CP115868.1, forward strand.
AAACATACCGATTTTCGTACCAAATTGTTGCCCAAAACTTTTTGATGACACAACACAAAAGGAAATTAAAAGCTTCAAATCTCAATCCAATCTTTCTCTTAACTTTAAACAAATGAAACTGGGAAGATTTTTGCTTGGGTTTCATTCAAACCGATTTAAAAACAGTCGGGCATTTTCGTATTCATTTCTGAAATCTCTACAAAAAACCAAAAAAGTTTGCCACCAAGCGGACATGAACCCGCATCGCTCGAACAAAAGCGTGGTGCGTTAACCGCCTCACCACGCGGTCGCCATAGGGAGGTTGTGAGAAATGGCGTACACCTGTGTGGGATTTCCTCCCCCCTTTTCTCTCTCGCCCTCCTCCCTCGCCCTCTGTGCCCACCACGTTTTACTGTGGTAAAACCAAGGAAGATCTCCAGAAGAATTCAAAATCGAAATTTTGAAAATTGAAAAGGTCGGGCCTAAACTAAGACACATTTCTGATCTATCTGTTCAGGTTTCAGCTCAATAGGTTAACTTTAAATAGGCGTAATGACGCGCGACATACATACCAACATACAGAATTTGGTGAATGTTATTAGTAATGATGATAGCCGATGTACTATCATTTGGCATAGGTTTCATCAGAATCCCCGGGTAACACTTGGGAGCCTTCCCGTGTAAGCAATTTTCTTCAGAAAAATGGTTTTCAATTTTGAAAGACCATATTCAACATGCTTTGAGAAATTTATAATGAGGTTGACTACGTTTCTGGAAAAAATCAGCTCCCTATAAGGGACAAACAGACAGGATGTGGTTTAGCTAGGATATTGTAAAAATGATCAAGCTTAAAACTACATACCGTAAAACCTGTATTAGAAGGGCCGGCCCTTCTATTTTTCCGAAGAACCTCCGGAGGGCCCTTCTATTACAGGGGCCCTTCAATTAGAGAGGGGCCCTTCTATTTTTCCGGTCAATTTTCCCGTTTTTCGTCATCGAAATATTAGACGAATTTTTGTTCAAAATCACTGAAAATCTGCCAATTTTACCAAAATTTGGGAAGATTATCATCGAAAAACAGAGTTTCAACAAACTTCTAATGAATTGTGGAATTCCCGGATACTTTTTCACTGAAAACGGACGGAAATTTGTTAATTTCAAGACACAAATGAATAAGGTGGTTCTTCTTTACAGGGGGCCCTTCTATTGTGGGGGCCCTTCTATTACAGGGGGCCTTTCTATTTTTCCAAGCCTCTCTCGGAGGGCCCTTCTATTAGAGGGGCCCTTCTATTAAAGGGGCCCTTCTAATACAGGTTTTACTGTATGCATGAGAATCCACTCCGAATAAAGTACATCACCACTTACCATTTCATACACATCCAGATCCACCACCTGCCACTAGACTGTGCAAAGGTATGAAATGAGAATGAGCTCCACAGATCGGAACGGATCAAAACGCCTTTGCCACCTGCACAAACAATGTGCACACTACAGATTCCAAAAAATGATTGCTACGAAAAACAGTCTCATACTAGACATCTGTCGTTCAAATGTAACGTTTTGAAACGATTTTCACTAGACAGTTGAGCAAAGAAAGACCTTTGTGCTTTTCAAAAATGGTTTGAGTATAAAAGAGAATTTTGAATTTCGAGAAGGTATCCAGAAATGTCTTTCACTTCTATCGTCCTCACTATCCTTTCTGCTTCCACCCTCTTCAATGGTGCTTCTTCCGCAATCGTGACTGATCTGAATTGCACTAGCTACATCGCTGGTGCCTGGACATGGACCCCAGCTGCTGTGGCGTGTGAGGACGCGATTGCTACTGCTTCTTGTCAAGCACTCTACACTGAAACTGAAGATGACGCTGGATGGCCAACTCCTGGAGGTGTTGAAGCTAGACCATTCTTCTGCTACGCAACTGAAGCTGATGCAGCTGCTCCAATGGTTCAAGATATGAAGACTGCATCGATTGCCAACTGCCCAAAGACTTGTGGATATTGTTGCCAGACTGACGCCTATAACTGCCCAAATGTTCAATGTAAGATTTTCAGAATCTATTATGCTGAAATTCTGTATTCTATTTCATTCTATTTCATTCTATTTCATTCTATTTCATTCTATTTCATTCTATTTCATTCTATTTCAGTCCCACGCCTCAATTGCAACACCATCACTCGCACCCAATGTAATTCTGTCGCCTGGAGAACAATCATCGCTCAAGATTGCCCATCAGCCTGTGGTTTCTGTAACCAAGGAGGATGTGTCGACGCTGTCACCAACTGTGCTAATGATCTCTCAGTCTGTAACACCGTTGGCATGCAAGACTTCGTCAACCAATACTGCCAGAAAACCTGCCAAAGATGCCCTTCCACCACTGCTGCTTCTGGCACCGTCACCTCCACTGCATCATCCGGAACCTGCACATCTTACATTGCCGACACCACCACTCAATGTGCCGCCTGGGCTACCAATGGATTCTGCACCAACACCTTCTACACCGCCGCTCAACGTAGAGCCAGATGTGCCACCACTTGCAGAATCTGCTAATTTCTCTTTGACAAAAAACCCTGACGCTTTCAACACTGACACACTTTTACTTATGTAATTTATTTATACGGATCTGACCAATCCAGTTGTTAAATGAAGTGACTAGTACAATATATAAATTTGTAATTGGCAATCTAGATAATTTCATTAAAAATGAGCTACAAGAAAAAAATGGTTCAAAAACCGATCGTATATTCAAATATCCCATCATTGTCAAGTCATATTTGGAGCATGAAATCTATCAACAGAAATGGACGACAAAGTTGATGCCAAAAAAATAGCAATATAATTAATGTAATTATCACTTCTAGCTAATGACTTAACGCTGCCACTTTAACTTCGATTTTTCTGCTAAAAACACATAAAACCAATAAAAGTATATTACTTCTATGACTACCGTAATCCCTGTTTTAGAATGGACCCTCTAATCGAAGTTCCACAAAGTTTAGAAGTGCTCCTTCTGATGGAGGGGCCCCTCTAATTGAAGTACCTCTATGCTGAATTATTGTGACGGTACATAGAATGTAGGTGATTTTTGGTTATTTTTATGGAATTTTAGGGGTTTTGTTATGTAACAAGGAAATTATTGATAGGTATTAAGTAGAAAAAATAAATAATTTCCCTGAAAAGCAGTGTTCCTCTATTAGAAGTGCCCTCCTGAGTCACGAAAAAAAAAACAAATGATACCTCTAATTGAAGGGATCCTCTGATTGAAGTTTCCTTCTATTCCACAAAAAATAGAACGTCCGAATTTTGTAATACCCTCCACATTTTTCAATTTGTCTAATTTTGTTATAATTGAATGAGACTCGATCTTGTGCAAAACTCGAAATTTATATTTGTTGGTTTTTTTTCCCGGATACAACCTTTTCACTTGCGGTCAGTTCTTCATTTGTAATGTGGACATGATCTTTTTTGAATCAATGTTTATTCAGCTTAAACTGAATGGCTAGCGAGTGTAGCTTTACCATCATTTTTTGAAAAATCACGGTCGCACGGTGTGTCAGATCAACTGGTCGAAAATCGCGCCCTAGAAAACCTTTAGGCCAGGCGAAATTTATGAATTTTAAAGTTGACGTGGATGACCTACATATATTTTCAATCAACGCATTGCAACTCGCTATTTTTTCGCCCAACGTTCAAAAGTTTGATCCTCAGCCAGCCACGTTGCGCAGTGATTTTTCACGTTCGCTGGGGCGCGTTTTTTGACCAGGCTTCCTGACACAGCGTGCGGTCGGTTTTTGAACCATTTTCTTTTTTGTAGCTTATTTGCAATTATTTGATACACAGATTATGAATTGTACTAGTCACTTCATTTAACAACTGGATTGGTCAGATCCTCATAAATAAATTACATAAGTAAATGTGTGTCAGTTTTGAAAGTCAGGGTTTGGTCAAAGAAAAATTAGCAAATTCTGCAAGTGGTAGCACATCTTGCTCTACGTTGAGCGGCGGTGTAGAAGGTGTTGGTGCAGAATCCGTTGGCAGCCCAGGCGGTGCACTGAGTGGTGGTGTCAGCGATGTAAGATGTGCAGGTTCCAGTAGAGGCTCCAGTAGAGGTTACGGTTCCAGAAGCAGCAGTGGTTGACGGACATCTTTGACAGGTCTTCTGGCAGTATTGGTTCACGAAGTCTTGCATGCCGACAGTGTTACAGACGGAGATATCGTTTCCGCAGTTGGTGACAGCGTCGACACATCCTCCTTGTCCACAGAACCCGCAGGCGGATGGGCAATCCTCAGCGATGATGGTTCTCCAGGCGACAGAGTTACATTGAGTGCGGGTGATGGTGTCGCACTTGAGGCGTGGGACTGAAATAGATTGGAATACAGAATTTCAGCATAATAGATACTGAAAATCTTACATTGAACATTTGGGCAGTTATAGGCGTCAGTCTGGCAACAATATCCACAAGTCTTTGGGCAGTTGGCAATCGATGCAGTCTTCATATCTTGAACCATTGGAGCAGCTGCATCAGCTTCAGTTGCGTAGCAGAAGAATGGTCTAGCTTCAACACCTCCAGGAGTTGGCCATCCAGCGTCATCTTCAGTTTCAGTGTAGAGTGATTGACAAGAAGCAGTAGCAATCGCGTCCTCACACGCCACAGCAGCTGGGGTCCATGTCCAGGCACCAGCGATGTAGCTAGTGCAATTCAGATCAGTCACGATTGCGGAAGAAGCACCATTGAAGAGGGTGGAAGCAGAAAGGATAGTGAGGACGATAGAAGTGAAAGACATTTCTGGATACTTTCTCGAAATTAAAAATTCTCTTTTATACTCAAACCATTTTTGAAAAGCACAAAGGTCTTTCTTTGCTCAACTGTCTAGTGAAAATCGTTTCAAAACGTTACATTTGAACAACAGGCGTGTTCATGTGCATAGTATGAGTCTGTTCATTTTTTGGGAATCTGTAGTGTGCACAGTGTTTGTGCAGGCGGCAAAAGCGTTTTGATCCGATTCAATCGGTGGGCTCATTCTCATTTCATACCTTCAGACAGTCTAGTGAGAGGTCGGTGGATTTGGATGCGTATGAAATGGTAAGTATTTGTTTTATACGGAGTTGGGTAACACTCATAAACTTGTGCCAACTGTTCTTTAATTTCCTCTGGTATCTTAGGAGTTTAGGAATCCCCAGCTATGCTTTAGATTTCAGAGCATTTTTATGATGCATTGCAATTCAATATTTTTACAAGTCTCCGTAACTTCTTAAATTATCCAAAAGCGCTTTTTATTCTCAAGTGAGTCTAGCAGCCAGAAAAAGAGGAAGCGTATTATGAAGAAATTTGCAAAGGAACTAAAGGGCGGCCATTAATTTCTGAAACCAAACTTGCGAGTTAGATATGGTACACATCTGGAGTACTAATTTGATTGCTTTTTAATTTTTCACAGTCTTTCAATCGTTGTTCATTTTCTTTTCGAATTTCGTGACATGATTTTACGTCTGAAGGTAATGGTGGCGCTTTTTCCATACTTCCTTTATGTTATCAACCGGTTCAAGTGAAGCTACCGTATTTCTTCTAATAGAAGCCCACCTCAATTTGAAGCCCACTTCTAATAGAAGCCCACCCCTGGCTGTTCAGTTCGGCTTCTCTTTTTTTTTAATTATGGTCGTCCACGACAGCTATTACCGACATCATTTTTTTTCTTGAATTTCTGCTAATTTCAGCTAATTTTAGAAGTTTTTCAAATGATTCATTTCAGTTTAGAGCCAAAAACCCTCTAATTTAAGCTTTTTTTCTAATCGACGTCCACCAAAAATAAGAGGTTGAAAAATAGAAGCCCATGGGCTTCTATTAGAGGAAATACGGTATTCTCATTGTTGATGTTGCAAAACTACCCACAATCAGAGTGAACCTCAGATTGGACCATTGCACTGACAGTTGCCTTTGACTCATTCTTCACCTCTTAATAACTGATAATTAAGTCCATGTGATATCGGATGAGATCAAACAACAATGAACAATTCCAAGCTCCACCACTTTCAAATATTCTAGGTAAACCAAAGTCTTTTTTTTCATATTTTTTCAAAACATTTTTTTAATTGATGTTCAAGTCACTTGGGAATTGTAAAAACATTTTTGAGAAGAAAATTTATTAGTACACATACACTAGTCACATTTGGAGTGGTCAGTTCCAACAATAAATATAAGTATACAATTGTCTGAAAGAATAGGGTGGTCTGTCTATTGTCTTGATCTCATCTAGCAGATTCTGCAAGTGGTGGCACATCTGGCTCTGCGTTGAGCCAAGGTGTAGAAGGTGTTGCTGCAGAATCCGTTGGTAGCCCAGGCGGCACATTGAGTGGTGGTGTCGGCGATGTAAGATGTGCATGTGCCAGATGTAACAGTCACTGAGCTTGATGATGTAGTGCTGGATGCGCATCTTCCACAAGTCTTTTGACAGTATTGGTTAACGAAGTCTTGCATGCCAATGTTCTGGCAGATGGAGAGATCAGTTCCGCAGTTGGTGACGGCGTCGACACATCCTCCGGAGAGACAGAATCCACAGGAAGCTGGACAGTCTTGAGCGATGATTGTTCTCCAGGCGACAGAGTTGCATTGGGAGAGAGTGATGGTGGCGCAGTTGAGGCGTGGGACTGAAATTTGAGCTTTAGATTAGAAAAAGTCATTGAGACTCACAATTAGCATTTCTACAATTGTAAGCGTCCGTCTGGCAACAGAATCCGCAGGTCTTTGGGCAGTTAGTCAAGGCAGCAGTCTTCATATCAGCGACGAAAGCGGCTGGGGTAGCAGTGGCAGTCGTGTAACAGGCATGAGCTCTTTGAGCATCGTTTCCGGCTGCTGGGTAGAGGGTGTTTGGAGCCGCATAGAGGACAGCACAGGAAGCATCAGAGATAGTGTTCGAGCAAGCAACGGCTGCTGGGGTGTACACGAACTGAAAGTGGATGGTTGAGAACATATAATTCAATGAGATTGTTTGATTATTGATTAACGTTTCAAAAGCCACTGTTCACAGTTAATCAGAAGAAGGCATTATTCTTACCGCGGTTCCGTTATAACTGGTGCAATTCAAGTCTCCACCAATCACGGCGCTGACTTCTGGGGCCAAGAATGAAGCGATGAGAATTGAAACCAAAGAAATCATTGTGCTTTTCTCACCAGGCTAAACCAAACGCTGGAAGGATATATTCTCCAAAACGAATTCCTCTTTTATACCCATCCAGTACATTTTTTTCAGTCTTTGCACATCTGCCTGTGTAGCGTTTAGAACTGTACATGATATTTCGCACGAAAATTATCATTCTCTAATGTTCTCGTTTGAACAGATGCTCAATTTGCGCTTGAAAACAATGGATTGGGTTCTCGGTGCAAAAGAATACAATGTTTCGTCTCCTCCGCAATTTTTTCCGCTCCAGGCAGTGTTGATTCAGAGGTTCTGTAGTTTGTTGGTACATGGGCACTTTTGCATGAGACTCTGGAAAGATTTGGAAAAATTAAGAATTCGAAAATTGCGAATTTTCTAGATTTGCTTGTTTATTGTGTAAGCTCACAGAATTTTGTTTTGTACAGTAATGTTTACACAAATGCAATAAGGTGTCAGAATAAACAGTTGAGAAGCCAAAAAATTGACCGATTCAATTTGCTTTTTGAATTATGCAAACCGACGGATCAGAAAGTTTTAATTTGTAATTTCTCAATCCGCCACTTTTCAGTTCAAATCGTTTTTTGGTACTGTTAAGTTAGAGCACAATTATCTCAATTCCTATGCAAAGTATCAAAAATGCGTCAACTGGCAAAACACTTCTGATATAATGATAAACAATTTACCGTAAACACTCTAACAGAACGCCACCCGAATTATCAAACTTGAGCTCATGTATCTCAGTTTCTGTAAGAGATATCAAAAAGAAGTTAACTGATAAAATGTTGCTGATATCATGATAAAAATTTTATCAGCTAACACCTCTTTGATATCTTTCAAAATAAGTGATATATAGGCTCAAAGTAGACGATATATAGGCTCAAAGTAGACGATCCGAGTGGCGTTCTATTAGAGTGTTTACGGTATCAGTCGACAACTTTTTGGTATATTTTACTGGAAACGAGATATATTCAACGTTAAACGGTATTTCTGGTCTGATCTAATTCCAATCGATTATGTCAATCGAGTAAAATTTTCATTTTTTCGACTAGAACTAGTTCCCTATTTTTGGACATTACCGGATGGGACCAATCCAAATGTGCCTGCTGTATCTGAGAAATGTCTTGATACTCAGTAATCAATGCATGAAATCAATTCAAATTCTGTATAAAACTATGTTAGGTTCTGACCGAGATTACCGTATCAGCTCTCATAGAAGCCCACCCAATATGTACAATTTGATTTCAATTATCTCGGTTCCTTCGAAAGATATGGAAGAAGTCTTAACTGATAAATTGTTTATCAAAACATCATCATTGTTTTATCAGTTGCCAGATTTTTGATATCTCTCATAGAAAATTGAACATGTTTATTGCACAGCTTGGAATGGTCAGTTCCAGTCAGTCACCCGATGTGTGAAAGTCTTGAAAGAACAGTGGATCAAATAAATTATCAATAAATTATCAGTAATTAGCAAATTCTGCAAGTAGTAGCACATCTAGCTCTACGCTGAGCAAGCGTGTAGAAGGTGTTGGTGCAGAATCCGTTTCTCGACCAGTTGGCACAGTTCGTCGATGAATCAGCAATGTAAGAGGAGCAAGTAGATGTCACTGTGGTAGTGGCAGTGCCAGAAGAAGCAGAAGTGGTGCTAGATGGGCATCTTCCACAGGTTCTTTGGCAGTAGGTGTTAACGAAGTCTTGCATGCCGACGGTGTTACAGATGGAGAGGTCGTTACCACAGTTGGTGACGGCGTCAACACATCCTCCGGAGAGACAGAATCCACAGGAAGCTGGGCAGTCCTGAGCGATGATGGTTCTCCAGGCGACAGAGTTACATTGGGAGAGAGTGACGGTGGCGCAGTTGAGGCGTGGGTCTGGGAGGGTATTTATAAAAGACTGATGAGGAAGAAGGCATTACAACTGCCGAAATCTGATTTCTATTTTTTAAAATCGAAATAGAGAACCTAAAAAACTCACAAACAGCATTACTGCAACTGTAGGCGTCAGTTTGGCAGCAGAATCCACACGTCTTGGCACAGTTAGCAAGTGCTGCTTGCTTCATATCCAAGACAATAGCAGCTGGAGTGGCTGTAGCAGTGGTATAACAGGCATGAGCTCTTTGAGCATCGTTTCCAGCAGCTGGGTAGAGGGTGTTTGGAGCCGCATAGAGAACCGCGCAAGAGGCGTCGGAGATGGCGTTGGAGCAGGCCACAGCGGCTGGAGTGTAGACAAACTGAAGGATTATAAGCTTATTAGTCAGTCAATTAGTCAATGGTGCTCACCGCTGTTCCGTTGTAGCTGGTACAGTTCAAATCTCCACCAATCACCGCAGAAACTTCTGGAGCCAAGAATGAAGCCAAAAGAATTGAAACGAATGCAATCATGGCTTTTTAGCTGCAAACTGAAACTTGAATATTTGATTCTGAGTTTTTGGGTCTTTTTATACCCAGCCAGAAATTCTTTGTACAACTGCATGCCTCTAGTTTTTTGGGCCATACGATTTGTACAGCAGGTGCAAATTGTGTAACAATGGAATAGTTTCATGTATAGTGCAAAATGATTCATGTGGAGGATGTAAATTTTATTAGTACAGCTTAACTATATAAGGATCGATTGTCCATTTGTGTTTGGTCAAAACATCGAGAACATTTTGATTCTCATTTTTCATTTTCGTGTTTTTAATCATTTTTCCGAGTTACCGTATTTTCTGAAGCCTCTCACTTTGAGCTCAATTATCTTGTTTTCTATGAAAGATATCAGAAATCTTGCAACTGTTAAGTCGATTATCATCGTATCAGCAATATTTTATCAGTTGACAAATTTTTGTTATCTCTCATGGAAACCGAGATAATTAAGCTCAAAGTGTCCCTCTATTTGAGAAAACAAAGTAGTCATACTTTCCATTTGACTTCAAATTCTTTCAATATAATTATTTAGAAAAATGCATCCAAATCTTGTAAAACTAATATTAGCAGGGCCGACCCTCATATGTATTGTTTCAAGGTGTTTCCGGAGGGCCGTTCTATTACAGGGCCCTTCAATTAGAGAGGGTACTTCAATTTCTGAACCATTTTTCTTAAAAAATTTGCTTGAAAAATTCAGTTGATTCTTGTTTAAAATTGATATAGACTTAACAAAATATTAGTAAGTTTTCAAGCAAAAATGGGTCATTCAACTAAATTCCTTCTATTTTTCCCAGCCCTTCATGGAGAGCCCTTCTATTCGAGAGGCCCTTCTATTAGAGAGACCTTTCCTTTAAGGAGGCCTTGCTAATACAGGTTTTACGGTATGTATCAATTTAAAAATTCAATTTTTGAATATAATGTTTTTATTCACATGTCACATTTCGGAATGGTCAGTTCCAAAAGAAAATAACAATAAAATAAGTATGTCGATGTCTTGAAAGAAATTTTGGTCAAAGTTTAACATTAAATACTTCTTAGCAGAGTCTGCAAGTCGTGGCGCATCTCTGTCTACGTTGAGCGTAGGTGTAGAAGTTGTTGGTGCAGAATCCGTTGCTAGCCCAGGCGGCGCATTGAGTGGTGGTGTCAGCGATGTACGAAGAGCACGATCCTC